>OY728143.1:1771747999-1772997999 GCA_963277665.1 Viscum album | reverse complement strand
CACCTTTACATTTTACATAATAGTAAAGATGTTGATCCATACATTGCATCCCACAAATCAATTCTTAGAGATTTAAATCCATCAATGGATGGAGGATATATATCAAATTATATAATCAATATTTTATCGGATCTTTATGAGATCATATTTATATAGATTTATCTGAAACTATGAATTGAATTGTCCAACAACTTTTATGGCTATTCAAGGGAATAAATTAAAATTTTATATATTACACTGGTTTTGTAATCAATGGTTATACATTCTTTACAAAAGAACATGCTGACTACAATACGATGAAAAATAGTGTAGTTACTCTTATGGAGAAAGTGATTCACATATCTGGTTCCAAGTATAGAAATTCAATTTTTATAAATATGTCATATTTCAGCATTATTGAATAAATATACGAGTTAGATTATACAACATTTCAAGTGCTGGTTTTCTATTGATAATGGGTTGAAAATAGGTGTTAAATGAAAGTTGATGAAATGGGATTTATGAAGGTGAATTTTGGTTGGGAAAGGTAAAATGATGAGCCATTCATAATGGTATCAAAAGCATTGAAAGTATTTTATGTATCAGGTCCAGAAAACAAGAATTGGTCGATTTTACTGCTGGAGACTAAAACAACTATAAAGTTAGATGAAAATTCAATCAAGGATGACCCTTGAATTATGATATCACAATAATTTCATGGTGGTCCCAATGTAGATAATGTCTTATACATTAAAGGGGACCACAAATAAGGGAATTGGATTCTCTATAAGGATCCAAATCCCTTCAAACTTTTAAAAAATAAAGTGAGTTCAATGAGAAGGTAAATTTTTAAAAATTTACTATGATTTTTCTTGTAATATTATGTGTTCAATATTGTATTAACATAATCTAAATTAAATTTTTGATTACTCATACAGACAATGTCTTCTACACATGATGATGTTACCAATCCTAGGGAAGAACAGTCTATTGATTATGAAACTATAGAATTATTAGTGGGTCAAGAACATGTTGATGAAAAAAATACAATGATGAATCATAAATTGGGTTGAGTAAAATTATCAAGTCAATAAGTAAGGGAATAAAATTTGAGGTTGGTTTCAATTATTGTGGCCAACCTGCTGACCCCAATAGGTCAATGTTCATTAGTTATGTTGGGGTCATAATGAGGATGAATGTATCAATTGATATAAATTCATGGCTCCATGTATAACCTGAAATGATGGAAACCCTTTGGGAAGATATAAAGGTAATGTTACGACAACCTTTATTTATTTGATAAAAAGTTTATATATGAAAACATTGATTTAATTTTCATTATTTCATGTGGAGTTTTTTTTATTTTAGTTTATTTTAAGAAAAAATATGCCTTAGTGGCTACTAGAAAACCACATAGGACTTTCTAGGCTTAATCTACCAAATTTATTTTGAGGGACACTAAGGGGAAAGTAAAGACTCACCCACCAATTACTTATTCCCACATTATAAAATAGAAACCATGGAATGATTTCATCACTCATTGCAATGAGAAATAATTTCAAGTGAATTTTAATAGATAATATATTATTTGAAATTATTTATTTTATCCAATTTTATTAAAAAATGTTAATTTACGAACCTGAAAAGGATTTATGGAAATAAATAATGTTCATTAAAACTAATTTACCCCCATTTCAAAGCATGGATGGGGTACACTTCACTAGAGAAGAAATTGGTGTGTATTTTAAATGAACAATAATTTTTTTATGTGATATGAAATAACATATGTTCCATTGTTTATATTCATATTAATGAGTCAAAATATGAAGCCTCTTACATCCCATGTCATGTGTTATGGAAGGAGGCTTACAAAAATGAGGGTAAACTAGTTGACGAAAACAAAAAAGAAGTATGGGAAACATGTTAAAGTATGAAATAAAATAAATTCATTATGATTTATAGAAGTATTGAATAAAAATATCTATTTAAGTTCATATGTTTTTTATATGGTTAAGAAATAAGAATTAGTAACTGTCATATCAGAAGAAAAACTACTTTCAGTATCTTTAAAGCAGCTGCTATAACATGGTCGTGTTAGAGTATTAGGTTTTAGAGTGTCTCATCAAACATATTTTGAGAATACAAAATCATTAGAAGATACATTTAATATGATGAAATGATTTTAGGCACAAATAGATTCTTGGTAAGATATTATTACCTGTTCTGGTTTGGTATACCTATATATGATAAAGAATAAAAGCGAACCAGTGGTGGAACAAATATCTGCACATGAATAACCAAATAACCCTTTCTATATTTGAGGCCAGTTAATCCTCTCAACTGTATACCTTACCCAAGGTAATTAATTTTTTTATTACGATTTCTCATAAATGTGAATCGAACAACTTATGATAACTTTATATTACAAAAATTATGTAGGGTAAAGTTGTATGTGATTTCTATCTATCAACACTCATGCACCACCTTGTTGCAATGGGTACAATGTATAATATCTTAGGAGACAAGATAAAAAATAAAGAACTCCCAAAAGATCACATGAGAGTAGGGTTTAGGGCAGTTCAGGAGCTAACCGTTGAGTTACCTGCTCCACCTGATGATCAATATATTATAATGGTCAATGATTCTATTGTAGCTATAATAACATGATTGTATAATCTTATAAAGATACATGATGTATGTATTTAACAAAAATTTTCTTATGAAAAACCTATAATTATTGATGAAAAAAGTTCTAAAGTGAGGTATGATATTATATATGGATGAAGCTAATGGGACATGTAATGTTATATCAAGACAATATAGTGAATCAACCAAGAAATCAAAAGGACCTTTTGGGAATACCTTATCCCCACTAGTTCCACTATAACATTTATTATCATTAAAACTTCATTAAAAGAACACATTTAAAGATGAAAATATGTCTTACATTCCACATTAATAATAAATATTTTGAACTTTCATTATAGATGTAGTTTTTCTCAAGAGTATAAATGATATTTTCAAGTGTTAATGGTTGGGAGTCTCAGTTGTGAATACATACATAAGGTAAATTTTCATAATATATACATTAAAGCTAATAACTATTCATATTTTCTACAAGCTTTTATATTACTACTATTTAAAGGTAAAACAGTTTGTATCATGATTTCGGATTCATTAATCCCGGTATCATTTCTACACAAGAAACTTCTTTGGAGAAGGAAGAAATTGATAAGAAGAAATGTGAGATATACAATGTGTTTGAGAAAAACATAACAGATGAAAAACTCTTTTTTATGCCTACAACGGAGAGGTAAAACTCTACAATATAATAAAAAAATATTTATTTATTTATTTTTTTCATTAGTTATTTTTTATTTTTTTAGGAAGAACCGGATACTGATCACTCTCAATTTAGATACCCCAAATATTTAATTTTTGGATCTAATGCATGGATATCCAACAAACTGACCACACATGATGTGTATTGTTAATTCTTAATACATTAAAATTAACATTTTATAGATAAAATTCTAATTATATATTTTAGTGTATGTTTTAACAGTAATTTTTTTATGATAGGGTGGTCGCTATATATAGGATAAATCATGGTATGAAGTTGATGACTAAATATAAAAAGCCTTTGGATTACTTAAAATGGAAATAGATTAAGGTATATATAGAAAAATTTAAATATAAAAACATATTTCAAAACAATTTACATATTTTGGTCAATGTTTCTGTAGTGTACAAAGAAAGATGATGGAAAAAATTATTGATATTATATTTGAAAATTTATGAGAGAGATCATTAGCCCTGAAAAGGCCAACATTCTGGAATAAGTAATTTATGAAGGAAATTATAATTTCATTAAAAATTTATTAATCATTTGTTTGTCTATATTATCTTAGTACTACCAAGATTTCTGACAAACTTAATACTCATAAGAAGAAGAAAATATGTTTAGTGATGAGTGGATAGTGTATATGGTGTCATAATGTTTTCGAACATAAAATTTTGGTGATTACCTACTATGTTTTTTTATCAAGTACGGGCTATAAACTAAAAAAATATATTTGGGGTGTGAAGCATTAGTATTAGAATGATTATATATTATTTTTGATATGTTTCTCAAGGATAAGTATAATAGAGGAAATAAATTTATTTACAAATGAGTAGAGATCATGGTGTTAGAATGTATATAGGTATCATGAAGAGGTGGCTTCCTACTAGTTATTTAGTTAATTTCCTCCTCATTTTTTTTCTAATTTTTTTTAATTTCCTTATAATTTTATGAATAAAATTAGACTAAATCCCTCTCTAGGGTTCTATAATTGGTGGTGGTAAATTATAGAAGAAAAGAACAGTACAATGGTTTCACTCTAGTGGGTTGTGGAATTATTTAGGTTATTCGATCATCAATTATATGGTGATATAATATCTAAATGGCCCTTCCATTTTGATTTAGTGTGGGTGCACATGATGCATGGTAAATGAGGATCTAAACTATTATATTAAGGAATAAAACATCCATGGTAATGGGGAGGAGTGATGTGTTGGGGTGAAACTAATGGTGATATTTTCCATTCTATCATATGATTGGATAACCATGTCTTAAAGTTGAGGTGAAGAAAGAAATCATGAGTGGGAATGCTATTGTGGATGCATTAGGGTTTTAGATTTTATCTCCTTGTTAGCTCATAAACTATAGGATGCATAGAGAGGTAGTCATGAACCATCATGGGTACCTTGGTAACCTAATAACCAAGTTGGTCTTGACATAGCCCTAAGGGCATTTCCAATCCCCACAGGTTGGTGACTAGCATTTAAAATCATACATTATAAAAGTGAGAAGTGTACCAGAACTGTAATAGAAGTCAAACATGAATAATAAACCCACGGTATATTTCAAAGTACTAGAAAAATAGGGTAAAAACCCAAGTCCCAATAGACACAACTCTACAAGACCAAGGATCAACAACTACTACCACCTCCAAGTGGTGCCTTACCCTTAATAGAACTTGGAAGAAGGTTATCTACAATGGGTGCAGTGTGAGCTAAAATCCCAGAAGGATCTCACCAAGGATTCCTTATAAGATTTAGACATTTAATTAAAAAAATAAATCTTTAAATTTTAATTAAACAGGCATGTATGTTTAAAAGAATAATTAAAATAATTCATGCTTTACATTTCACAGGATGGAAAATAATTTAAAGTATGGCTTAATAAAAAATTTATATAAAACAATTTATATAAATTTAAAGGCATGGTAAATAGTTTATAATAAGAAATAGAATATATTTTAAATATAAACAATGAGAAACACCGTCATATTATAAAAGTTATGATAGATCCAGGCTACAGGATCCTTACACACTAAAAGGTGAATCATGGAAATATGTGTGTACACAGTCCCCTTTGATAATGACCAAAGAGGACCCATCACTTTCCCGTTTTGGATGTGAACTATTGTGCTAGGTTTTGTTTTAGTTTTAAGTTCCAAAAGAGTGTTACCCTAATAACTCACTAACTACCTAGGCTTTCATGTGATCTAATACAAACCAATGATAAGAAATTTATTTTAAGACTTCTTAACATAAAATTCATCCCATTCTCCATTTCAAATATGTCCATTTTCTACTTAAAAACTGAAATGGGTTTTTAATCAAATCTTTCCTTTTTCAAGTTAAAACCAATGCATTTATATCAAAATCATTTAAGTAATTTTATAAAATACCAATTTGAAATCAATTACATCAAATAGATTTCAAAATTAATGTTCAAAAAGTAAATCCAACAATTCAATTCAACCAAATTCTATCCAATATCACAATTTAAATTTCAAAAAATTCCATAAATTTCAAAAATACACCCCAATTAAATGGAATTGTAATTTAAATCAACTAATAGAAAGAAACTTTATTTATATCAAGAAATTTAATTTAAATCAAACAATTTAGGGTCAATTGAATTGGCTAATCAAAATGAAACCACCTACCTCGAGATCATGAGATCTAAAATCAACAAACCCTAAGAAGGAAACACAATGAAGATAATCTAAAATGAATATTTGAGAATCATCCCTAGATTCCAGATCTAAAACATAGGACATTATATCCTCCAACAACATAGAGACCAGCAAAACCTTAGGGAGAAAATAAGAGAAAGAGAGAGAGAGAATGGAAGAGGAAACCTACCAGGTAGAGATTGAATGTCGTTCTTGAATCTTTGTTCCACTTACAAAAGGGTGTAAAGGGTTAAAAATATCCTCTTGGGTGATATTAAGGAAGAATAAAACATTGTGGCTTTGTACTAGCCCGTCAGGCACCTAAAAATAGGTTTTTGGAATTTTTGGAAATAATTTTTAGAATCTTGTACGCATGGTTAGATGGGCAGGGATGCATAGTTAGAAAAACTATGTGTCCCCCTTTTCCCAGGTGCATGGTTTCTCCTTGATGGCCACATAATTTTTCAAACCATTCAACTACCTTGAAATACCACACTACCTCAGTTTGCATGGTCTTCACTAGTAGAGTGCACGGTTTGGGAAAACCTTTTTCCAACCGTGCATGGCCCAAGAACTTAAAAAAATATCCAAAATTTGAATGGAAACTACCTTAAATTAAACCCAAAAAAGAATGTTAAAAATAGTAGTTTAGGAATACATGAAAATAGTAATAATATTTCAAAATCTCCCCACAATAGAAACTTTCTATCCCTATGAAGCCTACTCAAAAGCCTCCATTTAAAAATGATAAGGCCACTGATCTCTCATCTGTACCTACCTCTCCCACATATCATGAGAATCAGAACTGTGCTATCAATGAACTCAAACCAATTGTATTGTCCTCCCATGAAGTACCTTGGTTACAGAATCAAATATCTTAACTAGATGTCCAGTCATGGATAAATAAGGCTCGACCTCAAGATCACTCATGCTCATCACATGAGATGAATCAGATAGATACTTTCGTAGATGCTATACATGGAACATGTTATGTATCAATGTAAGATGTAGTGGAAGTAATAAATGTTAAGAAAAATTCTCAATATGTTCAACAACCTCAAAAGGTCCCACAAAATGAGGAGAAAGTTTCCCTTGCCTCCTAAGTCATCAATGACCAAAACGGGGTGAAACTTCCAAGAACACTCGGTCACTAACTGAAAACTTTAATGGTCTGTAATGATGATCAGAATAATATTTCTACCATATCTATTTCATAAAAATAATTTTATGAATCAATTGAATATTTTTGGAATATCTTGAACTAATCTTGGTCCAAACAAGTAACTTTCACCAGTCTCTGACCAATAGAACAGATATTTACAAGGCCGACCATAAAAGGCCTCAAAAAGAGCCATTATGATCAAAGAATAGAAAGAATTATTATAGGAAAACTCAAACAGACCTAAATGGTCATCCTAATCCCTCACCAAAGATTAGAATGTTGGCACTAAGAATTTCCTCAAGAATTTATATAGCTCTTTTTGTTTGTCCATCTGACTGCGGATGGTATGCCATGCTCAAATGAACATGAGATCCCAGTGCCTCCTGAAGGCCTCTCCAAAAGAGAGAAGTGAATTGAGGATCCCTCTCAAAGACTATATCATATAGAAATCCATGTAAGTGAACAATCTCTTTTACATAGATACTTCCCAACTCCTCAAATTTGGTTGTACCATGAATGGGTATAATGTGATCCGATTTTTTCTGCCAATCGATCACAATGCGTATTGAATTATTCTTTCTCTAAGTGAACGACAACCCAACCAAAAGGTCCATAGAGATATTATCCCACTTCCAAGTAGGAAATGGATGTGTTTAATAAAAACCCAAAATTTTCTAGTGCTCATCATTGACCTGTTGGCATGTATAACAATTAGAGACAAATTTAGAAATTCCACATCTCATACATGACCACCAGAATCTACATTGTATATTATATAACATCTTCATAGTTCATGGGTGCACTAACCACTAGGATTTATGGAAATAACCCATCACAAATTTCCTTACTTATAACTACAAAAAAATAAGTTTCAATAGCATAGAATACCCTCAGTAGAGAATGAACAGTCAGGTATTGTCTCCCCACCATAAAGATACAATAATAGAAAATACCCTATACCAATGGTTTGAAACCATTGGAATAAGTCTCCAAACTGTTGGTATAGCATATAACAATGGTTTAGAAGACCTTTGGCTGGTTTGGCATGGGGATAGGTCTATACCAACGGTTCTGGGAAAATTGTTGGTATAGGTCATATAAAAAACCTATACCAACAGTTTCATAAAACTGTTGGTTTAGGTAATTAAAAAAACTGGCTTGGTTTTGATCCCATAACCTCCCATTTATAATACAACAACCTAACCACTAACCTAACATGACTTTTGAGAACATAATTTCATAAATATATATATGTATATTCATAAGTATTTTAACTTTTCATTTATTTAATATTATTTAATGAAAGATTCCATAAAATAATGTCTATGCATATAAAAACGGTTCTCAAAACCATTGTTATAGGCCTATACCAATAGTCTTGAGAACTGTTGGTATATTTTCATTTATTTTTTAAGCTATACCAATGGTTTTGGAACCCAAATTTTGGCAAAATATTTTGGTATAGGGTCACCATATTGGTCCTATACCAACATTTTTGGCCAAAACCCTTGGTATAGGTCCCTAGAAGTGACCTATACCAATGGTTTTGGCCAAAACATTGGTATAGGTCCAAATTAGTGACCTATAATAATGGTTTGGCCAAAACTATTGGTATATGTCCATATAAGTGACCTATACAAACTGTTTTGGCCAAACCTTTGGTATAGGTCCAAATTAGTGACCTTTACCAATGATTTGGCCAAAACCATTAGTATAGGTCCTATTTCTACAAGTGATATTATCTAATGATACAGAACTTATCATCAAGTTGTTGTTACAGAAGAATAATCTCAATAAGAGTGGATTTCAACTGAACACCATCCAGAGCAACCTCGATCCCTGATTCTCAAACTCTAATATGAAACTGTGAAAATGATCCATCAAGTTCCACTCTTCTGATGATTATTTCATAGAATAGGTCATAAGTTTCCTACTTAAAGCATTTGTGATAAAATTAACTTTCCTTGGGGTCTATGAAATGTCAAAGTTGAAAGATTATAGGTATTCCAAATAACTTCTCTTGTAGAGATTCAAATATTTTTGCGAGAAGATAAAACTCAATATTTTTTGGTTGGAATACATGGTAAACCTTTATCGAAAACGGTAATGTCACCAAATATTAAGTGCATGCATCATAGCTATGAGTTAATGTTTATGGGTTGTATAATTCTTCTCATGTGTCCTAAGATGATGATATCCATATGCGGTGAGATGATCACCCTACATAAGAACACATCCCAAACCTGGACTCAATGCATCAAATAATACTATGTATCCCCACCCTACCTCTGGAAGTGTCAACACTTTCATAATAGTCAAAAGATACTTCATCTCAAAAAAATAATTATGAAATTTTTTATCCCAATAAAACTTTACTCCTTTCCGAGTTAGTACAGTTATTGGAGAATCCAACTTTGAGAAGTCCTTAACAAACTGATGATAATACCGAGTTAACCCAAGAATATTTGAATCTCAAAAAAGTTTTGTGGTTATTCCTATATCATAATAGTATTTACATTTTTAGTATCAACTAAAATACCATGTTCTCACAATATTTATCCCAATAAATTCACTTCCTAAATATAAAAATCACATTTCAAAATCTTGGTATAAAGGTAGTGATTTCTCAACCCTTCTAGAACATCTCTCAAATGACATACATGATCCTCTTTGGGATTATAGTAAATGAGGATGTCACCCACAAATACCACCACAAATGTATCAAGATACTCATGGAAAATCATGTTTATTAAACATATAAAAACTATAGGAGAATTTTTTAAACTAAAAGGAATGATAAGGTACTAAAAATGATTATACCTACTATGAAAGGTAGTTTTATAAATGCTGGATTCTTTTATCCTCAAATGATGGTAACCATATCAAATATCAATATTCAATAACCACTTAAACCCTTTCAATTAGTTAAAAAAACATCAATCCGTCGAAAAAAATACTTTTTCTTTATTGTAACTCGATTATGTTTTTGGTAAACAACACAAAGGAAAATTGACCCATAATCTTTCTTAGAAAAGAGAACCAGTACCACCCAAGGTGACACACTCAGGCATATAAATAATTTCTTTAGAATATCATATAACTAATTCTTCAAATATTTCATTTAAATTGGTTCTATATGGTAAGAATTAATAGACACTGGTTGAGAAACAGTCACTATATTGATAAAAAAATCTACCTACCTTACCAGTGGAAAACCAGATAATTTAGAAGTAAAAATATCAGGGAACTTAATGAAAAATATAAGGATATTTCCACTCAAATATTATCACTCCGGATCAAAATAAAACACAGATATTACTTTCCCTAACTTTGGATAATAAAGTCCAACTCTACTCGACCTCGGGTCCCATTCTCTTTTAAAGATACAGGAACCCCATCGGTTGCAGTAAAGGAGACCCATCAGATATACAAATAAATATGGTTTTTATTATCAATGATCCATTCCATACTGAAAATGACGTCAAGATGTTTCATGTCAAGAACCAGAAAATCCCAAGAAAGATCAACATCTGATAGAGAGAAAACCAAAGTGGGACTATGAATACCTTGTTCTTTGTTTGTTCCAAGGGGTGTAGTAATATCTATCAAATAATATGGAAGCTCCATGGGAAGATTTATCAGATTAACAATATGGGTTGAAATAAATGAATGAGATTCACCAGTATCAAATAAAGAAGTCGCTAATGATGGCATCTCTCACGATCACTGGACCCATATCTGCTTCCTCTGGAGACTCTTTTACTATGTGAAGAAGCATTGTTCCAGATGCATGTGGCTGGAACCCCATTGTTCATGAAGCATCTAATTTCACCACAATTTTAGAAGTTTCTGATGATCCTCTCCCACTATATATAGTATAATAAACATGGAAGAACATCTGAAAGTGACCTGACCATCCGTAGGAGCCACATATATTTTGTGCCTTAGTGAAAACCCTCTTTGAGTTCCCAGGATTTCCACACTAGTAGAAAATCAAAGGACCTCTTCCAGGTACTGAAGGAAGTATAGAAAAACCATGTTGTCAAGATCCATCATGAGAATCATCACTCTTCCTTTTTCCTTTAGAGGAATTCATAAAACCACTTGGATAAAATGGAACACCTATCAACATTGACTTACCAGTCAGGTCCATTTAAACCATTAAATCTCTATCCAACACATCATCATAAGAAGGTATCTTCAACAAGAAAACCTAAGAATGAATATAAAATTGAATTCCTAATTCAAACCATTGAGTATTCATCTTCTCATTCGATACTATCTCAAGTGTGAACTGTACAAGCTCAGCAAATTGATTTTCATATTCTATCATGGACTTTTTAGCCTGCTCGAGTTTGAAAAACTATATATCCATGAACAACACCATCGAATCTGGATAGAACTAGTTGGTGAAAATATATTTTAAGTATTTCCACTCTGATCTATTGTGCTTCTTCATTGTCATCATCGTGTCGCACCATCTCATGCTCGGTCCCTCTAGCAAAAAGGTGGCACACTTTACCTTGATTTTTTCAGGTTTCTCTAATAACTCAATAAAATGTTCAATCCTTCTCAACCATTCCTCATCCTCTTGAGTATCATTGGAGCCATTGAACGATAGTGGCTTCTAGTGAAGGAAATCAAGAGAATGATTCTAGAAAACATCCCTCTGAAGTTCTATAGATGAATCCTGAGTAGGAACTAGTGGTAGTGCATATCCAAGATATTTGACACTATCTACAATCACCTAAAAGAAAATCAGGTACACAAGAGGATTTGTTCGTTATGGTTCACCAGAAACTTCCTCATAGATCTAATTCTCACATCTTCTTGATGCATGATGCTACAAAAAATTATCAAAAAACATTGAAGACATCAGATTAACACTCAAATAGATAAATAAGGGAAATTGATACCGATGGATAGAAAAAAAATATTTGGATTTCAATTTATCCAAATAAAAATTAGGTAAAATACTAGAAATAACATTCAAGACATCTTTCCCAAACCACACTCGATGACTTATAGATCATTGTAGTGAGAGATGGCTTGGCACTCAATCGCAACTACCTCCTAAGTTCTGACAAGATTACAAAATTTCATACACACATCAATGTAAGATGAAAAACATGTACCTCTGATACCACTTGGTCATAAACTATCCAGAGTACCCTGGTAACTTGATAACCGAGCTGGTGATACCTGCTCTTTCACCCCATTCTATAATCCTAACTTCCTTACCTCTTTCCCTCAAATCCCACCTAGACCTAAAGTCCCAGATCTATTCAATGGATTCCCTAAACTTTTGATTTCAACCTAGGATCTCAAAGAGTCCTTGACTCTTCTTAATATATTGTTTATTGCTTAGTTCAAATAGTTTCATCCTTCGGTGGATACCTTTAATAGGTTTATTTTTGGGTCATGGGGTTTACAAGATTAAGCAACAATGGGTCTTCTTAGCAATAGGAATATAATGATCTAGTTCGCTTCAAAGGAATTCCTAGTCAGGGCATGGTCTAGTGACCCCTGTAGATGCAAAAATTACTGATTCTATATTTTCAGGTGGAAATTGAACATCTATATGAAGCATGACATCCCAAAATCAGTGATTTGGGTTAGTTTTCTAGAAATACCATTATTTTTTTTAAAACAACATGACTATGTTAATGCTAGGGAATATTTTTGGTAGATATTTGTGCCATGATAGTAGAAATTGATTAGTTTTCCACCCTATTTCTACCTAAATTTTTGTGGAATTAGATGTATCAATATTTATAATAGAGTACATTTGGATTTTAGTAGGGAAGGAATTCCGATGCAGCTGGTTGTGATTTATGAATCATGGTGAGATTTCTGCTCTTCTTATAAGAAAATGGTTAATTCAATAGAAGCCTATAGGTGTGGGATCAAGAACAGTGATCAATAGAAGGTTTTGGACTTAGGAGTTAATGATAAGGGATTGGGTCCTAATGTTGGTGATGGTCCAACAGGGAAAATCCAATTGGGTGTATCTTCTGACCCATGTAAGGAAAAGGTTGTTAGGAGGTAAACCCATTGGTGGATGATATTTACAATTGATTGAGGAAGGATCTGGGTGATCCCTTGCCTTCTATAAAAGTACCTTCAGGACCAATGGGTAATGATGTGGTACACACTGCTTGTATTTTGGATTCATAATCTTAAAAATCAATTAAGGGATCCCATGGTCAGGATGTGTGATCTGGTAGTGGTATCAACCATGAAGTGGAGACAAAAATGGATGTTGAGGGAGGTTCAAGGGATACTAAGACCGCATCCTATGTAGATTTAGCGATTTTAGGATATGACACCATTGGAAGAGGGGGATCCCAAGAGACTAAGACTCCGTGAGGACATTCAGTGGTGCCTATTATTGCAAGGGAGGGTGTTCCACCTGGTGTAAAAGGCTAGGATCAGGACATAGGGGGTGGGACTTTTATCAAGTCAAGCATGATAATGGAATTTCCAACTATTAATCATGGAAAATACTTTTAAGGATTTGAAAGTGAGGGTTTGGACCAGGAGTTTAAAGCATTCCAGGATGAGAATGCTAACAATGAGCAGGGAGTCCTCAGGGATGAGCCTAGTGTTGAATATTTTTGCCCATTATTAGGATATAATGCAGAATATCTTCAAGGTAGATGGATTCCTAGCCATAGGAGGAGGAAGATTTGGAGAGGTAATAGGAAAGATTGAAAGGAATATTCCTACTTACCCCTTCCAATGGAGAATATATCCACTAAAATATTGAAATCCATGATGCTGGAAAAATATCATATGTTTTTTAGAGTTTTTGATTAGGTGGATGATGAATATTATTGGGTTGTACCCCGCAAGTGTGTTTGAATCGGGCAATGGTGGGATAAAGGCATGGTTTCTAAGCAATCTATAGAGCTTCTCATGCATTAAGAATAAGAAATGGTGGAGGATTTTATTGTGATCAATTCCACATAATAGGATTATCATAACATGATGGGAATATTGATACACATGGACAATAATCATGAGCATTGTTCATGGATTGATAATAAAGATCATATACTGATAATTAGATTCAATTAAGGGAAGATCAAAAAAGCGAAGTACATGTAAACTTGGGACAAACTGGCATATCATCTTGAAGACCTTATAAAGTATTATCCATACATACAGGTAACTATTATCTCTTGGAAGTTATTTTGGGAGAATGTTTTCACAAGGATTAATCTATCCTTTAATGATTATGTGGTTTATTTTAGTGTTTGTTCCAGGTGAACCTTGTGGGTTTTAAATTTCCCCCTAAAAGTGTTTTAATAATATGGAATTTAAATTTCAGTTAGTATGCATAAATGGAAAACTCCATAGGGATAAGTATAATAGAATACAAATAGGAATAAATAGCCCAAATTACAACTCAAAGTACCATAAAAACAGGTTAAAAACCCTAGTACCAACACACACAACTCTCCAAGACCAAGGATCAACATATACCACTACCTCAAAATAGAGACTTACCCTTGCTCAAAACTATAATATGGTAATCTAAAAGCACCTAAAATAACATGTAGGGTGTGAGCTAAAATTCTAGTAGGGTCTCACCAAGGATTCCATAATAAGATTCCAACATTTAATTAACCAAATTAAGATTTCAATTTTAAATAAACAATCCTGACAATTCTAAAGAATAATTAAAAAAATTCAAGATTTTCATTTAAATGGATGGAAAATAATTTAAAAAATGTCTTAACAAACATTTCATATAAAATAGTTTATATAAATTCATAAGGCATGGTAAACGGTTTACAACGAGCAATGACATATATTTAAAATACAAACAGCAAGAAACATGGTCATCTTCCAAAAGGTATGATAGTTCCAGGATACGGGATCCTCACAAACTCAAAGGTGAATTAGGGAAATATGTGTATACACATTCCCCTTTTATACTGACCAAATAGTACCCATCACCATCACATCAAGGATGTGACCTACTGCACTAGGTTTTGTTTCATTTGAAAATATCAAAAGTGTGTCATCCCAGTAACTCCTAACTACGTATGCATTCATGTTCTTTAATAAAAATCAATGATGGGAAATTTATTTTAATACTACTTAAAATAAAATTCATCCCATTATCCATTTCAAATATTCCAATTTTTCATTTAAAACCCAAAGTAGGTTTTTAATCAAATCGTGCTTTTTTCAAGATAAAACCTATGTGTTTATATCAAAATCATTTTATGTTATTTTCTAAAATACCAATTTGAAATCAATTTCATCAAATGAATTTCATAATTCAACTTCCATAATTAAATTCAAAATTTTAGTTTAAACAAATTCCATCCAATTTCATAATTTAAATTCAACAATTTAAATTTCACAAAATTCCATCAATTTCACAAATAAATCCAAATTCAATGGAATTGGGGGGTTTTCCCAAATTCATACCAAATATAATTTCAAAACCTAAATTTAATGGATTTTGGTTTTTTATAAACCAATTTAAAGAAACTTCATTTATATCAAGCAATTTAATTTAAATCAAACAATTTAGGTTTAATCAAATTGTCCAATCAAAATGGAACCACCTACCTTAGGATCACAGGATCTCAAAACACCAAGCCCTAAATGGGAAACTCCAATGAAGATTGTTGGAAATGAAGATACAAGAATAAACCCTAGATTCAGGATCTAAAGTAGTGGATATTAGATCCTCCAATAACATAGAGACCTATAAAACCCAAGGGATAAAAGAAGAAATGAGGGAGAAAGAGAACGGGAAGAGAAAAACTTCTAGGTAGAGATCAACCATCTTTTTTCAAGCTTAGATTCCATACAAAAAGGGTGTATAGGGTCCAAAATCACATATTTAGTGCTCCAAATGAATAATAAAACGCCATGGGGTCCTACCAGATCACTAGGCACCTAAAAGGAGGGTTTTGAGATTTTATGAAATAATTTTCAGATTAAAAAATCATATACACATGGTTAGCTGGGTAGGGCCACATGGTTATATAGACCATGCACCCTAAATATGTGACCTATTTTTTATAGGTTCATGGTTTCTCCTTGGTGGGTACACAATTTTTCAAACCATGCGCCAAGTGCGAACAACCCAAGAACATCCAAAATTCTCTAAAATTTCACCCAGAGCTCCCTTAAACAACACCCAACCAAAGCACGGTAAAAAGGGGAGTTTATGAATACCTAAAAATAGTAACAGGATGTTACCATGGTCTTTATAAATTTTAAAAATTTATTTGGATTCCTTTTATCCTCTAGTAGCTGATGAAAAATTTATAGATCATTTTATTGATGTATGATAGTAATATTTTACTATTTTTCAATAATAATGACTTTTGAGATCATGATGACTATTTATTTTACTAAACATTAAAAAAATATTCATGGTGATGTTGTTGAGGATATCTAGAATTTTTTAGATCTATATCTTATGGAATGATAGACCTACGATGATATTGGTTAAATCAAAATGAAAAAAAAATTAATTATAGTTATGATAATATGTATTTAAGTATTCATAGTAACAAATTCTAAGTTAATTGTAAAAATCCAATAAAATTAGACAAAGAATTCATCAGAATATTTTGTATTCTCTTATTAAGATATTATTACTAATGTTTTCTCCTCTTCCATTATTATCCTTCTTGTGGGGGAGATCATAATTTAATTAGTCTTTTTATTTTTAAAAATAGATTTTGGAATCTTTGATCATCCCAAAAATGTTATTATTATCTAGGATCACATGATTTTATAGGTTTAATTTTTGTTGTGTAATCCATACAAGTAACAAATAAAGTTTACATTATTGGAATGGATTGACTAAAACTGATTCTTTTGAATGAACATGATGTGAAAATTAATCATCCCATAATTATATCACATAGAATATCATAATCATTACATTAGTAGTGGTGTTTGACCTATACTTATTATGCATATAGATACTTGTTCACTTTCTCAGTATAAAAAACATGTCCACTGATTTTTCACTAATATGCATGTGCACATTCACTATGTAAAATGATCAATGCTCACAAACCCATTGGTAAAAAACTCATCATCATTCTCAATAAAAAATACATGAGAATAGGGATGTTACCATTTTTTGAAACAAAAATTGCGATGTTATATTAGAGTTTATTATCATATAGAATATTGAAAAGGATATAATAATATATAGTACAATTCAGAAAGGCTTAATGGATGTGCTATATTTTAGTGTCATTTGGATTCTATAAAGGGTTTTACTGATGTTTAGTACTATCAAAAAGGAGAAAATAATTTATAATGGAGTTTAGTGTCTTCCAAAAATACATAATGGGTCACACTGAATTGTTTTCCATCAAATAAGGTAAATGGTTTATCATTGAGTTTGTAATCTCTATGATGGTGAAAGAGAGAGATGGATTTTATTATATTCTATAAAAACTCAAATTTAAATATTTATTTTATTTCAATAAATGAAAGCTAATAGGTTTACTATAATGGTAAGTGTTTTCTAGGAATAAATAAAGGGATAGACTAATGTTTAGTATAATCTAGAAATATATAATGTATTATGATAGTTTTTATAGAAGATGAGAAGGAAAATGTTTATATATGAGTTTCAAATCAACTTAAAAGGATAATTTTTATGGGAATTTTTTATAATATGTGAATTTTATGTTATTGTAAAGTGGTTAAATATATCATGTTGTTGGTATTGATATTTTAAAATATATCATATGTATCCATTGTGGGTGAATAGAAAATGTTATAGTTTGGAATCATAGTTTAAAAAATGGGGCTGGAAATGCCAATTATCTTTGAATAATGAGTGTTATAATTTTAAGCAATGATGAAGGAACAAAATATTTTAATATAGAAAATGTAGTGTAAAAAACAATCCTTTATGATGAGATTTGTAGTTTAGAGACATTAATAAAGGAATATCATATAGGTAGTTATCATCTATGTTGGATGGTATTTCATACATTTTAAGTTCACGTGGTAATGACCACTAAAGGAAGTTTAATTTCATATTAGATGGTCCAATTTATTTTCTTTTAGGGCCATGTAAGATTGAATAAATTATTTTTATTTTATTTTCTTGTGATCATGAATAATTATATTATAGTTAATGATATATAACTTGAACAAACTTCATTTTAGTTTATTTCCTCATCATTTTATCTACTTTTTAAGCTAATTTTCTCATCATTTTTATCTAATACTTATTTTGTTAATTTTCATAGAGATTGTGAATAAATGGATTCATCAAAAAGGATGATTCACTATTTTATTATGACCATTCACTTAACAAGGATGATGCAGTCATGGTGATAAAATTTTCATTTTATTCTCCAATGCATTCAACATTTCGGGTTATCAAACTAAAATATTGTTAGATGACCCAAAATTTTGAAAACACTATAGGATAAAAAAATATAGTGGAATCAACCATACCTCAAACTGATACATGATATACCTGATATGACTCATATTTTGTGGTTTCAGTTTAAAATTTAAATTTTATTAATATATTTTTTCATATTTATGTTCAATTTATTTATTTATAGTATTACTAACATAAGATTTTTTTCTTATATAGGTGGATTCTATTTCTTGAGTTGGGGTTGTTTGTTCAAAGATACTCATGCTCATGAGAGATTGGACTCCAAGGATACAATTGAGATAATGATAATAATGAATCAGTCAATCAGACACTCCTCAATATGATACATTATGTACTCATTATGACTCAAATTGTATGTTTTTAGTTTATAATTTACATTTTAGTTCAAAACACACATCACATACTCAAAACTGAGAAAAGACATTCATATTATTTTGATAATTTAATACATTTATCCAAAAGTTATTTGTGATGTGTAGGAATCATATTCACCTCAATACCACGCACGGTGTTATCGGTATGACTCTAAGTGTGTATTTTTATTTAAAATTGATAGTAATTTTAATAAAAAAAGACAAATGACATACTCAAAACCATGAAAACACATTTGGATTGTTTTATACTTTAGAAAAACAATCCATAAGTCATTTTTTGACATATAGGAATTATTATCACCTCAATCAAATACACGGTGTGCTCGGTATGATTCTAAGTGTGTCTTGTTATTTAGAATTGACATAAATTTTAGTAAAAAGGATAAGTTACATACACAAAAACAAACAAACAGATTCATATTATTTTGATACTTTAGGAAAAAACCTATTAGTCATTTTTGACATGTAGTAATCATACCCACCTCAATTTGATGCACGATGTGCCTAAAATAACTCAAAGTGCATTTTTTCGGTTTAAAATGGAGTTTTTGTAAAAAATACAATTGAAATACTCAAATACAATAAAAGGCATTCATATTATTCTAATACTTTAGGAAAAAAAAATCCATTAGTCATTTTCAACATGTAAGAATCAACCACACCTCAATTTGATTAATGGTGCGATAGGTATGACTCCAAGTGTGTATTTTTATTTAAAATTGACATTAATTTTAGTTTAAAATAAAATTGACATACTCAAAACAAAGAAAACACATTCATATTGTGTTGATACTTTAGGATAACAATCCATAAGTCATTTTTAATGTTTAGGAATCATCTACACCTCAATCCAATGCACGGTGTGACTGTTTTGACTCCAAGTGTGTCTTTGTCACATACATGACTTCTTTTAAAGTTATTTTTCATTTAATTTCTATTCTTTTTTTGTTTTTGGGTGTTTCCCATGTATTTTTGGAGAAATGGGTGGTTTTATCACAATTTAGGCCAAATCGTGATCCCATTTCTAGATTTAAAAACAAACTTTGTTTATTTTATAAATACTTTATTTTTTAAAGATTTTTCAACCATTATACTTCCCAATTTTACTTCCCTAAATAATTCAAACCAACATATCCATTTAGACCCCTTATAAACTCATTATCATGGTGGATTTGGGTGATTTATTCTGGCTCAGGGCCAACCCGTGAGCTCATTTCCAATTTTAAAACAGTAATCCATTTGTTTTATATATCATTAAGTATTTAATAGTTTTTGGTGATTCCACCTCTCAATAGATCCCAAGAACCATAGGCATGATCCTGCGTTCCATTTTGTCTCTTTATAGCTCATATTCATCGCAGATTAGTGAGAAATATCAAAAAGTTTCTCAAATCGTCCAAATTTGAGAAAGCAATTTGTTTCTTTCATAAACCATTCTTGTTTACTCTTTTCCACAATTTTAGTCCCCACATGACCTACTAAGCCTTATTTGATCCTCCCTATTAGTTTTGTCTGATTAGATATTCAACTATTGGTGTATTTGGGGTGATTTTTTCAAGATCTCTCAAGTAAGTGGGTTTCCTTCCTTCCTCCTCCCATTTTCTTAGGGTATCTTCCATTTTTCATGAAGTTCATAATGTAAAGAAAGTATGTATTCTAACCTAGGCTTTGATCATGATTTTATTGGTTTAATATTTTGGTTTAAGGTTTTATTTAACTCCCTTGTGGTGCGACAGTGGTGCGGTTGAACTTTCGCACAAGGATTTGGTGTTTTGACACTTGTGGTAGGTGATTCCATGTGTAAGAACTACTATATGAGTTAGACTTGCCTAATTTATATTTTTCAGATAATCTCCCTTCATTTTGATTGCTGCAAAAATTATTTTTGGTGGTATTTTTCAAACAATATATTTTTTAAATTCCATTTTTGTGTGAAAATGGGTGTTTTACATGTGTATTCTATGTTGTTCCATTTGGGGATGTTTTATAATTCATGTAATGGTTTTATTATAATGTTTTTATGATGAAAATTATTGTTTGGGGTAATATTGGTGGGCATTGGTTTTTCAAATAGGGATTTTAGATTAATTTTATGTGCAAAGTTTGGTCACATTCCTTGAAATTGTTTTATGGAAATTCTAAGTGGTTATTGAGTTATAAAAAGGGTGAAAAGAATGTGTGGATACTATTTTAAATTTTTGTGACCAGAACATATGTTTTTTTATGTTTAAATGGATTTTGGTAACATGTGTAAATTTTTTGAGCACAAAGGGGGAAGCCCGGGTATCTTGGTGGGTAGACGTGTACTAGCACGCTAGTGATCCAGAGTGGTTTTGTCCCTATTTCACTTAGAAAGTTTTACATTGACAAATAAACTATAATGATAATGATTTGGGACTACTAGGTTATTTTTATGTTCCATACTAGTGTCTTGTGCAAGAGAACAGATATGGTTATGGTTACTTTACACTGAGATACGAGGTACATGGGGCCCAAAAACAAACTATTGCCAAGGGGTGTTCCCAAGATTAGTGCTCATTAACTATTGGGTATTTATAATTTTATTATGGTGTGTTTGGATGGAAAATTAAACAGAATACATGTAACACCCCAAGCTTCCATGGTACGCTTCTCTTTGAATAATAGAGCAGCGTGTGTTGTACGCAACCTCGAGTTCCAACACACCACGACCAATCAAAGTAGCCATTATGAACAGTAATGACCACATTTTGAAATTATATAAATTTTATATTTCAAAATGGTATTCATTTTTGGATTTGGAATATCAAAATTATCCTATGTTGAATTTTTGGTATTTTTATGAGAACTTCCAATTTTCGATGAATAGTGAAAAATACTTAAAAACAACATTTTTAATAAAAATAATTTATAGTGATAAATTATACTATTGAATGGTTTTAAAGTATAATTAGAATATAATTTTACCATTTTATCCAATTGTGGTCATTATAATTAATTTCACTTTGAAATTGGACATAAACAATTGTCAATCTTTTGATTGATATTATTTCTTAAAAACACGCCATTTGTTTTGACAACGGGAATTAATTATAAAATTAATTAATGAAACATATATGTTTGGAATTTTTTAAAATAGAAATCTTTTTTGAATTCGGAATATCAATTATATCTTAGGGTGAATTTTTGGTATTGTTCTGAAAAACTTCAATTTTTGATGAATAGTGAAACCACTAAGTGGTAGTTAAAAAACTGATTTTTCATTTAAATGAAATTTTACCTCTTCTATGAATTGAATTTCAAAAATTCTACATACATGGTTATAATTAGGAAGTAAAATTTGGTTCAATGGGATGAAAATAATTTTTGGTGAATAGTAACTTTTGAGTTTTATTAACCGCGATTAGAGGTAGTTAGAGTAATTTAAGGTAAAAATAATGTTATAATAATATGAAATTACCTTGAAACATGTCCTACTCTTATTGGTTGACTCATGGCCGACCAAGAAAATCCATGGGTCAATTTTTGGTACCCCATGGATCAACTTGGGTAAGATAATGACATTAATACCTTTTATTTACAGTAAAAATAAAAATGTCACAAACTTGTATTATTTTACTAAAACAATTCTTACAAGGGGTTATAAACTTGTATCACACCATGATGATACAACGATTACCTCATTAATGATCAATTTAAATAAAATGAAAAGATAAGGTAAAATCTAATACTTACACTTGTCTAAAGCCTATTGGATTGGTGTATTTCGAACCCTTATCACCTTATCCTCTAAATATATCATTGTGGGACCTTTAAAATCCGAAAATCATTTCATAATAATGTAACATTTCATGACTTTCCAAGAGTGCCCCTCCTCTCCTCTTATAAAAGCCCCCCACCTCTACCACCTTATTCACACCTTGAAAGCCATTTGGATCAGAAAACCTCTTCCAAAATACTCTATCCACTTCCCTCTCTTACTCCTAGAAGCCTCACTTTGGGCAGAAGTCTTCCCAAGGAAGCATTTGGCTCAAATCAAAAAGAGTTACCCGATTTTAAGGTAATGTCTTCTCTTATGTTCTTTTGTTTTATTTTGCTTCTCCAACCCCTTAAACTCTTTTTATTCCTTTATTTTGTAACAAAAACATTATCTTAAATATACTAGGATGTTTTTATGATAAGTATTTGATTTAAAATTACACACTCCTTCGTCTAATGGTTAGAGAACATACTGTTTCTGTGGGTGACGAATTACTGCCTCACGAAACGATGATTGTTCAATATTCTTTTAACACCTCGCATGGTGGCCATTAAGATGTCACTATATTTATATATGATATATATTATGTTTATTTTTTCCTTATGCTTCTGTATTTTTCATTTATGGCATACCTTTATGATTTCCATTATGGGTAAACGCGATAATTTCATTTTAGGAAGTGCGGACTACCGGCCCCTCAAAGTGATTTGAATCGTTAATGCCATATGTGGGATATATAAAGGATGGAGTAAATAATATTATATATGATATTAAACTTTAATTATAATATACCTTTATATCATTATGATTTTATTCCATTAAATATGAAATATAAATGAAAGTAGCATTCATGCGAACGTACGACTTACCGTCTCCATGAACAGTGCGTTTCATTTCTTACCTCTAAATGTTATGTAATATTATAAATGAATGAATATACTGAATATATATGATATATATGATATCTATATCATGAATATAATTCTGGAGATAACGGATATTTTGCCACATGAAAAACTTGTAATTATAAGAAGTTTATTTTTGGCTCAAGTACCAAAGATCGAAAAAACGACCGTTATTAACATAAATAATTACATAATGTTCATAACATAGTAATAAGTGATATAAAAGTAATAATGAACTTTAAAAAGGTTCTTAATCAAGTATAAAATAACTCTAGTTTATTATTCAGGAGGTTAAAGAACGATCGAGTCAAGTCGGACACGAGGTAAGGGACTTCGTCTCAATCACCTTTCATTGAGGCATATTTTGTTTTATACACAAATTTCCTTTATACGGTGTATAAAACCCTTTGACTTTTACTTTTATTCAAAAGGAATCTTTTTATAAGAAGCGTTTTTACTAAACGACAAAAGGAATGTTTTGTATTACATATGCGGCGGCAACAACTTATCTGCCGCCATGACCATTATTTGAGTTTCGGCTTCCTCAACAAGCCATAACTTTTTTATAAATGAAAAATAAATACCAAGTTTTACCTTTCTTTTATTTTGGTAATGAAAATTGTTTTGATAATGTTTTTATTATATTAATTTGTTGTATTGATATCTTGTGATTGAAATGTGGAAATGTTATGTTTCATTTATTCATGTATTATGTGATACAATTACGTTATGGTTCTTGGACATTGTTTATGATATGTTTAAACCTTTTCATGTAAGGAATGCATTGGACTTAATAAGTGATGGGTGGAGCCCTCTATAGCTCCTCGATGCATCGATAGGTCTCATGAGACAAACTAGTGTCTTGGCACAAGGCCTTGACAAAATTTTATTTGTAGTCTTTCCATGAGGCCTTGGCTACGTGGTTATGATAGTCTGGAATTATGCAGTCCATCATTATGAAAGTGGTTATTGATATTGCATGTGATTATTAGACTAATAGAATATCCATGTGAATAAGTAAATGGACTTATTTCATTTTATTATTTCCATATTATGCTAAAGTTCAAGTTTAAAAAGCTTTTGTTTTAGTTATACATTGCCTTAAATGTTTATGTTTATTTATGAAAGTTTCTGTTATATTGTTATCCCTACTGAGCATCTGAGCTCACCCATTTCTATGTTTTATTTTCCCAGGATGTGAACAAATATTTTATGACTAACTTGCAGGGATAGTCTGAAGGGGATATGAGTGTGGACTATAGAGACTATGTTGTTGTAGTTTTTCACTTTATGATGTAATGTAACATTTATGAATGTATCTAGTGTTTCCAAGGCTACTAAACTAATCGGTCTATCGAGACTTCATCTTTTGTGATCATGCCAATGTTATGTAATAATGCACCGACTCTGGGTAACTGGGGTCGAGGCGTTATTGTTGGTATCAGAGGTAGTTTTGTACTAACCTTGGAAACTAGATTTAGGTAAACTCTAATTAGATCACATAGCTCTAAGATAGACTTTGAGGATTAGTATAGAAGAACTTCATAGAATTTTGGTATTATAGATATTTTGTGATTTTTTCTAGAAATACATTCCTTTCTGGATACGAGTAGGTAGAGGCGGCTCTGGCACAGATGTACCTAAGGGTAAAACCCGAAAACACTGCTTTGAGCTAGACTCGAATGGGAACTGGTGCACGACAATGGGCCTTGCTGCACTCTTGGTTATGACACTCCCAGGGGATATGCTTAGGACAATTCTCATTTTATTTACAAACCATTATGAAGGGTTTATGAGTATATACTTCCTCAAAGAAAAAATTTCTTTTTATGATTATTGATTATATCCATAAACTGTTCAATTTATGTTAAGTGTTTTGCAAGTTTGTTATTATGCATTTGGATTCATAAACTAATCTAGTTTATGACATTGTTTATAAATGGCGCCTAGTGGAAGGAATGGAAACTGTATCAATGCATGCACTCCATGTAGGTATTTCCCTCCTGATTAATATAATTATAGTGGAGCTGGTGATACAACTGGTGCTGATCATCTTATCACCATACTGGGACAACTCACTCAGGTTATGAATAATAACCTTACTCATATAGAGAATCCCGATTCGAAACGTGGAGGATCAATGTTAGACCGCTTCATGAGGAAACAACCACCAACATTCAATGGGAGTACAAACCCCTTAGTAGCTGAGCAATGGATAAATTCCTTAGAGAAAATATTTCATGCCTTGGGGAGTAGTGAAAGGGAAAAGGTTATCATGGTAGTTTACCGCCTCACTGGAGATTCTGATCAATGGTGGTCATTAATTCAAAACAAAAATGAAGATGATGAAGTATCAAATATGGAATGGAGGGAGTTCAAAGATATTTTCTTAGAAAAATACTTCCCTCGTGACCATCGAGCAGATTTGGAAAGGCAATTTCTGAGTCTGAGACAAAAGGAGGATGAGAATGTTGCAAAGTATGAGGCTAAATTTACAAGGTTAGCGAGGCATGAAACATATTATATACATAACCAAATAAGTAAGATTGATCTTTTCTTTGAGGGTTTAAAACCATTTCTCCGTCGAGCCTTAGTCTCACAATCTGTCTCATCGTACGATGATATTGTCTCATGTGCTATCAAGACAGAAAATGAATTCTCTAAATCTTATGACAATAAAGTAAAGCAAGAGAAGAAGAGAACAGTGGAACAAGAGACAGATAAAGGGAAATGGGGAAAGAAGGATTTTACATTATGAAATAATTGTGGGAATAATAACCCCGATACTTGCCTAAAAGGAATGGGAGTTTGTTATAAATATGGAAAAAAAGGTCACCAGGCTCGTGATTGCAAGGGAAAGAAAGAGGCTATCAATGTTGAATGCTACAATTGTAGGGAAATGGGGCATTATGAAAATGAATTTCCTAAGAGTCAGGGAAACATACCTCAAAAAAGGCCAAGGGATCAAGGCCAATCATATGTTGTTACTACAATTGAAGTGGAATAATTAATGTATTGATGCTTTTGGACTGAAGGATTATATTCTGGTTATAAGAATAATGTGATATATATAAGGAATATACTGCATTACTTGTTGTTTTCATTAAGGTTTTAACATGATGAAGGTAATCATATATTTAGTATGTAAAAATAGGAGAAACTTTACTTTGTTTGGGGAATCTGATGTTACAATTGATTTTGGAATTTAGAGACCTTTTAGAGAAAGTCTGGACATAGGTATTTTGGATAAATATAAAGGTTGGAATGGATTAAGTTGAACTTTGGATAGTATTGTTTAAGGTTAAAACATTTCTTAAGATTATTTTTGGAATATTAGAATACTATAGTTTTAGGAAAAGGACAACCTGCAGGTTGGGGGATAACCCGTCGTGTCGAAAAAAGCTGCAGGAATCGAACACACAACCATAGTGTGACAGGCCTTTATTACCTACCACTAGTGTAACGCCCCGACCCCAGCTACTCAGAGTCGGTGCATTACTTCGTAACATTGGCATGATCACAAAAGATCAAGTCTCGAAAGACCGATTAGTTTAGTAGCCTTGGAAACACTAGATACATTCATAAGTCTTACATTACATCATAAAGTAAAAAACTAATAACAAAGTCTTCATAGTCCACACTAATATCCTCCTCTGACTATCCCTACAGGTCATTCATAAAATACTTCTTCACATCCTGGAAAAAATATTAAAACATTGAAAGGGGTGAGCTCAGATGCTCAGTAAGGTTAACAATATTACGGAAGCTTTCATAAATAAACATAAACATTTAAGGCAATGTGTAACTAAAACAAAAACCTTATTAAACTTGAACATCAACATAATATGGAAAAATTAAAATGAGATAATGCCATTTACTTCTTCAAATGGATATTCTACTAGATGAATAATCACATGAAATATCAATAACCACTTTCATAATGAGGGAATGTATAATGCCGGACATTCTGAAACATTTTGTCAAGGCCTCGGCCAAGAGGTCTAAAATGATTAAGGCCTCGGCCAAAACCATAAATCAAATTGGGAAAGGGCCTCGGCCAATTCCAAGTATAGTTGTCTCATGAGACCTACCGATGCATCGAGGAGCTATAGCGGGCTCCACCCGTCACTTATTAAGTCCAATACATTCCTCATATGAACAGGTTTAAACATCTCATAAACCATAACATAATCGTATCACATAAAACATGCATAAAGGAAACATAACATTTCCACATTTCAATCACAAGATATCAATAAAACACATTGATATAATAAAAACTCCTTCAAAACCATTTTCAATACCAAAATAAAAGAAAAGTATAACATGGTATTTATTCTTCATTAAAAAAAAGGTATGGCTTGTAGAGGAATCCGAAACTCAAATAGTGGTCACGGTGGCGGAGAAGTCATTGTCGCCGCATACGTACGACAAAAACATTCCCTTTTGTCGTTTAGTAAATGCTTCGTATAAAAAAGATTCCCTTTGAATAAACATAAAAGTCAATGTGGTTTATACACCGTATAAAAGAAATTTGTGTATAAAACCAAATATGCCTCAATGAAAGGAGATTGAGACGAAGTCCTTACAAAGATCATTTTTAAAATAAAATAGATATATTATGTGTATTCACTATAGTTACACATAAAGAATACAAAATAAGACATAATAATATCATGACATAATTTGAAATTAGGAGATTAACCCAAAGAATGGAAGTTGGGTTAAGAAGTTCCCTTACCTCGTGTCTGACTTGACTCAACCGTTCTTTAACCTCCTGAATAATAAACTAGAGTTAATATATACCTTATTAAGAACCATTTTTAATTTCATTATCCTTTTTATATCACTTATTACAATGTTACGAACATTATGTAATTATTTAAGTTAATAGCGGTCGTTTTGTCGATCTTTGGTACTTGAGTCAACAATAAACTTCTTATAATTACAAGTTGTTTATGTGGTAAAATATCCATTATCTCCAGAATTATATTCATGATTTAGATGTAATATATATCATATATATCTAGTATATACATTCATTTATAATATTACGTAACATTTAGAGGTAAGAAATGAAATGCACCGTTCATGGAGACGGTAAGCCGTACGTACGCATGAACGCTACTTTCATTTCAATTTCATATTTAATGGAATGAAATAATAATGATATAAATTTATAATATAATTCCAGTATAATATAGTGTATAATACCATTTACTCCATCCTTTATACATCCCACATATGGAATTAACGATTCAAATCACTTTGAGGGGGCGGTAGTCCGCACTTCCTAAAATGAAATTATCGCGTTTTACCCATAATGGAAATCATAAAGTATGACATAAATGAGAAATAAAGAAGCATAAGTAAAACATAAACATATTATATATCATATATAAAAATAGTGACATCTTAATGGCCACCTTTGATGGTGTTATATGAGTGTTGAACAATCATCGTTTCGTGAGGCAGAAATTCGCCATCCACAGAAACCGTATGTTCTTTAACCATTAGATGTAGGTGTGTGTAAGTGTAGCTCGAATACTTCTTATAAAAACATCCTAGTATATTGAGGATACTGGTGTTGTTACAAAAGAAATTAATAAAAAGAGTTTAGGGGGTTTGAGAAGAAAAATAAAACAAAACAACATTAGAGAAGACATTACCTCAAAATCGGGTAACTCTTTTTTGATTTGAGCCACAGGCTTCCTTGGGAAGAGTTCTGCCCAAAGTGAGGCTTCTAAGAGTAAGAGGGGGAAGTTGGGAGAGTATTTGGGAAGAGGTTGGCCGAGCCAAATGGCTTGAAGGTGTGAATAAGGTGGGAGTGGTGGGGGCCTTTTATAAGTGGAGAGGAGGGGCACTTTTGGAAAGTAATGAAATGTTATTCTATTATACAATGCTTTTCGGATTCTAAAGGTCCCAAACTTGTATAATTATAGGCTAAGGTGATAAGGGTTCGAAATATCCTCATCAAATAGTCTTTGGACAAGTGTAGGCCTTGGATTTTACATTATCCTCTCATTTTATTTAAATCGTTAAATAATGAGGTCATCGTTGCATCATAATTATGTCATAAATAATTTAATTTATTTAATGTCTAAAAATTATAAAAAAAATACTATGATGTAGGAAATCTTTTTATCTTTCTAATTAATATTTATAGTCAAAATTCGGACTTGTTTAAACCCACTTAAAAATTGTTTTAGTAAAACAACTCATGTTTGTATCAATTTAATTTTAACATTAAATAAATATATATTAATGTCATTTTCCAACTAAAGTGGCTCCATGGGGTCCCCAAGTTGACCCATGGGTTGTCTTGGTCGGCCATGACTCATCAAATAGGATTAGGACAAGTTTCATGCTCATCTCATATTATTAAAACATTATTTGTACCTTAAACTACACTAATTACCTCTAATCGCGATTAAGAACTTAAAAGTTACTATTCACCAAAAATTTATTTTAATCTCATTGAACCACATTTTACTTCTTAATGAAAACCATGTATGTCGGATTTTTGAAAATCAAATCACAGAAGTGGTAATATTTCATTTAAACTAAAAATCAGTTATTTAACTACCACTTAGTGGTTTCACTATTCATCAAAAATTGAAGTTTTTCAGAACAATGCCAAAATTTCATCCTAAGCTATAATTGATAATCCGAATTCAAAAATGATGTCTATTTTACAAAATTCCAAACATATAAGTTTCATTAATTAATTTTATAATTAATTCCCGCTGTCACAACAAATAGCGTGTTTTTAGGAAACAATTTATATCAAAAGATTGGCAATTGTTTATGTCCAATTTCAATGTTAAATTAATTCTAATGAACACCATTGGATAAAATGGTAAAAATATATTCTAATTATACTTTAAAACCACTCAATAGTATAATTTATCACTATAAATTATTTTGATTAAAAAATTTGTTTTTAAGTAATTTTCACTATTTATAAAAAAATTGGAAGTTCTCAGAAAATTACAAAAAATTCAACTTTGGATAATTTCGATATTACGAATACAAAAATGAAGTCCATTTTAAAATATAAAATTTCTATAATTTTAAAAAGTGGTTATTACTATTCATAACGGCTACTTTGATTAGTCGCGGTGTTTTAGAACTCGAAGTTGCGTACAATGCAAGCTATTGCATTTTTGAATGAGAAGCGTATCATGGAAGCTCGGGGTGTTACATTCTCCCCTCCTTCAATAAATTGAATCCTCGCAATTTGAAATTTTACTTTGAAAATAAAAGGTTGAAAAGAGAAATTACCTTTGAGGAAAACCCACATCGGAAATAAGATTTATAAAATTTAGCCTTAATAAGAGGGAAAGGGAAATGAAAAAGTCACCACCCAATTATGATCTCGATTAGGAGAACATTGGTGGAAATTAGAGACATATAATTAGAGGAAAAACGTAAATATTTGTAGGGAGTGATTGAGGTCATCAATCACAATCAATTGTCAAGTTGAGGGCCTCAAAGCCTTCAATCTATGTTGATTTAAAATATCATCAGTTCAACAAGACATAAGGTATTAGGATGACACATTTTTTGTTTTAATATCCCTTTACTAAAGTTTAAGAATTAATTTATTCATTGAATAAGAGATAGTTATATATATATTTATGCTTGACAATTAGAGTTTCAACCATCAACTCATCTTTCACTCAAAAAGATAATAGAACTCAAAAATATTATACTTATCCTAATTGTATAAGGTTCCAAATGTTAACACATACCATTTAGATTAGTAAAATTATTTTGTAACAACCAGGGACTTCCTGTAGGCTAGTGGTAGGAAATAAAGGCATGTCGCACTATGATTGTGGGTTTGATTCTAGCAGCTTTGTCCGACGCGACGGGTTATGCCCCACCCTGCAGGTTGTCCTTTTCCTAAAACTATAGTATCATAATATTCCAAAAATAATCTTCATAAATTTTTTAACCTTAAACAATACTATCCAATGATCAACTTAATCCACTCCAACCTTTATAGTTATCCAAAATACCTCTGTCCAGACTTTCTCTAAAAGGTCTCTTAATTCCAAAATCAATTTATCAGATTCCCCAAACAAAGTAAAGTTTCTCTTATTGTCACATACTAAAAATATAATTACCTTCAACATATTAAAACCTTACTGAAATCAACAAGTACTGCAGTACAATCCTTATATATATATATATCACATTATTCTAATAACCAGAATATAATCCATGAGTCCAAAAGCACCAATACATTAGTTATTCTGCTTCAACTGTAGTAACAACATAAGATTGTCCTTGATCCCTTGGCCTTTTCTGAGGTAAGTTTCCCTGACGCTTAGGACATTCATTTGCATAATGCCCCATTTCCCTACAATTGTAGCATTCAACATTGATAGCCTCTTTATTTCCCTAACAATCACGAGCCTGGTGACCCTTTTCTCCACATTTATAACAAACTCCCATTCCTTTTAGGCATGTACCGGGGTGATTCTTCCCACAATTATCACATAATGGAAAATCCTTCTTTCCCTTTTTCCCTTTATCTGTCTATTGTTCCACCGTTCTCTTCTTATCTTGCTTTACTTTGTTGTCATAAGACTTAGATAATTCCTTTTCTGTCTTGATAGCACACGAGACAATATCTTCGTATGATGAGACGTATTGTGATACTAAAGCTCGACGGAGAAATGGTTTTAACCCATCAAAGAAACGATCAATCTTACTCCTTGGGTTACGTATATAATCTGCAGCATACCTCGCTAACCTTGTAAAGTTGGCCTCATACTTTGCGACATTCTCATCCTCCTTTTGTTTCAGACTCAGAAATTGCCTTTCCATATCTGCTCTATGGTCATGAGGAAAGTATTTTTCTAAGAAAAGATCTTTGAACTCCCTCCATTCCATATTCGATATGTCATCATCTTCCTTTGTGTTTTGAATCAATGACCACCATTGATCAACATCTCCAGTGAGGCGATAAACTGCCATGATAACCTTTTCCCTTTCACTACTTTCCAAGGCATGGAATATTTTCTCTAAGGATTTTATCCATTGCTCAGCTACTAATGGATTTGTACCCCCCATTGAAGGTTGGTGGTTGTTGCCTCATTAAACGGTCTAGCATTGATCCTCCACATTGCGGATCAGGGTGCTCCATACGAGTAAGGTTATTATTCATAACCTGAGTAAGTTGTCCCAGTATGGTAATAAGTTGATCAGCACCAGTTGTATCTCCAGCTGCACAATAATTATCTTGAGCAGGAGGTCAATCCCTACATGGAGTGCGTGCATTGATATGGTTTCCATTCCTTCCACTAGGCGCCATTTCTAAACAATGGCATAAACTAGATTAGTTTATGAATCAAAATACATAATTCCATACTTGTAAAATACTTAAAATAAATTGAACTATTTATGGATATAATCCATAATCATAAAAAGGTTTTATTTTAGGAAGTATATACTCATAACCGTTCATAGTGGTTTATAGAGAAAATGAGAATTATCCAAAGCATATCCCCCGGGAGTGTCGTAACCAAGAGTGCAGCAAGACCCGTTGTCGTGCACCAGTTCCCGTTCGAGTCTAGCTCAAAGTGGTGTTTTCGGGTTTTACCCCTAGGTACATCTGTGCCAGAGCCTCCTCTACTTGCTCGTATCCAGACAGGGACGTATTTCTCGGAAAACTCACAAAATCTCTATAATACCAAAATCATAGGAAGTTATTCTATACTAATCCTTAAAGTCTATATTCGGGCTATGTGCTCTAATCAGAGTTTATCTAAATCTAGTTTCCAAGGTTAGTACTAAATTGCCTCTGATACCAACTGTAACGCCCCAACCCCAGCTACCCAGAGTCGGTGCATTACTTCGTAACATTGGCATGATCATAAAAGATCAAGTCTCGAAAGACCGATTAGTTTAGTAGCCTTGGAAACACTAGATACATTCATAAGTCTTACATTACATCATAAAGTAAAAAACTAATAACAAAGTCTTCATAGTCCACACTTATATCCTCTTCTGACTATCCCTGCAGGTTATTCATAAAATACTTCTTCACATCCTGGAAAAAATATTAAAACATTGAAAGGGGTGAGCTCAGATGCTCAGTAAGGTTAACAATATTACGGAAGCTTTCATAAATAAACATAAACATTTAAGGCAATGTGTAACTAAAACAAAAGCCTTATTGACCTTGAACATCAACATAATATGGCAAAATTAAAATGAGATAATGCCATTTACTTCTTCACATGGATATTCTACTAGATGAATAATCACATGAAATATCAATAACCACTTTCATAATGAGGGAATGTATAATGCCGGACATTCTGAAACATTCTGTCAAGGCCTCGGCCAAGACGTCTAAAATGATTAAGGCCTCGGCCAAAACCATAAATCAAATTGGGAAAGGGCCTCGGCCAATTCCAAGTCTAGTTGTCTCATGAGACCTACCGATACATCGAGGAGCTATAGTGGGCTGCACCCGTCACTTATTAAGTCCAATACATTCCTCATATGAACAGGTTTAAACATCTCATAAACCATAACATAATCGTATCACATAAAACATGCATAAAGGAAACATAAAATTTCCACATTTCAATCACAAGATATCAATACAACACATTGATATAATAAAAACACCTTCAAAACCATTTTCAATACCAAAATAAAAGAAAAGTATAACATGGTATTTATTCTTCATTAAAAGAAAGGTATGGCTTGTAGAGGAAGCCGAAACTCAAATAGTGGTCACGGCGGCGGAGAAGTCATTGTCGCCACATACGTACAACAAAAACATTCCCTTTTGTCGTTTAGTAAACGCTTCATATAAAAAAGATTCCTTTTGAATAAACGTAAAAGTCAACGTGGTTTATACACCGTATAAAAGAAATTTGTGTATAAAACCAAATATGCCTCAATGAAAGGAGATTGAGACGAAGTCCTTACAAAGATCATTTTTAAAATAAAATAGATATATTATGTGTATTCACTATAGGTACACATAAAGAATACAAAATAAGACATAATAATATCATGACATAATTTGAAAGTAGGAGATTAACCCAATGAATGGAAGTTGGGTTAAGAAGTTCCCTTACCTCGTGTCTGACTTGACTCAACCGTTCTTTAACCTCCTGAATAATAAACTAGAGTTAATATATACCTTATTAAGAACCATTTTTAATTTCATTATCCTTTTTATATCACTTATTACAATGTTACGAACATTATGTAATTATTTAAGTTAATAGCGGTCGTTTTGTCGATCTTTGGTACTTGAGTCAACAATAAACTTCTTATAATTACAAGTTGTTTATGTGGTAGAATATCCATTATCTCCAGAATTATATTCATGATTTATATGTCATATATATCATATATATCTAGTATATACATTCATTTATAATATTACGTAACATTTAGAGGTAAGAAATGAAATGCACCGTTCATGGAGACGGTAAGCCGTACGTACGCATGAACGCTACTTTCATTTCAATTTCATATTTAATGGAATGAAATCATAATGATATAAATTTATAATATAATTCCAGTATAATATAGTGTATAATACCATTTACTCCATCCTTTATACATCCCACATATGGCATTAACGATTCAAATAACTTTGAGGGGGCGGTAGTCCGCACTTCCTAAAATGAAATTATCGCGTTTTACCCATAATGGAAATCATAAAGTATGACATAAATGAGAAATACAGAAGCATAAGTAAAACATAAACATATTATATATCATATATAAAAATAGTGACATCTTAATGGCCACCTTTGAAGGTGTTATATGAGTGTTGAACAATCATCGTTTCGTGAGGCAGAAATTCGCCATCCACAGAAACCGTATGTTCTTTAACCATTAGATGTAGGTGTGTGTAAGTTTAGCTCGAATCCTTCTTATAACAACATCCTAGTATATTGAGGATACTGGTGTTGTTACAAAAGAAATGAATAAAAAGAGTTTAGGGGGTTTGAGAAGAAAAATAAAACAAAACAACATTAGAGAAGACATTACCTCAAAATCGGGTAACTCTTTTTTGATTTGAGCCAAAGGCTTCCTGGGAAGAGTTCTGCCCAAAGTGAGGATTCTAGGAGTAATAGGGGGAAGTTGGGAGAGTATTTGGGCAGAGGTTGGCCGAGAAAAATGGCTTGAAGGTGTGAATAAGGTGGGAGTGGTGGGGGCCTTTTATAAGTGGAGAGGAGGGGCACTTTTGGAAAGTAATGAAATGTTATTCTATTATACAATGCTTTTCGGATTCTAAAGGTCCCACACTTGTATAATTAAAGGCTAAGGTGATAAGGGTTCTAAATATCCTCATCCAATAGGCTTTGGACAAGTGTAAGCCTTGGATTTTACATTATCCTCTCATTTTATTTAAATCGTTAAATAATGAGGTCATCGTTGCATCATAATGATGTCAAATATAATTTAATTTATTTAATGTCTAAAAATTATAAAAAAAATAATATGATTTAGGAAATATTTTTAGCTTTCTAATGAATATTTATAGTCAAAATTTGGACTTGTGTAACCCCACTTAAAAATTGTTTTAGTAAAACAACTCATGTTTGTATCAATTTAATTTTAACATTAAATAAATATATATTAATGTCATTTTCCACCTAAAGTGGCTCAATGGGGTCCCCAAGTTGACCCATGGGTTGTCTTGGTAGGTCATGACTCATCCAATAGGAGTAGGACAAGTGTCATGCTCATCTCATATTATTAAAACATTATTTGTACCTTAAACTACACTAATTACCTCTAATCGCGATTAAGAACTTAAAAGTTACTATTCACCAAAAATTTATTTTAATCTCATTGAACCACATTTTAATTCTTAATGAAAACCATGTATATTGGATTTTTGAAAATAAAATCACAGAAGTGGTAATATTTCATTTAAACAAAAAATCAGTTATTTAACTACCACTTAGTGGTTTCACTATTCATCAAAAATTGAAGTTTTTCAGAACAATGCCAAAATTTCACCCTAAGCTATAATTGATAATCCGAATTCAAAAATGATGTCTATTTTAAAAAATTCCAAACATATAAGTTGCATTAATTAATTTTATAATTAATTCCCACTGTCACAACAAATAGCGTGTTTTTAAGAAACAATTTATATAAAAAGATTGGCAATTGTTTATGTCCAATTTCAATGTTAAATTAATTCTAATGAAAACCATTGGATAAAATGGTAAAAATATATTCTAATTATACTTTAAAACCACTCAATAGTATAATTTATCACTATAAATTATTTTGATTAAAAAAGTTGTTTTTAAGTAATTTTCACTATTCATAAAAAAATTGGAAGTTCTCAGAAAATTACAAAAAATTCAACTTTGGATAATTTCGATATTACGAATACAAAAATGAAGTCCATTTTAAAATATAAAATTTCTATAATTTTAAAAAGTGGTTATTACTATTCATAACGGCTACTTTGATTAGTCGCGGTGTTTTAGAACTCGAAGTTGCGTACAATGCAAGCTATTGCATTTTTGAATGAGAAGCGTATCGTGGAAGCTCGGGGTGTTACAACTAGCCTACAGGAAGTCACTAGTTATTACAAAATATTTTTCCTAATCTAAATGTTATGTGTTAATATTTATAACCTTGTACAATTAGGATAAATATAATATTTTTTAGTTTTATTATCTTTTTGAGGGAAAGATGAGTTTGTGGTAGAAATTAGTTGAAGGTCGAAACTATACTTGTCAAGTATATATATATATACCTCTCTTTTATTCTATGAATAAATTAATTCTTAAACTTTAGGAAAGGGATATTAAAAAAATGTGTTATCCTAATACCTTATGTTTTGTTGAACTGATGATATTTTAAATCACCATAGATTGAAGGCTTTGAGGCCCTCAATTTTACACTTGTCTGTGATTGATGACCTCAATCACTACCTACAAATATTTACATTTTCCCTCCAATTATATGTCTCTAATTTACACCAATGTTCTCATAATCGAGATCATAATTTGGTGGTGACTTTTTCATTTCCCTTTGACTCTTATTAAGGCTAAATTTTATTAACCTTATTTCTGATGTGGGTTTTCCACAAAGGTATTTTCTACTTTAAACCTTTTATTTTTGAAGAACAATTTCAAATTGCGAGGATGCAATTTATTGAACGAGGGGAGAATGTAACGCCCCAAGCTTCTATGGTACGTTTCTCTTTGAATAATAGAGCAGCATGTGTTGTACGCAACCTCGAGTTCTAACACACCGCGACCAATCAAAGTAGCCGTTATGAATAGTAATACCCTCTTTTTGAAATTATATAAATTTTATATTTCAAAATGGACTTCATTTTTGGATTCAGAATATCGAAATTATCCCATGTTGAATTTTTGGTATTTTTCTATGAACTTTCAATTTTCGATGAATAGTGAAAAATACTTAAAAACAACATTTTTAATCAAAATAATTTATAGTGATAAATTATACTATTGAGTGTCTTTAAAGTATAATTAGAATATAATTTTACCATTTTATCTAATGGTGGTCATTATAATTAATTTCACTTTGAAATTGGACATAAACAATTGGCAATCTTTTGATTGATATTGTTTCTTAAAAACACACTATTTGTTTTGACAATGGGAATTAATTATAATATTAATTAATGCAACTTATATGTTTGTAATTTTGTAAAATAGACATAATTTTTTAATTTGTAATATCAATTATATCTTAGGGTGATTTTTTGGTATTGTTCTGAAAAACTTCAATTTTTGATGAATAGTGAAACCACTAAGTGGTAGTTAAAAAACTGATTTTTCGTTTAAATAAAATTTTACCGCTTCTATGAATTGAATTTCAAAAATACGACATACATGGTTATAATTAGGAAGTAAAATGTGGTTCAATGGGAAGAAAATAATTTTTGGTGAATAGTAACTTTTGAGTTTTATTAACCGCGATTGGAGGTAATTAGAGTAATTTAAGGTAAAAATAATATTATAATAATACGAAATTACCATGACACATGTCCTACTCTTATTGGATGACTCATGTACAACAAAGACAATACATGGGTCAATTTTTGAGACCCCATGGATCCATTTGGGTAAGATAATGACATTAATACCTTTTATTTAATGTAAAAAGAAAAATATCACAAACTTGTATTGTTTTACTAAAACAATTCTTACAAGGGGTTATTAAGGTTATATTTTGGACTATAAATATCCATTGTAAAGATGAAAATATTTCCTACATCATGTTAATTTTTTTATAATTTTTAGGCATTAAATAAATAAATTTATTTATCACACCATGATGATACAATGATTACCTCATTAATGATTGATTTAAATAAAATAAAAATATAAGGTAAAATCTAAGACATACACTTGTCTAAAGCCAATTGTATGGGTTTATTTCGAACCCTTATCACCTTATCCTCAAAATATATCATTTTGGGGCCTTTAAAATCCGAAAATCATTTCATAATAATGTAACATTTCATGACTTTCCAAGAGTGCCCCTCCTCTCCTCTTATAAAAGGCCCCCACCTCTACCACCTTATTCACACATTCAAAGCCATTTGGCTCGGAAAAAATCTGCCCAAATACTCTCTAAAATTCCCCCTCCTACTCCTAGACCCCTCTATTTGGGAATAAGTCTTCCCAAGGAAGCCTTTGGCTCAAATCAAAAAGAGTTACCCGATTTTAAGGTAATGTATTCTCTTATGTTATTTTGTTTTATTTTCCTTATCCAACCCCTTAAACTCTTTTTATTACTTTATTTTGTAACAACAACAGTATATTAAATATAATAGGATGTTTTTATGATAATTATTTGATTTACACTTACACACACCTTCGTCTAATGGTTAAAGAACATACTGTTTCTGTGGGCGGTGAATTACTGCCTCACGAAACGATGATTGTTCAATATTATTTTAACACCTCTCATGGTGGCCATTAAGATGTCACTTTATTTAAATATGATATATATTATGTTTATGTTTTCATTATTCTTCTGTATTTTTCATTTATGGAATACCTTTAGGATTTCCATTATGGGTAAACGTGATAATTTCATTTTAGGAAGTGCGGACTACCGCCCCCTCCAAGTGATTTGAATCGTTAATGCCATATGTGGGATGTATAAAGGATGGAGTAAATAATATTATATATGATATTATACTGGAATTATAATATACCTTTATATCATTATGATTTCATTCCATTTAATTTGAACTAAAAATGAAAGTAGCGTTCATGTGTACGTACGACTTACCATCTCCATGAACGGTGCATTTCATTTCTTACCTCTAAATGTTATGTAATACTATAAATGCTTGAATATACTGAATATATATGATATATATGATATCTAGATCATGAATATAATTCTGGAGATAATCGATATTTTACCACATGAACAACTTTTAATTATAAGAAGTTTATTTTTGACTCAAGTACCAAAGATCAACAAAACGACCGTTATTAACTTAAATAATTACATAATGTTAATAACATGGGAATAAGTGATATAAAAGGAATAATGAACTTGAAAAATATTCTTATGCAAGTAGAAATTAACTCTAGTTTATTATTCAGGAGGTTAAAGAATGGTCGAGTCAAGTCGGACACGAGGTAAGGGACTTCGTCTCAATATCCTTTCATTGAGACATATTTTGTTTTATATACAACTTTCCATTATATGGTGTATAAACCCCTTTGAATTTTACTTTTATTAAAAAGGAATCTTTTTATATGAATCTTTTTTAATAAACAACAAAAGGAATGTTTTTTCTTACGTATGCGGCGACAACAACTTCTCTGCCACCGTGACCATTATTTGAGTTTCGACTTCCTCTACAAGCCATAATTTTTTTCTAAATGAAAAATAAATACCAAGTTTTAATTTTCTTTTATTTTGGTATTGAAAATTGTTTTGATAATGTTTTTATTATATTATTGTGTTGTATTGATATCTTGTGATGGAAATGTGTAAATGTTATGTTTCCTTTATGCATTTATTATGTGATACGATTATGTTATGGTTCTTGACATTGTTTATGATATGTTTAAATCTTTTAATATAAGGAATGAATTGGACTTAATAAGTGACGGCTGGAGCCCAATATAGCTCCTTGATGCATCAGTAGGTCTCATGAGACAAACTAGTGTCTTGGCACAAGGCCTTGACAAAATCTTATTTGTAGTCTTGGCATGTGGCCTTGGCTATGTGGTTATGATAGTATGGAATTATGCATTCCATCATTATGAAAGTGGTTATTGATATTGCATGTGATTATTAGACTAATAGAATATCCATGTGAATAAGTAAATGGAATTATTTAATTTTATTATTTCCATATTATGCTAAAGTTCAAGTTTAAAAGGCTTTTGTTTTAGTTATACATTGCCTTAAATGTTTATGTTTATTTATGAAAGTTTCCGTTATATTGTTATTCTTACTGAGAATCTGAGCTCAACCCTTTCTATGTTTTATTTTCCCAGGATGTGAAGAAATATTTTATGATTGACCTATAGGGATAGTCTGAAGGGGATATGAGTGTGGACTATGGAGACTATGTTGTTGTAGTTTTTCACTTTAAGATGTAATGTAACATTTATGAATGTTTCTAGTGTTTCCAACGCTACTAAAATAACCGGTCTTTCGAGACTTGATCTTTAGTGATAATGTCAATGTTACATAATAATGTACCTAATTTGGTTAACTGGGGTAGAGGCATTACAATACATGTTTTATTGAAAGGTGTTCACTCATTGAAATTTCCATTTGAAAACTGTTTACTTTTAAAAGTTCCATTCTTCAGAAATTATTACCACCATTTCTTGTTTATTAAAACTTGCATGATTTTTATATTGTATTTCTTACTATATGGATTCTTTTGGTTGATATTATATTAGGAATAATATAAAACTATACTTACACCCCTTGGGTGTAATTAGACTTAATCATGTTTGACACAGGTAAAGGAAAGGCCTTGGGTGGTGGCGGTTCGGGTTGTTAGTTTCCTTCCATGGTGCGATGTTGTAGAGATGGCTCATGGGTGATGAACCCTTATAGTGTGGAGTTACTTGGGATGTTTTTCTGATACTTTTAGGTATATTTGGACCTCTTGTGTCATGTTTTTACCCATGTATTTAGTTCGGAATTTTATTTAAGGATTGATTGGAATGAATTTTCAAATTTGGTGTATTGATTGTTTTTGGTTGTTTTATGTATCCATACTCGGGTAAATAATTAAAAAAATAATATTTATGATACTCAAACATTTTTTCCATATCATGGGGATAGATAACGCCCTTCGGTCCTTGTCATGGGCCAGGTTTGGTGTTGGTTTTTTATGACAACCAAATTCGGTTCATGACAAAATGGTATCAGAGTATGTTAATGTTTTTGGGTTATATTATTATTTTGGGATGAGTTGGGATAGAAAGGATCTAGGACTATCAGGGCTTAGAGGTTTGGTTGTGTGTAGGGTTCCTATCCCGCACCTCTCATGGAATACCTCGAGTTACCATGGGATGTTGTAATTGTTTGTTTGACTTCACTTTGAGGTGAGATGTGTGGGCTGCAGACTGCATGTGGACATCTGGTGGGGGTGAAATAGTTGTTTATTTTATTATTTTAATGTGTTTGTATTATTTATATTTGATGTTATTGATGAGAATTCTCAAAACTTTTGTACTAATTTTGGCTCTTATGACTTTTTTCTTTTGTAGCAATATGCCTCCCCAGAGAGCTCACACGCACCCATAGGAGGAAGCCGGGGAGAGTTCTCCCTCACTTCTTGATTAGAGGTCGATGGAAGCAATAATCTTAGTTGTTCAAGATCTAGGAAAAGGAGACCCTCCCATGACTACCCCTAATCTAGTTAGGGAAGAGGAATTTGTTCCAAAAAGGACAAATCCTCGGAGTTCCTAAAGAACGAGCCTCTCACTTTCCAAGGTAGCAAAGAACCACAAGAAGCATAGGAATATATCAAGAAGTTAGAGTGCATGTTCAAATTTATTGAAACAACTGAGGAGTTCAGGGTGAAGTTTTCCTCTTTTCTGTTATAGGGTCCCAACCATTGGTGGTGGGAATTAGTGCTTCAAGCTATGAAGCTTGGACAGATGAGTTGGAAGGACTTCAAGGTTATCTTTAATGAATAGTATTGCCCAGAAGTTTTGGCATATGATCAATCTTGAGAGTTTATGGAACTTATTTAGGGGGGATATTTCAGTGATGGAGTATACCAAGAGTTTTTCTGATTTGGTCACGTATGCTTCAAAAATGGTCTCCAATGAGCATATAAAGTCCCAAAAGTTTGAGAGGGGTTTGGGGCCATAGATCTATTCCTAGGTCTTCATTTTCAAGATAAAAACCTATGATGAAGTGGTTGATAGAGCTTTCATGGTGGATATCGACTGAAAGGGAAGGCACCGTTTCTCTTGGATAGTATCAGGATTAGGTAGTGGTAGTTCTTCTTAGAATAAAAGGAAACAAGAGGAGTTGGGGCAGAATGTAGGTGGAAGCTCAGGCCAACCTTCAAAGTAGTTTTTTTTTGTGGATTATGATGTAAGGTCCATCATGTTCCACTAGTGTGGGAGGACATGGAACATACAACTAGAATTCACATCTCCTCAAAATCCCTTTTATCGATGTGGAGGTATGGGAAACTTTCATCGCTTTTTCAGGATGGCACATCCACTCCAGTGTAGGGCATGATCAATGGATTCCAGGGGAGTGCCAGCTCAGTTAGAGTCATAGATGATGGGGGGATCTTGGTTTAGTGTCCATGGAGATATTATTGGATCATATTGTGGGAAAATCCAGTTTAGGGAACAACCATAGGCTAGCAGTCATTCTCAGTAAGAGGTTTTGAATCTTCATATGGTGGATCAGGCACTAGTGGGATTAGAGGTGGGACCATTGACAGTTCAAGGTACCATTTTGATTGAATCTTTTATAGATGATAATGTTTTTTATATCAATGCCTCTGTTTCATTCATATTATCCCGTTTTGTGAACACAATTAATTTGACAACTGAGCTTTTTTATTTTGCGATGGAGTTGTTGACGCCGCTGGGAAAGAAGGAGTAGGGTATCAGGTGCCCACCGTGTGCCCTTTTTATGTTGGGGGTTGAGATGGAGTGGGACCTCCTACTCTTAGATATGGATCTATTTGACGTGATACTTGGAATGGATTTAATGGTACACTTTCAAGCACACATCGATTATTATAGGCTATGGGTCAGTTTCATGGCACCTGATGGGAGTCGTTAGGTTTTCCTTTAGGATTGGGATCCTTGGTTGGGTCGCGCAGGACCTTCACTCCCAGAGTTAGAGGATCTTGTCTTCTAGTTATCATTTATCACACTAGAGGATGATGGTTGTGCTCCTAAAGGTGGACTACGTAATTTAGTGGATGATTTTCTGGAGGTATTCTAAGATGATTTTTATGGATTACCTCTAGAGCAGGATGTGCTGTTCTCAATCAATTTGGCATCGAGAAAACAACTGATATCTCTTACCTCATATAGTATGGCCGCCAATGAGCTAAGGAAATTAAAGATATAGCTGAAAAAATTAGAATCCAAAGGATTCATTCACTCGAGTATCTCTCCTTGGGCCACTCATGTTCTGTTTGCGAAGAAGGCTGATAGATCACTTTGGTTGCGTATTGATTATCATAAGCTGAACAAGGTAACCATCAAGAAAAAATATCATTTAACCCAATATATGAATTGTTTTATCAGTTTAGGTGGGGGGGGGGGGGTTAAGTGGTTTTCTAAAATATAATTGTGTTCGGGAAACCACCAACTCAGGACAAAAAAGGGAGATATCCCGAAGACCACATTCCAATGAAGGCATAACCACTTTAAATACTTGTACATGCCCTTCAGATTGACCAATGATCCAGTAGTCTTTATGGAACTCATGAATAGGGTGTTCCACAAGTATCTCGACTCTTTTGTTGTGGTATTCATGGAAGACAACCTAGTTTACTCAGGATCTGAGGAGGAGTATGAGCATCATTTGTGGATTGTGTTGGGAAGTTTTTGGGATCACAGATTTATGAAAAGTTATCCTAGTGAACCTTTTGGATCAGGGAGGTGAATTTTTTGGGGCATGTGATCTCCGAGTAGGGAGTTTCAGTGGATCCTGAGAAGATCAGTGCAATTATTTCATGAGAGTAGCTGAAGAACTTGTTTGACATCAAAAGTTTTCTTAGATTGGAAGTATATTATAAGTGGTTTGTTTGAGATTTCTCTCAGCTTGCTTCACCCATGACCACACTCACCCGGAAGGGGGTGAAGTTTGTTTGGGGCCTAGAATGTTAAGAAACCTTCGAGGAGCTAAAGCAGTGGTTGACTACTTCCCCCCCCCCTCGTGTTGATCTTGCCAGAATTTGGAAAGGGATATGTGGTGTATTGTGACGATTTAATAACTGATCTTGGGTGCATTATTATATAGGATAATCAAATGGTGGAGTATGGATCCTTCCAACTTCGACCACATGAAAAGAATTAACTGACCCATGACTTCAAGCTTGCAGATATGATGTAGGCTTTGATGACTTGGCATCACTACCTATTTGGGGAGAAGTTTGTGGTCTACTCTGATAATAAAATCTTTGCCTACATCTTCACATATAAGGATCTCAATATGATATTGTGTTCCTGGATTGAGTACTTGAAAGGGTTAGAGTTTGACATTATCTATACCCGGGGCAAGGGAAATGTGCTGGTGGACGCCTTGAGCAGAAGAGTACCAGTGCATGATTTGAGGAATTTCAGTGACGAGTGGACTCTGATGGGGCTCTTTTCTTAGATGAAGTGGAGACCAAGGAGTACAGGGGAGGTGTGTTCTTGGCGAGCATTCAGTTGAACCCTTCTCTTATCAAGCTGATTCATAGAGAATAGCCTGGTGATGAGCTATGTCAGTGGTCAAGGAAACTCCTTCATAGTGGGGATACATCTTCTAATTGGTCTTCTTCCCCTGAGGGTATCTTGTGCTTCAAGGGCCGCTTAGTTGTGGCTTTGTCTCTATGGAAGGTGGTGATGCAGGATAGACACCAGTCTCAGTGGGTTGTCTATCTTGGTGTCACCAAGATGTTTTATGATGTGTTTCGGAAATTCTGGTGGCTAGGTATGAGATGAGACATAGTTGATTTCGTGTCAAGATGTTATGCATGTCAGCAGGTGAAAGTGGATCATCAAAGGCCTTCTAGTTTGCTCCATCCTCTACCCATTCCTACCTGGAAGTGGGATGAGGTCACCATGTATTTCATTTTTTTCCTGCCTTGTACACCTTCGGGTAAGAATGTACTATGGGTAGTAATATATCATCTCAACAAATTAGCCCACTTCATTCTGATCAAGGATACAACTAAAGTGGATGATTTGGTCTGATTGTATCTTCAGGAGGTGGTAAGGCTTCATGGTGTTCCATCTGCAGTTTCCTCAGATAGAGACCCTCATTTCACTTCTCAGTTTTGGGAAGGCCTTTAGAAGTCATTGGGGTCTTAGATTAAAATGAGCACAACATACCACCCTCAAATGGATAGTCAGACAGAGTAGGAGAATCATATTTTAGAGGACATGATCTGTGTATGTGTTTTGGACTTTGGAGGTTCCTAGGATAACCATTTTTTATTGGTTGAGTTCTCTTATAATAACAGTTTCTAATCCTCAATCTGAATGACTCCCTTTGAGATGCTCTATGGTAGGCCTTGTCAGCCCCCTCTGTGGATGAGGTAGGTGAGACCTCACTGTTGGGGCTGAGTCTTGTGAAATATACTTCTAAGAAGGTAAAGTTGATCAAGAAGAATTTATTGATAGCTCAGAGTCATTAGAAATCATATTCTAATCAAAGGTGTCGAGACCTAGAGTTTTTAGTGGGTGGTCGTGTGTTTTTGTAAGTGGACCCTCTTCTGGGCCATATTTATTTGGGAAAGCAATGGAAGTTGACTCCATGGTATGTTAGACCTTTTTAAATCCATGAGAATATTGGAAAGGAGGCATAAAAGTTATATTTTCCTTCTTAGTTGACATCCAATCATGATGTCTTCCACATCTCCTAGTTGAAAAAGTACAACCCAGATCCGTCCAATGTGCTAAATTAGGAAGAATAGAAGATGGAGCCTAATTTATTGGTGTTTGAGTGGCTTATGCGAATTTTGGAATCCCAAGAAAAATTTATTCAAGGGAATACTATTACTATGGTTAGAGTCCTCAAGCATCATATGAATGATGAGCATGATACATGGGAGTGTAAGTCTTGGGTGGAAGAGTAGTTTTCATTTCTCTTATCAGATTAGGCTTCAAGATGACTTCATGAGGGAGGAAAGTTTTCATGGTGGGGAAAATTATCACATCCATGACTTATTTTAAATTTATTTTCATTTAATTTCTATTATTGGTTTTTTTTGTGGGGGTTTCCAAAGTATTTTTGGAGAAAGGGGTGGTTTCATCATGATTTTTTCCAAACTGTTAGCTCATTTCTAGATTTAAAAACAAAATTTTTTTCTTTTATAAATCCTTCTTTTTTTAACATTTTTCACCCATTAAAATTCCCACTTGGCCTCCCCATACTTATTCAAACCACCATATCAATTTTTAACCCTTAGAAACTCATTATTATGTTAGATTTGGGTGATTTATTTAGGATTTGGGCCAACCCATGATCTCATTTTTTGTTTAAAAAAAACAAGTCATTTCATTCATATCTCATTCATTTGTTAATAGTTTTTTTGTGGTTACACATCTAAATTGAGTCCAAGAACCCTAGGCGTGCCCCCATGTTCCATTTTACCTCTTTGGATCTCATATTCATCACGTATTAGGGAGAAATATCTCAATGTTTCTCAAATCTTCTATATTGGGAAGATAATTTGTTTCTTTCATAAATCATTCATTTTTTACTATTCTACCCCCATTTAAGTACCAAATTTACGTCCTCATATTTATTTGATACTAACTATAAGTTTGTACTTCTTGGAGATTCAACTATTGGTGTATTTGGGGTGATTTCTTCAAGATATCTCAAGTAAGTAGGTTTACTTTTTTACTCCTCCAATTTTCTTAGGGTTTCTTCAATTTTCTTGAAGTTCCTAATGTCTAGAAATTATGGATTTGAACATAGGGATTTATATTGGTTTTTTTGGTCTAATATTTTGGTTTTAGGCTTGATTTAACTCCCTTGTGGCGTGACAGTGGTGCAGTTGAACTTTCGCACAAGGATTTGGTGTTTTTGACACTTGTGGTAGGTGATTCCATGTGCAAGCACTACTAGATGAGTTATCCTTGCCTGATTTTTATTTCTATCATAATCTTCCTTCATTTTTATTGCTACAAAAATTATTTTTGGTGGCATTTTTTAAACAATTGATTTTTTTTAAATACCTTTTTGGTGTGAAAAATGGGTGTTTTACATGTGTATTATATGTTGTACCATTTGGGAAGTTTTATAAATAATGGAAAGGTTTTATTAAAAAAAAAATTCTACTATAAATCCTGGTTTGGGGTAATATTTGTGGGAATTGGGTTTTCATAGAGGGGTTTTAGATGAATTTTATGTGCAAGGTTTGGTTACATTCCTTGAAATTGTTCTATGGAAATTCTAAGTGGATTGTGGGGTTATATAAAGGGTGTAAAGCATGTGTAGCTACTGTTTTGAATGAGTATGACTAGTAATGATTTTTTTTATGTGAAAATGGATTTGGGAAACATTTGGAATTTTTTTGAGCACAAAGGGGGAAGCTCGGGTATCTAGGTGCAGATGTGTACTAGTATGCTAGTGATATGAAGTGGTTTTCTCCCTGTTTCACTTAGCAAGTTGCACTACTGGAAAATGGGTCTATACCCATAGTTTTGCAAAAAACTGTGGGTATAGGTATAGTGTGTGATCTTATACCCACGGTTTTGGAAAACCGTGGGTATAGGCCATCTATACCCACGATTGTGCCAAAAACCGTGGGCATAGTTTTCTTTTAAGACCTATACCCATGGTTTTGGAGAAAACCGTGGGTATTGGGTATTTTCTGAAGACCTATACCGACGTTTCATCAAAACCGTGGGTATTGGGGTTTTTTTGAAGACCTATACCCACGGTTCTGAAGAACCGTGGGTATAGCTTATGGCGGGGAAAGAAAATTAGGTGGGACATGAAAAAAATTTGGCGGGAAGAAATTTATTCACGGTTTAGATTAATATATTTACATAAATATAAATATATATTTTCAAAAATTCTATAGCTTGGTTGGTAAACGAGTCACAAAACCTGCTGTAGGTTGCGTGTTCGATTACTTCCATTTGTGTTTTTTCGAAACGCAGATGATATTAATATATATACGTTGATGTATGTTCGTATAACAAATAAAATTGTTAGCCCAGTTGGTCCCTTGGTGAAGTGCTGCGTTGAGGCGAGTTGTCAGGCACGGTTTGAATCCTGCAGTCTACAAAATTTTCCGCAACATGGTTTATTTTAATTTTCGAAACACGGTGTATATTAACACACATATATAGATATATTACATATAAAAAATAAAACAGGCAGCTCAGGTGGTTTGCTGGTGAGGTGTGGCTAGGAGGCGCTCTGTGAGGCGCGGGTTCAAGTCTCCCCAGCATCGGATTTTTGGAATTTAAATACCCCACGGTTTGAAAACCGTGGGGTCTGCTGTGTGCCACGTTGTACAGCGCTATCTACCATTTTACAAGCCTATACCCAGGGTTTTAGAAAAACCATGGGTATAGACTGAGACCCCTATACCGACGCCATTCCATCCCACGGTTCCCAAAACCGTGGGTATAGGTCATTTTTCCAGTAGTGTTGAAAATTGAAAATACTAAAAAAACTATAATGATGATGATTGGGGACCACTAGGTAATGGTTATGTTCACAAATAGTGGCTCATTCATGAGAATAGATATGGCCATGGTTACTTTACACTGAGATACGAGGTACATGGGGCCTAAAAACTAACTAGTGCCTAGGGGTGTTCCTGAGATTAGTTCTTGTTGAATATTTGGTATTTATTATTGGATTATGGTGTGTTTTGATGGAAAATTCAGAATCATACATTTTTTTATTGAAATGTGTTCACTCTTTGAAATTTCTCTTTGAAAACTATTTACTTTTAAAAGTTTCATTCTTTAGAAATTTTTTCCACTATTTATTGTTTATTTTCATGATTTTTATCTTGTATTTCTTACTATATGGAATATTTTGAGTGATATCCTATTGGTATTAGTCTCACACCCTACTTACACCCCTTGTGTGTAAGTATAATTGATTATTTTTGACATTGGTAAAGGCAAGGCCTTGGGTGGTGGCAGTTCAGGTTGTTAGTTTCCTTCCACGGTGCAGTGTTGTGAAGATGGCTCATGGGTGATGACCTATTGTCATGTGGAGTTACTTGGGATATTTTTATGTTGATTTTATGTATCTTTGGACCTCTTATGTCATGTTTATACCCATTTATTCATTTCTGAAATTTATTTAAGGCTTGTTTGGAAGGAATTTTCAGATTCGGTTTATTGATTGTTTTTTGTTGTTTTATGTATCCACACTCAAGTAAATCATTCACAAAATAATATTTATGATACCCAGTCACTTGTTCCATCCCATGGGGATAAGTAGCGTCCTTAGGGATTTTCCATGGGATGGGTTTGGTGCTGGTTTTGACAAGAACCAGATTCGGTTCATGAGAGTCTTCTTATTTAAAATTGACATTAATTTTAGTAAAAAATAAAATTGACATACTAAAAATGAGAAAAACACATTCAGATTGTTTTGATACATTAGTAAAATGATTCATAAGTCATTTTTGATGTGTACGAATCATCTTCACCTCAATATGATACACGATGTTCCCATTATCACTCTAAGTGTGGCTTTCTATTTAAAATTGACATTAATTTTAATAAAAAGCACAAGTGACATGATCAAAGTTGAGTAAACTCATTTGGATTATTTTTATACTATAGGAAAATGATCCATACTTAGTTTTTAACATGTAATAATCATCTGCACTTCAATCTGATCCATAGTGTGCTCGATATAACTCAATGTATATATTATCAGTTTAAAATTGACATTTAAGTTCAAAAAGTATGTCACGCACTAAAAACCAAGAAAAAACGATCATATTGTCTTGATAATTTATAAAAAATATTGATAACTCATTTATGATGTGTACTAATCTATCTCATGTTAAATTGACACATGATGTGACTGGTATGACTCAAAGTGCGTGTTTCTAGTTTGAAATGACATTTTAGTAAAAAATACAATTGGCATACTCAAAAACAAGAAAACACATTCATATTGTTTTGATAATTTAGTAAAAAAATACATATTTTATTTTTTATGTGTAGGAATCAACCCAATCTGACACATATTGTGACCAGTAAGACTCTAAGCATGTCTTTTTATCTAAAATTGACATTAATTTTAGTAAAAAAGACAAAAGAAATAATTCAAACTGAAAAAACACATTTATATTATTTTTATAATTTAGCATAATGATATATAAGTATTATATGATGTGTAAGAATTAGCCACACCTAAATCTGATACATGATGTTCCTGATATGACTTCTAGTGTGTCCTTTTATTTAAAATGTACATTAATTTTAATAAAAAAAATTGATATACTCAAAACCAAGTAAACTCATTTGTATTATTTTGATACTTTATAAAAATGATCCATAATTCATTTTTGTTATGTAATAACCATCTACACCTCAATATGATGTATTTTGTCCCCAGTATCACTCCAATTTTGTATTTTTATTTAAAATTTACATAAATTTTACTAAAAAACACAAGTGACATACTCAAAAATAAGAAAACACATTTGGATTATATTTTTACTATAGTAAAATGATCTATCATTTATTTTGGATGTGTAGGAATCAATCAAACCTCAATCCAATGCAAAATATGCCCCATATAACTCAAAGTGTGTGTTTCCAGTTTAAAATTACATTTTAGTTAAAATGGAAAGTGATATACTCAAAATAAAGAAAAAGATTTTAGATTGTTTTGTTACATTAGTACAATGATACATATGTCATTTGTGATGTGTAGTAGTTAACCGTACCTCAATTTGATGCTTGTTGTGATTGGTATGATTACAAATGTGTATTTTTATTTAAAATCAAAATTAATTTTAGTAAAAAAACAAGTGAAATGATCAAATCTAAGAAAATACATTCAATTGTTTTGATACTTTAGGATAATATTCCATAAATCATTTTTGATGTGTAGGAATCATCTGCACCTTAATCTGAAGCACGATGCGATCGGTATGACTCTAAGTGCATCTTTTTATTTCAATTTGACATTAATTTTAGTAAAAAACACAAGTAACATACTCAAAAATGAGAAAAAACATTCATATTGTTTTGATAAATTACAAAAATGATCTTTGTGTCATTTTTAGTATCACCTCAATCTGACGCACGGTGTGCTCGGTATCACTCCATGTGTATCTTTTTATTTGAAACTGACATTAATTTTAGTAAAAAACACAAGTGGTATACTCAAAAATGATAAAACACATTTGGATTGTTTTCATACTATAGGAAAATGATCCATAAGTCATTTTTGATGTGTAGGAATTATTCACACCTCAATCTTATGAACAGTACGTCCGATATAACTCAAAGTGTCCACTATCAGTTTAAAATTTACATTCTAGTTCAAAAAGTGTCTCACACACTTAAAACTGAGAAAATTCACTTGGATTGTCTCAATAATTTAGTAAAATGATTCATATGTCATTTTTGACATGTAGGAATCAGTCTAACATTAAAATGACACATGATGTGGCCGATATGACTCAAAGTGCATCATTCCATTTTAAAAATATAGTTTATTAAAAAATGTTTCACCCACTAAAAATTGATAAAAAACACTTATATTGTCTTGATAATTTAATAAAATGATTTATAATTCATTTGTGACATGTAGGAATCAGTCTCACATCAAACTGAAACATGATTTGACCGATATGACTCAAAGTGTGTGTTTCCAATTTAACATAACATTTTAGTAAAAAAGACAAGTGACATATATAAAACTAATAAAAATTATTCATATTGTTATTATACTTTATAAAAATGATCAATAAGTAATTTTTAACATGTAGGAATTACCCTCACCTCAATTTGACGTATGATGTGATTGGTATGACTCCAATTGTATCTTTTTTATTTAAAATTGACATTAATTTTCATAAAAAAGACAAGTGACATACAAAAAACTAATAAAATGCATTAATATTTTTTTTATACTTTTGGAAAGTGATCCATAAGTCATTTTGGTTCTGTAGTAATTATTTGTACCTTAATCTAATACATGATGTTCCTAGTATGACTGAAAGTATTCGTGATAAGTTTAAAATTGAAATTTTAGTTCAAAACGTTTAACTCACTGAAAACTAAGAAAACATGCTCGGATTGTCTTGATAATTTAGTAAAATTATTCCTAATTCATTTTTTATGTGTAGAAATCATTCTCACATTATACCGATACACGATGTGATTGGTATAACTCAAAGTGCATGTTTCTAGTTTAAAATGACATTTTATTAAAAATGACAAGTGACTTACTAAAAACTGAGCAAAAAAAGGATTATTTTGATAATTTAGGACAATGATACATAAGAAAGTTTTGACATATAGGAATAAGGCGCAATTCAAACTAACTTTTAGTGTGATTAGTATGACTCTAAGTGCATCTTTTTATTTAAAATCGACATTAATTTTATTAAAAAAAGACAACTGACATACTCAAAACTAATAAAATTCATTCAGATAATTTTGATACTTTAGTAAAACAATACATAAGTCATTTTTTACAATTAGTATTCTTCCAAACCACAATTTGATACATGATGTGATTGGTATGAATCATAGTTTCCTCTATCAGTTTAAAATTGACATTTTAGTTCAAAAAGTGTCGCTCATAGGAAACCAAGTAAACACACTTGAATTGTACTAATAATTTAGGACAATGATTTATAATTTATTTTTGATATGTAATAATTCATCTCACATCAAACTGACAAACGATGTGACCAATATGACCCAAAGTGTGTGTTTTTAATTTAAAATGACATTTTAGTAAAAAAGGCAAGTGACTTACTCAAAACTAAGAAAACATATTCATATTATTTTGATACTTTAGGAAAACTATCCTTAAGTCATTTTCCATGTGTAGGAATTATCAGCATCTCAATCTAATTCATAGTGTGACCGATATGACTCCAAGTATATCTTTTTATTTAAAATTGACATTTATTTTAGTAAAAAACACAGGCAACATACCAAAAACCAATAAAATTCAATCATATTTTTTTTGATACTTTAGTAAAATTATCCATAATTAATTTGTGATGTGTATAAATTATATTAATCTCAATATGATACATAATGTTCCCATTATGACTCAAAGTGTTTATTATCAGTTTAAAATTGACATTTTAGTTCAAAAAGTGTCACTCACTGAAAATTGAGAAAACATGATTTGATTATCTCAATAATTTAAGAAAATGATTCATAAGCCATTTTTGATGTATAGAAATTAGTATCATGTTAAACTGACACATAATATGACTATTAATACTCAAAGTGTGTGTTTCATATTTAAAATGGCGTTTTAGTAAAAAAGACAAGTGATATACTCAAAACCTAGAAAAATCATTCATATTTTTCTATATTTTACAAAAATAATATATAAGTCATTTTTGGCATGTAGGAATCATCTGTACCTCAATCTGATACATGATGTGCCTGATATGACACAAAGTGTTCATTATCAGTTTAAAATTAACATTTTAGTTTAAAAAGGCACTCACTAAAAATGGATAAATCATTTTATAATTATCTTTATAATTTATAAAAATGACTCATAAGTCATTTTTTACATGTAGGAATATATCTCACTTTATACTGACACACTATGTGACCAATATGACTCAAAGTTTGTGTTTCCAGTGTAAAAATACATTTTAGTAAAAAACACAACTCACATACTCAAAATCAATCAAATTCATTTATATTGTTTTAAAACTTTTGGAAAATGATCCTTGGGTAATTTTTGACATGTAGGAACCATCCATACCTGAATCTGATACACAGTGTGACTGGTATGACTCCAAGTGTATCTTTTTATATAAAATTGATATTGATTTTAATAAAAAAGACAACTGAAATACTCAAAACCAAGAAAACACATTTAGATTATTTGGTACTTTAGGAACAAAAATCCATAATTCATTTTTAAATTTAAGGAATTAACCACACCACACCCCAATCCAATAAATTATGTTCCCACAAATCAATTCTTAGTAAAAATGATAATTGACATACTCAAAATTAAACAAACACATTTTGATTGTTTTGAGCCTGACATGTTGTGGGGCATGGTTATCAGTTTAGGCATGAGATCCTAGGTTATATAAGACATTAATCATGGGAGTGTGGGTTTGATTATGTAATCATTTTGTATGGGAGTGTACAATTGTTAGGTTTGGGTGATTCCGAGTAGAATCATGGGCAAGAATATATGAGAGTGTTCTCAATAGATCGCTCTACCTTTAGAGGAAGAGAGTAAGGATTTGAGAGGGTTTTTAGGAAAAGACTTAGTGTGTGATGACATGTGTTCAATGGAAACACGCAGTGCCCTATTATGTTAAAAATTGGTTAATGGGCTGGGTGTATGTACATTGGAAATTCTTTTGGAATAGGATGAAACTGAGTGGTATTATAGTGTTAGTGCGGTATTGAGATGCTCATGGCTATGGTGACTTAGGGTATGAATAAATTGGAGACATCCCTCAATGGTGATAGGGGACATTGTCATTGAATTGGGGTACCATGATATGGTTAGCTGGAATAAATTCCTTGACACAGACAATCAGCGAGGCATGGTGCTAGAGTTTGTTAAGAGATGAACATGGATTGGGAGGAGAAACATGCATGTGGTGGTGGGATTTTTTGAGGTTTGAACTTGAATAATAGTATAAGGAAATCCATATCAAAGAACAGGTGATTTTGGTGTTTTGTGTTCACATTTGGGTGAGAGAGTTACATCAAAATCCAGTTATCTTGTTTGGTAATAGACATCCCATGGGCCATGTAGGTAGGTGTATGGATTATTTAGGCAACGAAAATGATACTCCTAGGGTGGGGAGAATAATATTGGTCTTGGGTGAATTCCATTCAAGTCGGATGGTACATATTGGCAGTGAGGTTGGTCGATGTATGGTCAAAGTGAAACTAGGGTGCTGGTGTGTAATAAGATCCATTGATATCGGGTTCCTTAGGAAATACTAGATTTGAAGTTCATATAATGTGGTGATTAGAGTTGGTGTGTTGACATCAGGCTCATAGTGAATATTGTTAGCCTAAATAGGTTAAATACTCTAAGGGGTGGGGTGAATCAGGGTATGAATGATTAGAAAAACCACCCCTCCAGATCTTCTTTCATCATTAAACAAAACACTCTTCTCTCCCTTTCCCATAACAATGTAAGAACAGAAATGAAATCATGCATAAGACATAAATTTTTTACTTGATTTCCCATCATTGGGCTACATCCAAGGATTATAAAATGATAATGTGATGATGTTCAAAATCCACTAAGGCTAACTTCTAAAATAAGGTTTGGGTTAGATCGCTTCTATAACCAGGGTCGTTTCCTTTAAAATATTTGGAATAGAATCATTGTCTCTCTTGGTTTACAAATAATCACAATTTGAAAGTACGTTGCTCTCTCAAATGAAGCGTGCTCACTGATCCTTCATAATATTCTTCTTTGATCACTTGAATCAATATGTTTTACACCTCATTTGGGGTATCATTAAGTTTTAATTCCATCCAATTGATGAACCACACTTTATCATAAATTTACTAGGAAATATCTTTTCAACCCTTTTGCGTTTCTCACTGCCATCATAAAGATCACACAACCTTTGTGAAACTAACCAATTATTCACAAAGATATTCTTATTTTTGAACCTCACAAGCTTTCATGATGCTCACCACTTTTTTAAAGCTCAAATAGACTTTGTGAATAACCCTGATTTCATAAATCTCACTTAGCCTTTGTGACACTCACAAAATTTAGTCAGCCTTTATAGACTTCACAATCTTCCTTTATTCAATAACTTTTTCACAAGAACAAACTTTTCGGATCACCTTCATTAGTTTAAATCCTTCAAATTTTTTAAGGATTTTTCTACTTTTATGAAGGGGTAGATGCATATTTATAGATGTTTCCTCCATATCATGAAGCTTCTATCCTTGTCATCACCTTTTTTGTGAAGCTATCAAACATTTTTTGAGAAGCTCCCTATTTTTCAAAGCTCTATGAAATTTCTCAATTCATGAATCTTTTCATTGTTATGGATATTTAACATCTTTCCATTATGAATTCATGAACCTTTAGACCTTTGCGACACCAACTTCCACCATGAAGCTCAAAATCTTCATGAAAATCTAATCTTTTCTAAACTCATGTATTTTCCATTTTTTTATGATAAATTCATGGAAATAATACTTTCATGATACTTGATCCATCCTCCAAATTTTAGAGCACAATAATTTGGAAAACACTGGGAAAAAACTCCACCTTTTATACATAACTTTTTGTACCGCCTCTAGAGTATCCACTCCTTTGTATTGGATCTTTATCAATATTCCTAGTCAAAAACCATGCTAGAAATCCATAATAGACAATGGAAACCTACTTTGTTATCAAATAAAATCAACCAAAAAAAATTGCAATGTTTCCTTGAGGTATTTTTTCCCAAAAATCTCCCCCTTTAGGTTTTTTGAAGACTCCTCACATTTTGATATCAAATTAAATATTATTCCATATTCAACAAAACTCGATTCTTGTGATTTAGATAGTGATAAAATATTTACTCAATATGCACTCTAGTCCCACATGAGACATGATCGGCATGAGAAAAAAGAGTACCATGAAAATTTCATCATTGAATCACTTCATCCCCAAACCAGTCAATTGCTTTCATCATGAAACTCATATGTCATGATATATAACATTTAATCAATCATATTTAGTGTTGTTGGGTTTAAAACTCTCCATAATCCACTAATCCCCCTGTCAGCTTCCCCCTATCTTGATCAAGATATTTTCACCCCCTTTTCAACGAACCCAAAGGTCACTCTTTTGTGGTTGCAACATTATAAATAACACATATCAAAACATTAGGAAAAAACAAACCAAGCCTCGGGGATAGGCGGTCTTTTATCCATGATTTTTCAAGTGTAGAGAGTCGAATGAACTCCCAGAGCTAGTCGATGCCTTTTCAAATGCCACTTTGGGTAAGGTCTTCGTCAGAATTTTTACAACATGTAGGTTTTGGGCATTTAATCTAACTTCATAATCCCATGATCCTATTGGATTGGTGTAGCACAATATATTTTGGATGATGTTGGGTTGAATGATTGTGGGCCATACTGTGCACCGGGCCGCAAATCCATGGGTCGAGATTTGTAGTGAGCTCATTGGGGGTTGTTGGGGGAAATGCCCCCTGCTCCATGAGTCTCGCAGTCAAAGGCCCCCAACCCAATTTTTGGGTCACTATATAAACTCTTACCACTATAGCAGATCTGACCAGCCGACACCGATAGGGCACTGTAGCAGTGTTGAATTTTTAATGACTACTGTAGCATCGTGAACTTACAGTCATCGCCCACTATAGTATCTTGGACTTAGGTGGTTACAACACTATAGTTATGTGGACTTCTAGTCATTGTTCACTGTAGAGATTTGGAATTCCATCTTTTTTTCACTGTAGAAATGCATAATTTCTATAGGGTTGGTGGAACATCACTTCATCTTCTTTATTATCCTATTTTGGGATAGGGTTTTTGGTTTTGAAGCTATGATAATCATTGTTTTTATGCTTCTGAATTATAATGATATTTCTACCTATCCATGGATTTATGTATTATTCCCAAACTACAAAAATCTCTATGTCATGTGTGACTCTTTCTTCTGTCTTTTCTTCATTTTCAAACCTTTTTGTCACTATGACACTTGATGTTTCCACAACAGCTCCAACTTATCCTTGATAAAATGATACTTGATTTCAATGTGATTTGTCCTTGAGTGATGGACTATATTTTTTGTAATATTTATAGCACTTTAATTGTCAAAATGGATTCTAATCAGAGACTTCACTATAACTATCATATCATCAAGTTTTTGCTTCATCCACAATAACTACATGCAAGCTTGAGTGGTCGCATTATATTCATATTCTATGGTGATCAATTAAATGAAATATTTATTATTTGTTATCCAAGAAATACAAAATCTTCCTAGATAGAATGCACCACCTGAAATTGATTTTCTATCATCTTCTGAACCAACCCAATCTTTATTTGTATATCCCAGTAACTCTTGCTGGTATTTTCCATTGCACAAACAACCAAAATCTACCCTCCCCTTGACATATCGTAGTATAATTTTTTACTTAAAGTAAGTGGATTTATTTGAGGTTGTTTTAATATCATACTAATTTTCATGTTTGAAAAAAGAATATCTTTTAATGTCATTTTTATGTACAATAGACTTCCAATGATCTTCCAGTATTCTGTGACAATAACAGCTTTGCCTTCATCATCTCATGATAGTTTCACTTGGGTAGATATCAGAGTCATCATCTCCTTGAAATTATTCATTCCAAATATTCTCATAACCTCCTTGACAAATTTATATTGTGAAAGAAATATAACATTCCTTCCTTATGTCATCTATAAACCAAGGGAAAATGTCAATTCACCAATCATTGACAATTAAAACTCACTTTTCCTGAATTCAGAATTTTTTTTGCACTGTACTTTATCTGATCCACCAAAAATTACATCGTCTAAATACACCATCAACATCAAACTTTGATTAATTCTATTGTTAATATTGATATTTTAATAAACTTCACCATGCTGAAAACAAAGCTTCTTTAAAAACCGATCCGATCATGAATATCATGATCTTGGTTCTTTCTTCAATCCATATAGCACCTTTCTTAACTGAAAAACTTTGTTCTCATGTTAATGAATGAGAAAACCATCTGTATACTCGATATAAACTTCTTCTTTCAGAACCCCATTTAGATACACTAACTTGATGTGCATCTGGAAAACTTTGAACCTTCTTTACACTACTATGTCCAAGAATAATCTAATTGTCTCTAGCCTTGCAACAGGTGAAAACGATTAATCAAAATAAATAACCTCTATCTGAGAGTATCCCTTGAACACTAATCATGATTTGTTTCTAATTATTGTATAATTATCATTAATATTTTTGTGAAAGACCCATTTGGTCCCAATGGCATTCTTATTTTTTTGTCTTGAAATAATCTCCCATGTCCGATTCTTCTTAATTTGGTTAAGCTATTCATTCATAGCTTGAACCCAATTATCATCTCCAACTACTTCATCAATTTTTTTGCTCTACCTAATATAGTAAGGATTCCTTCTATAATGACTTCATTATTCTTGTTTTAACTACCACTACCTGATCACCAATGATGTTCTATCTGTTAACTTCATCTCGAATCTTCAATTTTCATGCAAATATAGATTTTAATTCCTCCAACTCACCATCTGTATCTTCTTCTAAATCATTATTTTCAACTTCAAATCCCCTTGAGTTGCTTACCTCCTCATCAATTTCATCAGGGAATTGATCATTTTGTTATTGAATATTCTATTTATACTATACTATAGTCACTTAATTTCTTTGAAATACATTTACAAACACTTATTGAAACATTTATATGTTTTTATTTTTCCTAAATATCCAAGAAATATCTTCTCATCTCGTCATGATTCAAATTTCTTTTGTTTCTTTTTATTGAGAATAAAAAATTTAATTCCAAATATTCAAAATTATTTTAATGTTGTATTCTTCTCATATCCCAACTCATATGAAGTATTTTATTCCTTCAGACATAATATATCCATGTTAGATATGTAGACTAATTTCAAGACTACTTCCTTCCATAATTTAACTGGTACATCCTTTTCAATAAGAATTGTTTTGACTGTGTTGTTTATGATTTGATTTCTCCTCTCAACCACTCTATTTTTTTGATGATTTATCACTACTGAAACTTGATTCCTTATCCCATGCTTCTCAAGATAACCTTTCCCTTGACTTTTTTTGAATTTCATACCATTATCAATACAAAACTTAAAAATCTTTTTTTGAATCATCCATTCAAATTCCCACTGGTACTATTTTATGCAACTAAACACATCAGAATTGTGGGAAATGAAAAATAACCATGCCATCCTAATGAAATCATCAATAAAAAGAATTTAATACCTCTCTAGTCAATGTCTATTGGTGAGATAGGTCCACATACATCTGAATGCACCAATTCAAGCACTTTATTCGACTTTTGTTCTTTTTCCTTGTATGTATTTCTGATAATCTTACCTTATTGACAAGAACCCCACGTATGATTAAGATCACACTACTGGAAAAATGGCCTATACCCACGGTTCAAAACCGTGGGTATAGCCCCCAAAACCATGGGTATAGACTATACCCATGGTTTTGGAAACCGTGGGCTGGAAAGGCGTCGGTATAGGGGTCTCAGCCTATACCCATGGTTTTGGAGAACCGTCGGTATAGGGGGTGTAAAATGTGGCACATTGTTGTGCCACCATGGCACACAACAGACCCCACGGTTTTCAAACCGTGGGGATATAACTCAAAAAACATGTGCCCAGGGAGTTTCGAAACCGCGCCTCCCTCAACGCCTGGCGGCCACGCTCCACCATCGGACTAACCAGGCTGTGAATTTTATTTGTTATGTATATATCTATCTGCTTATATATATTAATATAATCCACGCGGGTTTTTAAATTCAAAAAACGAGATTACAGGGTTTCGAACTCACACCTCCTGCTGCCTCGCGCCCGCACAGAACACCGGACTAACTGAGCTGTTATGTTTATTTGTTATAGGTAAATATATCGGCGTATATATATTAATATAATGGGGTATTTAAATACAAAAAGCGCAGCCATGGGAATTCGAACTCTCGTCTGACAGTAAACCTCAAAGACTCTTTTCCCTAAGGTACCAACTGAGCTAACATTGTTACTTGTTATATATATATATTCATCTGCCTATATATATTAAAACGGTCTGTGAAAAAATTTCTTCCAGCCAAATATTTTTTCATGTCCCGCCTAATACTTTTCTCCGCCATAACGCGGGAAAGCTATACCCACGGTTCTAGAGAACCGTGGGTATAGGTATTCCAAAAAAATACATCAATACCTACGGTTTTGAAGAACCGTAGGTATAGGTTTTCGAAAAATAACCTATACCCACGGTTTTCTCCAAAATCGTGGGTATAGGTCTTTTTAGAAAACAATACCCACGGTTTTTGGCACAACTGTGGGTATAGGTTCCCATACTATCCCTATACCCACGGTTTGTTGCAAAACCATGGGTATAGACCTATTTTCCAGTAGTGTCACATGATTTCTTAATGAGATATCAAGCTACATCACATTTTTCAAGATCTTATAAGGATGGTGGCCATATATGGCCAAGTCATTTATGTCACAACCTCTTTTATTCCTCTTTGGATAAAAAGCACATATCTTTTACTCCACTCACAAGATAGATATTCCCCTTAGTTATTTTTACATGTAGAAAAAATAAATCCTGTATTCCATTGATGATACACATCTTCTTAGTAAATCTTATAGATTTCCCAAGTCACAAAGTTAACTAACACTAAGAATGTTGTGACTGAGACCTTCAACAACTAAGACATCAGAAAGGCGCATTTCTTTTCCCCCAAATTTGGCTTTTCCTGAGCCAATAATCTTTATAACTTCGTCATTTCCAAATTTAAAAACACCTTCCTTATCATATTTTATACGTGTAACAAGATACTTATTACCTATCATATTAGATGTGCATCCACTATCAAGGATCCATACACCGTAACGATCTGATGATTTAAAAGAAATCTCCTCAACCCCTGCATGCTCATATATTTTATTTTTTATCCATGTTTTTGACTTCACACCTAATATAGACCGATAATATTTATTTTCATTGGAGTATAATGGACTAGATTCATCATAAAAATCTATAGATTGATTTTGAATTTTCAACTCATTTGATGAGACATTTATATGATGCTTATGACCACATTTATTATACTTCTATATATTTATTTTCATGGTTGATGATAAATATCTTTCCATGTGTTTGAATCCTCCATACTCGAAATAGTGACCATCAAATGACATCCTAGAATATTGAGCTCTATATGGATGACTCTTTTGTTCTTTATCCCTTCAGTACCTCTTGGCTATAGAATAAAAATTTTGTGAGTGTCTCATCTATCTACAACAATAACATCTAATACAGGGTGCATTCCTATGTGTCACTACTATACTACTCATTTTCCATTGGGTTCTCTGAATCTTCTAGTTCTAATTCATACCCAAATAAATCTTTAATCTCAGATATGGTGCTTGTGGTCTGAATTCAACCATTACTTCTTTTGATTTTTGATTAATCCCCATACCAGTTGTATTGTTTGGATCTATCACTTTCTTCTCCTGACATTCCTTTGTCTATTTCACTAGAAATTTGACCTCTATTTTTACATTTTATTCTACTTTTTCAACATTCTTTGTTGGAGTCAAGAGTTTATATTGATCTCTCACTTTTTTTCATAGGCTGACAACCTCCTCATCAATATTTTCAATGAGTTTTTCTTGATATCAATTTTTTTTGTTCAACCCATCAATCACCCTTTTCAATTTTTCAACTTTGAGCTTATACTCACCGATTATTTCTGAGTTCTCTGTCATTGAAGTCTTCAGATTTTTAATTTATTATAGAAAATCATACTTCTCTTCTTCTTGCTACTACATAAAGAGTTTGGTATCAAAAACCACTTTGTTCTATTTCTTCATTTTTGTCTCTCCAAACATATATCTTCTCACGAGTGGATTCTAATTTAACTTGAAGATAAACTCTTCATTCAACTTCTTCTTCATCATTATTACTTTCTTACTTTTTTTGGAGCTACCTATAACTTCTACCATAGAATTTTCACTATGATATGTTTAGCTTTCTATCTCTTCAAACTTATATTCTTTTGAACTTTCAATTTCTTGTGAAAGGATATTCATATTTTTAAGTAAATTTATCTTAGAATTTCTCTTACCTTTCACATAGGTTGAAGACTTATTCATTGTAATTTCAACTTTATACTAATAATAATATTGAAACTTATTGGGGAACCTCGCTGCGAGATGTCCAACCTTTCCACATTTAAAGCATGCAAGTGGAAGTTTCCCTTTGAACTTTCCTTTTCCACTTTGTAAATTTGATAAAAGAAATGACATGAATTTATTTGTCTATTATTATTTCAACCCATATTCAATAGTGATCTTTTTCATGGCCTTGAATTCCAATTATTTAAACTTACCTTTTCCCATAGACTCATTATTATTATTTCTCATCTCATATGTAATAAGAGTAATGTGATATCTATCCAATGTCATCTCCTTTGAATATTTATCTTCCAATACAGAAAATTTTGGATTGAAATGAGATGGAAGTATTATTAAGACACACTTAGCAGTATTTACACATTTAATAATTTCTATGAGATCATGCATGTCTTCCAAAACAACATTAACCTAGTCAAATAATGCATCAATAGAATCATTAGGGCACATTCTGAGATCATCATACTTGTTTCATAGAAACTGCATCTTTTTTTATCTGAATTTTGAGTCACCCTCATAAATATTTAGAAAATTTTCCCATATAGCATGTGATAAATTACATGATATCATCTTGGAATATATTTCCTTATATAGGTCTCTCCTTAAATAATTTATTCCTTTGGCATCAGCATCCAATTCCTTTTGTTCAGCTTCTAATAAAGAAATACTATAAATATTGGATGAAATATCATGCATTGCTATGGTAAAGACATCCATTCCTAAATATTATAAGTATTGATGCATCAAATTCCTTCATAATTGAAATTTTTTTCCATCAAATATCTGAATCCCTTTATGATTGACAACCTCCATTATGTTGCAAAAATATTGGGAGTCACAGTGACAAAAAAGGTTTGTAGATGAAGAAAAGAAATAAGAAAGAGACACACATTACATAAAGATTTATGTGGTTCGGGAATAATCCCTACATCCATATAGAGGTAGTAATATCACTATAATCTCAAAGTAAAAATATAGAGAGTATCATAGTTTCACACCAAGAAACCCTAGCCTGAAATGGTTTAATAAATAAGATTAAGTGATGTGCCACCAACCACACAAAAAGCATGTATCTCTATAGTGAAAGAAATTTGGAAGTCCACATTGTTATAATTTCATAGCCACCCAAGTCCAAGATGCTACATTGGTTGGCATCTGGAAGTCCACATTGCTATAATACTATTGTCTTCAAAGTCTGAGCTCCTACAGTAGTTGTTCCAAAGTCTACAGAGTTGTAGCCTAGTGCTCAGTATGTGCCGAAAGCATTCATCCCAATCATCATCTAGAACAGACCGGGCTACAACAATCCAACAATCTCCCACTTGATGCCTAGTCTTCTACATTGGTCTACTTTAATGCCACTAACTAATACAACTTACTTAATATGATATCCTCCTCTTCTTCACTCACCAATGACATAATTTCTATTCACAACATCAATTTCAAGTTGATGAATCATGAAATACAAATTTTTTTCCTTTTTTGATCCCACTGTGTCCTCCCTTTTTCTACCTCTCATCCTCTATTCATCAGTGGAGACCAATATGGGCACAACAGTGCCTCAACTTCTATATTAACATTGGATTCATCAACATATCTTCTGGATTGTTCGTTTCACAAATATTCTGCGATGTTATCAACCCATCCTATATCAAGCCTCTAATAAAATGGTACTTCAACTTAATGTTATTTTTACAGGCATGAAACACAAGGTTCTTTACAAGATGTATAGTACTCTAACTTTCATAGTGCAATACATTTTCCACTCACTTTCTACCCAAATAATCCATGAATTTATTCTTCCAAACCATCTCATTTCCATCTTCTGTTACAACAATGTATTCTAACTCTATGGTTGATAAAGCCACCACCTTCTACAATTGTGATATCTAGCTTACATCAGTTCCAACACAAGTAAAAACATAACCTGTATTACTCCTCCTAGTATTGATGTCACCTCCAAGGTCAGCATCAACATACCCCTGTAATTAATTTCCTTTTCCAAAGCATAGATATACCTCCTTGCTTCCATTTAGACACCTTAGTATCCACTTCAAATCCTTCCAATGTTTCTTTCAAATGTTATCCATGTACCTTCTCACAAATCCCACTACTTGAGAAATTTCAGGTCAAGTAAAGACCATGGAATACATTAGGCTTCCAATAGATGATGAATATGGAACCTTTTCTATGTACTCAACCTCTTCTTCCATATTCGGTGATTTTAACTTTGATAGTTTGAAATGGCCTACTAGGGGAATAAAAATCAGCTTTACTTACAACATACTAAATCTTCTCAAAACCTTTCCAATGTAGTCAACCTATGGTAATGTCAATGTTCAGGCTGCATGGTATCTCTTGATCTTCATCCCCAAAATATTTCCATCTTCTCAAAGATCTTTTCTCTTGAACTCCTCATCCAACTGCCTTTTCATCTCATCAATCCTCTACATACATGATCTTGCAATGACCATGTCATCCACATATATAACCATTATAATATATTCATCAAAAAATACTTTATGTGGAAAAATTTATCCATCCCACATTGTTTGTATGAATTTTTAATCATGAATGCATCAAACTTTTTGTTCCACTTCCTGGGTGTCTGCTTCAACCCATACAAGATCTTCTAATGTTTTGACACCAGGTCTTCCTTCCCAGACTCAACATATCCCTCTAGATTATCCATATATATTTCTTCGAGATCTCCATGAAGGAAATTAGTATTCACATCAAGATTCTTAGGATATAGGTCTTCTGATTCCACAATGCTGAGAACCACCTAGATGGTGGTAAGCATCACTATAGGTGAGAAACTTTTAGTGAAATTCAATCCCTCCTTCTATTGAAAAACTTTAACCGCTATCCTTTCCTTGAACCTCATCTTTCCATCATGTTCTTCCTTAACCCAGTATACCCATTTGTTATCCAATTCTTTCCTTCATTGTGAAAGATGTGTCCACTCCCAATTATTATTGTCATGTAGTGAATAAATTTATTCCTTCATGGAAAACTCCCACATACTTGACTCCATCAACTTCATTTCCTCTTAAAAGCATTATGGTTCTCTAATGTTAGTCAATAACAAATAATGTAAGGATGGTGAATACCTATTCATAGGCCTTCTTACCCTTGTTGATCTCCTAAACTCCACTTGAGGAGTAGGCTACACTGGTTCTTGTGTCACATGTTTAGGTACCCATTGAAGCCCTATTTGATCTCTTCACTTTGATTATTTGTTCCCATTTTCATCTTCAGCTACATGGAGATCCTTATATGTGATACCTTCATTAAATACCAAATTTTGGATCCTGATGAGAATCTTGTTGAGATCATCCCAAAAGAAGTAACCAAAATCATTATCACCATATCCAATAAAGAAACATGGCTTGGACTTAGCATCAAGCTTGTACCTTGCATCAACATCAATATGTACATATGCCAAACATCCAAAGACTCATAAATGAGATATTTTTATATCCTTATCAGACGATATATCCTCAGCTAGAAATTATATCATTAGTAAATATGGACTCATGTTGATGAGATATTATTCCATGTTCACTACATCAGCCTAGAAGGTCTTGGGTAACCCTAAATGAAGACCCCTAATCATGGAATGTTCATCCAGTGTCCTATCAATCCTTTTAACTACAACATTATGCTATGGTGTTCTTATAATATCCTTCTCCCCTAAAATTCCATTATTTGAACGAAATTCCCTGAACTCATCATTTTTTTGTACTCTCCACCATTTTTCAGTCTCTAGTATTTTAGATTTATTCCTGACTCATTATCCACCAAGATTTTACACTTCTGAAACACCTTAAATACATTAGATTTTTTTTAAAAATTAAACCCATGCCTTCATTATTGAGTCATCAATAAATGTCACATAATATTGTGACCCTCTAAGATAATGTACTGGTGCAGGTCTCCAAACATCAGTGTGCACTAGGTCGAGATTCCTAGCCTTCATTGTTCTACCTCATTTTGAAAATGATGCCTTCTTTTTCTTTCCAAGGATAAAATATTCACATAAACCAACTTCCACCATCTTCATTTCTGGTTGAATTCCTTTTATCATTGTCACCTTTATTCCCATCTCACTCATGTGGCCTAATCTATAGTGCCACAGCTGTGAATCCCCAACAGAGTTAATTGATAAAAGAACACCCAGGCTAGTCTCTGCCATGTTTAATAGGGTGTCATTATTTTCTCCTCGAGCTATGATCATATCTCCCTTGGTAATCTTCTATGCACCACCAGTAAACATGGTACTGAATCTTGTACCATAAATCTTCCCAATAGAAATAATATTTCTTCTTAAACCAAGGATATACCTCACATTTTCCAAAACCAATAGTCACCCATTTTTGGTCTTGATCCATGCATCACCCTTCCCAATGATCTATAAGGGTTAATCATCAACAAGATGTACCTTTCCAAAATTTCTAGAAACAAAATTGTTCAGGAAACCCTTATTTGATGTGGAATAGAAATATTCCCTTGAGTTTAAAATTCAAGACTCCATAGGGCTATCCATTCTCAGTAGTAACACGTCATCATTTCCTTCATCCATTGTGTTTACTCCATTGGTTTTTGGTACCTTCTATTTTTCTCTGTACTCTTTTTGACGTTTCATTTCTTTCCAAAATTCCAGAAAGTAGGACCAATCCCATTTACCTTGCCTCTTATTTTTCCTATTAACTTTGATCATCCTCTCTGATTGTCTTACTTCACATATCTTCCTCTTTCAACATTCAAAGTAGAACCATATTGTCTTCCCAATTCTCTCCTTTGAATATCCTCACTGAGGATCATGTCCTTCAAATCCTTTAGAACTAGCTTGGTATTCCCCAAATAAGTACTCACAACTATTATAGTCACTTCCCAACTATCAGGTAATGAAGACAGTAAAACTAGTGCACATAAATCATTACCAAGAACAATTTCCATCGATGTAAATTGACTTATAATAATGTGGAATTCGTTAATGTGATCTGAAAAAATTATTCCTTCAACCATTTTCATATTGAAAAATCATCACATAAAGTGAACTTTATTTGACACAGAAGGCTTTTTGTACATATTCATGAGATCTTTCATCATCCCAATCATCATCTTCTTCTATATGATGTTGAACACCACATTCTTTTCGAACAAAAGGTGCACAAATATCATAACCTATCGATCCAAAAACTCCCACTCCATCTTCTCCATGTCCATTGGCTTTAAACCTAGAAGTGGGAAATGAATATTTTTATGATAAATATAATCCTTGATCTACATCCTTTTGTAACTGAATTCAGTTACATAGACGAGATATATCTCCACCTTTATAAATTTTATATCAATAATTCAATTCAAGGAATATGAACACAACCTCTGATACTAGTTTTTACAGAAACGTTGGTTGTCACAGTGATAAAAAATGTTTGCAGATGATGAAAATACAGAAGAAACAAACACATAGGACATAATTATTTACATGGTTCAAGAATAATCCCTATTTGCATGGAGATGAAAAAATATCACTATAATATAAGATCACAAATATAAAGAGTATCCAAGTTTTACACATAGAAACCCTAGATCAAAATAGGATAATAAAGAAGATAAAGTGTTGTGCTACTAACCACACAAAAATTATACATTTCAATAGTGAACAAAAGATTGAATTCTACATCACTACAGTGCCACAACCAACCAAGTCCAAGCTTCTATAGTGGTTAGCAGATGGAAGTCCATGGAGGTACATTACGGTTGTCTCCAAATTCTGAGCTACTATGTAGTCGTACCATAGTCCATGGAGTTGAATCCTAGTGTGCAGTATGGGCAATAATAATTCAGCTCAATCATCATCTAGAACAGATCAGGATACACTAATCCAACACATTGAAACCCCTTAGATAGAAACATGGAAATTAACCTTTTTCTTTGATACCAATTTTTATCCCAAATAAGTTTAATACCCTAATAGGGTGGAGGGGGAGATCAGGGTATGATAGATTAAAATAACTTTCCCCTCATATATTATTTCATTATTAAACAAAACACTCTTCTCTCTCTTTACCATAGTAATGTAATAATAGAAATGAAATCATGCAGGATACATGATAATTTTACTTGGTTCACCTTCACTAGGATATATCCAAAGATAATACAGTGGCAATGTGCCAATGTATCAAATACAATAAGACTCACTACCGAAACAAGTTTTTGGCTAGATCACTTTTATGCTTAGGCTCATTAACATTACAATATCTATAGTAGGCTCACTGTCCCTGTAGGTTTACAACCAATAAAAATATGAAATATCATTTACCTCTCAAATAAAGTGTTCTCACTACTCCTTTAGAATATTCTTCTTTAATCACCTGAATTAATATGTTTTACACCTCATTTAGTGTATCATTAAGTTTCAATTCCATCAACTTGATGAACAAAAATTTACCACAAATTTACTAGGCAATCTATTTTCAACCCTTTATCAATTCTCACTACCTTCATGAAGCTCACACAACCTTCATGAAACATCCCAATTCTTCACAAGGATATCCTTATTTCATAAACCCCATAACTTTTTCAAATATCACCACTTCTGTGAAGCTCAAACATCCTTCGCGAAGAATCCAGCTTTGATGAAGCTCACTTAGCCTTCACAACGCTCAACACTTTCATGAAGCTCAAAATTTTTGACCAGATTATATATCCTTCATTAACGACCTTTCTTCATGATTTATTTTTCAAGAAAAACATTTGAGAATCACCTTCACTAATTCAGAGCCTTCTAATTTTCATTAATTCTTTTCCTACTTTTCTGAGGGCGTAGAGGCCTATTTATAGGTGTTGTCTCCCTTTCATGAAGCTTCTATCCTCATCGTCACCTTTTCATGAATCTCTAAATTTTTTTTGAATCTATCTATTTCAAAAATCTCCAATGGAATTTATCCATTCATTAATCTTTTCATAGTTACAGAGATTTACTATCTTTCCATCGTGAATTCATGAACCTTCTGACCTTCACGACGCCAGTTGCCTTCATGAAGCTCAACATCTTTGCAAAACTCTAATTTTCATGAAACTAATGAATTTTCCATATTTTTTTGATACATTCATAGAAATCCTACCTTTTCAATTCTTGATTTATCCTCTAAATTTTGGACCCCAAAAAGTTTTCAAACACTTGGAAACTACACCACATTGTATACACAACTTTTTGCACCACCTCCAGAGCATCCATTCCTTATTCTTGGATCTTTATCAACTTTTATAGTCAAAATAAATGTTGGAAATCCATGATTAACCATGTAAACTATATTTTTCAAAAAAAAATCAACACAAAAAACACTACAATTTTTCCTTGAGGGATTTTTCCCAACGGTAACCGTGATACAAGAGTGAGTTGTATTGGGGGTGTTTCAGTGCACAGAGTGAGAGCATGATGGATAGTGTAGTTGGTAATGATAAAATTTATTAATTACACTGGAATTCATGTTTAACATCAGTTTGGGATTTTTGGTGTCATTTGAGGTCGATTCACAAGGTAACCCATGATTTGTCAAATGTTTTAGTGGTGAAACCCAATTTTCTAACATGGTTTAGGGGATGAATTTTTGTTTGTGACATGATTAAAGGGGTTATAACGATATTTTAAATGGTTCAGGGGTGAACCATGTTTTTTAAATGATTCAAGGGGTGAATCAAGTGATGAAATTTAGTAAATGTGTCTATTGGGATGAAAATTCTTAGGGAGATAGAAGATGTTTGTTTCATAGATTGGGGTACAAGAGGTACCCTTAATGAAGGTAATTAGTGAAAACATCATGTTTGAGGTGAGTTTTTTCTTTGAGGATGTGTTGGTGGGTGTGTTTAGGCACTTTTGGGAAAATTCATCCAGATTTGGTCCACCAGAGGATGGTGGAATCGACTGAGATCGATGGGTATTTTTTTTGGATTGCATAGAGGACATCCTGAGATTCTATATTCCCATAATTCATCATAATGTTGGTTAAGGTAAGTCATTTTTCTAATTTTATCTAGGATTTTTTTAAAATCATATGAAATTGATGGTTTGTTGGGTGATGGGTTATGGGGATTTTGTCAGGGGTGGTGTTGAGGGTGCATCACAAACCTTCTATGGGTAGTTGTTCGAGGTGTCATCATTATGGAGGTGCCTAGTGAGTTTTTGGTTGATTATTAGTATTTGGTTTAAATTAAATAATTAGTTATAAATGATTAACATTAATTATTTATATCATTTTTATGTGATATAGAAGTTTGGGTGGCATTACAATCTTGGACAAGTCTCGACAGAGCTTGGTGAGGATGGTAACTCCTTAACGAAGGTAGGTGGTCCCTTAAAAAAATATTATATTATAGTTATATTTTTCTAATTCATGCATGTTTCATGGTTCCAAATAGAACAAAAAGGTACTGAGGATGGACAAGATTAAGAGATAGGATGACGTTGGGTCTCTTATGCTTAGGTTAAGTACTCCCTAGCAGTTTGGTAAGTTGGAATCACCAAAAAACTATTTTTTCAAGGGAATGGAATGTTGGTTGAGTTTATGTGAGGCCTTGGGTGGGTCTTTGGGTATGAGTGATGATACAAGTAACCTAATATGGGTTATTTAAAGCTAGTCAGGTCTTCTTTCATGGCTTAATCCTAGTGATTATGGGTGGGATGACTGTATGTCTTATCCTTGTGGTGTGAAAAACTATAAAGGGTGGTCTGAGGCTTTGTGAGTGTTTTTGAGAAGGAAGAGTCCCTTGGGACTCAATATATTTCATGGAGAGGGATTTCCTATTAGTGAATGTTTGTGATATCTCCTCTAGGAGGTCAAATATGGGAACCATGTTTGGGTCATGGACTAGTTCGAGACTTTAAAATGGTATGCCAAGGGGCTTGGAGCATGTAGACATGGGATATTCCTTGGGTAGCTAGAATAGGATTATTGAGGAATTGATGAGGATATGGATCAGGCCATGAGGTTTAGGTTGTAGGTTCCTTCATGCAGTGTTGTCACTGATGAGTGATGAGTGCGGGATGGTATCAACAAGAAGAGATTGTGATGGGTTTGGAGGACCTAGTGGATTCCCTAACAGGCAAGGTGAAATTTGTTGGGATGAGGAGATATGTATTAAGTGACTAGAACCTTGGGATAAATTGGAGATATGTGTGATGTGTTGTAGGCCTTGTGTGTTGTGCATGTTCTTGTGACCTCCACAAAGTCTATGGGGATGGTTCAGTGTGCATGTGACATACATAGAGTATGGGGGATAAGTTGGTGCACATGATAACCTACCTAAAGTATGCGGGGATGGGTCAGTGTGATTATCATGCCCTATCAAGGGTATTCAGTTGAGGACCTTTCCAGACATTGTTTGGGTTAGTGTGGATGAATTGAAACTTTCCTTGAGTAGGATTGGGTCAAAGACCACCCTGGGGGATGTTTTGTGGTGTGATGCAAGATGAAACCAATGGACTTACCTTGAGTGGGAAGGTATGGGTTGAGGTTTATGAATATATGTCCATGCCCAATGTTTGTGAGTATTGAGTTGAGTTTTTAGATGCTTCTGTACCCTAATTATTCAGGTATGGTGGGCATCAGTATGATGGCACAAGACGACATGATGATGAGGTTTATTATGGAATGGCATTGAAGTAGGTATGACTAGGTGTCATGGTGGCATGGTTATAACATGGTAACTTGATGAACAAGGAGTTAGGGTGGCCTAGTTAGAAAAAAAATCCAAGGATCTTACGTGACATGGTTATATTCCATCACACATACACATACATGATAGAATATACTATGGGAACTTGGTGATAATCTATTGAGATGAATTTCTCACACCCTATATAGGCACCTCTGTGCATGTTTAGACCTTGTGTTTTGTTTCAAGTTTAGAATAAGATGTGTAGTTGATTGAGATGATGTGGATCAAAAGGCATTAGAGATAGTGTGTTTGATGCCTATGGATAGAAGAAAGTCCAGTGAGAACTCATTATATTTTTGGTTTATTTTGTATTTTTAATTGGTCTAGTGAGCGATCAGTTGTTTTATGATTGTATGAATCTTCATCGTTCATTTGATATAACCTTACAATTTTTTATTTATGTGACCTCTAATTTTGATGGATATTATATTTGTTATTTCCACTGTTGCACGAATTTGATTTGAGGACATAGTTTTTCCATTATATGGATTAGTCCCTCACCACTAGTTAGCAACCTCTAATGTATGGGGAGGTAAACTTGAGGTCTTTTCATGTAACCTTTCTCCCTCTTTTCTTTCTTAATAAAACATTTTCTTGTCCTTTAAAAAAACTGTTATAAATTTGAAAAATCCTATCCCACATTCCTTTGGTTGTTTTTTAGTTCATCACTTTTATGTATATATGGATAGAGAATAATTTGGATATGGAATTCAAGGTCTTTGCATCACCTTTAATAATTTCTTATTAGATTCTGTCATTGACATTTCAAAAGAATCACTTTATTGAATTCCTTAAAATAATACCAAGTAAACATCAAGCCCAAGATATTGCAAATGAGATCTCATTCTATTATTCACACCTAATATTTACAAACATCAAATAGTGGAACTCTCTTTGCATTCAAAATATTCCCCATTATTATAGATTTATCTAAAAATTCCTCCAAGAAAAAACATGTGGCACTAATAACAGTTTTTATAACCTAAGGTCCCACAATATACACCCTAAGAGGGGGATGAATTCAGGTGAATTGAAATTTATTTTTATATCAATTTTAACTAGATCTTGTCCTTTTCTTTGTAAAGATTCTTGGAATTTATCACAATGATCACTCACAAACACAACCAAATTATGTGTTGGTATTCCAATTAATCACTACTACAATGATTTTTTTATTTAAATATTTAGGATAAGATCACTACTCATCAATGGTCTATAGACTCTTCCTCTCTTACACTCACTGATTTATAAGATATTTTCAAGATTTTATAAAGTTGACTCATGGTCCAGACTCATGAGAATAATGATAACAGAAATAACAGTAAATAAAAATGGGTGTTCTTCATGATTCTCAATTCTCTACTTCTTAATTTTCACAGATATTCACAAAAACCCTTCACTTCCAAACCCAATATTCAATGGAATTCAATACAGCCACATATCACTCTTAAATTCAATATATTAAATGAACCCCACTTTATTATTCCTCATCCCTTCTCAAAAACACTTTTTCTATTTTTTCTACTATTTTATATCTTCGTTCTATCATGAACTTTTCTCCTTTATTTTATTCCATTTATATCCCTCCAATTCTGGTCATGAGATTTTAATTTCAAATTTAAATTCAAGAGGTTAACTACCTTGAACTTATTATGATTCAAATTCATCTCTTGGATCACATTTAAGTAAATTTATTTTATTAAACTCCATTTATCCCATTGAAATTCATTCTATAACCATTTAATAGATTCAAAGATCCAATAGATCAATCCTATATGAATTATTTTTATTTTATCAATCATAGCATGATAGATTTATTCCTTCATCAGTTTTTATTTAACTTATAATTACATCACGGTGTAATGGAGTGTTTCAAAACACAATATTGATTTATGTTTCTAAATAGCTTGGAGCTTAAATTTCACAACATTGCTTCTATATTGATTCTCTAAATTTAACAATGAATCTCATTTAATCATGGTGTAACCTTTGTATTACAGCATGATAATATTCATTATCGAAAAAATTATGAATTTTATTTTATGATTGATAATGTATATCATAAATTTTCACTAGTCATATTATCAATTTTATTTTATAATTAATAATGAAAAATAATCTTATATATCATACATTGAATATTATAACCTTAGTTTGAGTTATTTTTCTATTTCATATTATTTATTTAGTTATGGAATGGTTTGGGTTGGTTTTGGGAAGTTTTGGAGGGTTTTTAGAAGTTTTGGAAGGTTTTTTGTGGTCATACAGTTTGTGCATGGTTTTGGGAAACCGTGCATAATTTGAGGTAACCACATGAGAGTGTTTGGTGTAGTTTGGAAAGGAATATGATTTGGATAAACTGTGTAGTAATTGTGTGGCCTTGTGAATTTTTTGGTAGTGAAAATTCACATGATTCGCACATGGTTTTCCAAACTGTGTAGCTCTGGTTGTCATCTAGTAACACTAACATGGTTGGTGCAAAGTTTTAAAGACTATGAGGAAAAACCATACACATAATTAAAGGGTTCCAAAAATTATATTTTCCACCTAGTTTTCCCTCATAACATTCATTCTTCCTCCTACAGCTAGGTATCTCTATCCTCTAGTATTCTTTGGGTAATTTTGTTGATTTCCTTCCATCTAGAGACTAATTTCATTGAATATTGGAATGTTGGGCCTAGGGAATTAAAGGTAATATTTTGGATTCACTTTTCCTTCCTGATCTTCTTATTCTATCTTGGAAGGAACCCTTGACTAAGGATTCCATTCCTGGATCTATGTGATTTGATTAGTTTTAATAGGAAATTTTTATGATCTGTTAAGAGGAATGAGAGGAGAGTCAGGGTCTGTGATTTTGTGGAATGATTTCATGTAGGTGATGGGTCGTGAATACAAACCAGCTAATGGAGGTTGGTCTAGGTATCAATGGAAAGGGACTGGTGTCTAGTTCGGGTGAAACCCCAATAGAACCAGCTCAAATTGGTTCTCTTATGGATCATAGTAGTTTTTAAGTGGTGGTATGATTCAGTTCTTAGGGTAGGGTGATGGCGATAGAAAGGCCTACTAGCTTGGGTACTAGAGCAGCAAAGGAGGCCTCAATCTAGGAGGCATGATAGCTACCCCCAATATAAAGGTGGATAACATTTTTGAAGTATTGAAATTTAATCTATAGGGGGTGGATACAGCAAGCCCTAAGGAATGATCAAATGTAGCTCTGATGAAAATCTATGTGAATAAACTGGACACTGGAGATGGAGGAAAAGATAATGTAATGTCCTAGATTTTTCCATGTATCATTTTAAAATATTATATGGAATTATTATGAGACCAAGAATGGTGATGAGACGTCATTCCAAGGCCTGGTGATCCTCGAATGGTGGTTTAAACTTTTTAAAGTTAAGTGAGTTGGAGGGTGTGCGTGGTTTTGGCCGTTTCCAAACGGATGCCCAGATTAAAAATCTGAGGGTACCGTTTCATCTGGGATGACAAATTTACCTAAGAACGGGCCTAACCTCGACCGACACGGGTCGAGGGAAAAATTTATTTTTTAGACTTTTTTAGTAAAATAAAATAAAATAATTTGAAAATTTTATTTTATTTTATTTGGAAACATTCTATGCAGCGCAACCATGGGCAGTTGTTTCGATAATTAATGCCACACCATAATGACTCAGAAATAGCAATGCTGACTCATTAATGACACAATGTGATGGAATGGTGAAACATATTTCATTATTTTAATGGGTTAATAAAATGTTGGTCTTTGGTAAAAAACTGAGAGGAACTCTGGAGAATTATTAGATCCTTGGAGAGAAATCTCAACAACGAATGACGACGATGCGATTGATCGAAGCATCTCGGATTTGACGAACCTCGACAGTGAATGCAACACGATGATCTTTCTTCAACCAAATCGAGGTAGGGGTTTTTATTTCAATTATTATTTTCCTCGTTCTTGGATTAAATGATGAATGAAGATCAACCCACAAATAGGTTGGCTCGTGTATCGCGTGTTTTTACAGGAGGGTGTTATTCTATGTTTCTTTTGGGGTTTGATTCAGGAAATTGATTCGTGATAATTGTCAGATTGTCTTTTGATTCATCCCATTTAATCCTTCTAATGAGAGAGAATCGACGCCATGATGAACAATGGATGAGGTGTGTTCCTCTTTTTTTTATTGATTTCATCCTCCCCTTTTTCCCTGAATTCTTCATGTTCTTTGCGGGGTTATAAATAATGGATCATTGCATGTCTATTTCACAATGCAATGATCCCGAATTTGAGACCCAACATCGTGATGACTCAAAGGAGGTGCGACAACGATATAGGTAGAGGAATCAAAAAGGTTTGTGAGAAACTATTCTTCATGCGTTATTCATGCGGCAGAATCAAAACATGTTTTTGGGGCCGATCAGAGGCCTAAAACCAATGGAATCGGCTTTGTTATGTCAGGGTGACCTATACCATTGAGTTTCATTGCGATTGAACAAACGAATTGAAGAATAGGGTATCACGGGTGGGACACCAGTGAAAAGAAATGTTTCTGAAAATTTCTGGAACACATGGTCTGTATCCCGGTGAACACTTCGTGTGGACCGGTGGTGGAGGCTAGGTTTTGTGCACTACACGCGATGAATAACAGAGTGTGCCTCTAGGGAGACACAACGTGTGGACCCCACCCAACGATGGATGGAGTCCCGGGCGACAGAAATCATAGACACGGCGTGTGGGTCCTTACATGGGGCTTTATGTGTATCTCAAACAATACATGGACATGGGGTGGAGTACATGGCATGTATTATACCACACTTCCATGCGAGGCCAGTAACGTGGGTTACCTCGTGTGCCGATTACATGGGTTGGCATACATAGGTTGAGGCCGTGTACGGGCACATGGCCAGCGTACACTGAGAGGACCCCAGATACCGTTACATAGTGTGTGATCCTTCCTACACGCATGAAGTTGCATTTTACATGAAAATCCTTACGACATGGGCCATTGTATAGGGGAAGTACCCAGGGTCATAAGACACAGTGTGTGACATTTCTACAAGTTGTGTACTTCTTAGTACATGGCTTGATCTTCTTGTTCACCATTCCTTGGACAGGATCCAGTTGGGTTTGTGCCCCTTTTTCTTATTCCGATGAATGTCAGGTACCATTTCCTTTCACATGAATATAATCCCTTTAGCAATAATTTCCAAGTTTGAGTTTGGTATCCCTCTGAGAGGCCCAAAGTAAGATCCTCTATCCATTATTGACCCTATGTAGAGGTAGGTATCGACGTGACTATTCCTACAAGACACTGATCCTCTACTTATAAGGGGAATTTGAATGCGTTATGGTATCCTCCAAGGCCCTTGCAGTGATCCTCATTTGTGTATCGTGATCTTTCCCCACTCCAGAGTGTGTTCTCCCAGAATGAGTGTATCAATCTCTCATGATCATTCCTGATGAACATTACTTCTCGGACATATGACATCAGAGCTATAAGAATTGTGGAGTGAGTTCTTCTATATGAGTACTTAATGTAACCTTTGAACTGAATCCCTAGCGGTGACATGCGGTTGTGTGACTTGTCTCTAGACTACGAGTATGAGTTTTGAGTATATCTGGACTGTGTTTCTATTCCTATATGTTCAGTATAAATATATTGTGTAGAGATGATTGTACCTTTACTTTTTTGTATTTATTTTAGGTTTTCAGGGTCCTTTAATGAGTATTTTGATACTCACCCCTGCATGATCTTTGCCTCCACGTGTTGTGTCTTGTGCAGACAAGAATCCTTTGGACAAATTCCAGGGCGGACCAGGACCGGACCAGACTTTCTGAGTTCCCTATAGACCGAGTGAAGGTTCCGAGCGCAGTGGAAGCGCGTGGGTGGATGTGCCCACTTGGCTTTTTGTCATTAGCAATGATAAATCTGGGATCAATACGACGATAAATGCTAGTCTCCAGAGATCTAATCATAGAAAAAGACAAAGAAGATGGTTTTTCTAGGAACCACAAACAAGGATCTTTACAGGTTGATTATAATTAATTTAATTAATTATAAAGAAATAACTTTTGGGCGTTCTTTCTTCGTTGATTTTCTTGATCACGTTGTCGATGTGATCCGTCGTTATGTCGCAGAAGCTAAGTGTAGACTCCCTCTAGCGGTGATCCACACGTGTACCTCGTATCTCTGGACATCTCCAAAGGATTCATCGGGTGCTAGCATGGAAAATCCTTTGCTTGAGTTGTCCTCCTTAGATCATCTTGATCTGATGGAAAAGGATCTCTCCTAGTCTTGAGAGCGTTCTTGGAGGAAAAGGTTCTTTCGGCCTTGAAAGAATTCTCCAGAGATGTTGTGTCCAATGATTCTCTTGCATGTCGGAAAAGAGTTGGGGTTGTGAGGATATTTATAATCGGGTGTGTGGGGTTATAGAGTTATGATAATAAATACACGTGTTACGCGTTTTATTTATTTCATTTACTCTTTATTTAAAACCCCATGTCGAATAAATAATTCCTTGACATGCGCCCATGCTGATTATAATAAATATCATTTAAAACAATATTATATCCTCAAAATCCCGACTGGAAAAACTACACGGCGTGTACATTAAATGTACACAGAGTGTATATCTTGTTTTCATTTATTCATTTCCTTTCCAAAATAAAACTACATGGCGTGTAATAATAATACACGGCGTGTACTTGTTTTATTTTATTTTTCCTCCATCATTAAGAACAACTTAGGCTTCCTTGAATAATTATTAAACCACGTACGGGAATAATATTTATTCAACTTGAGATACTTGGATACACTTAGTGTGTGACCCTCTAGGCCTATTTCTCGTTGGCATTAGGCATTCTTGCCTAAAGTCCAAGATTACTGTCTAGCAACGGGTCAAGTAACCCAAGAGAAAGAGGTTGACACCACATTGACGTATCACCTCATACAAACGCTTACTGTGTAATTTAATCCCTTTGTCTTAATATCTCATCAAGCAGGTTTCATGGCAGTGTCATAAACCTATATACTTGATATGTCGTTCTTTGAATACCTGAAATAAACTCATCATTTACACCATGGCCATGGAATTTAATGCGACAGTTCTATTTCAATCAAAGGGCCAAGATATCAACTTTCATAAATGGAAGGTAAAAATCCTTCCCTGACTTATCCATTAACAACATGTCACTCGTGATGCACCCAACATACCCTACTTCCCGCCAACTGTCTGTGTGACGGTTTTCATTAGTAAATCTAAGTGCACGAGTCATGACATGAGTTAATGATAATCTTCCAGTCTAAGGACCATTACACACGCTTGTAGATATCAATATCCGATGAAACCAAGACATGCAGAATTACTACTGGCGGGTCTGTTCTCATAATCCCCCATCTTGGGGATTACCAAGTACGAACTCCATGAGAGAGAGTCTTGTCTTCTTACGAGTACTCGCACATGACGGCCTGTATACTGTGTTTCCTATCATAGTATGTCATCCAACCGCAGAACTTTATTTAAGATTATTGTTATAGAATTTCAAGGTTCTCATCATAGTAGGGATCTTCTATGACCTTATTAATGCAACAAATATTCCAGGAAATTATTATATTATAGTCATACAGAACAATGAACAATATATAATAAGTGAACATTTATGTAACCAAAGTAAAAAACAGTTGGTTCTGAGGACACCAACCCTTACAAACTCCCACTTGGACTAGAGCCAACTGCCTATGAATTTTAGTCTGCTAGAACTCACATGATGATCATGTTTCTGCTGAGTCAAGGCTTTAGTCAATGGGTCCGCCACGTTGTCTTCCATGGAAATACTGCTCACTGCAACTTCACCTCTCTGATAAAAATCCCTCAAGAGATGATACTTCCGAAGTATGTGCTTTGTCCGCTGATGTGACCTTGGATCTTTTGCAAGTGCCACTGCTGTAGTATTTTCACAATAGAGTGTGATAGGATCTTTACTGCTCTGTAAAACATCCAGCTCTTAGACGAAGCTTCGCATCCATACTGCTTCTTTAGCTGCCTCAGAAGCTGTGATATACTCAGACTCTACTGTAGAATCTGCCACCACACTTTGTTTTGAGCTCTTCCAGCTCACTGTACCTCCATTCAAACTGAAGATGTATCCAGTCTGTGACTTCATGTCATCTTGATCAGTCTGGAAACTAGCATCTACATGTCCTCTGATGACTAGTTCCTCATCTCCTCCATAAACCAGGAACATATCCTTAGTACGCCTTAGATACTTAAGGATAGTCTTGACTGCCATCCAATGGAAGTCTCCTGGATCAGCTTGATATCTGCCTACCATACTTAATGTGTAAGAAACATCTAGCCTCGTACATATCATATCATACATGACTGACCCAATCGCGGATGCGTAAGGGATCCTTGACATTCTTTTTCTTTCCTCATGTGTCTGAGGACACATTTTCTTGGAAATATGAATGCCATGTGACACTGGCAACAATCCCCTCTTGGACTGTTCTATAATAAATCTCTTCAGTATCTTGTCAATGTATGTACTTTGACTTAGGCCCAGTATTCTCTTGGATCTATCACGATGGATATTGATCCCAAGAATATATGCCGCCCTGCCCAAGTCTTTCATGGAGAAGCATTTATGCAACCATGCCTTAACTAACTGTAAGACAAGTACTTCGTTTCCAATTAGAAAAATGTCATAAACATATACTATTAGGAAAACGACTGCACTTCCACTAAACCTTTTGTAGACACAAGGCTCACATTCGTTCTTAACAAAGCCAAATTCCGTAACAGATTCAGCAAAACGAATGTTCCATGACCTTAATTCTTGCTTTAATCCATAAATGGATTTCTGCAACTTGCAAACCTTGTTGGCATCCTTTGGAGTAACAAACCCTTCATGTTGTGTCATGTAGACATCTTCCTGGAGGTTCCCGTTAAGGAAAGCTGTTTTGACATCCATTTGCCAAATTTCATAGTCATGGTAAGCAACAATGGACAATAGGATTCTGATGGACTTCAGCATTGCAACCGGTGAAAAGGTTTCATCATAGTCAATTCCTTGACGCTGTCTAAAACCTTTTGCAACCAGTCATGCCTTGTAGGTGCTGACTTTCCCCACCATGTCCAGTTTCTTCTTGAATACCCATTTATTACCAATAGGCTTTACATCAACTAGAGGATCTACCAAAATCCAGACTTGGTTTTGGTACATGGAATCCATTTCAGAATTCATGGCTTCTTGCCACTTGGCAACGTCTGTGCCTTCAACTGATTCCTTGTAGGTAAGATGATCATCATTGTCAACCAATAATGATTCACCATCCTCAGTGATAAGAAAACCATATCGTTCTGGTTCTCTCACCTCTCTCATGCCCCTATGCAATTCTTGTGTCTCTAGAACAGATTGTTCTTCCACAGGGCTCTGTGGAATATGTTCTTATACCAACTCATGTGTATCTTGATCCTCGAATTCATCGAAGTCTATCTCGCTCCCACTATCTCTTTTGGAGATGTGCTCCCTCTCAAGGAATATGGCGTGTCTTGCCACTATAACCTTTTTGTCTGAGGGGTTGTATAGGTAATATCCCCATGTTTCCTTGGGATATCCTATAAATATACACTTTGTGCCTCAGGGTGAAAGTTTGTTACCTGAAGAGGCCTTAACAAATGCTTCGCTACCCCACATGTGTAAATTTGATATCATGGCTTTGCGTCCACTCCATAACTCGTATGGAATACAATTTATTGATTTAGTTGGTAATTGGTTTAGTATGTGTGTTGTTGTTTGTAATGTATATCCCCAAAAGGATAATGGAAGACTCGCATGACTCATCCTTGATCTCACCATGTCCAACAGGGTGCAGTTCCTCCTTTCACTTACACCATTCCATTTCGGTGTGTAAGGAGGAGTTAGTTGAGATAGAATTCCAAACTCTCGTAAGAAATCAATGAAGTCTTGATTAAGATATTCTCTTCCTCTTTTTGAGCGTAGTTTCTTAATCTTCTTACCAAGATGGTTCTCAACTTCATTCTTGTATTCTTTGAACCGATCAAAAGAATCTGACTTATACCTCATTAAATAGATATATCCATATCTACTAAAATCATCAGTAAAAGTTATGAAGTACGAGAACCCACCCCTTGCTTCAACTGGAAATGGTCCACACACATATGTGTGAACTAATTCTAGAATATCTTTAGTTCTTTCACCTTTCCCACTAAATGGGGATTTGGTCATTTTTCCTTGTAGACACGCATGACATACACCAAGTGGTTTTAGTTCGAAAGAATCTAAATACCCATCTTGATGTAATTTTGTCAAACGTTTCTCATTGACATGACCTAACCGGTGATTCCAAAGTTGGGTGTGGTATGAGTCATGTGAATTATCTTTTTTATCAATTTCCATTACTTGGTTTGTGTAGTCAAACACATAAAGGTCGTTATATAAATGTGCCCTACCAAAACAAATTCTATCTTTATAAAAGTAGCAACATTCATTTCCAAACTTGAATATGAATCCATCAGTATCTAATCTGGATACTGAAATAATGTTTTTAGTAATAGAAGGCACATAATAACAACCCTTTAACACCAAGATCATTCCAGTTTGCAATGTGAGGTGGTAGTCCCCAATAGCAGCAGCAGCAAGTCTGGCTCTGTTGGATGCTCATAGATCTACCTCCCCTCGATCAATCTTCCCGAATCTACTTGGTTCCTGTATTTGGATACAGATGTGATCACCACAAGCAGTATCTAATACCCAATTAGTAGAAACAGATAGATTGAATTCGATAACAAACGCACCTGAAGCTCCCCGTTGCTTCCTTGGCTGGGTGCAGTTTTTCATCCAGTGGCCCTTCTTGCCACATGCGAAACAAACAACATCCTGTTCCTTTGCCTCCCCTTTGATCTTCCTTTTCTTAGAAGGACTTGAAGAAGCTTTGGGCTTAAATCTCTTTGCCTTCCCTTTCCATTTATTCACCATGAGGACAGAAGGCTTTTCACGCTTCATGTCAGTGTCCCCTTGGCAAATGAGGATGAGAAGATCAGACAAAGACTTCTCAGTGTTGTTCATATTGAAGTTCACAACAAAGTTTGAGAAGATCTAGGGGAGTGATGCGAGAATGAGATCGGTACCCAGTTCTTCAGGGAGTTTAAACCCTAGATCCTCCAAGCACTCAATGTAGCCAATGAGCTTGACTACATGAGGCCCGGCTGGGGCATCCTCTCCAAGCTTTCTCTGAAATAGAGCCTTGGAGATCTCAAACATTTCCTATCTTTCTCTCTCCTAGTATAGACCACAGAGGTGCTCGAGCATGCTGTAGGCATCCATGTCTTCATGATACTTCATGAGCTCACTAGACATAGATGATAGCATCAAACATTGAATGTCGAGAGCATCGTTCAAATGTTGATCATAGACCAGGAAATCTTCATCACTCACCCCTGGGGCAGGGGAATCAGGAAGTGAGGACTCCAGCATGTAAAACTTTCGTTCATGGCATAGGATAACCCGAAGGCGCCTAAACCATTCTTGAAAGTTACTGCCGGTGAGGATATTGTCTTTATCCAGTATTGATCACAGAGAAAATGTGGTTTATGAGTTTGTCATCATGATTCTACAATTTAAAAGTGCAGATTTATTAGTACTTTCTTGATTACTTTTTATGAGAAATAATAAATTTTATTAAGTCTCTCACTATTTTATCATGTCCCAATGGCCCTCACCATTGAACTCAAAATGTACAGTTGCTTTGACATTCTAGTGGCAAGGATCCATATTTCCCTTCGCATAACCCAAATAAGGGTTGGTCAAGCTATTTGAAGGTATTTAGGAAGGCGGGTCTTTTCCAACTGTGAGCTTACGGTTCCTTGATCTGTTGAGTGGACTCCCCAATCCTGAAATCCTGACTTGGATTTCCTCAACTCTTGCCTCCAATATTACATCAAGTCTAGCAAGAGCTACTTCTCTTGATGTAATATGGTTAAGTCAACCCGAAACCTTTCATAAGGGCTTACTTTATAAAAGTAAGTGTCCCAACAAGGGTTGGTCAAACACATAGTTTTATTGAGTCTTTCCCTTAATCAAGTAACAGAAGGCTTAGTCAGACATAATATGGTATTTGAGGGATTTTATTCTTTATGTGTATCTTTGCATTATCACATGCTTGTTAATATTAAGTGATGCTTTCTTAAGTGATTAACCATGTTTCGATAATGTTTACGCATAGTCCGGTTTTTATTTTATTCCATCTTTGCATGCTTGTTCATTTTATTAATTATGTGATCGTGGAAACACATGCATAATAAAAACCATGCAATCAAACAGAAATAAAATAATATGGCATGATCATGATCTTATATTTGGTTAGCTTATCTAGCGGTTTTGATAAGCTAACCCTAACCTAGGGAAAACACCTTGAACCTGATGGTTCATGTTTTGCAGCTCCCACCTATCCACCATTGTATCTTCTTGTGTCGGTTTCGCCTCGGCTTCGGGATTTGAACCATCTCATCTGGCTTGGTAGATCCTCTATTACATGGGTTTACATTAAAGAAACCATGGGCACGCAGGCCCTACATTTTATTAGAAGAAGGATTGCAGGCCAACAAATTTAAATTAAATAAATTTAAATGAAACCATACACATACAAAGGGTCTTTGGTCTAGATCATGATCATCCATAGTATGAAATGACATTTACGCATATTTAGAATTCAAATTCTTTTAATCGTTATTTTATTTAAGATAAGACACGCTCGAATAAAATTAATTATGATCTTATAATTAATCAATTCTTTATCTTAAATTCCTTTCTGAATTTCCTTGAGATTATTCTCATCCATATTCCTTTTACGGGTCTTTGTACATTGGAGGAAACCTGGTGAAATTCCATTTCTGGAAAGTACACGGCGTGTAGTTTATAATTACACGGCGTGTATTTTCTTTTCACCATTTATCCAAAGAACACGTCGGGGCTTTGCCGTGTTTTCTGTACTTTGGAAATTTTAGAGTACACGGCGTGTACTTCCTTTTTACGCGGTAACCGGCCTGGCGATCCTGTGTATGCGGTACGCGGCTTATCTTTGTACACGGTTTCACCTGGGTCGGAACGGACTACACAGCGTGTTATTCCAACATACACGCCGTGTATTCCGGTTTCCACACGCCATTCTATTCCGGTCAACACGGCGTGATTAAAACTTAGGCATAATCAATTTACACGACGTGGTTTGGCGGACTAGTGCCGGTTCGTTGAACCTAAGTACATGGCGTGTAGTTTTAATTACACGCCGTGTAATCCCGTGTTGTACAGATAGAAAGGGCGGCTCCTTCGGATGGGTTCCTCGTTTTTATTTTAATCAAAATTAAAATTAAAAGGTCATTTCTGTGATATCAATCGAGAAACGAAGGAGGAAGAATAGATCTCGTTAATTCAGATTTATAGAACGATTTATTTCGAATTGAATCAAATATGAATTCATAAATTATCAATGAAAATTAAATAACTATAATCAATGTTGTAACCTCCCTCTGATACCATTTGAAGGTTCCGGGTGCAGCGGAAGCGCGTGGGTGGATGTTACCACTTGGATTTTTGTCATTAGCAATGATCAATCTTGGATCAATACGACGATAAACGCCAGTCTCCATGGATCGAATCATAGAAAAAGACAAAGAAGATGGTTTGTCCCAGAACCACAAACAAGGATCGTTATAGGTTGATTATAATTAATTTAATTAATTATAAATAAATACCTTTTGGGAGTTCTTTCTTCGTTGATGTTCTCGATCATGTTGCCGATGTGATCCGTCGTTGTGTCACAGAAGCTAAGTGTAGACTCCCTCTAGCGGTGATCCACATGTGTACCTCGTATCTCTGGACGTCGCCAAAGGATTCTCCGGGTGCTAGCATGGAGAATCCTTTGCTTGCGTTGTCCGCCTTAGATCATCTTGATCCGATGGAAGAGGATCTCTCTCGGTCTTGAGAGCATTCTTGGAGGAAAAGGTTCTTTCGGCCTTGAAATAATTCTCCAGAGATGTTGTGTCCAACGATTCTCTTGTGTGTCGGAAAAGAGTTGGGGTTGTGAGGATATTTATAATCGGGTGTGTGGGGTTATAGAGTTATGAAAATAAATAAACGTGTTACACATTTTATTTATTTCATTGTCTCTTTATTTAAAACTCCATGTCGAATAAATAATTCCTTGACATTCGCCCATGCTGATTATAATAAATATCATTTAAAACAATATTATATCCTCAAAATCCCGACTGGAAAAACTACACGGCGTGTAATAATAAATACACGGCGTGTACTTGTTTTTCATTGAAAACTACACGACATGTATATTAAATGTACACGGCGTGTATATATTGTTTTCATTTATTCATTTCCTTTCCAAAATAAAACTACACGACGTGTAATAATAATACATTGCGTGTACTTGTTTTATTTTATTTTTCCTCCATCATTAAAAACAACATAGGCTTCCTTGAATAATTATTAAACCACGTAAGGGAGTAATCTTTATTCAACTTGAGATACTTGGATACACTTAGTGTGTGACCCTCTAGACCTCTTTCTTGTTGGCATTAGGCAGTCTTGCCTAAAGTCCAAGATTACTGTCTAGCAACGGGTCAAGGCACCCAAAAGAAAGAAGTTGACGCCGCATTGATGTATCACCTCATACGAACACTTACTATGTAATTTAATACCTTTGTCTTAATATCTCATCAAGAAGGTTTCATGGAAGTGTCATAAACCTATATGCTTGATATGTCGTTCTTTGACTACCTGAAATAAACTCATCGTTTACACCATGGACATGGAATTTAATGCGACGGTTCTATTTCAATCAAAGGGCCAAGATATCAACTTCCATAAATGGAAGGGACAAATCCTTCCTCGACTTATCCATTAACAACATGTCAGTCGTGACGCACCCAACGTACCCAACTTCCCGCCAACTGTCTCCATGAAGGTTTTTGTCAGTAAATCTAAGTGCATAACATGAGTTAATGATAATCTTCCAGTCTAAGGACCATTACACACGCTCGTAGATAACAATATCCGATGACACCAAGACATGCAGAATTACTACTTGCGGGTCTGTTCTCATAATCTCCCATCTTGGAGATTACCAAGTGTGAACTCCATGAGAGAGAGTCTCGTCTTCTTACGAGTACTCGCACATGACGGTCTGTATACTATGTGTCCTATCATAGTATGTCATCCAACCATAGAACTTTATTTAAGAATATTGTTATAGCATTTCAAGGTTCTCATCATAGCAGGGATCTGCTATGACCTTATTAATGCAACAAATATTCCAGGACATTATTATATTATAGTCATGCAGAACAATGAACAATATATAATAAGTGAACATTTATGTAACCAAAGTACAAAATAATTGTTTCTGAGGACACCAACCCTTACACTGAGGTGTTCTTATGACCATGTGAAGAAGTCTCAGTACCTCTTTGTGCTTATAGGTAGGACTAATTAGTTTTAGACTCTTGTTTTTGGTGGTCTTGTTTTCCATCCCAGTTTACTTTCAGTACTTTACTTTCCGTTGTACTCTGTTGGTTGGGTTTAGTTGTATTCATGCATTTTGTTCCTTAGTGGTTTTCTTTACATTCTAGCATTTGTGGGCTTGTGATGTGTGTGTGTGTGTGTGTGTGTACAAGTACTTAGGAAATGCCTCTCATGTCAGTTTTATGCCTACTCGGTGCTAGTCACCACCCCTAGCCTAATAGAGGCGGGCTTGGGGAGTCGCATCATGGGCCCCACTGAGACAGATCATGACAGAGTGGTATCAGAGGGTGTTAGTTCTACCTTAGGACCAAGTGTCTCTGATATTGGTTTGGGGAAACCATCTTAAGTGTATCGAGATTGAATTTCAGGCCCATGACTCCAGTGTTGGTGCGATCGGCCAATGTTTCCATACACCAGGACTCTGATAACCTGATTTTTGACTCGGTACATGAAAAAACTAGTTGCGGGGAAGTAAAAGAATGGTACATGCATCATATATGATTGGGTTGTGTTTTCCATGTCCTTTGTGTCAGCTATCCAGATATACTCGTTGACCATGGTACCTCTTGTTTTATTATAAGATGCATCTGCGATGCGTACCCTCTAGGATTCAGCAGATCGATCATGAGGATGACCACCTCAATGATGAGGCTTTGATTCAGGGAACAATTTCTCAGGAATTACCTCTTGGTGGTTCACCTACTATCCCACCACCAGTGGAGTAGCCCATGGTACCTACAATACCGACAGGCATGGGGCACAGGTTGAGCTTTCTCCATGAGTTTTAGAGATAAAGACCCCTCAAGTTCTGAGGTGAGCCTGACCCCTAGGCGGCGGAGGACTGGATTGAGGTGGTGACCAGAGTTTTCCATGTAGTGAGGACACCAGTGGACCAAATGGTGATCCTTGGAGTGAGCCTTCTTCAGGGGTCCTTAGGACGATGGTGGAGTCTGACCACACAGACTCACAATGATGAGACTCTTTAATGGATAGAGTTCAAGAGACTCTTCAGGGATGAGTTCTCTCTAGTTACGCTAAGATAATTGCATATTCAGGAGCTTCTTCTTCTCAAGTAAGAATGTTTGATGGTGGATGACTATTCATCGAGGTTTACCAACCTCTCCATGTACTTGATGGATTTGGTCAGGGATTCATACTTCAGAGCTCAGACCTTTGAGTGAGGTCTGTGATGGGACATCTGAGCTAGTGTTGTGGCTCTATGCATTTTGACTTATACTGGAGTGCTCGAGCAGACCTTGATGATTGAGAGCCTCTTGGTAGAGCAGAGACAGCTAACGGCAGTCAACAGTAGGTAGATAGGTGTGGAGACCTCAACAGCAGGGAGCCGACGTCATGCACATGGATCAGGACATGGGAGATGTAATAGGAGGACCCATGATAGGGGATCCACAGTTCAGGTCTCTCATGATGGATCCAATCAGCCTAGGGAGAGGCGATGTTACTCGTGAGACAGTAGGGGACATCTCACTAGAGACTATCCAACCCGTCAAGCTACTGACAAGGAAGCAGTGGATGGAACACCGAGGTAGTGGCATAGAGTGGAGCTGATAGACCCTCCAGGAGGTAGATGTGGCAGAGGAGAATGGAGAGCTGCAGGTGGTGGAAGATGCTTCAATATACTTCCACCACCACCCCTAGGAGGTCCACACCAAGCTCATAGAGTTGGGGTACAGGGGCGAGGACAACTGCATGCGGTCAAGACGTACAATCTAGGGACTACAGAAATGATCTGAGAAATTCTCTATGTCTTTTATACCTTAGCTTTCGTAATTTTTTACATAGGTGCCAGTCATCCCTTGCTCGCCACATGTCTTGTGCGAAACCTTGAGATTTTGGTAGAGCCGTTGACTCAACCCTTATGCTTGGAGACACCTACAAGAGGAGAATTGATGATCACACACCATTGCAAATAATGTGATATTACCCTCTGAGGTGAGAATTTCGGTTTGAATATCTTGGTCATAGCGTCGAGGACTTACGACATAATTCTCAGTATGGACTGGCTATCATTGGTCAATGTCTAAATTGACTACTTTAGGCAAATATTATAGTCTGTCCACATCGATGGTACAAGGTTTTCTTTTATCAGTGAAAAGGATACCCAAGAAGCACCTAATGGGCTCATTCCTAGGAGGGTGCAACCGATCACTCATGAGTTGGCTAGTATTACCCTCAGAGCAGTAGATGTTGTGAGATTCTAGTTCCCAGCATTAGTGGAAGAGTATGAGGACACCTTTCCCGAAGATGTTCCAGGACTACCTCCCCACCGAGAGATTGACTTCTACATCGAGTTTCATCCTAGGAAAACACCAATATCCTCACAAGCATATCGAATGGATCACACAGAGCTGCCTAAGCTGAGGTTGCAGCTAGAGGGTTTATAGAGGAAGGGGTTCGTGAGAACTATAATTTCACCCTGGATGTCCCCAGTTTTGTTTTCCAAGAAGGCATATGCGATTTTGAGGTTGTGTGTGGCTTACTGGCACCTAAATCAGGAAAAGATGAAGAAAAAGTATCCACTGCCAAATATCGATGACCTCTTCGATCATCTGAGAGTGGAACATTTGTTCTCAAAGGTTGACCTTCGACTATGTTACCACCAGTTATGAGTACGGGATGAGGTTATACCGAAGACAGCTTTCAGATGCATCTACGGTCACTATGAGTACTTGGTGATGCCTTTTGTCATGAAAGACACCCTATAGTGTTCATGGGACTTATGAACCGTCTCTTCTAGCCATACTTGGACTGTTTCATAGGGGTCTTCATCGATGACATCCTTGTGTACTCGACATTAGAGGAGGATCACGTGAGACACCTGTGGATGGTTCTAGACATACTCTGAGAAAACCAGCATTATGGGAAGATTTCAAAGTGCCAACTCTAGATTTAGGAGTTCCAATTTTTGGGACATGTCATCTCAGTAGAAAGAGTAGTTGTGGACCCAGCTAAGGTGGAGGCATTGTTAGCATGGGAGCCACCTCAGAGCATAACGGAGGTGTGAATCTTCCTTGCGTTTGTAGGATATTACTAGAGATTCATTCCCGATTTCTCCCAGATATCAGCACCAATGATAGACTTGACTAGGAAGGGGAAACCCTTCATACAAACAGAGAAGTGCCAGCAGGCTATTGAGGAGTTGGGAAAGAGTTTTACGAGTGCCCCGATCTTGAGATTTCCAAAGAAGAGTGTTGGTTACATAGTTTTCTGTGACACATTAGGGGATGGGTTTGGCTATGTATTGATGTAGGGATAGGTGGTGATTTCTTATGGTTCATGCCAACTAAGACTACATGATCATAACTATGCGACACATGATCTCAAGTTGGTAGTGGTTGTCTTCGCGTTGAAGATGTGGTGAGACTACCTTATGGGTGAGGGGTTTATCATCTGCTCTAACCACAAGAGCCTCAAATACATCTTCTCATAGAAGGATATGAATTTGAGGTAGAGGAAATGGCTATAGTTCCTCCTGGATTATGATTTTGAGATCGTCTATACTATTGGGAAGGGAAATAAGGTGGAAGAGACTCTTAGCAGGAGATCGAGCTCACAACTTTTGAGTGAGGTGACTGAATAGTTGGCCTCATTATGGGTATCTTTTGTGGATAGATAGGATGCAGGTTACCTTCATTAGATGGTTTTCACCCCTCCAATCTTACAGTGAGTTAGGGAGGCACATCTTGGGGATATTGACTATGAGACTTTATGTGCTCAGTTATCCATAGGACATGCTTCTGGAGGATATTCGCAAGGTGGGGAGAACATTGTTCTTTTTAGAGGACACATTTTTGTACCAGTGGAATTGTAGGATAAGTTCCTGAGGGAGTTTCATACATCCCCCTTAGCGATACACCCTGGCGTGGTGAAGATGTACCAGGATCTCCAATGACAGTTCTTGTGGTCAGGTATAAACAAGGCAGTAGCATAGTTCGTTTCTCGATGCCTTGCATGCCAGCAGGTGAAGGCTAAGCACTAAGTTCCAGTGGGGTTAGCTCACCCCTGGAAGTTATAGATTGGAAGTGGGATGAAATATCGATGGATTTATTGACATGATTTCTATGAGTGTCCAAGGGGCATGATTCTATCTAGGTGATCGTTGACTGACTCACCAATTCGGCCCATTTCCTAACTACCATGGAGTAGAGTTCCGTAGAGATCTTAAGACACCTCTACGTGCAGGAGATAGTTATAATTCATGGTGTCTCTTCAACAATAGTCTCATATCGTGATGCTAATTTCACAATTCATTTGGGGAGGGGACTATAGGAGGAGTTTGGGACTCAACTATGCTTGAGCACAACGTTTCATCCCCAGACCGATGGTCAGATGGAGAGGACCATTTAGGTTTTGGAGGATATGTTGCAGGCCTGTATCTTGGAATTTGGTCATGGTTTGGAGCACCACTTAGCACTGGGGGGGGGGAGGTTCATACAATAAAAATTACCACTCCACCATTGTCATGGAACCGTTTGAGGCCTTATACGGGAGACCCTTCTAGTCACCACTTTGCTGGACCGGCCCTAGAGAGTCAGCGCTCATAGGTCAATAGTTTGTGTGAGATTCCAACGAGAAGGTTCAGATCATCTAGGTGTGGATGAATACTACTAAAATTAGGTATAATCCTTATGCTAACAAGCAAAGGAGACCTCTGGAGTTAGAGGAGGGAGACCATGTCTTCCTTTGGGTCTCACCTCGATGAGGGTTATAGGGATTTGGTTGGGACAACAAGATATCTCTGAGGTTCATCGAACCTTTCCCTATACTGCACATAGTTGGATAGGTGGAATACTTCTTATCTCTACCACCACAGATTCATCGGGTACATTATTTCATCCATGTGTCGCAGCTGAGGTGGTACATGGATGACCCATTGCACGTCATCGACTAGGGCGAGCTGGAAATTAAGGATGAAGGGACATTTGATGATTACTCAGTAGAGATCGAGGATAGATAGGAGAGGATCCTTTTTGTGAAATATACTCCCTTGGTGTGCATCCGGTGGCAGTATGGGAATCTTTTGGATAGCACGTGGGAGTAGGAGGCTCATATTCGTGCACAGTACCCATATCTTTTTGAGTATCCTTGTTTTGACTTTTCAGGGAAGAAAAGACCCAAGGTAGAGAGAATGTAATGTCACAGATTTTTCCATGTATCATTTTGAAATATTATATGGAATTACTATGAGACCAAATGTGGTGACGACATGTCATTCTATAGCTCGGTGAGCCTAGCATGGTGGTTTGAACTTTTTAAAGTTAAGTGAGTTGGAGGGTGTGTGTGGTTGTGGCAGTTTCTAAAGGGATGATCAGATTAAAAATCCAAGGGCACTATTGTGTCTAGGATGAAGAATTTACACAATAATAACCCTAAACTTGGTCAACACAGGTCTAGGAAAAAATTTAATTTTCAGTTGTTTTTAGTAAAATAAAATAAAATAAAAACAAATAATTCAAAAAGTTTTTTTTTTGGAAACATTCTCTACAGCGCAACAACGGGATAACTGTTTTGATAATTAATTCCATGCCATAATGACTCAGAAAGAAAAACTATGAATCATTAATTTCACAGCGTGATAGAATGCTAAAATGCATTCCCTCCTTTTAATGGGTTAATTGAATGTTGGTAATTGGCAGAAAACTAAGAGAAACTCTCTAGAATTCTTGGAGCCTTGGAGAGAACTCTCAACAACGAATGACGACAACATGGTAAATCGACACATCTCAGATTTGACAAACATTGACAACAAATATGACACGACGATCGTTCTTCAACTGAATCAAGGTAGGGGATGTTATTTCAATTCTACTTTTCCCTGTTCTTGGAATAAACAAAAAACCTGGATCAACCCACAAACAAGTTGACTTGTGGATCATGTGTTCTTGCGGGAGGGTGTTATTTTCCGCTTCTTTTGGGGTTTGATTTGGGAAATTGATTCATGATAATTGTTGGATTATATTTTGATTCATCCTATTTAATCCTTCTAATGGGAGAGAATTGACACCATGATGAATGATGGTGGAGGTGCATTCCTCCTTTTTTTATTGATTTCTTCTTCCCCTTTTTCCCCATTTTATTCATGTTCTTTGCAGGGTTATGAACAAAGGATCATTGCACATCCGTTTCGTAAGGAGATGATCCTGAATTTGAGACCTGACATCGTGATGACTCAATAGAGGTGAGACAATGATTGCGGTAGAGGAATTGACATGGTTCAGAAGAAATTGTTCTTCAAACATTCTTTATGTGGGAGAATAATAACTTGTTTTAGGGGCCGATCAAAGGTCTGAAACCAATGAAATCACCTTTATGATGTTGGGGTGACCTAAACCCTTGAGTTTCATGGCGATCGAATGGCGGGATCGAAGAACGGTGAATCATAGGAGGCACACCGGTCAAGAGCAGCGTTTCTAGAAATTTATGGACCACATAATGTGTATCCCTATGAACACATAGTGTAGACCTTCTATGGAAGCTAGGGTTTTCATGCTTCATGTGATGAAGAAAACGACGTGCCTTTGGGGAGACAAGGCTTGTGGACCCCACCCAGTGGTGGATGGATTCCCGAGCGACAGGAAGCGTAGAAACGGAGTGTGACTAGTGTCACATGGCATGTGGGTCTTTACATGGGGCTCAACGTATATCTCGGATGATACACAGACTAGGGGTGGAGTAAATTCCATGTACTCTACCACACGACCATACGAGGCCAGTAATGCAGGTCACCTCATGTGCCGATTACATGAGTTAGAATACATGGGTTGAGGCTGTGTATAGGCACATGAATAGCATACATAGAGCGGACTCCAGATACCTTGACATGGTGTGAGATCCTTTCTACACGTCATGTAGTTGCGTTTTACATGAATATCCTTACGACACAGGTCATTGTACATGGGCAGTACCTAGGGTCATAAGACAGAGCATGCAACACTTCTACACACTATGTACTTCTCAGTACATGGCTTGATCTTATTGTTCATCGTTCCATGGAAAGATTCTATTTGGGTTAGTGCCCCTTTAACTCATTCATCTGAAGGTTATATATCGTTTCCATCCACATGTATATTATCCCTTCAGTAGTACTTTTTGAGATAGAGTCAGGTATTACTCAGATAGGCCTAGAGTGAGATACTCTATCCATTCTGGACCCTAGGTAGAGTCAGGCATCGACATGACTATTCCTACAGGACACTGATCCAATACTTATTAGGTGAATTTGGATGAGTTTCGGTATCTTCCAAGGCTCTGTAAGTGATCCTCATTTATGTATCATGATCTTTCCCCACTCAGGAGTGTGTTATCTCAAAATGAGTGTATCTATCTCTCGTGATCCTTCCAAACAAATAGTACTTCTTAGATGGATGACATTGGAGCTATCAAACTCATGGAGTGAGATATCCCAAATGAGTGCTTTGTGGAACCTTCGAACTGAATCTCTAGTGGCGTTATGTAGTTGTGTGACCTTTCTCTAGACTACAAGTCTGAGTTTTGAGTATATCTCGATTGTGTTTATCTTTCTATATGTTCAGTAGACATATAATGTGTAGATATGACTATACCATTATGATTTTTTTGTATTTCTTTGTGGTTTTCGAGGTCCTCTACTGAGTATAGTTATACTCACCCCTGTAAGGGATTTGCCCACACATGCCATGTCTTTGTGCAGATGAGCGGACTTTTGATGAATTCTAGGGAGGGCCAGGACCAGACCAGGATTTCCAAGTTCCCTATAGGCCGAGGTGTTCTTACGGCCATGAAAAACAGTCCCAATACCTCTTTGTTCTTATAGGTTGGAATTTGTAGAACGCATACTCTTATTTTTTGTGGGCTTACCCAATTTACTTTCAGTGATTTACTTTCCATTATACTTTGTTGGTTGGGTTTAGTTGTATTCATTCATTTTGTTCCTTAATGGTTTTTTTTACATTCCATAATTTGTGGGCTTAGAGGTATGTGTGTGTGTGTGTCTTCGGGTACTTAATAAATGACTCACATGTTAGTGATATACCTACATGGTGCTAGTCACCATCCCCTGGCCTATTGGAGGCGGGCTTGGGGAGTTACGACGCGGGCCCCACTGGGATGGTTCATAACATATATGGAGATGTTTCAAGCGCAAGTTGAGAAAGATGTAACTATTAATATAGGAAATGATGGATGGATTAAAGAATCTAGCAGGGTGAGGTCTAGTAGGAACAACTTGATGGTTAATGTTAGTAATAGTTTCAAATGTCTTTAGATTGAAGATCATGTGTAGGATCAAGGGGATGTGTGTCAAGATGGAATGGAAATCCAAAATACAACACCAGAGAAGAGTCTCTCTACATATCCAAGATTGTTTGGGATAGATTCAGATGTAGATAATTTCAGTCAGATCATGGGGGACAATTTGGATGATGTACATGTAAGAGGCATACACATCCCAAGGAATAAGAAGGGGTGGAAAGGAAAAATGGACTCAGGGATCTACAAAACAAAAAAAGTAAAGAAGTCTAAAGTATTCAAAGACTACTCCTAGTTACCTAAACCAATGAAAACATGGTCTGCTAAAATAAATAAGGGGAGTGAAAATAACCATAGGCCTCATGACCAGGTAGGCAAAGAGAGTTTGATGATTCCAAATGAAAATTGAATGGTGGAATGTGATGAATGGGAGATCATCATCAGTTATAATAAAGAAATGACCGAGGAGTAATTTTAGGTCAAAGATACATGGGAGAAGTTTGATATGATGGTTGAGAAGATTATTTGAGTGGGAAAAAATAAATGACAATGCGATTGGATCAAAAAACAAATTAGAATCTTGGAACATGGCATCAATGAAAGGAAGATTATTATGGAAGAGTTTTTTCAAACTTGGGACAAGATGGACTACAGTTTTTAAGACCTCATCAAGGACAACCCAGATGCAAAGGTCACTATTATCTAATAGATTTTATACAGAGGTAAGGTTTATAATAGACTTAAAATCCATTTCAAAGATTCAATTATTTGTTATGGTGTTGACTAATTTTATGTTTTTTATTTTAAAGGTTTACCACTTTTTCTAAAAAAGTAATTTTCATAATTAAAAAAGTTATTTTTTTAGTTAACATGGTTGGCGTGTCTTCATGATGTATATCAGGGCCCTGTTGGTTAATACTTGGGAATAATGTCTATCACGGCCCCCTCAATCAAAAGATACCACATTGAAGGGAGAGAGATAATGACCCCCCCCGAGTCCCGCCTCTGCTTGTCCCTGAGTTTGCAACTAGCACCAAGGGTGTACAAATCTGATAAGCTGGGAGGCATTTTCCTTTATTAGAAAACAAGATCGAGGGATAAGATGAATCATCCACAAAAACTCCAAAACACACACACACACACATGTATATATATATATATATATGGAAACCCAAAAACCATATTGCAATGCATACATAAATAGAACTTACACAAAAACAATAAATACTCCAAAGTAAATTCACAAAAGTAAATCTAAAGCAGAAACACAACAATTGTACCAAGGCCTGAGCTAGTAACGCCTAGCATAGTCTAGGTAATCCTCCTGGAAACCTGAAAATATTTTTATATACGTTGGGTGATCATATAGGTATACTTCATAAAAAAACAAAGGCTCTCATGAACATGTGAAAGAAGTATACTAATGGACCAGTGATAAAATAGCAAAACCAAACAGCACCTATCAAGGTATACTAACAATCCCAACATCACCAAGTCATGCTCACCAAGTAATGCAAGTAAAGTAATATAATATAAAGTGGAGCACATCGATGATAGGGTACCCAATACCACTTTCCCACTAGTATGATTTTTCACTCAAGTTGTACATCCTGGTGCTCCCATCCCTTTTGCATACCACATCACATCCAGCCCGTTCACACTTAGGTCTCACAACATATCACATCATATCACATCTCATCAAATCTTATCCAAAAGACACTTGGTAAAGTACATCATAGCTCACCCCAAAGAACCTGGGAAAAAACGTCACAAATCATCCCGAAGATACTTGGGAAAGCACATCACAACTCATCCCAAAGACACTTGGGATACCATAACCTCTATCTAATGCACTAACAGACTTTTTTCTATCACAACCTATGCAATAAATACCTTTCCTAGAAGAGAGATCAGGAAAGAGCAGGTACCCATCGATATGTATTCTTCACCAGTTGTTAAGAAAAACACCACCTCACGTTACTATACAGGTGTTCAACACATAGTGATCAACGTGAGTGGGGTGCACATAGAAATTACAAGAATGTGTAGTGAATATATATATATATATAGGGAAAATCACATAATCCCAACCTATGGGTTTACAACCAAATAACCAACTCACATCACTATCACATTTTCTTCTATATCTAAATGCATTTATTCATATCTAAAATATTCATTTCAGAAGGTAAAGATCCCTGAAAAGTGGATTCACTTTTCCTCTCTGTTTAACACCCATTCATTTCATTATTTATCATCAAACACCTTTGATCACACAAGCCATAATTATATTCCACTAGCCACTTTAATCTCATTAACCAACCAACACAAGCCATTCAAACATTATTAAACAATCATTTATTTATTCCATCACAACTTGGGCATTTAGCATAGCAGAACCATATTTCACAAATTTAAAAACACACTATCACCTTTCCACCCCCAAAACATAGCGAAACAGCCATCTCATCATCATCCCACAAGCACAGACAAACAAACCATACCCTCGTCACCCCATAAGCATGGACAAACAAACCAAACCCTTACTACCCCACAAGCACGAGAAAAAAAGCATACCATTGTCTCCCCACAAGCACATCCAAACAAACCAGACCCGCACCACCCCATAATAATGGCCAAACAAACCATACCCTCACTGCCCCACAAGCACGGCCAAACAAACCATCATCCCTACAAGCCCCAACCACACACATCACAGCACAACAATATCATTTTTCAAAATTAAAAAAGGGGTTTTTATCACATTCCACAACAATAATTTTGGGCATACAAAATTTATATTTTGGGTGATATTGTAATAAGCACAACAAGTAAGGGTTCCACAACACATGTCAAACAGCACAAACAAAACCACCAACAACCATAATTTTTAGTGTGTCATTAGGCCCATAAAATCTATCACATCACAATAACAATAAATATGTAAAACATACGAACAAACCGCATTACCATTCAATTTATACTAAACCAATTTATTTATCTTCAATTAATCAAGTACAACCATATCTCATAGGTAAAAAAAAGAAACCCCATATTGCATGATAGACAATAAGGAGAAATGAGGGAAATCCTACCCTAAAGAAGCTTTCCAACTTGTTGTGCACCACAAGATGAAGAAGAAACTACCTGAAAACCACAACTGCACCATGAGGAACTATGGACAAACCTACAAAACGCCAATGGTGGTAAAAACACAACACAAATGTACCCCAAACCAAAGAAACACCACTTAAATGGATCCCTGTGATAAGAACGGAAGAAAAGGGGGGAGAATAAGAATATAACTCACCACAGGTCGCCAACGAACAACCACTGATATCAATGAATTAAATAGGGGAGAATATGGATCAAAGAACAACTCAGGGTACCTAGAATTCACCCAAAATGTTATGAAAAATAAAACACAGTCGAATGAATAAAATTTTACCAAAAATAATTTTTAAAATTTCACTGTATTGGGGTATTATATGATGTGTAATACCATTTCATGTCATGTAATACTGAGGGTTCAGTTTCCACTGAAAAACATGTTGCCTCTTCATTTTATTATTTATTTTTAAATCCAAAAATATTATACGTCATGAAACCCTATTTCACATATAGTAAAATGTGTACACATCATGAAACCCTCTAGAAATGTTGTGAAATAGACTTTTACATTTTGTAATCTACTCACATGACATGTAATCTCCTTGCTTCCATCCATTAGCAACTAAACTTTTCTAGACTCCCTCCGAGCCTCATCTGAACACCTATAACAACCAAAAATGGAAAAGTAATGAATTAGGAAGTCATGGACCATTACATCAGATACCTATCTAATGATTCTCATCCTTGATAATCCAAAACCAAGCCCAGAAGAAAAGGGGTCCGAACAACCACCCCATGAGATACCTCTCAAGGATCTCATCATGCCTAAATTTCTACCACCATCCAAACATGCCAACTCAAATTACCACACACACACTACACAACCATGCCACTATAATAAAAAACTGCCTCCTCTCAGACAACCACACTACTACATAACCACTACACAACCATCTCAACCTCTATGTACCCTAAACCAACAACCACTATAACTAACAAACCGAACTATCCCAAACACATGAATCATATAATTCCTTCCTCCATGTCAAGATATTGTCTGCTCTAGGTGGAACTGACTCATCCCCATGAGTTTATTTTCATAATAGTTAATGCGTATCAATTAAGAATCAGGTCCCCCCATTACAAATGTCAAGACTTTATCATGAATCACACCACACACACCACAAACCAAGGAAAATGGCTCATCTCATAAAACAAAAGGATCTAAACATCACATCACAAAGAAGAATAGAGAAAATAAAAATTCAAAAAAACTTAGGTTATTGGGAATGCATATGCATCTCTTAATACCAAGTACTCTCATCCTAGACACCATGCCTCCATAGCACACAAACCAAATAAACAGTCCTTCCATGCATTGCCTTCTCCTGATGATCTTGGATCTCTACTAGACACTATACAAATGTTGTGTCATCCCCGATATCCAACTCTCCCCAATCAATGATATGGGAGTCATCATGAAGATAATGATAAAGCTGAGATACATGGAAGATATCATGAATCCTTTTTAACTTTTGTGGAATCACCAACCAATATTTCACCTCTCCAACTCACCCCAATACCTCAAAGGGCCCAACAAACCTGATAGAAAGCTTTATACCTATTCCAAACCTCTTCTTCCCATGCTAAGGGGAAACCATCAAGAACATGTGGTCCATAACATTGAACTCCAAGGTCCTCCTACTATGATTAGAATAATACTTTTTACAGTCATGTGCTAATTTCATCCTCTCACTAATGAGATAAACATTATATTTCATGCTCTACACCACATCGAAACTAAGAACTATTGTCTCCCCAACCTCCATCTAACACAATAGTGAATGACACTGTCTTCTGTACAAAGACTCAAACGGATCCATGCCAATGGAAGAGTGATATCTATTATTATAATAAAACTCAACCAAGGGAAAGTTTTGTGCCCAAGATCCACCAAATATCAAGATGAATGCCCGCAATATATCCTCCAATGTTTGGATATTCCATTCCATTTTACCATTTATATAAGGGTGGAATGTAGTGTAGAGGCATAACTCAGTTCTAGAAGCATACTGCAATCTTCTCTAGGATCATGAGGTAAAACATGAATCCTGATATAATAAAATGGACCTCATAACTCTATGAAACCTCTACACCTATTCCATGTACCTCTTAGTCAAATAATCCACTATGCTCAACTCTTTAATTGCTAAGAAGTGGGTCGATTTTATCAACCAATCCATGACCACCCAGATAGAATCACAATCTCCCTAAGTTATGGGAAACCCTATGATGAAATCCATTGATATTTAATCCCATTTACACTTGGGAAAATCCAAGGGTTACAACAAACCACTTGGAACACAATTATCAACCTTTACTTACTATAAAATTAAGCTCTTTTCCACAAAATTCACCACTGCCTATTTCATCCCGGGCCACCAAAACTAATTCCTCAATCCATCATACGTTCTGGAGAATCCTGGGTGTACCTCCAAAGGTGAGATATAAAACTCATGATGGAATCCATTGCGCATTTATATTGGAACAAGTAGTATCCCATGAAAAAACATCTAGTTCTGACTATCCCCTGACCATCCCCCTGGAGAATCACCATGGATTACATGATCACACACCACCCCTTCCTCTAAGTATCCCCACTGAGACTCCTCCACCTGCTTCATTAGAGAAGACTACACCATCATCTAAAAAAATAGCCTCTAGCACCATCCAATGTTGAATCTAATCTCAAGGCTTCCAACTCCTCCATTTCTCTACAAGCATCCCCAGATTCTCAGAAAACATCCTTTTGTGACTTTATGATCAAAGAATCAGCCATAACATTCCCCTTTACTGAGATGTAGGATATTTCAAAATCATAATCCTAAAGAAACAGCAACCACCTCTATTTCCTCATGGTCAAATCACATTGTGAGAAGATATACCTCAAGATATTGTGATCCCTAAAGACCAAAAAGAAGTCCCCAATGAGGTAATGATGCCACAAATTTAGTGCAAACACAACCTCTACTAGACCTAGATCATGGGTGGTATAGTTATACTTGTGGGGATGTAACTGAATAGACCTATATGAGATCACTACCAACAGCTACATCATCACGCATCCCAAGCCCCAATGAGAAGAGTCATAGAAGACCACAAACAACACACCCCCTCTAGAAACTGAAGCACAAGTGCACTGACTAACTTCCATTTCAGGTAACTGAATGATGTCTGACACTAATCAATCCACACAAAATCAAGGTCCTTCCCAGTCAAATATTTCAATGAGGATGAAACTCGAGAGAAATTAGTTACAAACCTCCAATAATATCATAAAAAACCAAGGAAACTATGAACCTCTTCCATGTTCTTGGGTGTTTCCCAAGAAAAAACCATTTCAACCTTCAATGGGCCTACTTCAACACCTTGATAAGACACCACATGCCTAAGGAAATGTATATATTATGTCACACTTGGAAAAATTTCTATAGAGATAGTGGCGTCAAAGAACATGAAAGACAACTCTGAGATGCTCGACATATTCTTCCCCTAACTTTAAGTATATGAAGATATCATCAATGAATGTGATGACAAAACAATCCAAGAACTCATGGAACATAGAGTTCATAATCCCCATGAATAGGATTGGTGTGTTCGTAACACCAAATGGTATGACTACAAACTCGAAGTGCTCAAACCTACATCTGAAGTAAGTCTTCAAGATATCGCCCTCCTTCACCCTCAACTGGTTCTATCTAGATTGAGGATCGATCTTATAAAACCAACTCACCCCTATCATTTGATCAAAAATACCATCTGTCCTTAGAAGAGGGTAACGGTTCTTGAGGGTCACCTAATTCAACATTCAGTAGTCTATACACAACATTAGACCACCATCCACCTTATTTATGAATAACACAAGAGCACCCCATGGTGACACACTAGGCCAGATAAAACCCTTCTGTATTAGATCATCTATATAAATAATCAACTACTACAACTCATAAGGTGTCATCTGATAAGGATCCAATGAAATTGGAGAAGCACCGGGCTGCAAGTCTATACCGAATTTGACATCACATCGAGGGGTTAGCATCACAACCTCCTTAGGTAAAACATCCAAGAACTCCCCAATGACCCTAAGAATCTCTACTATCCTAGCATCCAATTATTCCACTAATAAATCAACCAATAAAAAAAATAAGGGGATCCACATGTCTATTTCCCACCTAAAAACTCCGCTCACCAATGAAAACAACACAATCTGGCCATCCATGTCTGAAAACATGACTCCCTTACAAAATCATTCAATAATAGTACATAAAAAATAAAACTAGTTGATGAAGAGAATAAAATCATATGGTTATATCTGTAACAAGAAAAGATCCCCACTAGACTGATGTAGCCCCATCATTAGTCTTCACCCTCGTCACACATAAAACAAGATTGTCTGGCTTCCGATGGGCATAGTCAACACCAGGGGTACAATAATCCTATCTACATGTAGTCTCAGATCGTGGGATAGATTGGGTGAAACAAAGTACTATGAAGATCAAGAATCAAACAAGTCAAAAAAAAGGGTACTAAACAAACTGATTGTAGATCTGACAATATCTATCCCCTATGGAACTATTGCCTCCACTTTTTGAAACTGACCACACCCAAATCCTTTATCTATCTATTGATAACCACCTCCACAACCATGCTCAGGTCACATTACCTAAACATGAGTATAATATTTAGGCCAGACTCTACCTAATCTATCTCCCTCTGCAAAGAAAAACCATGTTACCCATGCTGCTGAAATGGACTCACTCAAATCTTCTATTGAGGATGACACTAAGTCCATCCACATCCACCAAACTAATCTTGAGGAACCATTGGGAACTAGCTCTGGAGACGACTATGAACCCCATAACTATATCAAACTAGAAAAAATCTCCTAGGAAAATCACAATAACCATTGCCACCAGAAGTTTGGAAAGGAAGGTGTTGAGATCAACTCCCTTCTGGTTGAAACCTCGAAGGTCATGGCACCTGAGACCCAAAACTGACAACTCTTACCATAGAATAACCCTATTGAATCCCCTTGAGAGTGATTTTGTTTCATCACCTATGCCTTTTTCTAATCCTCTAGATACATTGGAAACATAATAAGAGTAATTTTGTACTAGATAGATGGATGGACTGCCTCCTCAAGACATATCATATGAGACTCCTCATCTAGAAAGAGATCTGGAGAAATACGAAGAAGGTATTTGAACTTGATTCCCAGATTCAGCACTAACATGCTCCCTTACAAAAGAGAAAGAAGCTCCTACCTCTTTAATACCTTCATGGTCTATGAAAGGAACTCTACCAGAAACTCCTTCTTGAAGTTATCCCACAAGAAGTTTGTCTCCTTCCGCTCACTGAAATATAGAGTCCACCACTGATACTCAAATCCTCACATGTGACTAACCTCATAATGGACCCAGTACCCCTTCGAGTCCTAGATCAAACAAAAAGTGATCTTGATCCCCTCTATCCAAATCTCTATCTCTACATCTGAAACACTTCCCTTGTACCTTCCCAAAGCCTTCCGCTAGAAAGAATGCATCATCTTCTTCCACTGGTCATCCTCCTCAACCAGATTAACCCTATGATGATAAACCAGATCATCCTACTGAATTTCAACTACCTAATCTACATGTGAATGACGAATGGGATCCATAGTTGAAAGGAAAACAAGGAACTTTCTAATCCTGGTAGTGTGTAATTTTATTAATATTTTTTTATCTCATTTAATTCATCTTGTTATTCCTTCCAAATTTCCCCAGATAACCTCATTTAAAAAATAACAAAAGTCATTATGATTCCTATACCATTCCTAGGTCTTTACCCTACAAGCATGTCCATATCACTTGGTCATTCAATAAGCTCAGAGTCCGTACACTAGATCATGGGGGGCCATAAAATCCCATGTCCTAATCAGTCTCTCTGGGCTATATCACACACCAAGGTCAACTGGAATTGTTTCTATACCAACCCATGCAACCCTATCTGTGCCTAAATCCAAATTACATCCTATATCTTGACCATCAACTCTAATTAAACTATTTCATGACCCCCTACCTCCAAAGACACCGCAATTAAGGGAGAGAGAAATGACTCCTGATTCCCATCTCCAGTAGGCCCCAGATTGGAGACTAGCACCAAGGGTGTACAAATTTCACAAGATGGGAGGCACTACCCTTTATAAGAAAACAATATGGGGCGATAATATGAATCATCCAAAACAACTCCAAGACACACACACACACACACATATAAGGAAACCCAAAAACCTTCCTAAAATTCATGTATAAATAGAATTGATACAAAAATAATAAAGTCTATAAAGTAAATACCCAAAAGTAAGGTTAAAGAAATGACACATCAACTATCCCATGGCCCAAGCTGGTAACGCTCATCATGGTCCACATAATCCTCCTAGAAATCCAAAAATATTTATATATATATAGGTTGATCATATAGTTTTACTCAATAGGAAAACCAAAGTCTCTCATGCACACGTCGAAGAAGCATACTAATTCCCCTTTGAGAAAATAGAAGAACCAAACAACACCTATCATGGTATACTAACCATCCAAACCTCACCAAGGCATGCTCACCAAGTAATTCAAGTTAAGTAATATAATATAAAGTAAATCACATCGATGATAGTTTACCCCACACCAGTTTCCCACTAGTATATCACTCTCTCCAAACGTCGTACATCCAAGTTCTCCCATCCCTTCCGTATACCACATCACATCCCACCCGCACACACCTGGGTATCACAAAACATTCCACCCACACACACCTGAGCCTCACAACACAACACAACATATAACATCTCATCACCTATCATCTCGAAGACACCTAATAAAGTATATCACAACTCATCCCGAAGATACCTGGGACATAACATCACAACTCATCCTGAATACAACTTGAAAAGCACATCACAATTATCCCGAAGATGTCTAGTATAACACAACCACCATTTAATGATCTAACAAACTTATGGCCATCACAACCTATGAAATACCTACCTCTCCTGGAAGATAGAGTAAAAAATAGTGGGTAACCATCCATCTGTACTCCTCATCGGATGTTGGGAAAAAGACCCCCTACATGATTATGTGGGTTTTCAACACATAGTTCTCAACATGGGTGGGGTGTACATAAAAATAATAAGAATTTTATAGTGTATACATATGTATAGGGAAAAGAACACAATCCTAACCTATGGGTTTACAACCAACTAACCAACTCACATCACCATCTCTTTTGCTGCTACCTCTAAATGCATTTATTAGTATCTACAACAGTCATTTCAGAAGGTAAAGAGCCCTGACAAGTGGATTCACATTTCCTCTCTATTCAACACCCATTAATTTCATTATTTACCATCAACCACCTTTTATCACACAACCCATAATTATACTACATTAACCAATTTCATCTCATTAAATCACCAACCAAATACATTCAAACATTATTAAAAAATCATTTATTTATTCCATCACTACTTGTCCATCTAGCATAGCACAACCACATTTCACAAAAAAAAAACACATCATCACATTTCTACCCCAAATGCATGGCCAAACAACCATCACATCATCATCCCACAAGTGCATCTAAACAAACCATACCATCTCTTCCCCACAAGCATGGTCAAATAGACTATACACTCATCGTCCCACATGTACGACAAAACAAAACCATACCCTCACCACTCCAAATGCACATAAAAACAAACAATACCCTCACCGCACCAGAATCATGTCCAAAAAAACCATACCCTCACCGCCCCACAAGCACAGCTATTTCCGAAACTTTCCCTAGGCACACGTATCCGTCTGTTTGAGGATGGTGACACTGTTTATTGCCTGGAATTCCCGCTTTCCAAAGGCAGGCATCATCCATTCCTTATTCAGAGACCTTTTCTCTTTAATTGAAACAGTATGATGAGATGTCGATTCTTCCTTCCATGGATTCCTCCTCAAAACTCGTTACCTAGTCCAGGTCTCCCTTAAATATTAATTCGTGGTTCGTGAATCTCATTCTTGGTGCCATATCTTTGTGAACACTGGTTAATTACACTACTTCCGTTAGGACATTCCATGGGGTCTTGATATGGTAGCAACCTTCAATCAGAGTAGACAGTAACATCAGGCATGTCGGGGCATATCTGGATGCGTGGACATTGGGGAACCTATATTCTTCCTCATAATAGGGCATATCAAGGGCACAATAACCAAGGAATTCGACATCAGTCATGGGGTATCTTATGACGGAGGCATTTCTCTGAGGTATTCCTTATCTTACTATGTTTATCACAGGGTATGTCGCATGTTTAACGTCTTGCGGAGATGATTATGCCAAAGGTGTGTCTTATGAGGTTTTCCTCAGGCATCTCATGTTTAATACGAGGTAGGATGCAAGTTTAATATCTTGTGGAGATGGAATGAGGGTGATAAAAATGTCTCATAGAGATAGATCAGATTCGTACATCCCTAGGAGGGAACATCAGGAAAGTTTACCAGGTGTATGGATCAGAACAATCAATAAGAGCATACCCAATGTGGTGTTCCCCATAAAGGGAAGATGTCACACCATGAAGGCTGATCTGGACACCACTGATGGTGGATCAGGGAGTGTGCACCCCATAATGGGGGAACACCAAGGTTTACCATTGGCTGGGATTGAACCTCGTGGAGGTTTCCTATGTACCTTGTATAGAAAATAGGGATCAAAACCCACATAGTTTGAAGGGGTGATGAATTAGAGTGTACACAAAGGAAAACAACCCAGAGACATGCTGGAGCTTACACATGGATTGCGGCCTAGGTACTTCTAGGATCAGTGAGGTGGTGGATGACATGATCCCACTGAGATGTGGCGTCTTGGGTAAGAATTAGGATAGACGATGGAGAGTTGAATGAATTAGAGGTAGAATGAGATGGAACCAATTTGAGGATGATATTGAGTTTTGGATTAAGCCTTGAATATACTTCCTACGTATGGCCATGGAAGGGGATCAAAGTCTGCGTAGTTTGATGGGACAATGGGACACCTGAGGAGGCGACCGGTGAGAATGGATGCATGGATGGGATCTGGAGGAAATAGAACCTCCAGTTTCGCGCATGATCTTCTTGAAACACATGGGATTGGGGGATAGATTAGGATGAGACATCAGTGATGGGATTGAACCTCATAGAGGCTTCCTACGTATCCCCGTGGCAGGGAATCAAAGTCTACGTAGTTCATCTAAAGACAGATTACCGTCAACTGGGGACTTCAATGACTTGTCGTCGAATGGGGATGACAATGGATTACCGCTGGATGGGGTAACAACAACTTACCAATGGATGGGGTCACAATGGCTTACCCCTATATGGGGTCACAACGGCTTACCGTTGGATGGTGGATGCAGTTTAACGTTGTGCAGGACAGAAAGAGGGCATACAATTTAACGTCATGCGGGGCAAAGGTGGTCCAACGTGAGGGGGGGGGGGGGGTTGAAACCAATAGATGGTGGGATTTAACCTTATGGAGGCTTCATACGTACCTTGCCTTGTCATGGATCAAAGACCACGTAGTTCATGAGAGGTGTTGGTGAACCAACGTGAAGATAGTCGGGACCAATGGGTGGTGGGATTGAACCTCAGGGAGGCTTCCTACGTACCTCACATTGTCAAGGATCAAAGACCACGTAGTTCATGATAGGTGTTGGTGAACCAACATGAAGATGGTCGGGACCAATGGGTGGTGGGCTTGAACCTCAGGGAAGACTTCCTACATACCTTGCCCTGGTAAAGATCAAAGACCACGTGGTTCAGGTTGGGTTTGGTGAACCGACGTGAAGGAGGTTGGTACCAATGGTTGGTAGGATTGAACCTCATAGAGGTTTATTATGTACCTTACCTTGGAAAGGATTAAAGTCCGCATAGTTTATGAGGAGTGGGAAACAACGTGAAGATGGTCAGAACCAATGTATGGTGGGCTTGAACCTCATGGAGGCTTTCTACGTACCTTTCCTTGGCGAGGATCAAATATCACATAGTTTAAGTGGAGTGGGAACTGACTTGTAGGTGGTCAGAACCAATGGATGTTGGGCTTGAACCTCAGGGAGGCTTCCTACAAACCTTGCCTTGGAAAGGATCAAAGACCGCATAGTTTATGTGGGTTTGGTTGAACCGACGCAAAGGGGGTTGGAGTGACTGGGTGTTGGGCTTGAACCTCAGGGAGGCTTCCTGCATACCTTGCCTTAGAAAGGATCAAATACCTCATAGTTCAGGTTGGTTTGGGTGAAATGACATGAAGGGGGTCATAGTGACTGGGTGTTGGGATTGAACCTCAGAGAGGCTTCCTACATACATTTCCTTGGAAAAGATCAAAGATCTCGTAGTTCAGGATGGGTTGGGGCTTACACTCTAGGTTTCCTAGAGAGAATGTCATGGTCGATGCTTACTCTAATCCCACGTGAGTCGTTCTCGGTGTGAGAAATAGGAGATGGAAAGAACCTGAAAATCACGGCGCAAAGGTGCGTCCATGAAGGGTGGTGAATGAGGCTTTCGCAAGGAAGCTGTCTGGGTACAGTTAAGGAGTGGTGATGGTGCATGGGACATACACATGGAAGATGCCCATAATGTCTTCCTCATGTCTGGCCTTGAGGGCTTCCCAACCCACTAGAGGGTTGAGGCCTTCACCTATGCACTAGTGTACAAGAGGGATAATGCCAAGGGTGTTGGAATTAGTCATAACAAAGGGATATAAATAGTCTGAATCACATGCATGACATTCGGAATGCAATAAGGGTGGTATGGCGATAGAGGATAATTATTGACTGTGTTTGAAACACAGCATCCATATCGCGTTAGCCTGAAATGGTGACAAAGAATTAAGGGTTGACTACTGACCGTGTTTGAAACATAGAACCTGAATCGAAGTGTTTTCCAAAGTCTTATGGGTCGTTGGACCAGAACCGTAGGTGAGCCAATGCGGCATGGGACCAGGTCATTAGAGGGTCCCTTCATACATAGAAGTGGATGAAGATCTGAATGATGGACACGCAAAGCGTGAGGTTGAGTGATGGAATGTTTGAATGGATTTCAATTCTCATGAAATCATGCCACTATAATCATGGAATTAGGCATCTTATGCTTGGAGCATAAGGAATCTCTTATTTAGATCAAGCGACATCCTATGTTTGGAACATAGGGTGCACTAATGTTTATAGTCATGTAGATAGTATTATTGGCATATCATGCTTGGAGTATAAGGCATATCTTTCTTGAAGCAAGAGGCATCCTATGTTTGGAATATAGGGTGTACTATAGTTAAAATTCATGTAGAAAGGACTGTTGGCATCTCATGCTTGGAGCATAAGGCATCTCTCATTTAAAGTAAGAGGCATCCTATATTTGGAACATAGGGTGTACTGTAGTTTAGAGTCATGTAGAAAGGACTGTTGACATCTCATGCTTGGAGAATAAGGCATCTCTTGTTTGGAGAAAGAGGCATCCTATGTTTGGAACATAGGGCGTACTACAGTTTAGAGTCATGTAGAAAGGACTGTTGTCATCTTATGCTTGGAGAATAAGGCATCTCTCGTTTAGAGAAAGAGGCATCCTATATTTGGAACATATGGAATACTGCAGTTTATAGTCATGTAGAGAGGACTGTTGGCATCTTATGCATGGCGCACAAGGCATCTCTTATATTGTGTTAGAGGCATCCTATGTTTGTCATATAGGGATTACTACAGTTTAAAGTCATACAGATAGGACTATTAGGCATTAGGTTCCTAGAAATGGTTGGTGTTGGGACTAATGCATGGGCGGCCCTTTCTGGTTCAACCTGGCATAGGAGTCAGGTGGTGGGGTTTAGAATAATTACTTGAGGAATGGTTCAAATAAAGGTACTTGGGGAATTGATGATGAGACTCTCAACTCACGACATGGGAAATGAACCTAGAAGAGAATATTGACTCAATGTGTTTCATGGTGTTTGTAGGAGTATCTCAAATCATGGTATTCCATAGGTGGAAGGTGGGTGTGCATAAGGGAATAATGGAAAATGTCGACATCTTGGCCCGAAAATTTCACGGTACGACTCTCCATTTTCATGGGGGTCAGTGACGATAGCGAAGGGACCACCCCAGAAGGCCAGGACATAGCCCGACACTGACCCCAAGTAGGGGTGCGGGGGTGCATCCCCCACGGTATGGACCGGTGGGCACGAAGGTAGGAGCCTCATAAAGGATAGGTCTTCACAAAGTAGCTTCTTGGAGCAATGGGGCTTGTGGAGCATGGGGTCTCGCAGAGCAGATTTGTGAAGGAAAGTTGCTCGCGAAGCATGGACTCGTTGAGCAGCTTTGCGAAGAAAGCTACTCTCGGAGCATGGACTCGCGGAGTAGCTTCGTGAAGCGAGCTGCTCATGGAGCATGGACTCATGGACCAGCTTCCCAAAGGAAGCTGCTCGTAGAGAATGGACTCACGAAGCCGCTTCACTAAGGAAATCAGAGCTCCACGAACAAGGAGATCAGCCACCCAAGGGGTGGAGTAACCATCCTCATGAAGGGGGTTGATCTGGGTATTTATAGGGGAGAGGCACTGCAAAGCAGAGCTCACTCAGTGTGAAGACGGAGCTTGCTACGCGGAGGATCACGAATGTCAAAGGGGTTCGCGGAGCATCCCACCTCCTTGCTCCATGACGGCTTCGCGAACATCAAAGCGGTTCATGGAGCATCCCACCTCCTTGATCCACGGCGGAGGGAGCTTCACAAATGGGATCCACAAACCAGTTTTCCAGCCCAACATTAAATATCCATAATGCCTAATTTGTAACTCGGTTCAGGCTCTACGACCTATCAAATCAAAGCTTACGAAATGGGATACGCTCTTGGATCATTTATGGGAGCATTGGGAAAATTTTGGGGGCTCATTTTCCAGTGCCAACAATGGCCAAACAGACCATCATCCCTACAATCCCCAACCACACACATCACATCACATCAATATCATTTTTCATATTTATAGAGGATCTTTTATCACATTTCACTTTAATTAATTAGGGAGATATTACACAAACCAAAATTATGGAGAAAACACTTCATTATCAAAGTATAATTGATTAAATAATTTCCATTAAGGGTGATACCACAACAATAACAACAAATAAGGGTTCCACAACACCTGTCAAACAGCACAAACAAAACCACCAATGGACACAATTTTTAGTGGGGCATTTATCCCGTACAATCCATCACATCATAATAACAATAAAGCTATAAAAATGTGAACAAACCCATTTACCCTTAAATTTCAACTTAACCAATTTATTTACCTTAAATTATTCCAGCACAACCATATATCATAAGTAAAAAAACCCTCCCATGTGATACAGAACAAGGAGAAATGAAGGAAATCCTACCTCAAAGAAGATGTCTAACTTTATGCACACTATATGATGAAAAAGAAACCACATAGAAACCATAACATCACTACAAGGAATTGTGGATCAACCTAAACCATGCTAAAGGTGGTAAAAAATGAAACCCAAATGTACCCTAATCCAAAGAAACACCACTACAGTAGATCCCCTGGAGAATAGCAAAAGAAAATAGGGGAGAATGAGAAGAGAACTCACCATGGATTGACCATGTATCTCCAACGAAAAACCACTAAGATAAAAATATCAAAGAGGGAGGAATATGTCTCAAAGTACACCTTGGGGCACCTAGGGTTCTCCAAAAATGAGACTAAAACAAAATAACAACTGAATGAATAAAATTTTGGTAGAGAAGAATTTTTAAAACTACACTGTATCGTGGTATTACACGAAATGTAATACCCTTTCACATCATGTAATATCTAGGTTTCCTTTCTGCTAAAAAACACATCGCCTCTTCATTTTATTATTTATTTTTAAACCATAAAATATTCACATCGTGAAACCCTCTTTCATGGCATGTGAAATGTGTACATGTAGAGAAACCCTCTGGACAATCCATGAAACGGTCTTTCACGTCATGTAATCCACTTACATGATGTTTAATCTCCCTACTTACAGCCTTTAGAAACTAAAATTCTCTATACTCCCCCCAAACCTCCTCTAAACACCTCCAAACACCAAAACTAGAAAATTAATGAACTGGGAAAGCCCAGACCATTATAGTGTGGATTTGGTGAGACTCTAGATTATACCAATAAGTAAAGAATTGTGTCCTAAGGGACATATTATGATCTTGATTTTGGAGTTTTTAGTGCACATAGATGAGGAATACATTGGTTGGGTCCTATCATATGTGTGTGTGTTCATGACATGGTTGGACACTATGGTGTGAGTTAAATTCAATGTTCATATATTTATATCTCACTTGATTTTTCTTGATAATATCCCTAATTACATATATATATATATATTTATATATTTATTTATTATTATGAGAAAATTTATTCTTGTTCTAGTGGTGTGTTTATGAATTTTTAGGGAATGCCTACTAGGTTGTATACAGACCCCCGGCATATGAATATGCAGATGTTGTTTATCATGATATAGGTAAGGGGAAGATCACATACTATTCTAGTAGAGAATCTTGATGTTGTGGTTGTGTCTAGTTGGAGGTGAAGCTTGGTGATGGTTATATAGTGGATTTGGTCATGGTGCCACACTGGTGCCTTAATATATCTTTGTTTCATTGGATTTATAGACTAATTTGTTGTATTTTTGACTGATATGACTTGAATTATAGTCTTATTATGTTATATTGGATTTTTTGGTTTTCTATAATGTGTCACATTTATTCATTATATTATTGATGGTTGTTTGTTATCATTTTTGTAAGGTATAACATTTATTTTCATCCTTTGGTTTATATGAGATGAACCTAAGGTTATTGGCATTCCAGTCCTACCCAAGCCAATGTAACAAGGTTGAGAAGTTGAAAATGGGTTCAATTTGGTATAGTCCATCAATTGGGGAATGGTAGGCGTGGGGATAAGATGTGTTGGGACTTGGAATATAGAGTATAAAAAATTATTGGCTAACCTATTTATACTAAACATCAAGTTAACAGGGTATTATGGGTATAAAGAGTGTTATTAAAAACTTCTATGCATGTTTTATCTCATTATAATGGGTTTAGTTGATGCGAATTCAGTATTATGAATTAATAAAAATACTTCCCACTATGACTTCATTATTCATGTGAAAATTTATGATCATGATTATTATGATTAGATATATGGTAAAATATATGCGATTAAAGTATTTGGTTGTAATTGAGTAACATTTTTTCTATGACTATAGGAAAATGAATCCAGTTATGAGACCTAGAAATCAGTAAGAGGGTGTTGCTAAAAACGTGGTTCCACCTGAATCACAAGTGAATTAATAACTTTTCAAAATCATGATATAAGTTTTATAGAATTAAAAAAAGGAAATTGGCCTGAGGAACCACACATTTAGATCACTCGCTATAATTCCAAAGGAAAAACCCACCAATCATTTAGGGTGAATTGGGTTCCAAGAAAGAAAAATCATGGATTAGTAAAAGGAATAGAAAATATAATTTATTGGGAACCCTAAGAATAGTTAAATATAATTTTAGTGTGTATATTCTTGAGTACCTATCATGAAAATGGTGTGATCTATCTATCAAGGAAAAGGTCGATAAATTCCTTACAGAGAACATATTTGAAAAAAAAATTAACAAAAAATTATATATGGATACATTTGACTATCATGATCAATATATTTCCTTGATATGAAGTAAGTAAACCAATTGGTTATAGAATTTGTAGATCGGTTTACATACCATGATCTATTTTCACCAGTAGTGGCTATTAGTGAATCATTCTAGGCATTCATGTTTGAATGCATCTTGCGACTGTATATTCACTTTAGAGTAGTGATGTTCTATATTGATAATTACACAGACATGGTGAAAAAATATATGATGGTGGAAAATATATTTTTATGAACCTTAGTTGGGTAAAATTACTTTTTCCTCCCAGAAATAGGTAGGAGTTATAGTGTTGGTAATAAGTATAGAAGGGATGGATACTCCTAGGGTAGCAGAACTAGAGAACAAATCCACTAGATTAGTATCTATTCATCCACATGATTTTAACCAAATTTTTTGTTTCTAATGTGATTTATTGGAGCGTATAAATAGGTAATTCATGGAACCCCCTCAGTATTACCATAATTTTGGACCAAAAGGACATATCATGTGTTATTGTAAAAATACCTTGAATTCAACTGGTGGTGATGGTTCTAATATATCATAGCTTCTCATGCTCAATTAGAATGATCTCATCAAAATAGTTATTTACCTTAGAATTGAAGTAGTTATGGTGATTCTCGAAATACCCTAACACCTCAAAAAGCACCACCATAGCATGGGGGGAGGGATTTTTTGAGGGGAGTGGATTGAGAACTTTTTAGAATTGGTCAAGTTGTAACAAACGAATAAGTAGGCCCCTCAATAGTGTGAGGTACCATTCTCCTTGTCTCTACCATAATTAATTTTTTAACACTATTGTTTCCTATTTTTTTATTACTTCTTCGGTGTTAAATAAATTAGGATTGACTATGGAAATGATGTATCATGTTATAAGTATAAATACGCCTCTCAGCCAATGGGGATGTAAGGGATATAAATGTGTGGAATGTTCCATCATTATTTAATCACTACAGTTTTTGTGGAAGTTCACTGTTTTGAACATATAAATATTAGATTTAATCTTGTGGATGGATTGACTAGTATAATTCAATGCACATATTGATTATAATGCTCAACTTGTGACTTTAAAATCTCTTGAAGTAGTTGTTAAATTATTTAAAAGTAAATGAGAAGTGAATATGGGAAGAGTAGGACCTTTGGTGACAGTAGTTAGGACCACATTTTATCAATTCTCAATAATCAACTTGGGGACTACTGATGCAACTGAGAAAAGAGATTTTACTAGAATAGTAGATCGATACCCTAATGTCTTTTGGATAATTTCTCTGGAAACTACCAGAAAGGGAAGTAGAATTTTTTATCTTCCTGCTTCTAGGAATGAATATTACTTCACTTCCATCATATAGAATAAAAACAACAAAATTAAAATAACTAAAGGTTTAACTAGAATAATTGGAAACCAAGGAATTTAAAAGACAAAGCACATTGCCTTGGACTGACACACTCTTATTTATTAAGTGGATGTTATAATGTGACTTTGTATCGATTATTATATGTTGAATCATGTTATGATCAAGATTAAATATCTTTTTACTCAATTTTATTATCTATTTGATTAATTTTAGGGAGAAAATTGGTTCTCCAAAATTGATATTTGATCAAGGTACCACCAAATCTAAGTCAGAAAATGGAATATTCCTAAAAAACTTTTATAAGCCATTATTTCCACTATTAATACTTTGTTATTCCCTTTGGAATTACTAATGCTCCAATAGTCTTTGTGGAATTTATGAATCATATCTTTCATAAATACCTAGATTATTTAATTGTGTAATTTGTTGATGAAATATTGGTGTACTCTTATTTGAAATATGTCTATGAAATGAACTTATAGGTTGTATTTGAGTAAGTTATGAGAACACAATCTTTATGCCAAATTCCCAATGTATGACTTCTAGAAATAAGAATTTTTCTTCCTTAGGTATGTCATTTCAAAAAACATTATATCTATTGATCATGATGAAATTGAGGTCATTATTTCTTGGAAACAACCTAGGAATATATATATGAGCTGCAATGTTTTCAAGGATTAATAATATATTACCACTAATTTTTATTTTAATTCTCACATATCTCTTCTCCCAAGAATGTATTGATAAGGAAAAGTATTTCCTTCTATTATAGTGGATATTTTCAAAAATTATTTTGAGGAACTTAAGGCTCGAATAAATTTGACAATTATCCTTATCTTTCTTAATTTATGTGAGGGTTATATTGTCTTTTTTGATGCATCTGAATATATATTGCATTGTGTTCTCATGAAGAGTGATCATATCATTGCTTATGGATCATGACAACTGAGGATACATGAAAAATATCTATACAATTCATGATTTGGAATTATCTATAGTGGTCTATGCATTAAAAACATGTAATCACTAAATATTTGGTAAAAGGTTTACTATTTTTCTGATAAAAAAATATTGAAACATATCTTTTCACAATGGAATATGAACCTAATACAATGGTGTTGGATTTAATATCATCATATTTTCAACTTAGACTCAGTTTATAGACTTGGAAAAGGGAATTTAGTGTCTAATGCATTAATTCATAAGTCATATAACCAAGTGGTTAGAGAATATCAGGGCCAACTAATGGGGATAATTAATAACAATCACTTGGAATGTACTAAGAAGAATGATGATGCGGTTTTATTCTCAGTCACTCTTACTCTTGAATCAGTTGAAAAAATAAAGGAGGCTCAATATTCAGACTATGATTGTCTTATGATTAGTTCGAACCTTAATGTAGGGGAGACCATTTATGGATAGACATATAAATAAATTTTCCACTTTTGATATTGTATTATAGTTCATTCATCTTTCCAAGAGAAAATACCTTGTGATTATCACCATTCAATGTGGGATATCCACCCAGGTAAATGCTCAAGGAAATGAGGAACCATTTATAGTGTCTGATTATGAAGAGGAATATGTCCATGAATATAACGAGATGTCTTACTTTTCAAATGGTGGAGTATGGATATCAATGACCAGATAGCATGTTGTAATCATTTCCTATACTTGAATGGAAATTGGAACACGTTGCAATGGAATTTTTCACTAGTCTACTAATAATACTTTAGAAGCATGACACCATTTGGGTGATTATGGATCAACCCAAAAATTCAGAACACTTCATCCTAATCCAGGAGATGAATATATTATAATAATTGACATAGATCTATATCTAGGAAGTGGTGAAATTACATGGTGTACCAATTTCTATTGTCCCAGATTGAGACCCTACATTTACCTCATGATTTTCATGGTCCTTAAAACAATCCCTAGAAATTTTTTTGACCATGAGCATGACATGCCACCCTCAAATAGATGGGTAGTTTGATCATTCTATTCAGGAATTAGAAGAAATTCTCAAAGCCTACGTGATAGACTTTGGTGGTTCATGGGAAGATCATTTTCATTTGGTGGAGTTTTCATCTAACAATAGTTATCTGGATATGATATATATGGTACCGTATGAGGCATTTTACAAATTTCTATATATCTCCCAAATTTTCTGTATAGAGACTTGAGAAAATTCATTGATTAGACCAAGCCTTGTGTGCGAGAATATTGAGTAAATTTAGCTGATTGGGAAATGGATGAAAACTATCAAGAGTTTTCAGAAATCATATAAATATTAAAAATTTCCAATTTTTAATGATAATAAATCCCTCGTTTGTTTGTAATTTATGAGTACTTTTATATGAAAATGATTTTTATTAATATAAATCACTTAATAAATTATTTAAAGGCTTTATATAAGGTTTAAATAACTATTAATGTAATGAATATACTTTTCCTTGAATCAATTTAGAATATTTTAACAAATATTTTCAGAGTTAAACGCATATTCAATGTATAATTTCAAGGCCTATGGAGCATTGGTATTGATATAAAAAATATAAAAATATATATTATATCATGAACACACATTTTTTTAGAAATAATGGATTATCTCCTGAATAATATCTTGTATGGGAAATCTAATACTGCTATCAAATCTAGAATGTGGGTTTTACCCTAGAATGACATAAATTTTTTGTGTATTAGGTGTTTGGTTAAATCACATGTAAGGGTTACTTTTTACCTATTTATTTTATTTTATTTTTTTACTTTTTATTTTATTCATTTTTTCATTTTTCTCTTACCTTCTCTTTCCTTTGCATGTTGCAATTACCCCTTCTTTATGTGGATTCAATCCAAATCATGGGAAATCAACTATTTTGACCTGTGTAAGTTTGAAAAGCCTTAAGGGGGTAAAATTAAACACTCTACATTCAAGATTCTGTTGAAATGTGAATTAAACAGGTAGTTTAATTTGGGGTTTTAAAATTAAAAATGAATTACATGGTTGGTGTTTCTAAAATATCCAGATCTTACGACCTTCTTTTTTGGTTGATTCCATCAAGTCAAAGTGACCCGAGAACTCCTTTGTGTGTGATCAGTGAAGTCTTTGACGATCTAATTTGGGTTTTCATATATAGTTTCAAGTATACAACCTTCTTTTTCTTCCCTCTATGTATAGTTCCTAATGAGGGTGTTATTGGGTTTGGTTTTATTTTCTTTCAATTTTTCCATCTTTTCTAATCTTGAAAAAAATGGTTTATTTTAAATAAAATGATAAAACCTAAATTGTATAGGGATAATTCATAAAATTATCAACGTATAAATGTAAAGTATTATCAAACAATAATTTAATTAAATTATCAAGGATAATTTATAAAAATTATCAAATGATAATTATGTGAAATTATCAAAAGATAAAAATAAAGAATTATCAAATGATAATTACATTAAATTATCAAAGGATGAATTATAAAAATTATCAAAAGATAATTATCAAGAACTACCATGTGATATTTACAAAAAATTATCAAATGATAATTTATAAGAAATTATCATTAGATAATTATAAAAAGAGAATAATATCAAATGATCAAAGGATAATTAAAAAAGAATTATTTAGGAGAGAGAAATTATTATCACATGTGATATTTTATTTATTCTTGAAATAAAATATCTATTTTTGGTTTGAGGAACCCTTGACGAACCTCAAGCATTAACGTGTCAACACTTATGATAATAAGGTCGGGAGGGGGTGTTCTTGACTATTGAGGTTTCAACTCTATCTTTCAAACTACACAGGGTGGCTTATTCATGACATTGATGTCAAAAAATTTAAGGTAGGAAGTTCCTTACCTTCTCGGCTTTTAGTTAAACTTGTTTCTATTTTATAACACTCATTTTTTTCATACTTGATTATGATCATATGTGGGTGGGTGTGTAGCCCATGAGAGCCTTATGTGTTACTTGATGCCATGTGTAAGTACATATATTGTAACCCATGTTTTATGATGATCACATGTATTTTATGTTTCTACATTTATTCATGTTGATATTCTATTCTTTCTTGTATGTTCTACCCTATTATGTGTGCCTTTAGAGGTATTGTTCTTGGTTTCAATAGAAGGAGGACCTTCATGACATTTTTATTGCTTAGAGGGGGTGTACACACGATTTATGATGATAGTGATGATGGAAAAAAGAATATTGTAGGGAAAAAATGATGACTCATTAATGACATGTGATACATTCAATGTCTAGATGATGCCAAGGAGTATGTTTCTCAAGGCCTAGTGGATGTCGAGTATCATGATCACTCAATGTGTAACAACCAAAACATTTTTTAATAAATTTCATTTCATGAAAATGTGTGTTATATTATTTTCTACTCAACATAACTATACCCATTTAATAACTAAGTGGGTATAATTTGAAATGATACCATCAAGTTTCAACCATTTTTAATTTTAACGTTATCATTAGAGTTTATAAGGAAAATTTTGACAAAGGAAAATTGTTACAGAAAGAAGAGTCGATGGACTAAACCAATAGAGTCGTTCCATTTGAATACCATTCATGGGATGGAGGTTTCATCCCTAGGATTTTCTCTTGACAATGCCCAAGATGAGATTAAATAAGTGAGGTTTAAATGAAATCTATTATGGGAGAAGTTCAAGTCAGTAAAAATTACCACTCAGGAGATGTTATTTGAGTCATCCCAAGAATCTTTCACCATCGCTCACCTTACCCTTAGGTCATATGTAGATACTATAAGGGGTTATGTTTCGATACCCTAATTATTTAAAGTGTAATGAAATTTTATAAATAAAATTTTTGTTCCGTCAATTCCATTTTAATAATAGTATTTCTAAATAGAAATGAGTTGGAATTTGATAAATTGATTTTTTCAGACAAAAATTGTATTTTCTAGAAAAGAAATACTTATTATAATAAACTGGTATATTATGAATAATGTTTATTTTAATAAAATATTATGATCTAAACATTCTTGTTTAAATTAAAATGATAAAATAATTTTTTTTCAAGTGTCATAAATTTTACTATTCATTTTACTTTTCATTTTCAATATGCTATTATTTTTAATAAATAAGGATTTTTATATTTAAAAGTTAAATTTCTCATATTTATAAAATTATTATGATAAATTAAACATCATTTTTGAAATCATTACATCAAAATTAGGTTATGGTGAATTTATGAGAATTTTCTAAAATATTTTATTTTTTGATGAATAGTAAAAATACAGTTGTGAGTTGTTAGTAAGTTTAATGACTTCATAATGATGTAATAAGTATTATAAAATGAAGTTTGAATATTTTGGATTATAATAAAACAATATTTTTACCAAGTTTCCAATAACATGGGAAATCCCATGGTTTTGAATTTACCATTACCTATGTGTCCAAGGAAATTAATAAACAAATCCTCCTCTTTTGCTATAAATAACCACCCATTTCTACATTAACTTTCACTGAAAATTCATAATCAATGAATAGTTGGTAGTTTTACTTCCAAAGGAGTCCGCCCAAGGAGTCTTAAATTCCCCAAGGTCCCAATCTTCATGTTTTAGGAGTTACTCTTCAAGATAAGGGAAATCTCAACTTCCCTTTTCCTTTCAAGTTCCCTTTTTATGTGGTATGTCTTTAAAATTTCCAAGATATGTTATTCGGTCCATTTTATTCTACACCTTTACTTTATTTAGAGTCTTTTATGAATGTGATACCATTTTCCCCTATATTTTTAATGTTTTATAAAGCCATGTTTCTTACCCATCATGCTGCCAAATTTTCTTCTCAAAATTTATATCTTTTTCTCAAGAAATTATCTTATTCTCTTTGGTGAATACCCAGTCCTCTTTATTTTCTAGGGGTATTCACCTAAATTTAGAAATTATCTATTTTATTCTTGTATTAACATACATGAAACCCAAATTCACTTTTCATGGGTTAATAATGACTGAAAGATCTTTTCTTTAAGAACTTAAAAATGTCATGATTTTGATATGAAACCCATTTCTTTTATTCTCCATGGGTTATTTATAAAATGTTTTATTATGATATATTTGTGTCAAATTAATTAATACATATTATGGGTGCACCATAATATTTATCCAATTAATTGGGTAAAGAATTTAGTCTCTAGATATGACATGTTTTACAATACCTTGGTGAATAACCTTCATAATTTTTATGACACCTCATTTAAAAAACTTGGTGATATGTTTATGAATGTCTAAAATGAATGTTTTAGCCACATTTCCAAGATATGATTCATGTTATTTTATTTATGATATTCCCCATGTTCTCTTTTTCATATCATGATGATATTTCTCATGATATTATCTATTTTTCCTCAAGATCACATGTAAATTGTTTCTCTTATTCTCCCTTACTAGGAATTATGCTCACCCTTTCCTTTGATGTATGCCACCAGGTTATGATATGTAGTAATTCTACTTATGATTAACCTTTGATTAATTCTTTCAAGTGGAATAAAATAATGTTTTATGTTTTTATGTATTATATAATTTTTTCCAATAAATTATACTTTAAAAGATCCTTTGTTTTTTACAATGGAATGAAAAGTTTATATAATAAAAGGAGGGATTTCATAGTTGGTATGAGAGGATGGTTTAGTTATTTTGGAAAATTAAGATTTGAAAATTCTAGGAAGAACCTTATTGAAATGTTTAACTATAGTAAAAACATCCTTATATTTTGGTGAAATATTATGTAACCAGTTTCTGAGAAAATAAATCTCTTTTTGGATATAAACAAGTGGAAGTGGCTCTATCACAAAAGTACCTAGAGGTAACAACTATGACAAGGTGTGTTGGGCCTAATTTATTGGTAACCTGGTACATGACAATGAGCCTTGCTGCACTTCTGGTTTGACACTCTTGGAGGATATGTATGGTTAATCATAAGATTTTTATTAACCATTATGAAGGATTTATAGAAAATGTAATTATTATTAAAGAATAAAATATTTAAGCATGATGTTTTAAGAAAATAAACTCCTTTAGAATTATAAGATTATTAAATGAAAAATGTTTCTCACTAAGGTTTTCTTCTTTTAGAAAATGGTTAGAAATAGGATAAACCGCATAATTGGTGAGCACAATGGACCAGGTGCTGATAAACTTCTAATGGAACCAGAATGAAAAAATTCATGAGAATGATGAATCAACTGACTCGGGTTATGAGTAATAACTTGAATCAAGCTAAGATATTGGATTCACCTCTATGGGAAAAACATTATGTTTAGTCTCTTTAATGACCACCTTTTTCCAGTGGATCTTCTAACCTATAGATTGTTAAATAATGGATAAGCACTACAGAAAAGATATTTTCTTTACTCTATTGTTTGAAACAAGAGAAATTAACCCTATCTATTTACCACTTAGAGGGATAATATTATTTGTGGTGGACACTAGTTAAAAACATAAATCCAAGAGGGATATTGAAGTCATGGAGTGGGAAGAGTTTAGGGGAACCTTTTTCAAAAATTATTTCCCCTATTCAATGCGAACAAAAATAGAGAAGGAATTCCTTGAGTTTAAGCATAAGGAAAATGAATTTGTGGGACTCTTTGAGTTGAAGTTTACAAGACTGTCCCATTACACTTGTATCTGTTTCATGGATACTAATTGGAAGGTTGATAAATTCTTCAGTGGACTAAGATCCCATTTATGGAAGAATATATCCAATCGAGACTATGAAAACAATGAGGCAATTGTGATGAGTGCTATGAAATTTGAACTGGAGTTCGAAGAGACATAGTGTTCCCATAGATCGAATAAAAATAAGATTTATTTGGAAACAAACTTGGGGAGGATCTTTGATCAATGGAGAGGAGGAAATCAAGTACAACTTTCCATGTGCATAAAATGTGGGTAGATGCATTTGGGGAATTACTTACTCGGGAGTGAAAAATGTTACAGGTTTGGAAGATATGTCCATATTTCTTGGAACTGGTGTATTGAGGTAAAGGATAAACTTATCAACACTAATAATAAATGGAAGATGTTATAGGCCCTACCAAAAGTCTAATACTTCAAGTATGGACTGCTTGGGAACTTTTCCAATAACTATCCAAATATGAAGTTAATGGAGGGGAATCACCATCAATATTATCATAGGCCAAGGGAGAAAATTCATGCTTTTTTTATCACGATGGTTGAAGTTGAAGATCTAAATGATGTGTTGTAAAGTACCCACATTGTTCTATAAAAGATAGAAATTATTATTTTTATTCTGGGATTATCTAAACATCAATAGCGCACAGATACTCTATTATTCACTTTGGTGAGCACAATCTCATCACAAATATAGTAGTCATTTTTATTCTAGACTTCAACATTACATTAGGGATGGATTGTATCTTAAATTATAATTCTAAGATCAACTGTAGAAGCAAGGAAATCTCAGTAATCTTGAATGGAAAACCTACAGTTGTTTTCAAAAGAGAGATATCTCGACCTGAACTTTTTTTAGAAGCACCTTCCATATCTTTATTTATTGAGATGATCGGTGAATATTAATAAGGAAATTAAATTATACAAATAGAGAATGTCCCCAACATTCATGAATATATTGAAGTATTTCCTAAGGAGTTACCTAGACTTTCCCAAGAAAGAGAGATAGATTTATCCATTGAACTTATTTCGTGATCTAAACTGATTTCAAAGACCCTATATAGAATGGAAATTGTAGATCTAGAGGAATTAAAGAAAAAAAATCCAAGATAATTTGGAGAAGGGATTTATCTGACTAAGTGTGTCTCTTTGGGGATCACCTAGTATCTTGGTGAATAAGAATAATATGGATGGATCAATGTGTCTATGCATTGATTATAGAGAACTTAACGAGATCACAGTGAAAAAAATTACCCTCATACAAGAATTGATTGTCTATTTAACCAGCTCTGTGGGGATCAATTATTCTCCAAGATTGATCTTTTACTTATTTATCATAAATGGAGGGTGAATAAAGAAGATATTTCAAAGACCACCTTCTGATCAAGATATGGGCATTATGGGTTTGTTGTTATGCCCTTCGTCTTGAATAATTCCCCTGATATTTTTATGGATTTGATGAATAGAGTGTTTAAGGAATACCTTGATAACTTTTTGGTAGTTTTATTGATGACATTCTGATATATTCTAAAATTTGTCAGGAGCATAAGGATTATATAAGAATTTCATTTACGACTATGATAAAGTAAAGGCTATTTGGAAAGTTCAGAAAATGTGAATTTTGGTTACAATAAGTTTCTTTCATGGGGAACATTGTAACCAATGAAAGAATCTTAGTTGATCCAACCAAGAAAATGGTTGTGGAGTAGTAGATTCATCCTATAATAATAACTGAGATTCATATTTTCCTTGGATTAGTGGGATATTATAGGAGGTTTGTGAAAAAAAATTCAAAAATTTCTAATACACTAACCAAGTTAACTCTAAAATGGGTTAAGTTCATCTGGAAAAAGGAGTGTGAAAAGGTTTCAAAGAGTTGAAGAATAGATTGGTTACTTCACCTATGTTAACTCTACCCTATATTAGAGAACGATTATCTATTTTCAGTGATGCATATTTGAATGGTCTTGGTTGCATCCTCATGAAAAATGAAAAATTAATTCTTTATGAATATCGACTATTGAAGACTCATGGGAAGAACTATCCTATAGATGACCTGGAGTTGGATGTGGTTGTTTTTTCTCTTAAGATATAGTGGCACTGTCTATATGGGAAGAAATATGATATATACAAAGATCATCAAAGTTTGAAGTGAATTTTCATGCAAAAGGAATTTAACATTAGACATAGGATATGGTTGGAACTTCTTAAATACTATGATTGTTCAATTCATTATCACCTTAGAAGATCAAACAAAGTCACTAATGCATTAAGTATGAAAGACCCTATTGTATTGGAAATGACGAGGATTCAAGGATATCCTTTAATTAAAGACCTAGTAAAAATGTACATGGTAATCATAAGGTAAGGGACATCGTCAACCCTATCCCAAGTGATTTATCAACCCTAATTACTAGATAATATCAATAAATATCAAAGAGAAGATCCTTTGTTATAGAGTAAATTAGAGGCTCTGAAGAATGGGAAGTTTCCTGAGTTCAATATTGATCTAGAAGGTGTACTAAAATTTCATACAAGGCTATGTGTTCTATTTTTTTATGGAAATAAGTAAGGAGATGATGAATGAATCTAATGGATCTACTTACTATATACATTCTGGGAGAAAGAAAATGTATAGGGACATTCGTGATCATTATTGGTGGTATAACCTGAAAATAGAGATTGATGACTACACTAAAAGGTGTCTAGTGGGTCCACAAGTGAAGGCAAAGTGACAAATTTCTAAAGGGGTATTACAACCACTACCCATACTGTCATGGAAGTGAGATAATATCACTATGGATTTTTCATTGTACTCTTGAAAATAACCAAATGAAATATTGTGATATGGGTTATAGTGGATCGTCTCACCAAGACTACCCATTTCTTCACTATTCGGGAATATTTCTCTCTTGAACAACTTTCCAATATATACATGAAGGAAGTGGTAAGGTTTAATGGGGTACCACTCTCTATAAAATCTGACCATGATTCATGGTTCAAATCTTAATTTTGGAGAATTATTCAACATGCTTTGAGTAATGAACTGAATTTCAGTATGGCTTATCACTCCAAAACTGATGAAAATTTTGAAAGGAATATTCAAACACTTGAGGACAAGTTGAGAGAATTCTCAATGTAATTTAAAGGTGTATGGGATCAACATATCCCATTAGTTTAGTTTTCATAAAACAATATCTTTCATTAGAGTATTCAAATGATACCCTATGAAGCTCTATATGGGAAGCGATGTAGAACTCCTACTTGTTGGAATGAAACTGGTGAGAGAATGCTTCGTGGGATTGATCTTGTGCAAGAGATAATGGAAAAGGTTTATGCCATATAACAATACATAAAGGTTTATCATAGTTGTTAGAAGAGCTATGCTGACAACCATCAAATGGACTTGGAGTTTGGTGTTGGTGAAAAATTCTTCCTTTGAATATCACCTTGGAAGAGAGTTGTGTGGTTTGAGAACAAATGAAAGCTCATCCCTAGGTAAATTGGACCCTATGAAATCCTTGAATGTACCTCCTAAAAATATATCTCAAGTTTATGATGTATTCCATGTATCTCTCTTGAGTAAGTACATACCTAGACTATCACATGTACTGAATTGTGAGGTGGTACAATTAGAACATGACGTATCTTATGAGGAGCAGCTGATGGAGATCTTGGACCATAGAGAAAAGGTTCTACACAACAAGACTACCCACCTTGTTAAAGTGTTATGGAGAAACCCCAAATATGAAGAAGCCATGTAGGAACCAGATGGGACAATAAGGCAGAAGTACCCACACATTTTCTCAACTGATAGAACAAGTTGAAATTTCAGGGATGATATTTTTTAATGAGGTAAGAACATAACGACCTGAACTTTTTTAATAAATTTTGTTTCCTGAAAATGTGTTTTATATTATTTTTTACTCAACATGAATATATCTATTTAATAATAAAGTGATTATAATTTGAAATTTTTTTAATAAATTTTGTTTCCTGAAAATGTGTTTTATATTATTTTTTACTCAACATGACTATATCTATTTAATAATAAAGTGATTATAATTTTAAATGATACCATTGAGTCTCAATTGTTAATAATTTTAATGTTGTCATTAGAGTTTACAAGAAAAATTTTGAAGGAAAATTGTTACAAAAAGAAGAGTTGATGGTCTCAACCAGTAGAGTCGTTTCATTTGAAACCCATTTTTTAGAGTTTGGGAGGGAGTTTTAATCACTGGACTTCACTCTTGACCAATCCCAAGCTGATCTTCCATAAGTGAGGCTTAAACAAAATTGATTACTAGAGAAGTTCAAGTTAGTGGAAATTATTACTCAGGGGATTTATCCGAGCCACCACAAGAATCTATCACCATCGCACACCAAACACTTAGGTTATATGATGGTGTTATAATGGTTTATGTTTCTAGGCCCTATATATTTAAAGTGTAATGAAATTTTATAAATAAAACTTTTGTTCCATAATTTTATTTTTAAGAATATTTTTGCTTAATAAAATTGAGTTGGAATTTAGTATATTGACTTTTTAGAAAATAATTGTACTTTATAGAAAATAAATAATTATTATAATAAACTAAGATGTTAGGAATAATTTTTATTTTAATGAAATAGTATGATCTAAACATTTTTATTTAAATTTAAATTATAAAGCACTTTTATTTTTTTCAAGTGTCAGAAATTTTACTATGCATTTTACTATGCATTTTCTATCTGCTATTATTTTAAATAAATAAGAATTTTTATATTTAAAAGTTAAATTTAAAATATTTATAGAATTATTATGATAAAATAAATATCATTTTTGAAATTAGAACGTCAAAAATAGGTTAGGGTGAATTTATGAAAATTTTCTAAAATATTTTATTTTTCTGTGATTAGCAAAAATACAGTTTTGAGTATTTAGAAAGTTTAATGAAATAATAATGATGTAATAAGAAATATAAAATTCAGTTGTCTCTTTTGTATTATAATAACAAAATAGGTTCCCCAAGGGGCCAATACCATGGTCATGCCCACGGTTTTGAATTTACCACTACCTTGGTGTCCAAGGAAATTAATAAACAAATCCTCCTCTTTTGCTATAAATACCCACCCATTTCATCATTTTATTTTACTAAAAATTCCTCCTCAAGGAAGAATTCGTAGTTTTACCTCCCAAGGAGTCCTCCCATGGTTTTCTCAAGCCCCATCGTCCCAATCCTCAAGTTTTAGGAGTTACTCTTCAAGATAAGGGAAATCTAAACATCTCTTTTCCATTCAAGTTCCCTTTTTATATGGTATATCTTTCAAATATCCAAGATATGTTATTATGTACATTTTATTATATCAAATTACTTTATTTGGAGTCTTTTATTAATGGGATACAATTGTCCCCTCTCTTTTTAATGTTTTCTAAAACCATGTTTCTTACCCATTATACTCTCGAATTTTATTCTCAAATTTTCTCTATTTTTATCAAGAAATTATATTATATTATTTTTTGAATACCCAAAACTCTTTATTTTCTAGGAATATTCACCTAAATTTAAAAATTATATATTCTATTCTGGGATTAACATACATGAAATCCACCTTCCCTTTTCATGGGTTAATAATTACATAAAAATCTTATCTTTAAGAACTTCTTAAAAACATCATGATTTAAATATAAAGCACATTTATTTTATTCTCTGTGGGTTATTGATGAAATTTTTTGTTTTGATTTATATGGATAAAATTAATTAATACATATTAAGTGTGTTCTATAATATCACTTCAATGCATTGTGTAAATAATTTAATCTCTATAGATGACATGTTTTATGATACCTTGGTGAATAACCATTGTAGTTTTTATGACACCTCGGTGAAAAACCTTGGTGATATGTTTATGAATGTCTAAAATGAATGTTGTAGCCACATTTCCAAGATATAATTCATGTTATTTTATTTATCATATTCCTTATGTTCTATTTTTTATTCCATGGTGATATTCCTCATGATCTTATCGATTTTTCCTCTAGATCACATGTAAATTGTTTCTCTTATTTTTCCTTAATGGGCCTTATGTTCACCGTTTCCTTTAATGTATGTACCTAGGTTATGAGATGCAGTAATTATACTTATGATGAACCTTTTATGATGTCATTCAGTTGGATAGAATAATTTTTTATATTTTCATGTATTATGTACCTTTTTTTCATTAAACTAAACTTTAAAAGATCCTCTATTTTATACAATGCAATGGAATGTTTATGTATGTTGGTCCTAAAAACTTTTCAAAGGGAAAAAAATAATCCCATAGATTTTAAAAATGAAGAAAAGTTTTTTTAAGGAAGAATAAAAGAACAAGGATGAAGAATACAAAATTTGGTAAAGTAAAATAGTGTGTTATGAACTTTAAGCCCTTCACAGATTGCCGCTTTGCATGGTGGTTCACAGCTTTGAAAAAACACTAGCGAATCGAATAGTTCACAGGGTGATGATGACAGTGTCGACCCTTGTAAATAAACAAATTTGTTCTTGGAGTGGAGGTGAAAAATTATTCCCCCACATATGAGGTCCCCCGTGAACCCAAACGGTTCACATGCGAGGTGGAGTTGAAAAACTCTCACAAAAAAATGAAGTAATTCACGGGATCGAGGTGGTGATTTTCACCGCCATGGATGATGACCCCATACCCTGCTAATCGATTCATACATTATTTGAGTTTTTCATTGTGGGCTTCCACAAAAGTTGTCATGCGAACCACAGATCCAGCTCTTCCGCTCTTCTATAAAAGGACCCTGAGGGGGACTGAAAAAAGGTCTTGGAGACTTTAACAATTTAGGAGAACAAATTTAAGAGCTTTGAAGGCACATAAGAAGAATAGCACCACAAAATATGGACTCTTTTAATTATTTCTTATAGGTAAAACCTTCTATATAACATTAAATAAGGAAATATAAATTTAATTGGTAGACTGCAGACCACATACCCTTCGTGGATGAACTTTCTGCAAACCGTTGGATCAATACCCCTTATTCAATCTAGCATCATACATAGTGCTTCACTATGTGGAAAAAACCCTGCAGCACATAGCACATCACTACGTTCATCAAACCCAACACCGCGTAGAAAAACACTACATAGACAGAACCTGGTTACGCGTAGTAAAACTCTACGCAGACCACATCTAATTCCATGTACCGCCATGGTACACGGATGGATCTCCCATACAAATAGAAATATTCTATGTGGAGGATATATCATCCCACATCAATAAATGGTACATGGAATGGGGTAACTTCATGTGTTCCACCTCCCGGATCTAGTCATTTCCTTTTGTTTCCTTTTCATCGTCTGTGGTCCTTCCATGAAACAGTCCAATGATGTTAGGCCAAAGTGTCTCCCAAATCCATTGAACCCATATGATAGAACCATCGGGTGGATCAGTGCACCCTTTTGAGTTTACATACCCATGGAAAGTGGAGTCACTTGGGTAATCCCTGCAATGGTGTAGACCTCTAGAATGTCTATAAGTTTATACTCCCATGATATCTCATGGTACAACGTTGAGATACAGATGTGAACCTCCCTATTCAATGGATCAATGGTAATATTTGTTCTCTCCATTTGATGATGTCCAGTGATAAATAGGGGAAATCACACTTAATTTACCCCTCTATGAGATCCAACATTCCTCCCCTTTCTAAGAACCAATGTTGGGTCATCCCTCCAAGAGTAAGCCCCTTTGATTATAAAAGGTGGAACTCTCTCCCCTACCTCTTCTACCGTTGTTCTCCTCATTTTCCCTAAATAGAGAAGAGAAAGTGTATTGTTTGTTGAATCTTTCACATCCTCTTATTTCTCACACTGATCATCACTCATGTGGTTATAGAGGATGGTAATGATCACAAAATTTACACAATCCACCTATAAATGAACTATGATAACTCTGATTCCCATCATAACTGGGATACGTAGGAACCCTTACTAAGGATCGAGCTCTATATCAACTCATATATGAAATGAGAAATCATGTTTCCACCATAAATGGGCCTTCTACCAGGTGTAAGACCCAAATTCAATGAGCTACAATAACTCTGATTCCTAACCCAAATAGGATATATAAGATGCTTGTCTAAGGATCAAGCTACAAGGTTATCCTTCTCAAAGGTTAACCCCAATCATGACCCCCAATTCATCAATGCCTCCTTTAGGGTATAAGTCCCAACTTTAACTAAAAATGGGCCTCCTCCTCGGTGTAAGATCCAAATGAAATGAACTACATGAATTATGATCCCCATCGTAACTAGGATACGTAGGAAGCCTTTATGAGACCCGATCTTCATATCATCTCATACATAAAATGAGAAATCATATTTCCCCCCACAAATGTGTCTCCTCCTAGGTGTAAACCCCGGATGCAATGAACTTTGAGAACACTGATTCTTGACCCAACCAGGATACATAGGATGCCTATCTAAGGCTTAAGATCAAAGGGTATCCTTATGAAATCTTAACCCCAATCATGAGCCCCAAATCATGTCTACATTATGGGAGTATTCCATGCATAGACCCCATCTTATTGAACTAAGAGGGCTCTGATTCCTCTCATGAGGATACGTAGGAATCCCATATTATGGGTTCAAACCTGACATTGAAACTAACGTTAATGTTTTTTGGGCTGTATCCTTAGTAGGTTCACCTTCACCCTAAATACTACATTTCTTATGGGTACCTTGGGAAAACTTGGTGTAAGTCCCACATCAAATCTAGACTAGGCACCTTCCACCTAGATTTCCTTGACGCATGATGTTAAAATACATGGATGGGTCCTCCTCACACAACCTTAAAAGGTGATTTTTCTAGTTATGTGGCACCGAACTACATGGGATCTGATTCCGATCATGAGGATAAGTAAGAATATTATATTATGGGTTCGAACCCGACATCAAAACAATTCACATCCCCCCTGGATGATGATAAACTCTAGAGTTCCCCATTACATGGCTTAAACTCATGTTGTCTTAGTAAACGATAAATGAATTACTGATCTATCCAAAAATGGGTATCATTGAGGAAGAACCTCAAATACACACAAATATCTTCATTAATGGAGAACCTCAGATACATACAGATGATTCTAGACCCACATGTATCCATGATCGATCCTGCAACTTTGGATTAATCTATGGAAACATGCTTGGGAAATAACCAAGTATTCAAAAATACATGATCATTGAATAAATATATAAGAGAGTCTAGGAATATGAAATAATTCCTCTCATAAGGGTGTGATGATCCCGAGTTCCCATCCTCTTAACGAATGTGTGTCCTTAAGTGTCGTTGGATAAATCATCATCCAATGAGAACATGCTTTTGGAAAGCAGGTCTATGTATTATGGATAACAAGGTCGTTGGGTGTTTCTAGATCCGAGAATAAACCTATTGGAGACCATTCGAGTACATCATGCCCGACGCAGATCGATTAAACAAATAATTAATCCCCTTTATTCACCCATCATAATAAACAATGCCACCTCTGGATGAAACGAAAAATGGTAAACCCGATATAAATCCTTCACTAAGGTGGCCACTATACACCACTAGAGGCCCCTTTCACATCCAAAAAAGAGGACCATGAAAGGTCATCAATTATATAGTTGGTCATGAGATTCTACTTTGATGAGGTTTTTTTGTCTACACTTGACATGCATATTGCAGGAATTATACAGATTTTCCTTCAATCCAATTGCATCTTGATATTTTGGTCTGACACATGCATTCAAAACAGCACAGGAAACTAGGCCCTCAACAAAGAGAAGGACACCATCACCCACCCAGCATCTTCAACACTGGGCTTCAAATGCACTAATTAATGAGTACCATCAAAACATTACTCTCCCCACCATTGAGGAAGAAAGGAAAGATCTCTAGGAAATAAAGCCCCACCAGTCGCCCACACAACAGCAGACATCGGTCCAGAATTGGGGGGGCACTTGCTGTCCACAACTGTTTCAGGAGCCTATCCCCAACATGTAACAATGAGTACCTCCCTTATATTAGGGAGGCATATGAAGTCGAAAATGCTGACTTAATACCAACTGCTCAGGGGTATTATGCAAGATTAACTGTTAGAGGATGTCGTCACTAACAACGTGTGACCCAGTATCCTTGTTATGAAGAGGAAACTACACCAAGGGCTCTAGATGAAGCTCAATGAACAAAGGTCCCATGTGTGGCCTGCTGAGGGAAGAGAACATACAACCAGGAGTTGTTCATCACCCTAGTTCCTGAGGAAGAGATACATTGCACGAACATGGTGGCAAACTACTGGCATACATATATTCCTATCCCTTCTTCTGAAGCCCGCCATGGAAATATTGTGGAAACCTACAAATAGATGCGTATCCATGGTCACTCTTCTAAATCCCACCATGTAAGTACATTGAAAATTACAAATAATCACAAATTCCCACCAATAATCACTTTTCCCACCATGAAAATAGGGTGGATAATTATAGGCAGATGCAAATCCCTACCGATGTGCAAGAAGCCCTTCATTTAAATAGGGAGGAAACCAACTACAAGCAGGCAAAAATTCATGCTGATGCATACCAAGCCCACTATCTAAACATGGAAACAAACTATGGACAATCATATAACACTATCAATGCACGTGAATCCCACCATTCAAATACAGTGGAAATCAATAGGCATGCATATATTCTTACCTACTATAATAAAGCTCAATAGTAAAATATGGTGGAAAGAAAATATAAGCTAATTCAAATTCATGCGGATGCATATCAAGCTTATGAGAAAAATACACAGGCATATGAGAAAATGAAAATTCATTCTCATAGATATGAATCCCACCATTCAAATATGGTTGAAATAGGATAAAACATTTGGTGTATCTCGACTATAAGTCAAGGTAAGACTTATTCCTTTTACCTAACATAGGAGAACTTCCAGTACCCACTGGAAACACATGGAGAACCAGAGTAAGAAAGAACTCCAACTTTGGCTTTGGAATGAGCATTTAAAGTTGTTCTAGCAAAAGAAATATCTCAAAACATCTTGGAAATGATTGAGGATTTGATATCAATTCCATATCATATCCTCTAGACCTATCAATATATAATTGCATCTACGTAAAAAGCAAGTAGTCAGACCCACGACCCCATCTCCCCAAGAGGGGTGAGTCATCCAAAAAATAAGATAGTAACTCCAGAGAAAATTTGCATCCCTATTCCAATCCATGAGGGTCGACGCCCATATTCTGTGATACAAGGAAAACCAGATCAGTAACAAATACTCATTCCAACTGGGGGACACAGGTCCATCATAGTGGCCACTCTAGGAAAGGAATATATCCTTGTCAGAACTCAAGATGTCTGTCATCATATCCTGATGGCATAACGGGAACAAAACATACAAGAAACCAAATATAAAGGCTGTTACCAATAGTAGGCGGCCCCAGTTACCCACAAGAGAATGCCCAAAAATTAAACGTGCCAAAGGAAACTAGAAAACGAAGGGCACATTCATGATCATGCTCTACTAGAATCTTGAGTTATTGATGCTATTAAAAATATATCAATATAGGATCAAGATCTTATCAATACATTACCAAATTATAGAAGTAGCAGTAGCAGTTGCATAAGTCCTCCCCGCAACATCACCACTAGCAGCTCTGAAGGCCCTCCCCAAAGCACCCATGGGGGCTTATCTTGTTGGAAATAAATGATCAATCATGAGAGTCTATCTCTTGATGAGTATCATGGTAGACCTACCATTTACCAGAAGATCATATAGCAGGAAGTTACTCCCCTTGTTGTCATCCTCCCTAATAGTCCTCCCTAGGGTATATGATGTAGAAATTCTCCCTATAGTTAGATGTCAAACTATGATGGTATTCCTCGCCATGATCGCAACCACTATGAAGGTCCTCCTCCCAATGAAACTGAGCAATAAGAAGTTCCTCCCCTTGTAACAGTATATCCTGAAGTCCCTCACTGGGATGAACACTGTAGATATTCTCCCTATATACATATATCAATCCATGATGGTAGTTCTTTCCATGATGGTAGTTACTTTGAAGGCCATCCCTGCAATGACATCAAGTGGAAAGAAGGTCCTCCCCTTACTTTTTCTCACCCTGAAGACCCTCAATAGGGTATAACCCATGGGGATACTCCCTATGGTTAGACATCAAGCTATGATGGTAGTACTCTCCATTACAGAAACAACTGCGAATGTCCTCCCTATAATTAAAATTCACATTGGCAATAATGTCCTCACCTCATCGAGACATGCATGAGAAAGCCCCCATATTCTGAGGTTCTTGAAAATATGGAGTTAGACACATTAGATAATCTATCTATGACAAGAAATATCCTTTCTCAAACAGAAGATAGTTTGGGTCCAAAATCATCCTCTAATCCACCTCCGTACCATTCATATATTGATGAAACTTTTACTAACATTAATATAGAGGAAAAAATCATTAAGAACCACCCAAATTGTGATGACTAAGTAGAAGAGTCTCTGGAAAATGAACAAAAGGATATGATTCTTATGAGAAGACAACTATATAGAGATGACATACCGGTTATGTTTTTTCCCACAACCACTTCTCGGTTCGACATAAAAATAGAATTTTATGAGGAATGCATACATAACATTCATAACAATATCTGGGAAACTCTCCCTAGTTGAAGTCAAAATTTATACCCTAGGATGGGTATGTAGATCATGTTAATATATAGGTGGAGATTCACCTTCAAATTGACCTAGAAGTTCTTCTGTCTGAATGGAGTCCACAATCTTAGAGGTGGAATAAATTTCTCAAACTATTTTCCTCCACTCGCTACAAAAGTTTCATTGCCTTATCAGTGATGCACCATATGGTGTTCATATCTCGGGTTAGGGAGAGAATGGAGAACTGTTCATCACCCCACTTCCCATCCATTAGGGCCCAATAGAAATGGAATCCTGCAATGTCATTATCCCAAGATGATAGCCAAATGAAATACCTATTCAGGAAAGGTGGTCCGCTCAACGAAAAATGGCCTTGAGTAAGACTCAAATGTGTTAGGCCCGATGAGAACAAGTCATTCAAAATCTCATGAACTAGGCCACCAAGAACATTAAGAAGGCTTATCGCCTAAGGTAAGCTAATCATCAAGTAATTCTCATTTCTTTAGAAGCAAATAATTCATGTGCCGACTCGGAACCATATTTGGCTCACCCTAGAATGTGAATGCATGAGATAAAGAAAGAGATGATAGCAGCAAAAATTGACGCAAGACGGGATCAACCCCAGCCCACAGGGGTCAGGAATTTTTTAACACAAAATTCCCCCATAAGGCAATAAAATTTGGTCTGAGGTACAATGGAAAAGGAAAGAGATCAACCCAAACCCGTAATGTTGGGGGCATTTTTACCTCAACCATCTGGCCAACGGATGTTAGTCATTTCCCTCTTGTGGAGAATAATGAATAGAGAGGTTGCCCATTATGTCCCATCTAGTGATTCATGTTACCTGGAAAGGAGACATACGTTTAGGTCATGTCAAGGTTCTATTCAAGCTATCCTTTATCAAGAAACCTGAAGAGGACCCCATAATTGAATGAGAAGATCCAATAGAGAATGCAAGAATCTCTCCTACCATTCCTCACCTGGTATGCTTCCCCCAATGTGGTATTAATCGATGAAATTAATGGATGTAAATCCCATGGACCTCACTAAAAATGATACAAATAATGATTATTTAGGAGAATATGGTTCCCTTCAAGAGATAATCCACCCCGATCATGAAGGTGTGCCCTAAACTTGGGAACTCCTTTAGCCAATCCATCATTACCTCCCTTGAAAATCACCAAAAACCAGAAGAATAAGAGAAAATTCACACACAACCTACCTCCTACTCCCCATGAAAAAAAGTCTCTGACACTTGAGGAGAGATTATCTTGATAGGAGGAATAAATAAAAGAGATTATGTGAATTAATGTTGATTTGCTTCAAGCGATCTGTCCTACTTGATATGTTCCTCAGGCAGAGCTTCAACATACACTCCCATAAGGTGTACCTCTACCAAAAGGGCTCATCCCGACAAATTAAGAAAGGTTTAAAAACACATATAAGGTGGATTCTGGACCCTTATCCTACCTGAACCCAATCTTGGAAGGATATAAAAATTTACCTCCCTTGAGGAAGCAACTGGAAAAAAATATGGAAAATCCATAAAGGCTTCCCATGGTCAAGTATCCACCTTAAGTACCAATAACACCATCCCAACCAATCCTATCCCCTACTACATCAAACCATTATTAGGTCCAACAAGACACACATTAAGGGATCATGAATACCATTAAGAAATTGGTAGATCAATTGGAAGCCATGGAAGGGTGGCATGCTCAGATATAACTAGAACAGAAACCCTACCCTGACTAGGTAAGCAATGTCCTTTCATCAAAAAATTTTGGGAACCCTGTATTCCCAATGTTCAATGGATTAGGTGACTCGGAACAACATTTTATGCACTACGCATCTTATTGTGATCCCATGATGGGAACTTTGGAGCAGAAAGAAGCAATGAAACTCTGATTCTTCATGCAAACCCTGTAAGGTTCATCCTTTGTATGGTATATAAGTTTTCCAGTTAATTTGATAACAGGACGGGAGGATCTCCAGTAGAATTTCCTTTTCCATTTATTTTAAATATTTCCTAAAATGATAGTGAGTGACCTTATAAACTGAAAACATCAAGAGAATGAAAGAGTCTCATAATTCATTATCAGATGGAAAGGTCTGACCAACACTCTAAACCAACCATTGCCCTAAGATGAGATGCTTTCTATGTGCATCGATAACCTTCATGATGAGTTACGAAAAAAACTCATCCTAGAAATGTATACAAGTGGGTTTCAGGATTTCTCTATCATTTCTCAAAGAATAGAAGATTCCTTGCAATGGAAAAATCTAAAGTCTCAAGAAACCCCATTATCCCTAGGGAAAAGAGTTAGGAGAGCTGAAGTAGTTTTCAATACGCTCAATCCATGTAACATCTTATGTATTTATAAAATAATAAATTTTTATATCTATTAATATTTTTAAATTTAATATTAATTTTAGTTTAAAGTAGACACTATATATAATAGGGTACCCAACACACAACAATGAGTTTCTCTGAAATCATACGTTGCACACAACACTGAGTTATACTGAAAAATAATACAACAATAATATTATTATTTTAAATGGTAATTAATGCCTACCCGTTGTGTTGGTAGGAATGAAAAAAATTAACTGTATTATGATTTTACATATTTTTTTAATGTTTTTACATTTATCCAATGTATTTTATAGGCTTAAAATGAGAAATAATCCAATTTTAAGCATCAAATACTCTAATATTTTTAAAAGTTCATTTTATTGCCTTTTGATAGAGAAAACTTTTTAAAAATAGTTTTTTTTTCACTTTTATATATTATATTTGAAAAAATAAGCTTCTTATTTAGAATCGAGGCATGAAAATTTACTTTTTTTGAAATTTTGGTGTTTTTCTAATAAAATCCATATTTTTATGAATACTGAAAAATACTGCATTTTAATTCAAAACTGCATTTTCATCTAATTTATTTATATAGTTTTATTGCCCTTTTAATTTATTTTAAAGTGTAATTGGATTAGATTTTTATCATTTAATCAAATTATAGTTATTTTAAGTAATTTCACAACTAAATTGGACATAAATAGATGCCAATATTTTGATAGTTTTTACTTCTTAAAAAACCGCTTACTGGTTTTGACAATAAGAATTAATTTTAAATTAATTAATTAAAATTTTGTGTTTTTAATTTTAAAAAAATATATTCCATATTTTTAATCATAATTACCAAATTATGTAAATAGGTACCTTTTATTTTTGGACTTTATGAATCGTAATTTCAGTAATTATTTTTATTTACCATGGTTAAATGGAAAATCAGGTAAATAAGGTTAAAAAATAATACTATAATAATATAAAACTACCCAAAAACATGTATAAATCTTATTTGATGAGGTATGTACGACCATGGAAATCCTTGGGGTGATTTTAGGACCCCATGGAGCCACTTGGGTGTGATAATGTCTTTTATGATATTTATTTTAAAGAAAAGGGAAATGTAACATAAACTTGTACCTCCTAACTAATTTTTTTTAATTTTGTTTATATAAATGATCTCTTAGACTATAAATATTCATTATAAATATAAAAATATTTTCTACATCATGGTATTTTATTTATATTTTTTAGATATTAAATAAATAAATTTATTTATGACATAATGATGATACAATGATTACCTTATTAATGAAATATTCAAATAAATGATATTATAAATTTCAAAATAAAAGTAATATAAACATTTTTATGCCATACACTAATTTTTTGGATTATTTTTAAATGTTAGGGATAATTTAATTCCTTTGTTTTGAAGGAATGAAGTTGTTATGACTAAAAAAATCAATTACTAAATAGTGTCAAAATTGACATAAATGAGTTTTTAAAACAAATACCATTTTATTAAATGATATAATAGTCTTAAGAATATAATATTCATAAATATTACTTATATAATGTTAAATATTTAATTAATGTTACACTTGGGGTTCTATTGGCCTTTTATAGTAACTATAGTAACCATATATTATGAAAATACAAGAAGACATTGTAAGAGTTAATGTTTTTAACTAAGGGTTAAAGATTAAAGATAAGGATAATTTTGTAACCTAAACTTATCTAAAATAGTTGAGAGGATTTAGACCCATCCTAATATCATCCTCTAAATATATCACTTTGTAACAATTATAATTCTAAAATCAATTTATAATAAAATAATATTTAAAGACTTTCATAAAGTGTCCCTCCTACCTCTTATAAAAGGCCCCCACCTATACCCACTTACTCACACCACTCAAACCCCTTGGCTCGTCAAAATTTTGATAAAATAATCTCATAACATCCCTCCCTTATTCTTATAATACTTACCTTGGGAATAAGGAAACCCAAAGAATTCTTTTGGCTCAAATCAAAAGGATATACCTGATTTAGAGGTAATGTCTTCTCTCAAGCTCCTTTCATTTATTTTCCTTCTCCAACCACCTAAACTATATTTATTAAAAAAAATAATAAAAAAACATTATTTTCAATATAATATGATGCTTTTATGCTAATATTTTGACCTAAACTAACACACACCTCCATCTAATAAATTTAGAACATATTGTTTCTATGTACGGTGAACTACTGCCTCATGAAATAATGATTATTAAATTTTCTCCTACCACCTCTAATGGTTGACATTATGATGAAAATGTATTTATTTGAAACATATATGATATTTATATTATCTTTTTGTTTCTTTATGAGTCAATTAGAACATACCTTTATGCTTTTCATGTTGTATAAGTAAGATAATTTCATTTGAGGAAGTGTGGACTACCGCCCCTCAAAGTGATATGAATCATTCATGCTATACATGGAATGTTTAAAGGATGTATTTAATGAAATTATGTAACATATATAAAAAATATATTATACTATAATTATAATATACACATTCATCAATTAGTTTTCATTATTTTAATATGACAAAGAAATGAAAGTAGCGTTCATGCGTACGTACGACATATCGTCTCCATGAACGGTGCATTTCATTTCTTATCTCCAAATATTATGGATTATTTTAAATATATATATATATATGATATTTATATGTTATTTAAATCATTAATGTAATTCTGTAGATGATGTAATTATGACCATATGGACAATTTGTAATCATAACAAGTCATTTTTTACTCAAGTACCGAATATCGACTAAATGTACGATATGAACTAAAATCATTAAGTAATTGATATAACATGTTAAAAAGTGATATAAAAGGAATTAAAAATATTAAAAAGTTTATAAAACAAGTATAAACTACCTTAAGTTTATTATTAAATAATATAATGAACAGACAAGACAAGTCAGACTCAAGGTTAGGGATTTCATCTCAATCTCCTCTCTTTGGTACACATCTTCATGTTATGCACCTTTATTTTCCTATAATGTGTATATATAACCATTTGAATAATTATATCATGAATTATTATATTATCATGATATTTAATTTTTTTACAATCTAATTCCTTAATGATATGTATTCAAGTGTTTCTTATGTGGTAAGGAAATTCTCAAACTTTTCTTTTCCTTTCAAGTTCTATTTTATATGTTGTGTCTTTCAAATTTCCATAACATGTTCTTATTTCCATTATATTATGTCCCTATACTATATTATGAGTATTTTATGAATTTATGACCCCTATAACCTCTCTTTTTAATGTTTTATAATACCATGTTGCATAGCCGTTATGCTACAGAATGTTTGTCTCAAAATATCTCCCTTTTTCTCAATAAATTATTTTATTTTATTTATATGAATACATAAACACCTTTAATTTACATGGGTATTCATAAATACATAAAAAAGGCTTATTTTATTCTGGAATTGAAATTCATAAAATCCTCATTCCTATTCCGTGGGTTATATATGACATAATGATCAGGTTTTTAATCACTTTTTAAAATGTTGTGATTTTGATGTGAAACCCATTTATTTTATTCTATTTGGGATATTTATGAAATTTTTGATTATTGTAACACCTCGGATCCATAAGCTCAGATTTGGTGGCTTATTTTATTACATTAGCATATATACAAGGAAGATTCATCTTGAAGGATCGATTAGTTTAGTAGTTTTGGAAATGAGATACATACAAGGGTTAAAAATTATAACTCAAAACTAAAAACAACATAACAACTTAAACAGAAAATCCAAAAATCTATTAGAATAACCCTACAATTCATTCATAGAATAATCATCCTCATAACCTCAAAGGATAAAACATAATAAAGGGGTGATCTCAAATGCTCATTAAGGGTAAGAAATATAGTGGAAGATATCATAAACATAAGCATTAGGCATAGTGAATAACTAAAAACACATGCCTTTAAAAAACTAAACTTGAACACATTATGGAAGGAATAAGAGCTGAATAAATAATTCCACATTAAATCATAAACATGGGTATTATACTAGTTTAATGACCTCATTAAATTTCAATTAATAGTTTCATAATGAGGAAAATTAATATTCCTGACAATCTAAAGCATAACATCAAGGCCTTGGCCAAGACATAAAAATGATTAAGGCCTCGGCCAAAACCATATCTAAAAATGGGCAAGGCCTCAGGCAAGTCCATATATATTTGTCTCATGAGACCTACTGATGCATAAAGGGGATATAGCAGGCCCCACCTATCACATAATAAGTCCAATGCATTACTCATATGAGTGGGGACAAACATAAATGACATATACATCAATATTAAAACTAACATATGAAATGTAAATAACTTTCCTCGAACATTAAGCATAAACACTAACCATTCGAAGTAAATTGATTAATGTTTTTAGGAAAGAACATTCATAGTAAAACTAATCAAAAACCATTAAATTAAATATGGTATATTAAATTATACATAAGGATCAATAATAGTGATAAAATATATGAAGATACTCTTATAAAATCATTGAGTAATTCTTGAGATAAATACTCTTTTACTTTGAAAAGAAGTTTTCTTTTTGAAAATTATTTGTACAAAACTATAATTGAAGTAATATATAATTTTCATAATAAATTTTGTAATTTTATAAATATAATGGTTTATAAAAACAGATTATATAGTGCCCTTGAAAATAGGTAAGAATTTGAGAAATTCCCTTGGAACAGGCTTGTATTTCAGAAATAATTTTGAAAGTTCCTTTTAAAATATGTGACACACCATAAAATAAAGAAGGATTCTAGTTGGTAAAATTATATAGAACACTCACAAATAATTTATTATGGTTACATAATAATACATAATAATTTCATTATGGTAAGTAGACAAAAAAATTAACACAAATGAAAATGGTGGTTCGGGTGGAAAACCCTTACAACTTTGTAATCAATTGAATCATATGCCCCAAAATTAATAATCATCAAATGATATATTTAATATCATGAAGAAATATATTCATGGTATTAAATATCAATGTTCAGTATACATACACCATACATAAGTAATAGTAGGGAATACAGAATATCTCACAAAAATGGAAGTGAGATGAAGAAACCCCTTAACTTATGCCCAAATGTGTTCCTCGATTGATCTTAATGAACTGAATAATAAAATTTAGATTCATTAATTAATAATTATAGAACCCCCTCTACATGTAAATGATTTAGTTTAACATTATTTTTTCAATTCATGGTCTTTTATGGGTTTAAGAGGTTCAATTTTATTATTTTGGAAGCATTTTAAACCAGAAGAGGGTTCCATGTCTATTTCATGAGGTGTGTTCTCATTAACACTATCTTTGTATTAAACCAGAAGATAACATAAATTTATTTCTCTACAAGGGTTAACATAGTCCTCAAATCATATGGTATATAACATATTCAAACTCACAAGGGAAAATAATGTGAAATAGATAACCATAGATACAAATTCACTTCACATCTTGGCTTAACAAGTGAATTAAGATGTCATAATTGATTACTTTTATTCATTTTTTTCAGAAACACCATATAATTTAATGAAAAATTCAAACAAGAGAATATCTCATGTATAGTAAATATATCCATAAAATGAGTGATCAATGTCAACATATTTTCCTAAGTACCTACTATATGATTCATGCATGCACACCATGTGCCTTACCAGCCTATGAGTAAAATATCATAAATCAATAACATCACCCAAAAATTCTATCAAACAAGGTTAAATAATACAACAACTATAATAAGATAATCCTCAATAATAATAATCACATCCCTAGAAACATGGGCTTTCCCCCACACATATGTTAGCTAATCCCATGTATGGGATCATTACCAAGACCTAACACCTCTTATTGTCCTATATACCTTGAAAAAATATTAAAACAAAAGTAAATATAAATAATATACCCCTTTAATACCACTTTGTAACTTCCTTGACTCAGTTCTCCCTTACATAAATGAGATGGGTTGGCACGAGACCTCAAGCGCACCTCTATGTATTCCAGAGGTATCCAACAAGTAGAAAGGGTCTATTATGTATAGTGGTGAGACTATTCCCTCTTTTAAAGAATTAAATACATAGAGGAAACTTGATAAAAAATAAATACAATCAATTTTAAAAGATAAATAGGAAATTTCCAAAAGTAACTAATATCCTCAATCTAGGAAATTTCATACTTAATATAATACTAAAGTCTTTAAATAAAGAAAATGAGTGAATGGATCAAATTAAAGACACCCAAAACTAGTCCCAAACCCTATGCTTGGTTTCATATCCAAACCCTAGTACCATATAACAAGTCAAATAATCAAGAAATTTTCCTTTTTCCCTTTGTTGACTTACATCCATGAATAATTATCGAGCACCAAATGATAGGATAAACATGGTGTGATTAAAATTATGGTTATAGAAGAGCTAAAAAAATACTTAAGATGGGGTTAATTGAGTTCTTGAAATTTTCTTCACTTAAAACCACCCTCTATAAAGATACAAAAATTGATCTTATCTTATAACAAGAAAGAAATGGAAAAAAAGTTAGAGAAATATTGAACATAAAATATTTTATACTAGTTAAAGGTATAGAAATCCCTTATCCACTCAACTAATACTCAAATCCAAGAGCTTGATAACTTCACTAGTACCATTCCTTTTTCTTGGGACTACCCAACTAAGTGAAAGTATCCATCACTTGGTATAAATCTAAGATCTTTTATTGGGATCTTATAAGTATTTAAACAAAAAACTCCTTCAACACTCAGTATAAGGAGTTCTTGCTTCCATTAATGAGAATGGATAATGGTATATTACAATATAAAGCACACAGTTTCAATATGCAACTAAAATAAGAGAAGAGATCTCAATGAGAAAAAATAATAATAGATAATTACTTGAGAAGAGACTTTAAAATATAACAGGATTGATCTTGAAACCATAATTGTAGAGAACATGATTCTTCTTCCTCTTTTTCACAACATAGATAACTAACAACACAAAATGATTCAAAAGAGGTAGAGTGAGTGTTGTAGCTTATATTCTTATTGATCTTATTTTAAGGAAAATCTATATGTTCTCTAAGAACACAAAATAGATATCTAAGAAACTCAAGGTGTCCTTTTTCATAAAAATTACCTTAGAAAAAAGTACTAGGCAATAAAAATAATCTCTTCTCCTTAATTTCATAGTTCTTACACCCTTTGAAAAATTATTTTACAATGAATATGTAGTATATTGTTTATTATGTTGAAATCAGTATTAATTTTGAATTGAATTAATGTAAGAGTAATAAATACCCACGTTTCATAAGGTCATCGATGATTTTGGATAACTACATAGTTAGAATATATATATTTGAATTCAGATTACTGAATTGATCACATAGTTTGTTTTTCACAGAGGGAAAGTTTTTACATAGTCAAATTACCTATCCATCTTGATCAGTTATCCAAAATTTATATAAATTAATAGATCATGTATCTGATTGGAACTTCATATCCGAATATTCCTTGGATCCAAACCATATTGTTGATTACTCCATTTATCCTATTCAACATAGTTGGTTCATCGATGTAGCCATTTCTTAGGTAGCTCATTCATCGATATAGCTGATTCACGTAGACGATTCTATCATGTTGTTGATTAACATATTTAATGCTTGATGTAACTAAACTCCATATTGAAAAATACCTTATGTCTCTCATTTTTCCAGTCTTACAAAAACTTTCATCAGAAAATAATATTACAGTAGAAGGTAACTAATAATGTTAAAAAATATTAAACACACATATAATAAAATTAGTTAGTAAAAAATACGTGTTTTGAGATCATTAAAACATAAAGAAAATGAGATATGTTGGGATAACATCAATAACCCAACATAAACTTATTAGGACACCACCAACAGTGTCTAATTTAGTCCAGTCTGAGTAATGGTGCATAAAATAATATGACAAATAAGGGATTTAATTAAAATTAAATAAAAAATCTAAAATAACCTTGCCGACCCTCGAGCTCGAGAGTGATTCCCTAAGTTATCCATACTTGCTTCACCTATTACCATAATTCCTATGTCCATAACCATGAATTGTTCTATTATAAGTATCTAGAATATCCATATACATATTTTCAATTTGTAATAGACTCAAGGAAAATCCCCATGCCAGGGGTTAATTATATATTCTATCCTTAACATACCATATCTAAATTCAAATTACAAGGGACAATTAAATATTCAGTTCCCAGTAGACTAAAGGTGAATTCCCATTCCTTGGGACAATACCAATAAAAATTGTTAAAACAATAAAAATGGTGTAAAACAAGACAATAATCCAATAACATGAAAATTTATCCAATTATAAGTTAACAATTCAATATCTGGTGAATTATATATGAAATTGCACACTTATAATTTACTTGTCAATTATACCTTATTACCAATTCAAATTTCAATCCAAGTCTATATTTACAAATTTTTCCCCTATGGTGACAAGGTTCACATGTTTTGATCTAAAGAACAACCCGTGATCCCATAATTTATTTTCAATAATAATATATTTGAATAACCATGATATCCAACCTAGGGTCGAGGATAGGAACACCTCAAAGGTGGCCTAAATTCCCAGTTTTAAATCACTAATGAACCAAACAGGGTCCACAAAATCTATAAGTAAAGGAATTTAGGGAATATGAGTGATTACCAATTGAAGGAGGTCACACGAATGGTCTGTTAACATGACCGCACATGTTACATGTACTTGAAAGAGAAATATGGAAAATGGGAGATTATTTAGAAAACCAACCTCAAAAACTCTTGACATGAATAAATTCATTAATGAACAATGTAGAATTGGGTTTCACGAACCAGCCAGAGTCGACCCTGAACTGGTCACCCAGGCCAGCCCGCGATAAGTCCTGAGAGGCATTCCCGATCCTCCCAGGATTGAGACAAGAACCGAGGGCATCAATAGAGTACACAAGGGAACAATTTAACCCAAATATAAATAATCAAACAAACAATGGAAAAAATGGTTAGCCTAATATGCATTTACATAAAAATCGAACTGATCATTATTTATACAAGAGACTAAAAGTACAACTAAACCAACAACTCAATTGACCAAACCTGATAACCAACTAACTCCAAGTGACCCCTTTGGTCACTCTCTAATACATTGATCACATGTTGCCCAAGTCAATCAAAATCAACTTGAAACCTCTACAAGTGCTAAAAACAGAAGAAGACTATAGGCGTGAGTATTAAAATTCAGTAGGTTATCCCAATATTATATTCTCAATGCACATCCTTTAAAATAAAATAAACATTAATTTCAAGTTTTAAATAGAAGATATAAATTTATGTTTTCCAAATGTGGTCCCATTCTATAAAAAAATTACCAGACAAAAACATTCATGTTTTATAAAAAAGAATGCTAGTAATAATTTTCAAAGAGGTGCAACTTCAAAATGAAACTAGTTTTCAATAGGGCTTCTTTAAAGAATATAAAATTTTAAATAAATCACCCACATTAATTAATTTACCAACCAAAAAAAACGTATTCCAACGGTGAGTAAAAAATAGACAATGATCACAAGTCATGGGAACACCCCTAGACACAAGTTATTTGTAAGCCAAAGGTACCTCCTATCTCGGTGAAAGTAACCATAATAAATATCTTTTCTCATGCACATGAGCCAAAAGTTGGATGCATACCCATAACCTAGTGGTCCCTCAAAATAATAATCATCATAGTTTAGTTATTGTTGTCATCGTCAAACATGCTACATGAAATAGGAGCCAAACCCCCTGGGATCACTAGAATAATACTACACGACCGCCAACCAAGATATCTGGGATTCCATTTAGTGCTCAATCAAGTTACACATATTATAAAATACACATTTCACATCAAAATTCCATTCCCAAACCATAAACACACTGACATCCCACAAACGTTCTTCACATTTCTTTCATGAATCAATAAACTGTTTAAAAATTTTGTAAAACAATTTCAAGGAGTATATTGAGGCTTTGCACATAAAACACATTCAAAAACGCTCTTATAAGTATAAAAACACAGCAAAACCATACCCAAACATATTTTTCATCCCTAAAAACATTTAATAAAATCATTTCATGGACCATAAAACAATTACAATTGACACAACATGGTATATACATGTAAAACACTTATTCTTCATTTTTAGCCATGGCCAAACAGGATTTTAAAAATTTTCTCAAAACTGACATTATACAAAGTTATGCATTTAAATTTTATTAAGGAGGTGTATAAACACCATTTACAGTAGAAAAAAACAATCATAAACCCCTTAAAACACTCAGGTTACATATTCTAAACACAACCATTTTCATAAGGATGTGAAACGAGCAATTTTCTAGAAACTCAGGCCAAAACATATGGTAAACCTAAACTCATCTATTTGTAAAACCAAATACAAATTTGAAATCCATAAAAGGATCCCAAAATAATTTTTTTTCATTATTCCAATGTATTTATAAATCCAAACAAATCATTTTAAATTTCACTAGACACATAAAAGTCAACTAGACAATTTACTAACATGTGGCATGTACTCTTTAACAAAACAACTTATTTTAAGCACTTAAAAAGGGATAAAAAACCATTTCCATACCATAAATTTATTCAAGATACTGAAACATATTCAAAATACTATGAACCAAGTGAAAAACTCATGGAATAATTTATCAAACAAGTGGAGTGCACATTTATACAAAAACAACTATAGTTTTAACAAAATAAGGAATAAAACATCATTTGCATAGAAAATAATTAAAAAAAATGTTTCAAAGTAGAAAATATCATATAAATATGGTTATAATAGGATGATAATGATGAAAATTAAATGATAAAGTCTTGTTCAAGGGATATACTACCTCAAATCCATGGCGAAAAGGAAACGAGCACCTGAAATCACCCGTTGCAGTTCCCAACACTCTAGATCTATAAAGACCCACCCTAAACGAACCAAACCCCATAAAAAATCATTCAAAAATAGTAACTTAGGTTTTTAATGACCATGTGAGAGGATGAAACCAAAATAAAATGGAAGGAGAAGGAAGACAAAGAAGAAAAAAGATGGAATCTCACCTTGGAAACTAAAGGACTTTTCATCTTCCCTTATATCTTCCCATTTAGAGGGTAATTAATGGAATGTAACTTCTAGGGTATTATCCTTAGGTCTTTAAGAAACATGGAAATTTTATTTGGGTTAAATATAGTTAAGGATAATGGAATTATGAAAGAGACAATTTACCATATATAATCTGAATTATTTCAGGAATCGGGAGGCATTTCTTCCTAATACTAGGGCAAGATGATCTCCAAAGAGTGAAAATTGACAATGGTGGTGTTTATATTTATCTTGGGATTTAGTGGGAGGTAGAATTACTAAAAAATGTCAAAAAATAAAAAATATATAAAAGTAACAAATTATTTTTTTAAAACTGGACAGGGGCCCACGGGATGGCCCAATACCTGAGTAGATAACCCAAATTCACCATGATTATTAATTATTAATGGGTATAAAAGGATATTTAGGGTTTAAAATGTCAGGTGAGGAAAAGTAAAAAGTGGAATGAGTCAAAAATGATAAAAAATGAAGGATTTATAAAAGAAACAAAATATGTTTTTAAATCTGAAAATGGGCTGACAGTTTGGCCCGATTCATAAAGTAACCACCCTTTTTACAAAAACTCCCAAAAAAAGAATTGAGGCACCCAAAGATAGATTATTAGATATAGATGAAACTATAAAAATCAACATTAATCTCACCCAAGACCCAGGAAAAGGATCAGGATTTCTAATGAACTAGATCAAAACAAAGACATGAAAAATTGGGTGTGATAATTATCCCCACAATTAATGTTTTCCTCTTCGAAAAGAAAAATCACTTTCCAGCTTAAAGATAAACACCTAAGGATTCTTTATAAATATATTTCAGCCTCCAAATCCAATGACACACCATAAAATATCAATGGAACTTAAGCCCCATACCTCAAAGAAATCACCAACTCACAACCACTTCCTGAGAATAAACCGATGGATCGAGTCACAACCTCCACAACCAAATTAAGAACTAGATTGTGGGGCCTTCTCCCAGTGGACACAATGATCACCCAAACCAAATAGAACTCATGAAAAATAAAATATTCCAGGGGATACCAGAATATACTCTCCACCATTAATAAACTACTAGCACTAGACAAGTTCTTAGGTTGAAAATCCATGAGACCCATGGTGGGTCTCCCTACCATCAAAAACCAACTAGAAATGAAAAAACAAGAATTAAAAATGAGCTAGAATCGGGCCTCACTCAAAAAAGCTCACCAAAACTCTCCTGCAACAACCAACCAACCCAAGTTGATAGGAACACAACATGAACATTTAAGCCACCTACTCTCGAATGGAGGCGGCAAGAACTAGGCCAACCCATTCTGTATGGATCTAGACCCCCACCAAATAGGGAGGGGAGGGAAGGGGACCCAATCATTGGGACATTTAAACCAAAAAATAAATAAACAAAATAACTCACTAAAATGGTAGAGGTATGAGCTTATAAATACTACCCACAATCCCAAGATTCCTGACTATGCACCAGCTTCACTCTAAAACCTATGGATGGAGCTCTAATGGATGAAGCATCTATTGACTCGCAATCTAGCTTTGATAATACCTAACTTGTACTATATCCCATAGTTCTATACAGTACCACATAACACTCCCAAGAAGAAACAATAGATCAAGAGACACTATGAAACTCTCTTCCTCGAAAACACATTTTTACCCAAACCAGAACATGGAGATACTGTCATGACCTGTCCCCCAGGGCCCATGATGTGACTAACCCAAGCCCGCCTTCCATAGGCGAGGGGCTGGAGACTAGCACTGAAGGTGTATTCCCTAAAACTTGGAAGGCATTGACTTTATAACCTATAACACACACAACCATGCACAATGAAAGATACGAACTCAAGTAAACTGAATAGTAAACAAAGTGAGTACAGTAAGTAAAAAGGGACTAGAATACAAGACCTACTGGAAAGTAAAAGGAAAACTAGAAAGTACAAGATAGATAGTAGGTAGAAAGTAGCTCCTAGATCGTCCCCACATATCCTACCTGAAGGGTATGTACAACTCATGAATGGCCATATCTGCGGTTCTCTTCATCTAACGTCCACCTCCGAGCTACCTCCAGTCCTGGTACCCTCATACTCAGTCAGTGTTGTCTATCGTTTGCACCAAACACAATGAAGTGCAGGCATATCCCATGCATGGGTGAGTATAACGATACTCAGTAGGGACCCCAATACCCTAAAGGTCTCACAAAATCCACAAAGGATAAACCAAAAATAAAGGAAACAACTGATAACCCTACTTAGATATATGCCCATACATATACCTAAGTTATCAAGTAAACCCATCTCAGTTATGAGGAAAACAAAGAGTCCAACTCCAAAGCCCCAAGCTCAACTGTTCCACAAAAGAAGAAATACCATGAAGGAAAGTACCACACAGGTACGCCACACAGAAGAATACCACCAAGGTATTACCACGAAGGAAAGTACCACACAGGTACAAACTCAGCTCACACTAGGTATAACTTAAGTATATATGTAGAGATGATTAGATGTAACTACTAAATGATCTTACATGGTTAAGAGGCTCTGGTACTAACCCACACAGGATCGCTCGGTGCTGACCCACATAGGATCGATTGGTGATAACCCACATAGGATCGCTCAGTGTTGACCCACACAGGATATCTAGGTGCTGACCCACATAGGATCTCTCAGTGCTGACCCACATAGGATCTCTAGGTGCTGACCCACACAGGATCGCTCTTCATTCTTCACGTCACAGCCAGCTATTGGGTTCTCGCATAGGCTTGCTCGTCTCCAGGAGGGTCTGCTACTCAAGCCACTATTAGATACTCAAACTACCATAAAGTATCAAAAATAAGTATCTCAAAGGACCACCACATCATAGGGGTCTCAACGCAATAGACGGTGCGTCAATCGGACGCCTGGTCTGTGAGTTATTAGCCTTTTAGTCCCGAGGGCCCAGTTGGATTCGTGCTCGATCCAACCCGACCATACTCCAACTTTATCCAAATATTCAGGGGGTATACTCAAAGGAACCTTATCTATTTAACATTTCCAGCACCATTGACAGTTCGTCAAACAGACATCTGGTGCCAAAGTTATGGCCAAAAGAGCAAAAATGGGTTGAAGTGTGTATGGGTTCCGTCCGACCCGACCGGACCGACCCGATTTGGGTCAACCCGGCCCAAACCACTGGATCCAGCCTGGTCTGTGCTGGGCGGCCTGGCCTGGGTGGTGTGGTGTGGACGTGAGGCCACAAAGGGTCGCGCAGGGCCGTAGAGGGCCTCAAGGACACGGGGCGGCGAGGCAAGGCCGCGGGGCGGCAGTGGCCGCGGGCGACGCAGTGAGGTTGCGGGGCGGCGTGGCGAGGCTGCGGGGTGACATGGAGATGCTACGGGGGGGGGTTTCCTTGGAGTGGCACGGCGAGGCTATGGGGCGGTACAGCAAGGCCGCGGGGCAGCGCTGTGAGGCCGCAGGGCGGCCCGGCGAGGCTGCGAGGTGGTCCATTGAGGCCGCAGGGAGGTGAGGCCGCGAGGCAGCCTGGTGAGGCCGTGGGGTGGAGCGGTGTGGCTAAGGGGTGGTAGAGCACCATAGGGCATGGAGGTCATGGGGCGGCGGGGCACCGTGCTTTTTTCGGCGGCCGACTTGACTGGCCGCCCTTCACTCGTCACCTTCGTCCTGGTTCTCGTGTTCCACTAGTGCCAATCGCTGGAACCGGTCACCAAAACCATCACAAATATTACACAAAATATCCATAAGATTTGTAGAGGGGCCAGGCCATGTTTTTTTGGCCCATACCCTCTGTGTTAGGTCAGTAGCATACAGATCAAGGAAGTTGATTCAATGTGAGAGGGAATTTAACATTGATCAAATTAAAATAGACCCCTACCTCGTTTGTTTGTTGACATCGATGAGGAGGGAAGGATGGTCGTCGGTTGAAGACGTCCCACATTGGAGGATGTCCTAAGGAAGAATTTTAAGTCTTGTGTCGGCGTTCTTCATTGGAGGAGCATTCTTCGTTGGAGGAGCATTCTTTGTGGAATAAGTTCTTCGTTGGATAAGTGTAATTCTCCCAAAAGTTCTCTCCTTGTCCTTTTCCAAAAAACTTCCCCCAATCCACCCCAATATGAATTAGCCAACATTATAGAATATGTTGGCATAATTACAAATTGGTTTAATTAATTAATTGTGTTGGTATAATTAATTAAAGGGGATGGAACCATTAAAGTGGGGGAGGGGGAGTTTAAGAGGCTTCCCCACATTTAAGAGGGAGTTCAAGGGGGTTTTAGTCTTGGGTGATCCCCACCACCATAACCTCTCTTGAGAGGTTTAGTTTTGCTGGTGCCCACCTATATAACCTCTCATGGGAGGTTTAGTTCTGGTGGTCCCCACCTCTTAAACCTTCTACATGGGAGGTTTCAACAAAAATAAAACAAAAAAATTTTTTGTTTTATTTTATTTCTGTTTCCATGAAAAACCCAAAATTCTATTCTTCACCCTCGACCTACTGTGGTCGAGGTGAAGGTCCCCTTAAGCAAAAACTGGCATTGCGAGTTCAACGGTGCACTTAGATTTCAATTCTGAGAACTGGTTCAAAAGTTACAAAAACCCACTCACACGTTTACTGAACGTACCTGAAAAAAATTCATAAATTCATTCCGGGCACACCGGGCCTCAAAATCACGCGCCGTCAATTTTTGCAGACTCATAAAATTCCCATTTAATTTAAAAAAATTACATGTAAATTTTGGGTCTTTATATTCTTCCCACCTCAGGGCTTTTCATCCCCATAAGCCACAACTCAAACTAAGGGAATAAGTGGGGGTACTGAGCACGAATCTGAGCCTCCTGCTCCCATGTACTCTCCGGGAGGTTCCTGTTTTGCCAATGAACGTGAACCAGAGGTATCGACTACCCATGAAAGACCCGCTCCTATTGATACTCAATCTCTATTGGAACCTCTAAAAAAAGTCTCCCCATCGTCGACGTCCAGCTCGCTGTGGTTGATGATGTGAGAAGGGTCATGCACGTATCTCCTCAGCTCAGATATGTGGAAGACGTTGTGTACCCAGTGCAACTGAGGTGGAAGAGCTAAGTGGTAATCCACCTTTCCAACTCTGCTGAGGACCTAAAAGGGTCCAATGAACCTCGGAGATAACTTTCCACCTTAGCCAAATCTCTACAAACCTCATCGAGGTGAGACCCATAGAAAGACGTGGTCCCCATCCTCAAACTCCAGAGGTCTCTGTCTCTGGTCGGTATATGACTTCTGCCTACTCTGTACAGTCTTCATCCGGTCATGGATGATATGTACCTTCTCTATGGTAGCCTGTACCATATCTGGTCCCACTAGTGTTGTCTCCCCTGGGTCAGTCCAGCACAAAGGTGATCTGTAAGGTCACTCGTACAATGCCTCAAAAGGTGCCATCACAATGGTGGAGTGATAGCTGTTATTGTATGAAAACTCCACCAAAGGAAAGTGATCTTCCCAGCTGCGACTAAAGTCAAGGATTCAAGAACGCAGCATGTCCTCGAGAGTCTGAATAGTCGGCTCAGTCTGGCCATCCGTCTGAGGATGGAATACAATTCTCAAACGAAGTTGCATCTTGAAAGCCTCTTGCAACCCCTTCCATAGTTGGGAAGTAAAACATGTATCACGATCAGAGAAAATCGTTGAGGGTAATCCATGTAGCCGGAAAATCTCCTGCACATAGAGGCATCCCAATCTCTCTACTGAACCCTGATCTCTGATCAGTATGAAGTGGGCAGACTTGGTGAGTCGTTCGATGATCACCCAGATAAAATCTTGACCTCTGGATGTACGTGGAAGTCCTGTCATGAATTCCATGGATATCTCATCCCACTTTCACTCTGGGACCTCTAAATGCTGAACCAAGCCTGCTGGTACTTGATGCTCTGCCTTCACTTACTGGGAAGTGAGGTACTGAGAGACAAAATCTGTTACTGCTTTCTTTATCCCTGGCCACCATTGCTATTGTCGGAGATCTTGGTACATCTTCTCCACTCTTGGATGCATCGCTAGAGGAGATGTTTGGAATTCCCTCATCACTTCCTCTCAAAGTGACACGGGTACCATGGTACATCCTTTGAAGAGGATGACGTGCTCCCTACCTTCAGAAAATCCATCAGGTGAATGTATTGTGGTTATCTGAGCACATCATGTCTCGTAGTCAGTGTCCCCACACTACACCTCCATGACTCACTGAAGAAGTGGGGGAGTGACTATAGGATACTGAATAAAAGATGCTTCATATCGATCAAAAAAGGATATCTTCAAAGCGGCCAGCTGCTCTCTCGCCTCACCTATCATTTGTATACTAGGTCTCTGGCTGAGTGCATCTGCTACAATGTTCCCCTTCATAGGAGTATAGACTATCTCAAAGTCATAGTCCTGGAGGAACTCAAGACAACATCATTGTCTCAGGTTCAGGTCCTTCTGAGGGAAGATATACCTGAGACTCTTGAGATCCGAGTACACTGTAAAACGCTCTCCCATCAAGTAATGTCGCCACATCTTCAAGGAGAAGAGCACTACTCCTAACTCCGGGTCATGGGTAGCATAGTTATTCTCATATTGTCTCAGCTGTCGAGAACCATATGCGATCACTTCTCTCTCCTACATCAGGACACATCCATGCTTGGTCCTTGATGTGTCACAGTAGACTACGTATCCTATGCCCTACTTTATAATCCTCAAGATGAGGGCACTAATCAGCCTCTGCCTTAGCTCCTGAAAACTCCGCTAGTATATTTCTGACCAAACAAAGGGTTTCCCCTTCTTTGTCAACACAGATAGTGGGGCTGCAACACTGGAAAAATTTGGCACAAATATTCGGTAGTATCCAGAAAAACCCCAGAAACTCCGTATCTCTATCACACTCTTGGGTGGATCCCAAGAAAGTACCTCCTCAATCTTCACTGGATCAACTAAAAATATAGCCCCCGATATGACAAGTCCTAGAAAGTGAACCTCTCGGATCCAGAACTGGCACTTCGAGAGCTTACCATAAAGCTGGTTCTCTCGAAGTGTGTCCAGTACTACCTGTAAATGATAGGAATACTCCTCCTCAGTAGTCGAGTATATTATAATGTCATTGATGATGACTACTACAAAGCGATCAAGGTATGGTTGAAAGATCCTATTCATGAGTCCCATGAACATTGTTGGAGCATTGGTTATGCTGAATTGAATAACAAAGAACTTGTAGTGGTCATACCGACATCTGAAAGTTGTATTTTGCACATCCTCATCTTGTACTCTGAGCTGGTGATACCCTGTTCTGAGTTATATCTTCGAGAACCACTGTGCTCCCTTCAGCTGATCAAAGAGGTCGTTAATCCTCAGAAGTGAGTACTTGTTCTTCACGGTCACCTAGTTCAGGCACCGATAGTCAACACAAAGCCTCAAGCTCCCATCCTCCTTCTTGGAAAACAAAACTGGGGATTCCCAAGGAGAAACACTAGGCCAAATGAATCCCTTTCTTCGTAATCCCCACAGCTGTACCCACAGCTCACGAAGCTCCGCGGGAGCCATCTGATATGCTGGTGTAGATATTGGTGTCATCCTAGGGTACAATTCAATGTAAAAGTCCACTTCTCTGTGAGGAGGTAGACCCATAACATTATCAGGGAAAACATCTGTGTACTGGTCCACCACTACAGGATAGCTCAGACTCTCCACATCAACCGCTCTGAGGGTAAGGCTAGACAACTAATGAGTGATCGACTTCACTCTGATCCAGGTAAGTCCAACATGTTTGCAAAGGCTCCCTTTTTGTTGGTGAAGGTAAAACTGGTCCCATCAGTGAAGACACACTGTACTTTTCACCTAATATAGTAAATCTGAGCATGGACTGTAGATAACTAGTCCATACCCAAGATGACGTCATATGGCCTCGACACTGCTACTAGGATATCCCAGCCGAAGCTCTCGCCTCCTAGAGTAAGCTCGTATTGCTGACACCAGTGCGTAATCATCAAATCTTCTCCCATAGGAGTCTCTATCCATAAGGATCATGCGAACAACTCCATCAGAATCTATGAGCTCTGAACAAGGTCAGTGGTAATAAAAGAATGACTGGAACCTGTGTCTATAAGTACTGCAGCTAAGGTGGAGTAGAAAAAAATCGTACCTCATATCATCTCTGGAGCATCGTGATCGTAGGCCTCAAATGCCTGGAGATGAGCTTGCCCCTGTCCTCCTACTCCCTGATGTTGGGGTGGACCACTTGGTGGTGTTGGCAGTAACACCTCAAATCATCTCCCAACATCAGTTTCATGACCAGCTCCTCTGCCACGTCCGCCTGCTAACTACGAACCTCCTCAGTTGAACCTTTGTCTCTACCTGGGCAGTCCTTCGACCATCTTCTGATCATCCATACAGTGGGTTGGATAGTCATGAGCCATGTGACCCTGCCCTCCGCATGCATAACACTTTTCTGTCTTGTCAGGACTGGCTCTGCCTCGGTTTCCCCACACAATTGACTCTGAATCGTGTGGTTATCCAATTGTAGGTCTAGTCCTCTTGGACCTCTGTGAAATCTATCTACTACCAGCTGTAGAATACTCCGCTACATGATGTTCGATGGTGGTTCTCACTGCTGGTGACTGCTCAGCAAGAAAACTTCTTACTAAGAGGGCTCACTCTAACACCCCCTCCTGCGTCTGGATGCTGAGTGAGATCATGGAAGCCCTGATCTCCTGCATGAGTCCCTGATCAAAGGTTCGGGCCCTGAATAATGGGTCCCACACCATATCTGTAGAGTAGAGTGAGAGGTCAGTGAACCTCGCTGAGTACTGAGCAACAGTCATGCTGCCCTGCTGTAGATGAAGATGCTCCTAAATGCGCACTGCGCAAAGATTTGTAAGGACGAACTCTGCCCAAAATAGGCTCTCAAAGTCTGTCCACAGAAGCGTTACCTCATCGTGAACTTGGAGCATCAAGTTCCACCATATTCCTGCTACTGCCTGTAGAAGGATGGCGGCAAGGATCACCATGAGATCTGCTGGTGTCCCTATTAGTCGGAAGACTCTCACTACACCCTCCAGCCAATCCCCAGCCTCTTGTGGGTCCGTCTCTCCCTTAAACCTAGGTGGCCTATGGCGCTGTAACTCATGCAATGCGCTCAAGTGGCATGCACCCTCTTCTGCTAGGTCTGGTGGCATCGGTGGCCCAACGGGTAATGGTACTGTTGGTGCCTCCGTTGGTGCCTCTACTGAAAACGGTCCCTACACCGAGGCCTTGTCACTCAGTGGGCTATCAGTGCGTACTATATCCAGAACCCTAGCTTCTTGTCTGTGTGGAGGTATCTTGAAAACAAACAGGTGTTCCATGGTCAAAAATTTATACCTAGTGAGATGACTCAAAGAGATCACAAAGAAAACTCTTAGAACACACACACAATCAGTGTTTCCGTACACTAAGTCAAAAATCAGATGTTAGGGTCCCGGTGTATGGATACATTGGTTGTCGCACCAACACTAGATTCCCTAAACTAATAACCACACTCACTACACTTAACACTATTGCCATTAAAAATATTAGAGTCCTATGTTCAATGGTAGAACTGACTCCTCTGATACCAATTTGTCACGACCCGTCCCCCGGGGCCCATGCCGTGACTACCCCAAGCCCGCCTTCCATAGGACAAGGGCTATCGACTAGCACTGAAGGCATATTCCCTAAAACTAGGAAGGAATTACCTTTATAACCTGTAACACACACAAACAAGTACACAACAAGATACGAACTCAATTAAACCGAATAGTAAACAGAGTTAGTACAGTAAGTAAAAAGGGGCCAGAATATAGGCCCAAATGGAAAGTACAAGGAAAACTGGAAAGTACAAGACAACTGGTAAGTGGAAAGAAGCTCCTGGATCATCCACCACGGATCCTACCTGAAGGATAGGTACATCACCCGAACGGCCGTCTCTGCAGTTTTCCTTGTCTAAAGTCCACCTCCAAGATACCTCTAGTCCTGGTACCCTCGTCCTCAGTCAGTGTTGTCTATCGTCTGCACCAAACACAACTATGTGTGGGAATATCCCATGCAGGGGTGAGTATAATGATACTAAGTAGGGACCTCGAGACCCTAAAGGTCTCAAAAAATCCACAAAGGTTAAACCACAATGAAATGAAAAAACTGATAACCCTACTTAGGTATATGCCCATACATATACCTAAGTTATCAAGTAAACCCATCTCAATCATGAGGAAAATAAAGATTCCAAATCCAAAGCCCCAAGCTCAACTGTTCCACAAAGGAAGAAATACCACCAAGGCATGTACTACACTGGTACTCCACATAGAAGAATACCACCAAGGTATTACCATAAAGGAAAGTACCACACATGTACAGACTCATCTCACACTAGGTATAACTTATGTTCAGTATTAGAGATGATTAGATGTAACTACTGAATCATCTTACTCTGTTAAGAGTCTATGCTGATTACCCACATAGGATCACTCAGTGCTGACCCACACATGATCGCTTAGTGCTGACCAACACAGGATCGCTCGGTGCTGACCCCCACAGGATCGCTAGGTGCTGTCCCACATAGGATCTCTCGGTGTTGACCCATACAGAATCGCTAGGTGTTGACCCACACCAGATCGCTCTTCATTCTTCACGTCACAACCAGCTACTAGGTCCCCACACTAAAATTGCTCGTCTCGAGAAGGGTCCACACCTCAATCCACTGTTCGATACTCCAACATCCAAAAAATCTCATGAAGAAGCATCTCAAAGGACCGCCACGTCATAGGGGTCTCAACACAACAGATGTTGCATAAATCGGACACCCGGTATATGAGTTATTAGCCTTTTAGTCCCAAGGGCCCGGTTAGATTCATGCTCGATCCAACTCAACCGTACTTCAACTTTATCCAAATCTCCAATGGGGTATACTCAAAAGGACAGTCTCGCTCCAAGGTTTCCAGTTCCACTAAATGGTTTGTCAAACAGACGTATGGTGCCAAAGTTATGGCCAAAAGAGCGTAAATGGGTCGAAGTGCGTCTGGGTCTGGTCCGACCCGTTGTGCAGCCCGGCCCGCTGGGTCCGGCCCGGCCCGCGCTGAGTGGCCCGGCCTGGGCAGCACGGTGCGGCCGTGACGCTGCGGAGTGTCGTGGGTGGTGAGGCTGCAGGGCTGTGAAGCTACAGGTCGATGAGGGCGCGGGGCGGCGCGGCGTGGCCACGGGGCGGTGGAGTGCCGAGGGACGTAGAGGTCGTAGGGTGGCGGGGTGCTGTGCTTTCATCGGCGGCTGGCTTGACTGACCGCCCTTCGTTCGTTGCCTTCATCGCGGTTCTCGAGTTCCACCGGTGCCAACCACCAACACTAGTCGCCGATAGCATCATGAAGATCACACAAAAGATCCACAAGATTGGCAGAGGGGTCAGGACATGTTTGTTTGGCCTGTACCCTCTGTGTTGGGGTGGTAGCATACGATTCAAGGAAGATGATTCAATGTAAGAGGGGATTTAACCTTTTTCAAATTAAAACACATCCATTCCTCGTTCATTTGTTGACGTTGATGAGGAGGGAAGGATAGTTGTCGATTGAAGACATCCCACGTTGGAGGATGTCCTGAGGAAGAATTCTAAGTCGTGTGTCGGCATTCTTCATTGGAGGAGCGTTCTTCATTAGAGGAGCATTCTTCGCGGAAGAAGTTCTTTATTGGAGAAGTGTAATTATCCCAAAAGCTCTCTCCTTATCCTTTGGCAAAAACCTTCCCCCAATCAACCCAAAAATGAATTAGCCAAAATTATAGAATATGTTTGCATAATTTCAAATTGGTTTAATTAATTAATTGAGTTGGTATAATTAATTGAAGGGAGTGGAACCATTAAAGTGGGGGATTTTAAGATGCTTCCCCGCATTTAAGAGGGAGTTCAAGGGGGTTTTTGTCTCGAGTGGTCCCCACCACCATAACCTCTCATGGGAGGTTTAGTTCTAGTGGTCCCCACCTACATAACCTCTCATGGGAGGTTTAGTTCAGGTGGTCCCCAACTCTTAAACCTTCCACATGGGAGGTTTCAACAAAAAGAAATGAAAAGAAAAGTTTGTTTTATATTATTTCTGTTTCCACAAAAAACCCAAAATTCTATCTTTCGCCCTCAACCTACTGTGGTCGAGGTGATGGTCACCTTAAGAGAAAACTGTTTCTTCGATTTCAATGGTGCCCTAATATTTCAATTCAGATAAGCGGTTCAGAAGTTACAAAAACCTGCTTGCACGTTTACTGAATGTACCTGAAAAAAAGTTCAGAAATTCTTTCCAGGAACACCGGGCCTCAGAATCACGCATCTTCAATTTTCGTGGACTCGTAAAATTTATATTTAATTTAAAAAAAATACATGGAAATTCTGGGTCTTTACAGATACACAACAATATTTTTTCTCACTTCGAATGAGGAGTAGAATGAACAAGGAATACAAAAACACCCACTAAACATCACCAAGCACAACTACTACTACTGAGAGAATCACCATAAAGGGAAGGCACTTAAAATTGAGACCAAACAGCTCTCTATTTCAAAAAATGGGCTGAGGTTTCATTCTAAGAGGTGGATTTAACATTTGAAACAAATCCTTAGGTTTATCAACTATAAATATTTCCTATGGAGAACCATCTGTTGCCGCATCACATCATCCAACACATCTTTAGAAACCCACTGAACATTACCCCAAAACCGAGCAACCAAAAAGATCCCATCTCAAGACGCAACAAGAGTATGACTTCTAGATCATAAGGAAGCATACCAAATATAAAATGCTTCTAATACATAGGATAAACCATCTACATAACCATCAGTTCATAACAAAAACCACAATTTTTCAGCTCAAAACACTTTTGAAAAAAAAAGAAAAAATAATAATAATAATAAACTAACTTGGTGTATTTTCACTTTCACTAATGGTGTTTCATCAAGTCTCACTCATATGAACATTTATATGCCATCCTGGGCACTCAAATACCATGACATACTGGCCATTCATCCATATATCCACAAAACCTTTCATGTGAGAACCGATGAATACACCGAATGAAGAAACAAAACATCATTATTACAAAAAACATTATGTACCTTCCAAAGGTACATTAACCACCAAATCAAAAACCATTTTCAGATTTCACAACACAAGCCATTCTTCATCAAGAATAATTTGATTTAAAAACAATCCACTTTATTTAATAGATATTCCAAAAACAACCATTTTATTCGAAATTTTCCATTCCCATTTAAAAAAATTCAACAAGGTCTCTTTTCATAATCCGACAACCACAAAGGCCAAAACCCCTTTCCAAAAAAACACCAGCCGCTCAAAACAAAATTTCCAAAACCAATTCATCATATTTAAACACTTTTCAACTACCCAAAACACCCCATTTAAAATAATGTTTCATAATTACATTAAAATGATTCATAGTTTCAAAACATTTTATTTCAAAAAACCACAAGTTTAGATTAGGGAAAATTCAATCCCATTAAATTATTTCCACTTCCTCCCCAAAATTTATTTAAAAAAACACAACCTTACAAAACCATTATTATATTTAATTTTTGAAAACACATTTTACATTTTTCAAAATACAATCCTTCATTTAAAACCAATTTCCAAAATTCTCACATAAGTATTTTCAAAATAAAAATTCAGAATTCAATAAAGGTCCAAGAAACCCATAAAAGGGAACTAGTGTCGGTGGGTGACTTGACTATACGGTTAGAGGCCATATGTCAAACACAACACCAACACAAAGAGACTTATTAGGACCATGCATGGGCATCACATGGCTTTCTAGGACCTATGATCTCACGGACACCATTAGTCAGACTCCCCTTGTCATAACCCAACACCAAACAATCAACAAGAACAAAGGATACAAATATAACTAGCCATCCCATAGAAACTCGAGGATTAGAATGAGCAAGAGTTCACGACGCTCTTCCTGCACTTACCCCTCAAGTCCCAAAAATAGTACTCCATCTATCTTTAAATCCCCCAAATAACAAGGGCACTCTAAAAAGAATGTTTTGCTAAGAGAAGACCCCCTCTGATGCCATTTTGTCACGAACCAGCCCGAGTCGACCCTAAACCGGTCACCCAGGTCAGCCCAAGACAAGTCCCAAGAGGCATTCCAGATCCTCTCAGGATGGATACAATCACTGAGGGAATCAATAGAGTACACAACAGAACAATTTCACCTAAATATAAACAATAAAACAAACAGTGGAAAGAAATGGGCAACCCAAAATACATTTACATAAAAATTGAACTGAACATTATTTGTACAAGAGACTAAAAGTAACACTAAACCAAAAAATCAACTGACCAACCCTAATAACCAACTAACTCCATGTGACCCCTCTGGTCACTCTCCAACACAATGATCACACATTGCCCAAGGTAATCTAACTCAAGTTGAAACCTGCACAATGGCTAAAAACAGAAGAAGACTATAGGCGTGAGTATTAAAACTCAGTAGGTTAGACCGATATTCTATTCACAATGCACATACTTTAAAATAAAAGAAACATCAATTTTTATTTTTAAATACAAGATATAAAGGTATGTTTTCCAAATGAGGTCCCATTCTATAAAAAATTTACCAGACAAAAACTTTCATGTTTTATAAACAAGAATGCTAGTAACAATTTTCAAAGAGGTGCAACTTCAAAATGAAACTAGTTTTAAAGAGGGATGATTTAATGAATGTACACTTTTAAATAAATCACCCACAATACTGAATTTAGCAACCAAACACACCGTATGTCGACAGTGAGTACGAAATAGCCAATGAGCAGAAGTTATGGGAACACCCCTAGGCACTAGTTATTTGTGAGCTCGATGTACCTCATATCTCGGTGAAAGTAACCACAATAAATATCTATTCTAATGAAAACGATTCACTATTAGAGATAATACCCATATCCTAGTGGTCCCCCAACATCATCATAAACATATTTTAGTTTTTTTTTCATCATCAAACTCACCACGTGAAACAGGGGCCAAACCCCCACAGGATCACTAGTATACTAGTACACATCCTCCCACCTAGATACCTGGGACTCCTTTTAGTGGTCAATCAAGTGACACATATTATCAAATACAAATTTTATATCAAAATTATATTCACAAACCGTAAACACACAAACATCCCACAAGCTTTCTTCACATTTATTTCATGAATCAATAAACCACTAAAAATTTTCGTAAAACAATTTCAAGGAGTGTATTGAGGCTTTGTACATAAAACTCATTCAAAAACACTCTTTTAAGAATAAAAACACAAAAAAAACATACCTAATCATATATTTAAGCTTCTAAAACATTTAAAAAAATCATTTCATTAACCATAAAACAATCCCAATTGACACAACATAGTATATACATGTAAAACACTCATTATTTATTTTTAGGAAAGGCCAAATGGACCTTTAAACATTTTCTCAAAACTAACATTTTACAAAGTTATACATTTAAATTTTATTAAGGAGGTGTATACACACCATTTATAGCATAAAACCACATTAATAAATCCCTTAAAACACTTAGGTTACATATTTCAAACACAACCATTTTCATAAAGATGTGAAACGAGCCATTTTCCAGCAACTCAGTTCAAAACGTGTTGTAAACCAAAACCAATTTGTTTGTAAAACCAAATACAAATTGGACAGCCAAAAAAGGATCCAAAAATAATTTTTTTCCATTCTTCCAATGTATTTATAAATCCAAACAAATCATTTTAAATTGCATTAGACACATTAAAGTCAACCGAGCAATTTACTGAACACATGACATGTACTCTTTAACAAAACAACTTATTTTAAGCACTTAAAAAGGGATAAAATACCATTTTGATGCCATAAATTTATTCAAGATACTGAAACATATTCAAGAAACGAGAAACCAAGTGCGAAATCTCTTAGAAAAATTTATCAAATAGGAGGAGCACACATTTATACCAAAACAACTATATTTTTAACAAAATAATGCATAATACATAATTTGCACACAAAACAATTAAAACCTAGGTTACACATCAGAAAATACCATATAAATAAGGTTATAACATCATGATAATGATAAAACTTAAATGATAAAGTCTTGTGCAAGGGATATACTACCTCAAATCCACGATTGAAAGGAAACACACACCCGAAATCACCCGCATTGGTTCCCAACACTCTAGATCTATGAATACCCACTAAAAATGAACCAAAAACCCATAAAAAATCATTTCAAAATAGTACCATAGGTCATGAATTACCATAGGAGAAGAGGAAACCAAAATATAATGGAAGGAGAAGGAATATGGAGAAGAAAGGAGAGGGAATCTCACCTTGGAAACTAAATGACTCTTCATCTTCCCTTATATCTGCACCCTTAAAGGAAAGGTAATAGAATGGAACATCTTTGAGATTATCCTTAGGTCTTTATAAACTATGGAAATTTTATTTGGCGTAAATAGAGTGAAATATAAAGGATTTATGAAAGAGACAATTTACCTTAAAAAATATGGATGATTTTAGGAATCTTGAGATTGTTTTCCCTAATAATCGGGTAATATGATCTCCAAAGAGTGAAAATAGACAATGGGGGTGATCCTAGGTATCTTGGGATCTATTGGGAGGTGTAATCACTGAAAAATGTCAAAAATTAAAAATGATATAAAAGAAACAAATTATTCTTTTAAAACTAAAAATGGGTAAACGGGCTGGCCCAATACCTGAATAGATAACCCAAATTCACTATGCTTATTAATTCTTAATGGGTCCAAAAGGATTTGTAGGATTGAAAATATAAGGTTAGGAAAACATGGATGTGGAATGATTCAAAAGTGATAAAAAATGAAGGAGTTATAAAAAAACAAAATATGTTTTTAAATCTGGAAATGGGCTCATGGTTTGGCCCAAATCATGAAGTAACCACCCTTTCTACAAAAACTTCAAAAAATAATAATTGAGGCACCCAAATATGGATGATTATATATAGATGAAACTTTAAAAATAAACATTAATCTTACCCAAGACCCTATAAAAGGATCAATATTTTCAATGAATCAGATCAAAACAAAGACATGAAAAACTGAGTGTGACAATTCTCTCCACCATTAAAAATTTATGCCCCCAGAAAGACGTAGAACCTTCTAGCTTAAAGATCAACATATAAGGATTATTTATCAATATAGTCCAACCTCTGAATCCAATGACACACCATCCACCATCAATGGAACTTAAGCATCTTACCTCAAACGAAACACCAACTCACAACCACTTCATGAGAATCAACCGATGGATCGAGTCACAACTTCCACAACTAAATTAAGAACCGGATTTTTGGTCCTTATCCCAATGAACACAACGATTACCCAAACCAAATATAACTCAAAAAACCCAAATATTCTAGGGGATTTCGGAATGTAATACCCACCATTAAGAAACAAATATCACTAGACAAGTTCTAAGGATGAAAATTCATGAGACCCTTGGTGGGTCTCCCCACTATTAGAGACCAACTAGCAATGAACAAACAAGAATTCAAAATGAGCTAGAATCAGGTATCACTTACAAAAACCCACCAAAACTCTCCTGAAACAACCTACCACCCAAGTTGACAGGAACACAACATGAACATTTAATCCACCTACTCTTGAATGGAGGAAGAAAGAACTAGGCCAACACTTTCTACACGGATCCAGACCCCCACCAAATACAGAGGGGAGGGAAGGGGACTCAATCATTGGGCCACTGAAACAACAAAAGAAAAAAGGTACTAACTCAATGAAATGCTATAGGTATGAGATTAGTAATACTACCCACAATCCTAGGACTCCTGACTACACACCAGCTTCACTCCGAAACCTATGGCTAGAGTTCTGATGGATGAAGCATCTCTTGACTCATATTCAGGCTGTGATAATCCCCAACTTTTACTCTATCCCTTAGTTCCACACAGTACCAGATACCACTCCTAGGAAGAAACAACATATCTAGAGATACTATGAAAATATCTTCCTCAACAACACATTTTTACCCAAATAAGAACATGGATATACACAAAACTATTTTCGGTCACTCCTAATGAGGAGCATAATGAACATGGAACACAAAAACACCCAAAAAACATCACCGAGAACAACTACAATAACTGAGAGAATCACCATAAAGAGAAGGCACATTAAATCGATATAAAAAATCTCTTTATTTCAACAAACGGGATGAGGTATCATTCTAGGAGGTGGATTCAACATTTAAAACAAATCCTTAGGTTGATAAACTGGAAAGATTGCCAATGGAGAACCAACCATGGCCACATCACAACATCCAACACATTTTTAGAAACCCACCGAACATTACCATAAAACCGAGCCACCAATAAGATTCCATCTCAAGACGCAACAAGATTATGACTTCTAGATCATAAGGAATCATACCAAATAGACAACACTTTTAAGACCTAGGATAAACCATCCACATAAATATTAGTTAATAAAAAATACCACAATTTTTCAGCTCAAAACACTTTAAAAAAAGAAATAAAATAATAATAAACTAACTTGGGGAATTTTAACATTCACTAATGGTGTTTCATCAAGTATCACTCACATGAACATTTACGTGCCACACCTATCACTAAAATACCATGCCATACCGGCCATTCATCCATATATCCACAAAACCTTTCATGTGAGAACCCATGAAAACAGCGAATGAAAAAACAAAACATCATAATTACACAAATAACTGTGTACCTTCCAAAGGCACATTAACCACCAAATAAAAAACCATTTTCAGATTTCACAAGACAAACCACGCTTCATCAAGAACCATTTGATTAAAAACAGTCAATTTAATTTAATAGAAATTCCAAAAAACAATTCTATTCCTGATTTCCCATTCACATTTAAAAAATGTTACCGAGGTTTCTTTTCTTAATCGGACAACCACAAAGGCCAAATCCCATTTCCAGAAAAACATCAGTCGCTCAAAACCAAATTTCCAAAACCAATTCATCAGATTCAAACACTTTTCAGCATCCCAAAACACACCATTTAAAACAATGTTTTAGAATTACTTTAAAATGATTCACACTTTTAAAACATTTTATTTCAACAAACCAAGAGTTTAGATTAGGGAAAATCCAATCACATTAAATCATTTCCACTTCCTCCAAAACATTTGTTTAAAAAACACAACCTTCCAAAACCATTCTTATATTTAATTTTTGAAAACCCCTTTTCCACTTTTAAAAGTCCAATACTTACTTTAAAACCCATTTCCATAAATCTCACATTATTATTTTCAAAACAAAAAATCATAATTCAAGAAAGTTCCAAGAACCCCACAAAAGGGAATTAGTGTCGGTGGGTGACTAGACCATATGGTTGGTGGCCATATGTCAAGCACAAAACCAACACAGATAGAATTATTAGGACTATTCCCCAGCTCCACATGGCTTTCCAGGCCCTGCGAGCTCACAGAATCCCTTAGTTAGACTCCCCTTGTCATATCCCAACACCAAACAATCAACAAGAACAAAGGATACAAATATAACCTGGCATCTCATAGAAACTCAACGATCAAAACGAGCAAGAGTTCATGATGATTTTCCCACACTTACCCCTTAAGTCCCAAAAATCCTACTTCATATACCTTGACATCCTCCAAATAACAAGGGCTCTCTAAAAAGAAAGGTCTTCTAAGAGCAGACCCCCTCTGATACCATTTTGTCATGAACCAGCCTGAGTCGACCCTAAACTGGTCACCGAGGCCAGCCCATGAAAAGTCCCGAGAGGTGTCCCCGATCCTCCTGGGATGGTGACCAGCACTGAGGGAATCAATAGAGTACACAAGGGAATGATTTTTACAAATATAAACAATAAAACAAATAGCGGAAATAAATGGATAAGATAGAATGCATTAACATAAAAATTGAACTGAACATTATTTGTACAAGAGACTAGTACCAAAAAAACCAAAAACTCAACTAACCAAACCTAATAACCAACTAACTCCATGTGATCCCTCTGGTCACTCTCCAATACAATTATCACACGTTTCTCAACGTGATCAAACTCATGTTGAAACCTGCACAAGGGCTAAAAAGAGAAGAATACTATAGGCGTGAGTATTAAAACTCAGTAGGTTAGCCCGATATTCTATTCCCAATGAACATCATTTCAAATAAAAGAAACATCAATTTCAAGTTTTAAATACAAGATATATAGGTATGTTTTCAAAATGAGGTATCATTCAATAAAAAAATTACGAGACAAAAACTTGCATGTTTTATAAACAAGAATGCTAGTAACAATTTTCAAAGAGGTGCAACTTCAAAATGAAACTATTTTTCAAGAGGGCTGATTTAATGAATGTAAAATTTTAAATAAATCACCCACACTTCTAAATTTATCAAAAGAAAACACACTATATGTCCACGGTGAGTAAAAAATATCCAAATGAGCACAAGTCATGAGAACACCCCTAGGCACTAGTTATTTTTGATCCCTAGGTATCTTGTATCTTGGTGAAAGTAACCATTATAAATATCTGTTCTCATACACATGAGCCACTAGTAGGGAGCATACCCATAACCTAGTAGTCCCCCAAAATATCATCATCATAGTTTAGTTAGTGTTGTCATCGTCAAACTTGCTACGTGAAGCAGGGGCCAATCCCCACAGGATCACTACCATACTAATACACGTCAGCTTACCTAGATACCTAGGATTCCTTTTAGTGATCAACCAAGTTACAAATATTATCAAATAAAAATTTCAAATCAAAATTAAATTCCCAAACCATAAACACACCAACTTCCCATAGACTTTCTTCACATTTCTTTCACGAATCAATAAACCACTAAAAGTTTTTCATAAAACAATTTCAAGGAGTGTATTGAGGCTTTGCCCATAAAACACATTAAAAAAACTATTTTAAGTATAAAAACACAAAAAAACCATACCCAACAATATCTTTCCTCCCCAAAAATATTTTATAAAAATCATTTCATGGACCATAAAACAATCCCATTTGACACAACATGGTATATACATGTAAAACACTCCTTCTTTATTTTTAGAAAGGCCAAACGGGCCTTTAAAATTTTTTTAAAAACTAAAATTTTATAAAGTTATGAATTTAAATTTTATTAAGGAGGTGTTAAAAAATATTTAAAGTAGAAAACCACGTTTATAAATCCCTTAAAACACTCAGGTTACATATTCAAAACACTACAATTTTCATAAGGATGTGAAACGAGCCATTTTCTGGAAACTCGGGCCAAAAAATATTGTAAACCAAAACCCATTTGTTTGTAAAACCAAATGAAAATTGGAAAGCCATAAATGGATCCCAATTTTTTTTCATTCTTACAATGTATTTATAAATCCAAAAAAAATCATTTTAAATTTCACTAGACACATAAAAGTCAACTAGGCAATTTACCGAACACATGGCATGTACTCTTTAACAAAATAAACTTATTTTAAGCACTTATAAAGGGATAAAATTCTATTTTCATGCCATAAATTTATTAATGATACTGAAACATATTCAAAATATCAGAAACCAAGTGATAAATCTCATGTAATAGTTTATCAAACAAGAGGAGTGCACATTTATACCAAAACAACTATATTTTTAACAAAATAAGGCATAAAATATCATTTGAAAACAAAACAATTAAAACCAAGGTTTTAAAGAAGAAAATATCATATAAATAAGGAAATAATATCATGATAATGATGAAACATAAATGATAAAGGCTTTTCCAAGGGATATCCTACCTCAAATCCATGACGGAAAGGAAACGCACACCCGAAATCACCAGCTGCGGTTCCCAACACTCTAGATCTATGAAGACCCACCCAAAACGAACCAATACCATATAAAAAATCAATAAAAAATAGTACCCTGTTTCTTTAATGACTAGGGTATAATATTAAACCAATATAAAATGGAAGGAGAAGGAAGAGGGAGAAGAAAGGAGATGGAATCTCACCTATGAAACTAAAGGACTCTTCATATTCCCTTAGATATTCACCCTTAGAGGGAAGTTAATGGAATTGAACTTAGTTTATATTCTCCTTAGGTTTTTAATAACTAGGTAAATTTGATTTGTGGTAAATATAGTGAAAGATAAAAGATTTATGAAAGATACAATTTACCTTAGAAAATATGGACGATTTCTGGAATCTTGAGAAGTTCCTCCCTAATACTTGGTTAAGATGATCTACAGAGAGTTAAAATAAACAATGGGGGTGCTACTAGGTATCTTGGACCCAAATGGGAGGTTGTATCATTGAAAAATTTCAAAAACTATAAATAATATAAAGGAAACAAATTATTTTTTTAAAACTGGAAACGGGCCCACGGGTTGGCCCAATACCTGAATATATAAACCAAATTAACCATGATTATTAATTTTTAATGGTCTTAAAAGGCTATTTAGGATTTAAAATGTTAGGGGAGTAAACATAGAAAGTGGAATGAGTAAAAAATTATAAAAAATTACGGATTTATAAAAGAAACAAAATATGTTTTTAAATCTGGAAATGGACTCACGGTTTGGCCCAAACAATGAAGTAACCACCCTTTATACAAAAACTCCCAAAAAAATAATTAAGGAACCCAAATATGGATGATTAAATATAGATGAAAATTTAAAAGTCAACATTAATCTCACCCAATACCCAGGAAAAGGATCGGGATTTCCAATGAACCAGATCAAAACAAAGACATGAAAAACCAGGTGTGACAAGGGTTCCTCCTTCCTCTCCTTTAATGAATTCCATATAAACTCTGACACTGTATGTAATTAATATTTTATCCATGTATGGAAGTCTTGATATCGGGTTCCCCCAAAAGTTAATATTGTGAATAAGGAAAGATAATAAGATCCAAGAGGCTTACCTTTAATTTCAAGGTCTGATATTCTAGGATCCAATGAAATATGCCTTTTTCATCTAATAGAACTCCCAAAACCACCTAAGGAAGGGATGACATTCAAGATAAAAGTGAGGTATATTTGAAATAATTATAGAGAACAAGAATTAAATAAATCTACTAGACACAAATCCATTCGTGACATGAATCATGGATTCATTTCATTAATCTTTTAGTTTCTATATAAACCAAAAAACAAGCCACATCAACTTAAAAACCTAAAAATAATTCAAAACATTAATAGAATCTCACATCATGAACAAATTATACCCAAAAAACTATCCATACCCTGAATAAAATTTATAACACCCACCCATAACCATTCACATCAGAAATAACCATTCATTGCAAAAATTTGGTCTTATAGCTAGGTTTCATTATCCCTTATTTTTTCCTTCATAAAATCACTATAAAAGTAACCCTAACTCAACTAACTTAAAATAAATATAAAATTAAAGGTATTTACCTCAATATAGGGGTACTACATTCTTTCAGACCCTCGACCACCTCTATGGAACCTTTTAGACCAGGAAAAATTATCAGTTATAGAATTAAAATAGTTTTAATAGAAATTTAAGGGAGTCGTTTCTCAATATGGGAGTGTTGATTTACATAATAACAATTCAAAAACAAGTATGAATATATATAATGTCTGTATACTTGGGAATTTTAAAGTATTTGTTTCATTTAACTTGTTTGGGGTTCTTACAGATGATTTCGGGGGATTATATGGGTAGATCTTGGGCCAGTTAACATGTGACATGATGTCCCTTCATAACATGTGTCTTTATTAGAGGCATATTATCATTAATTAAAAGAATAATATTTCTGATAAACAACTGAAATTAAGTGAAAATAAATATTAATAGCTTTTTATATGATATTACTTCCAAATATAAGCCAATTTTTACAAATATAATATGTATATTATTTTCCATTTTCATATTCATAATGAGGTTTTGAATCATTTAAAATTGATTTAATTTAGGAAAATTGGAAATACTTTAAGTAAAAGTAGCGATGAATCTATTAAATTGTCTAATATGTTTTTATTATAATGATAACTATTGCAGATATAATTTTTTTTCTCTTTTTAATAAAAACTAATTTATATTTTAAATTCCATTTAGTGAAGATATAAGATTCATTGGAGGCTGGTAGTCGATGCATAATAAGTAGAATGGATCATCTATGGGAATCCACTCTGACATAGAGGATTAGTGTTGATGTTTAATTACCCTTTTAATGTGTTGTATTCATAATGAAAACTTATATATATTGGTTTTACTACATTTCAATTGAATAAATAAGCTTTATGATTAAAAAAATTATGATATGATGTATGTAAATATATTTTTTATGTTTTTTTGTTTGATTAATGAATTTATTGAATTATATACCATGTGGATATATTTTTATTTTATGTTATTGGTGGTATAATATTTAGAATGTTTTTGTTATTTAATATTTTCTTAATTAGAATTGGTTTTAACCATCACTACTCATTTAAAAACATAGTTATGTACTTCTAAACCATTTTAAATTTATTAACTATAGTTATATATGCTGGTCATTTAGGAAAAAATATAAAAGTTCAATAAACCATCTAAAATAATATGGTAGTGGTTATAATCACCACTATTTTAAAAAAATATTTGGAAAGAAACCGCGACATTCATTTTAGTAATGGCTTTACAACCACCACTAATCATGGATTCATAGTGGTTTTATAATACCTACACTACCAAACATCTCATTTCTAATTAATAGGCATGTTATAAAATGTGATGGTTTAAAGAACCATCTTAAATCAATAGGTAACATTTAAAGCCATCATTTATTCAAAAAAACCACCTATAATTCCTATTTTCTTATAGTGAATGATTCAATGTTATATCTATATTTAGACTTTATATGAGGAACTAGATAGTAAATAATCTATAAACATTTATAATAAACCAAATGAAAAATTATAAGTTAAATAAAAAGACTTTTATCACTATAATTTATTAGATTTTTAGGATCTCAAAATATAAATATGTGGGAACCCTAAAACATATCAAAAACCTCATCATGAGAAAAAAAGTAAAATGGAGGAGTTATGGAATAAAAATAAATCCAAAGGGATCATAAAATCATAAAGTATATCGATATTGAATAATGACCAATATGGTTAACCAAATCTACATGTGTAGTTATGAATTAACTTAATTCTTTAGCCTAAAATGACCACAAATCAAACCCCCTACCAATTTTATGAACCAATGTACCTTGAAAAAACTATCCACAAGAGTAATATAGTAAACTATATATTATATAAATGATTATTACATCATTTATAATATGAATAATAAAAATAAAATAAATCCAAAAAATGGTTGGTTTAGAGTCATTGAAAAATTTAGTTCATATATCATAAAACATCTAATAATATTAATGTTATTTAATTACTACATCATAGTCATCTAAAAATATTTTATCATATCCTTTTTACATGTGATTACTTGGAGGGAATACATCAAATAAATAAATTAATATGAGTACATGAGTGAGCATAATCACCATCATCATATCACAAGCATAGAATCATAAACAGATGAAAAAGTAACAGAATATGGAATATTCCTAAAAATGAAACATCATAGGTTTAAGCTCAATTCCAATACATCAAAACATTATAGACCAAGATAACTGCATCATGTCCTCTCATGAAATTATACAAAAATATAATTGAATCTTCTTCACACATAATGATTATATGATATATGAATCCTTACCCATTTTATTAGATGTTAGTATAATTCCATTCCCAATCATCACAATGTAAAATGCTAAAAAAATTGTGCTATATATATACAAGATTAATTCATTGATCATAATAAAAACCCTAAGCATAACATTTATGATCCATGATGAAAATATATGGGTATCATAACAATACCATACATCATACCATAGAATCAATCAATAAATTTTGAGATTATAAAAAATGGACATTCATGAATAATGAAAAATATAAATTAAGTAAATTTTTAGAGGCATTAGACCCTCAATTGATAATTATATTCAAAATTGGAACTGAAAATAGTTTTTACAAGAATATTTTCTGATTTTCATTAGTCAAATTTGTAGATATAATAGTTATGTAAAATTATAAAAAATTGATAAATTTTTTTTATAAAATGATAAAATAATAATGCATAAAATGATTATAAAGGAAAATATATAAAAGAATTTGTTTTATAGAGAGTAAGGAATGTGATTATGAACAATATCATAGACCAAAATAAGGAAATATTGAAAGAGTAATGACATCCAAAAATGAATTAAAAATGAGGTAATAAATATTTATTATATTGAATATAATTCATAAATTATTAATGACTAATAGTAGATATGTGAATCACATAGGAAAGACAATTTTGGTGATAAATCCCCTTTGGAAATTTATAAGTTACTACTTAGTCATAAGTACATTAGATCACAATGAAAGACTATCTATGTACATATAAAAATGAAATAATAAAATGGATAATATGATTGGAGAAAAAAATATAAATAAAAAACTTTGATTGATGGTTTCAAAAAGATTAAAACATCATAAAAATAATTTTCGGGAGAGCTCCATATACCTTTGGTCCCATTTTAATCCAAAACCATTACACCTCATGTATAAAAATCCTACGATGATTAAAACAAGAATATAGAAGTATATTACATTAACTAATCATATTATTTATCTACTATTATGATTGGAATATATTTATTAACTTATAATTAGTGATAAAATTCCTTAATGATATGTTTGTTTAAATTATCCCATTTTTTTTATTTCAAGGTTTTGATTCACTATTATTAATTCATTATAAAAAATACCTCTTTAAACATAAAAATCCTAAAATTTCATATTTTAATATATATATATATATATATATATTACGAGCGTCCTTGAAAACGGTGATAGCTAGCGAATTGACAATGTTCTCGTAGGTGAGTAAAATGACTATTACCAGAACTTTATCAAAAAGGGGTATATATATATATATAATATAAATTATAAATAAATTTTAATAATTATTTATTATAATAATATATATATAATCTTCACTAAAAACCATAGATGTGGTGATAGAAAAATAATTAATAATGTCCTTGTAGGTGGTAAACCATCCATTAAGTGGACTTTGTCAAAAGTGGGGAAGGGAGATATTATATATACTTATATTGTAAATAACATTTTTATAGTAACTTAATATCATTAATAGCATGTTAATATACTAATTAAATATTTATTTAGGGATTAATTTATATTTTGTAATGGGAATAGAGGAATAGAATAAGAAAATGTGATATTAAAAGGAAGGATGGTAACCTCGTCCATGAAGTTTTGTCCATTGATAAGGCCTTAATACTCTATAGTCTTCGAGTTATATGAGACCTAAATGTATTTAAAAATCTTAAAGAGATTAAGAGAAGTAAATTACTAAAATATTTAGTAATGACAATAATTAGGGAAGTGATTTTCCATCAGAGTGAGAGGAGGTATTTATACACGAGGGGAGGGGGTATTTTGGGTTAAAATAATGAATAAAATATAATTTAAAAACCAAGACATGTAATAGAGGTATTATTTGATACTATGAATATAATTTCACTTAAAATAAATATTTTTGTGACTTTTAAATCTTTCCTATACTAATTTTTTTTTATTTATAAAAAATATTATAAGATAAATGGAAAAAATGGAATAATATATATTTTTAATGTTTGGAAATTACTTTTTAGGGGTTGAAATTAAGTTAATAGATTTTAAATAATTTATTAATATTAATAATTGTTTTGGATGAGGAAATTGTTTTACAAATCATTAGGATATTATTACATCAAAATTATGTCATAAAACATGCTGTATTTGAAAATATTTATATTTTTTATTCACCTCTATCGAACTTGTTTTTTAGTATTTTATAAATAAACCATTTTTCTGGAAAAGTGATAACTTGATAGAAATATAGTTATAAAAATCCCAGTCATTTATATATAAAAAAGTAGATAAGAACATAAAACTAAAAAATAATCCAATGATCTATTTCTAGAAAAAAACAATCCCTACCAGCATCAATCTGACATCACCATGGGAACTAATGTTAGAGCACTAAACACCTCCATAGAGAACCAATGTTGATAAATCTAATAAAATCATAAAGAATAAAAACCAAAAGCTATCATAAAACAAATAACTCATGTTCAGGATGAAACCATCTCATGACATAGAACATGTCCATTGACTTAATGAATATCATAATATAATGAACTACAAGAAAAGGTAAAAATATATTGATAAAATCATGAAATGAAGAAGGCCAAAGATGAGAAAATATTCCAAATTAAATGAAATAACCTCTCAATTGTATTCACCACCACCACTGCCCCATACACCATGATCACAATACTCATCAATGAACCAGTCCACCTCTGAATCAAAGATAGTAAGAAAATTCTTCTCCTAGTTGGGAGTACCCACAAAAGGCCATAGGAAACCACCAATATTATCCCTAAAGTTTTGTTTTCCTATTTTTAGTATTATTCAAGGGTGCTATATTTCTAGGAAACCTTAATAAGATGGATTTTCAAATTATACATATTTCATTTATTTATTTGTATTATCCCATTATCATATTTATTATTTTATAAAAATATTTATCCTCCATATGTAATGTTTTACATTGATGAAAAAAATTATTATTTTTGTTTATTATGTAGTTTATATGAATTATTTGTAGTATAAATATATACTATATATTCATATGAAAATAATTCATTTATGTAAGAAAAGAATAGATTGTGGGTAAATATATATATTAAATTATAATGTATTTAATCTTAACATAAAAATATTAAGTTAATTTTTTACCCAAGTATTACTTAAGGGAATAAAAATATAAAAATTATAAATTGAGAATCTTGGATGTTACATTCTACCCTATTAAATAAATTTTTTCATTATAATTTTTTACTTATTGATAAAAATTTATTAATTATTTTGACAGTTTCTATAAACCGCATTATTAAACCCTAAATATTGTTTCAATAAATTAGAAGTATTAATCTTTTTTCAGTATACTAGTTATACTAAACCAAGTACACTATCACATAATATTTTTCATATAACAATTTATTAATAAATTTTCACAATCCAAATTCCAAAAAATAATGAAAAAATGATTTGATACCAAATGACTTGTCAGGAGACTCGCACTTCTATATCTGGTGTAACACATACATAATTTATATAGATAAAATATAATTAAAACTAACACCCAAATTTATATTTTTAGTTTCATTGGTATCTAGGTACATATTGCAGCATTGACCTATACAATACCAAACACATTAATTAAATCCTTCATTATTGACATCATTTATGTAATATAGGAAATCGCCTAGGGACACATATCAAATAATGGTTGAGCTAAAATCCAAGTAAAAGTAATGAAAAATAAATATTAAAAATAATCAATATGAGATTCCAAGATATCATCAATATGATATGGCAACATAACATGGGATAAGCATAGTGAATAATAGAATAATAAGTTATTAGAATTTGTAATTACAAGAGATCATTGAGTATACCATTATATCATAAGTAAAAAAATAATCATAGAATTTAACAATGCAATACAATGATGAAAATAATTTTAATTTGATAGGTTCATAATAGTGAAACATCATAAACATAAATCATGGTGCATTTCCAAGACATTATAACATGATAGAAAAAGTTTACTACATCATGTTCATATATAACATTGAAGACAATGCTAACTGTATCTTTTCAACCCATAACATTGTGAACAAATCCAATTTCATCTTGATCATACATAAATGTCTCATGTGATATAATGTTTTAACCAATTAATTAGAGAGAAGTATAATTTTTGGCCCATTTATTACATCATTATATGTTCAAAATCATGTGTACCACATCAAGGGAATATAAATACATCAATTTTAGGTAATTCTATAATCCTAACATGTATAACCCATGATTAAAAGATACAAGTTTTCCGAAAACCCCATACATCATGCCACATAATTAATTTTCAAATATGTAGTACATTGAAAAATATAATTTGAGCCATTATTTAGAAGTGGTAGACCATAAATCATTAATTGGGATGAAAAAATTACCTAAAAAGAGTTGTTTTAATATTAAATTTAATTTTTTCATGATTAAAATTTGGAAATATATAATTTATGTAAAAATAGGGAAATCATAATATATGGTTTATATAAGTTTAAGATTTGGAATATAAATCTTTTTAAAGGAGATACATGAAAGAATTAGTTTTATAGAGAATAAGGAATAATATTTCATACATTATTATAGACCATAAAAAATAGGGAAAACATCATAATAGAAGTTGTATATAATTTCAAAATAATGAATACAAATATTTCGAAGGAATATATATAAAAGAAACAGTTTCATATAGAATAAGGAATAGCATTATTTACATTTTCATAGACATCAAAAAAAGGAATATTGAAATCTGAGTAACATCCTAAGAAGGAAGAAAAGTGGGGGAATAAAAATCATTAGAGATATTATAGGTCATTGAAGATGAATGATGAATAATAAATTTATGAATCCTATAAGAGGGGCCATTTTTACAAGAAAATAAAAAAAATAATGGTATGGATTTATCATAAATATGTGAGGTTATAATGAAAAACTACATATATAACCATAAAAAATAATTAAATAAATAATATGGTTAAAATTAAAAAAACATATAAAAAACTTGAAAATAGGGTTATAAAAATATAAATAATCCCAAAATGAATGGTTGAGAGAGATCCCCTTACCCTAGGTCCAATTTTATTTCATTACATTTACACCTCTTGTAAAAATAATTTCCTAACATAAAAATATTGATATAGAAATTATATTAAATTCATTTATATTATTATTGATCAATTATGATAAATGAAATTTATTTACTAACTTTTAATTATTGATAAAATACATTGATGAAATATTGGTTTAAATTTTGAAATTTTCATTTCAAATTTTATTTTTTTGATTTATTGTTATTTATTATTATTTTAACTTGAGGTCCCATAGAATAAGTCCTAATGGGGTGAATTATGGTGGCTTTAAATTTATTTTCATATCATGTTTAACTGGTTATTGACCTTAAATTTTCAAAGTCATGTAGAATTTGTCCTAATGATCACACACAAACATAATAAAACATAGTAAAATAAATAATCCCATATAAAGGTATTTTATTTGGTCCAACAAAACTAGGATATATATAAGGATAAAATATCAATGATATGTTGATATAACAATTAATCACTACTCCATTGGTTTTTTATTATAATCATTAGGGAAATATCACTGCTCATTTTAGGTCCATAGCCTCTTCCTCTATTCTGCTAACTTCTTTCCAAGAGAGTTATAATATAAATTCTCCAAAAAATGGGGTTTCATTATGATTATATATTCTACACTTTCTGAACATCATAGTCATTCATGAAAACTCTACATTTCCAAACATTATATTAAATGGAATTAAACTCGTCCATAACTCAGTCATCAAATCTAGATATTCAATGAATCCCGCATTCTAATTCATTGTCACTTCTCAAAAACACTTTTCCAATTTTTGTCTCTATTTTCAATATTCATTCTACAAATAATATTTCTCCTTATTTTTATTCCAGCTATCTCACATCATTTTAGTTAAAAAAATTAGGATAATTACTTTAGATGTAAAAAAAATCTACGTGATGTAAGTTTTTTATATCCTAACAAACTCTTTTAATCTAAACACATGTCCTTATGACATAATGGATTTCCATCATACTATAACTCGTATGATATCCATTTTTCATTATATGTTTCATATGGTTATGGGATATCATCATTATTTTCAAATAATGTCATGAAATATAACGAAAGTTTCTATATGTTGCATCATTAATACTCTGTACATCATAAATATAGTGTATAAAAGGTGCATTTTGGAATTGATCCACACTATATTTTGTTGATCAATGTTAACATGTAATACTTCTTCATCAATACTCCTCATTTAATTCAATTTCGTGGTGGAGATAGGGTAATGTGTGTTTAATAATTACTCCATGCTATATTATATTGATCGATAAATATTTGGTTAAGATATTCTTCGATATGCTAGCACAAATAAACTTATATCTTCTTACCATGCATAGAACATACCCTAATTTCAGATTACTTAATCACTTAAAGGAATCTAATGATGTATATTTACAACTAGCTTGCCCTTGGAATAGTTCATAGTCTCTTATTGAACTATTTCGGAAATCTTTATGTCTTACCTTTATTTATAAAGGTTGTTTTGTAAAAACTAATTATAAAATCAATAATACCAAAGGTTTTTATCTCCATTGAGTATAAATACCATAATTGGTATATTATTTATGTATAATTTTATTTTTTCTTGATAAATATTTAGTATTCCACAACTTGGTAAATGAATCTTACGTTTTATATTCATCAGGTTTTCCTATGATTCAAGTATTATTATCCTATTGGTTGAGAATTAAACACCACAAAAAACATTCATTCCTGAACATTGAATAAAGTATCCTAATTTCCAAGTACATAAGATATTAATGTTTTTGTTATACCCAATAATAGTTTTACAAGAATCATTCACAGAGAAATATATAAACTATGTACTTCTCACCACTATCCTAGGCACCACCCTTTCTCATCCACTTAGAGAATACATCTTACTTATATTAATGTTTATAGATTAAATTGGTTACTTCATTTAAATATATATATATATATATATATATATATATCTGCTTGTGTGTGTGTGTGTGTGATAAGAATATTTCATTTAATACCCAATAATTAAAACTGAAACATTACCTTAGATGATGAATATTCACTGAAGAAGAACAGATTACTTTATTATTCAATTAAATTCATTTCATTTAACATCCATGTAATTTATTACATGTTATGAGAAGTACATAACATCCTATTAATTCATATTTCATTGAATGAAATTGTGAATGTTCCCTTGGCATGCCACTTTCCATTGGCCTTTTCACCTTGTCATTCAATTTGTTCTCTGTTAGAATTAAAAATTCTTCTTTCTTTAATTTATTATTTTACTTGGTAAACATTACCTTTATATGTAATGAATCACTTAATCAATACTATTCGTTTTGCAAACTAAAATTAAATTTGAGTAAATGGGTGAAAATGATATGAGAAAGGGATCCATTGAAAGATCATGATCTGTCTTTCAATTTACACATATCTAGTGTAATCATCACCTTATTCATATCTTTCTTCACTATCTCCTTACAAATTTCTTGGAGATGAGACTCATGTTATATCACCTAGTTCTTAATGTAGTGACCATAATCGAAATTATATGTTGATGATAACATAATTAAATAACCATCATATACATCATACCTGAGTCTCCTATAATCATTTTTAACACCTTCACTTCCTGATGTGGCTTAACATGTATTGGGGACACTAGTACTTTAAATTTCTAAAATCCTTGTATTATGTGCAAGCACATGTAATACTTTTGGAAACTCAAGCTAGTGTGGTCATTTGCATTTTACATTATATATATCAATATTTATTGTGGTATAAATTTCCATTTTCTAGAAAAATAAAGTCAAGATGATTTTCACTTTTATCTTGATTTTTATTTTAAACATTTATGATTAATTAGTAAAATAATTAAATGTCTCACAATATTTTTATCGATTTATAGGAACCCTCTGAACTAGAATAGGAATACTTTTTCACTTGATTATTCTAGTGGAAAGGATCCCTAAACATCACCTCATAGTCTTTAATTTTTTGCTATGCCACTACTTATAGAGTTAGAGGTAGGTGTTTGGATGGTCAACTGAATTAACTCGTGGTTCCTTGATCTATTGTGTGAAGTCCCAAATTATAAATTCATAACTTGATTTAATCAATAATTTACTATAAAATTATATCAAGATAGATTTTTCTACTTATTTGATACGTCTTTAGTTAATTCAACTCACCACTCTCATAATGACTCCCTGGTAGTAAGATACACCCTCAGCTTTGGCTGATGAGAACCCCAACCACCTAGTTTTGTTCAAATTTGAATGATGGAAGGTGGTTATGACTTCATATTTATTTATGGGTTTTATTATTTTTTAAATTAAAATATTAAATCATTTTATATCATATAAGCACGTACTATGTGATCGCACTCACAACTGACCATGAAATAAATAGAAAATAGTCAAAGTGTTACATGTTCATTTTATCTGAGCATGCTTTTTTATTATTCTATGTGAACATGCCTAAAATATACATACAAAACAATAATAAATCATGAAAACAAATGATGATGTGATCACGAGATGATAATAATGGTTGATCTATTGAGTGAATAATTGATTTACCTGGACCATATGGGTAATAATGTAAGTTGTGTTTCTTGCGACTCAAGTTCCAATGCCTGCCCATCCAATGTGTCAATATCTTATCTAGTGTGTCGCCAAAACTTGGCGCAATGTATTCCATTGTTTTCCTCATCATTATAAAAAAATACTTGTATATGGATGAGGAGATCTCGGGAGTAAAAAATATAACTAAGAAAAAAATGGACACATAGACCCTTATATATATAATGACGCTTAGACGAATCATAGATCATCTTTTACTAAAATACATATTACAAAAAACCATTTCAATAATTAAATAACTAAATAAAACATGCACAAAACATGCATTTGGTTTTTAATCGCTCATGATCAGTTAATACGCATTAAAATCGCACGTTAAATTAAATGTACAAATAAAATTACAATTACATTAAATTATTCTTAAGGGAAAATGTATTGAATTAAAAATTCAATCTTATTTTAAATTCAAAAATTATCTTCATTCAGTCCCATTAATAAATTTAATTTAAAAACAAAATTTAATTTTATTTATTTATTTATTTTAACATAATAAATTATATTAATTTAACCTCCACTATTAAACATTTATTTTTAATTATTTAAAATTAATAGGACCCCAAAAAACACTGAGAAGGGCCTATACAGGTCAGGCTGAACCTATGCAGGCTCATTTTAGGCCATACAGACCCCTTGTAGGGGTGTTCTAGGCCACGTAGGTCTACCCAGACCCATTTTGAGTCGAGAAAACCCACCTTGACCTACTTTAGGGAAAACTAGGTCTATGAAAAGGTGTGGGAGGAGTTACCTTTCACCTAGGTCGATGGAAAGAGAACTTCCTATCTCGTTAGTGAAGTCAGTGACCAGATATACTTAGGTGACACTTCTGGGTGGGCACGCAAGTGGTCGGTCGGTATGAACTTGGTGGAAAGGTGACAAGGATATATAGGAAGTGGTGTCTGGAGAGAACTGGTGGCTGGTGGAAACATAGTTCGGATGAGGTTATGGACAAATGTAACTATTTCAGCAGTGATCAGCAGCTTCAGCCATGAGTGGTGGAGGGATTCTAGGTCTATGGTGACCTTGTCAGGGTCCAGGAAAAGAGATCTAGCTAGATCTGGCTATATCTATCCACTAACAGTGGTGGTGAATGAGGAGGGAACCCACATAGAGTGGGTCAGTGAGTGCCAGTGTGGCACTGTGGTGGTCAAGGTATTGCTAAAGGTGGATCAAGTGAGGCCAAATAGGTGGGTGATCAACCATGTCTAGTGGAATCATCATTGAGCAACTCAGTCTTGTAATTGGAGGAGCTCGCCTAGTGGAAGCTAAATGGTTTCCTGGTTAGGGTCAAGGTAAGGGACTATCCTGTGATGAATAGAGGAGTCGGTCTTGTCTATGTTCATGGAAGCCGAGCAAAGAGGGGGATCTCGTCTCTAATAGCGGGTTAAGGAAAAGGTATGGCCTTGGTGGCTCATTATGGTTGAGCGAGGTCATGCCAAGGATGTATAGGGACATGAGGGTCCCTCCAATTTGAGAAACCCCTTTTTAATTTTTTTTTCTAAAATACTATAAGGTTCTTGAAGAAAATAAGATGGGTAGACCATTTTTAAAAACATTAACCCATGAAAAATAAAATATCCACCTAATTAAAACAAAAGATATTTTTTGCTTCTAATAAATCTATAGCCTACACATATTCTTCAATATAACATTTATTATTATTTAAAACTCATAGGTGGAAAAACATAGTGGATATACATTACTGTTTCGGCTAATGAAACTCCGACCAGTGTTTGGGCTCAAGGGTGAAAGTCCACAGCACTATATTTAGGAATAAAATAACATAATATATATATATATATATATATATATATTTTCATAAAAAATTTAAACCTACATGATTTATTTCAATCCTAAATGAATCTTTTCATGGTCATAACTTTTCCATCTGATATTGTATTTTCTCATCGTCTATGGCGTTGAGACCAAAACAATTCCCTTTGTGAAATTTAATGAAAATTTAATTTTTGATTGGATTAGAATAATCATGAGTCCCTTTAATAGCAATTGAAGGTACTGGGTGTGTAGTAGAATCCTTGAAAATGGGATTTAAAAATTTTCCACTGATAATCGACATGAGCACCTCATCGTTGGCCAGACGCTACCCGATTATCTATCAAGGGTCTTATTTGATGAATTTTAAGCACAAAATAAAACCAAAAATACCTAGTTTGATATGAAGTTACGTGTTTGTTCACCATTCATCGCCAGTGATCAATTCTTGAATAATCAAAATTAAAATTCCTCTAGATCATCCTCATGTTCTTTGGAAATCTACCGAAACATCAATTATTATAATCCAGGTGGTAGCATAGAGTTAAGACAATGCCTTCGATGTAATGCCCTGAACCCTCAACACTAGATCTGATGCACTACTTGTTATAATGGAGTTTTTAGAAGGAATGAAAACCCCAAATGAATGATCATTTTATTAGTCTTGAAGAAACTAGATACATAGATGTTACTCAAATTTCATTGAAGAAGTTTACAAAATACAATACATAATGAAAACTAAAAACCGCATCCACAAGAACTCAATAAATGATCTCCTCTTAGTCACCTGTTGAAATAAAAAATGAAAGGGGTGAGATAAAATGCTCATTAAGGGTTAAACATAGTGGAAGCATGAATACAATAATAATTGAATCATAACCAATCTAACATAATCAATATGGCATGGTGAATAGATGAAAAACTCACACCATTAATAAACTGAGAATGAAACTGCATCCATAGATTTTGTCATAGTAAAAAACTCATGGATAGTAATAGACGATAATGAATAAATAAAATAATTATTATTTGGGTGTCATGTATCTGGAAAATGAAACCATAATACCATGAAAATGGTTTAGTTCTATGGGTAGAAACCCATCTGATTTTTTGAAACTAACTAGAAGGGTTTGTCGCCAACTGATTTGTCTCATGAGACCTACTGATGCATCGAGGGGATATAGTGGGACCCACATTCCACTGTATGTCCAAATCATTCTTTATACATTGATTCAACACAAGATCAATATGCCTTTTCAATATCCATATAGAGTAGAGTATACAGATTTGTCAATATTTCCATAATTAAAATAACTTTCCAAATAAACATCGTATGTAAAATGGTATACAGTTTAGACAAAAAACAAATCAATGATATGAGATTATGGATATATAATATAAATATAATTTCAAATGAAATGTGATCTCAAATGGGAATTAGGTACACCACATACGGATTATTAGGTGGAAAATACAAAGTTAGTCAAAACAAAATAGTAGTTCAGACAACATCTCTTACCATAATGTAATCAGTCGAATCATGTGACCAGAACTTAATAAACCAAAAATGAATCATTGAATAACATGAATATAAAGATAATAATTTTATTATATATTGAATGTAAGTACGCATATACCACATACAATAAATAAGTGGCGAACAACAAAAATCTCACAGAAATGAAAGTGAGATGAGAAACACCTTATAAACATTTCAGCATGGTAATGAGTGTTATTGCAAAGGCTTAATGAGAGGTAAATGGGTATTTAATTATTTATATGTCACAATTTAATTATATGGGAGGTTTTAAAACTTACCACATCATTAGGAATTAAAAATAAAAGGGCACAACATAGGGGAGATTCTTGAACAAAAGTGAGAGAGAGGATCCCTTACCTTACGTTCGAAGGTGTTCTTGTTTGTTCTTAACAACCTAAATAATCAAATTTAGATTCATTAATTAATAATTAAATAACCTCATAAAAATTTAATTGATATGGTATAACCTTATTAAGTTCATTAATGACTTTTTTGATGGGTTTAAGAGATTCAATTTTATTGTTTTGGAAGAATTTTCTTACTTGGTTTCATGATTTGTTTACTTGTATTCATGAATGGAAGTTCATTTTAAATGTGGTTAAAAATACATAAATATAAATTATTAGTTAAAATAAAGAGATATAAATGATCTTATAATAATTCTGGTCATATACCATGAGTATGACTCATTTGATGATTTAAAAATAAACACTTGGATTTAGCTTGGTGGTTTTGTGCACAATAAACTTGTTTTGTATTATTAGTATTCCATATTATGAACATGAAAAGATTACAGAACATTAATAAAGATAATATACATATATTATGACCTATTTCAACCATTTAAAATGTTTCATTAATAGTATTTAAGATATTAATGCAAATTGAAAACTCGTCTTCCTTGAGTGTGATAAATTTACACATCTCGGACGGTGTTTGCATTTATTGTATAAAAGGAGTGGGAAAAGTGAGATTATGATGACATATTCCATTATCACGATGAAATTAAAGTACATGTAAGGTACTGGAATTATCATGGAATTTGGATGAGGGGAGGTGAGAAGGGAGAACAAAATAATGGAACTTTGTAAAAGAAATTGAAAGAAAAGAGAAGGAAGGTTCACCTCTTGAGTACTCCTTGAGAATCTTCTTAAGGCCTTTTTTAGCCTTTTAGTAATACCAACGGGTCTTGTAGCTGGGGAGAGGGCTTGGGGGAGTATTTGGAAGAATATAGGCAAGTATTGAAGCTTGAGTGGTGTGGGAGGAAGAGGGGGTGAGTGTTGGTTTATATAGTGGAGGGGAGAGGAGTTTTCTTAATTTTATAATCATTAATTTATTATTTCCTCTCAAGACAACAAATAGTGAGTATTACATGACCAAGAATAGTAATATATTCATGTTAATTCAAAACCATTAGGCTTATATCTGCAGATCATCATCAATGACTCAATAAATTCCTTAATTAGCATTTATTGTAAATTATCGCATTTTACTATTCATCAAAAATTTAAGTATTTTAGTAAAATCCAAAAAATTCCCCCTAACAATTTTTTGATGTGTAGAATCAAAAAATGAAGTCCATTTTTCAAAAATAATTTTTGAAATTTGATTAATTAAATATTTAAGTGAAATTATTATTTAATTGGAAAATATAAACACTTAAAATATTCATCTTCATTTTTAAGGTGCCTAAATTAATTTATACATTCAAGGGAATTGATACCATTCATAAAAGTCATATTAATATTCATAAGGGTAAGTTAGTATTTATAATGGTAGGTTACTATTCATAAGGGTATGTTACTATTCACTGAAAATTAAGTTAATTCTATCAGGATTTAATTATCATCTTGATCACAACTGTGTATGTTAGATTTTTAAAATTAAAATCACAGAGCAGACAAATTTAAGTTTTATGGATAGGTTATGGATATCTCCTATAATTAACAATGTTTTGTTCCATATAGGCTAAGTGATTCATGAAATATAGGCTATAACTATAATTTATTTAAAAGAAACATACCATAAAATATTTGGGGTGCTACAATATTCCCTCCTTCAAGAATTTTGTCCTCGAAATTTTTCATTTATAAAGCCCACCAAAAAGATGTGGGTGGTTCTTCTTTATAATATCCTCAGGTTCCCATATTTCTTCCTCCATATTCTGGTTTTTCAAAAGAACCTTTACTAGATGAGTTTTCCAATTTCTCAATACCTGCTCCCTTGTTTCAAGAATCCCGATAGGCTCTTCACAGAATGATAAATCAGGTTCCAGTTCTATTTCTTCATATGTGAGTACATGCATTGGTTCTGGCATGTATTTCTTCAAAAATGACACATGGAAGACATCATGAACTTTGGAGAGACTCGACGACATTGTTAAACGGTAAGCTATAGCTCTAATTATTTCCATAATTTCAAATGGTTCGATGTACCTGGGGATCAGTTTCCCTTTCTTACTGAACCTTAAGACACCCTTCCATGGATATACGTTCAGAAATACATGATCTCCCACTTGGAATTCAAAAACCTTTATCTAGTTTTCACCATAACTCTTCTGCCTACTTTGGACTGCTTTTATATGGGCTTGTATTTTCTTCACCTTTTCCATGGACTCTTCAATAAGTTCTGGGCCTATAAGTTTTCTCTCACCAACTTCATCCCAACAAGTTGAAGTTTGACATATATTTCCACATAATGCTTCATATGGATCCATTTGAATACTATAATGGAAACTGTTGTTGTATGAAAATTACACCAAAAGAAAGTATTGATCCCACATACCTTGAAAGTTCAGAGAGAATGATCTCAGTATGTCTTCCATAGTTTGAATAGTCCTTTCAAACTGCCCGTCAGTTTGAGGGTGATAAGAAGTACTCATATGAAGATCAGTATTCAAAGCCGTCTGGAGACTTTTCCATAATTTTTATGTAAATCGGGGATCTCGATCCGACAAAATCAATATAGGTTCACCATGAAGTCTTAAAACTTCATTAATATAAAGTCTTTCTAGGTGCTCGTGGTAAATCCTCTCTTATTGGAAGGAAATGTGATTATTTTGTGAGATGATCAATAATTACCCATATTGAATCATTCCTTCTTGTTGTACTTGGTAGTCCAGTGACAAAATCCATCGTAATGTCATCCTACTTCCACATAGGAATATATAGAGGTTTCATCACTCCTTTGGGATGTTCCATCTTTTCCTTTACTTGTTGACAAACTAGACACCTTGAAACGTAGTCAGCAATTTACCACTTCATATTATCCCACCAAAAATGTTCCTTTCGATCTCTATACATCTTTGTACTACCCGGGTGTATAGAGAAATTTGAGCTATGAGCGTCGTCTAATAGTTCCATTTTTAGCTCAGATACTTATGGAACACATAAACTCTTCCTAAATTTCATAACTCCTTCCTCATACACAAATTCTTCCAATCTCCCATCCTTGAAAGCATTAATTTTCTTCTTCATATTCTCATCATTATATTGAGAGCTTTTTGTCTTCTCTAGTAAAGATGGTTTAGCAATCACTAGAAAGAGGAAATATATTTCCCTTTCTTTAACAATTCTCATATACATCTTTAGTAGATCCATAAATATAGGATCTCTCTCAATCCTCATTTGAGTTAGAAGTCCATGATCTTTCTTGCTTAATGCATCTACCACCTTATTTGTCTTTCATGGGTGGTAGTGTATTAAAAAATCATAATATTTGAGTAACTCGAGCCATGCCCTTTTCCTCATGTTGAGTTCTTTCTGTGTGAAAATGTATTTCAAACTCTTTTGGTCCGTATAAGTCTTACATATTTCTCTGTATAAATAATGTCTCCGTATTTTCAGACCAAAGATTATGACTGCTAACTCAATATCATGAGTTGGATAATTTTCCTCATGAGTCTTCAATAGTCTTGATTCATAAGCAATAACTCTATCATTTTTCATAAGGATGCAACCTAGTCCATTCTTTGATGCATCGGTGTATATTAAAAATCCATCACTTCCAGATGCAAGTGTCAAGATTGGAGAATTTACCAATCTTCTTTTCAATTCCTTGAATCATTCTGTACATTCTTTTGTCCACACAAACAAAACTCCTTTACATGTGATCTTGGCTAGCAGGTCAGCCAGTCAGGAAAAATTCTGAATGAAACACCAATAGTAACCTGCTAAACCAATAAAATTGTGTACCTCAGTTATGTTTGTTGGAATGGGCCATTCTTGGATTACCTTTGTCTTTAAAGGATCAACTAGGATTCCATCCTTAGAGACAATATGACCTAAGAAAGAAACTGATTGAAGCTAGAATTAGCACTTTCTAAACTGACCATATAATTTGTTTCCTCTAAGAGTTTTCAGAATAATCTGCAAGTGATTCCCATGGTATTCATATATTTTTGAGTATACCATGATATCATCAAAGAATACCAAAAAAAAGTTATCAAGATATTACTTGAAAACTCTATTCATTAAATCCATGTAAACAAAGGGTGAATTTGTGTTGATTCTCCTTTCCATCACAGAGTCTAATGAATGAAAAAAGGGAATACCTTAAGCACAAAGAGATTCATCCTTTGAAGAAACATCAAAAATTGACAAAGGCATGAACAAGGAATTCTTTAAGCATGGGTCGCACAAGTTTCATCATGGTCACGCAAGTCTACTTGCGTGCCACATATGGGTCATGCAAGTGACTTGCATGCCCTATTATTTTTTCACCCAAGGTCCCCAATGGCCTATAAATACCCCGTGTGGGCCCCCCATTTTCGGGACGAAAAATCAAAAAGTCATATTTAAGCTCTCGGCACCCTAGTCTCTACTTTAAGTCTTCCAAACACTAAGGTAATTTCTTACCTAGAATGGAAGATCTAAAGAGGGGGAACAAGGACTAAGTGTTGAAATTAATCAACACTTGTGCGCCTGAGTGTCTAACTCTTAAGGGAAATGAAGACACTTGCACGCCACCTTATCCCTTAAACAGAACCTGCACGACACCCTTTTTAGAAGCCTCTAGGGATAATACTAAGGGTTGAGCCAAGCCTTTCCCAAGTATTTCCTTATGGGTTAACTGTCTCCCAAGAACACATGTGTCACGCAAGTATACTTTCATGACCAGGAATTGCGCACCCAAACAAGACTTGCCCGCCTACCTCTTTTTGGGTGCCCCTCCTACCTATTCAACTCTTTTCTTCAAATGCACCTCTCCTCTTCAAGATTTAGCCTTCAAAACCCTCTTCAAATCCATTTTTGGTATGGTTCCTTTTTTTTATTCCTTATCTGAAAGGAATTATGTGGAACATCTCTCAAAACCTAGTGATTTACATATCTTTACGTCCCTAAGGTTAGAGATTTCCTCCATTCAACCTCATCCATTACGATGATAAGATCTTTAATCCGGGCATCCTTCTTAGGAGTATGCCCAAAGTTCCCTAAAATGGACATCCTCCTTAGGAGTAAGCCTCAAATTCTAAATTCCCTTAACTTGGACCTCCTTCTCAGGAGTAAGCCCCAAGTCTCAATTTCTTTTGATTTGGGATTCCTTCTCAGGAATAAAACCCAATCATATGTCCCCTCTAATTTGGGAATTTTTCTCAGGATTATGTTATAAGTTAAGTATCCAAATATCCATAAAGAAAATATACCTTTATGGACCTTGTTCCTCGTTTTCTTACCTGAAGTAAATCCCAATCTTAATCTATCTAGGAAGTCATACATACATAAGCCCCACATCATTCCTTATGATTTCATCTTTCATGGAACAATCATCAGGTTTTACTGATACCTCTTGTTTCTCACACCAAGTATGACTCACGTGAGCTTAGTGCATAAAATTAATTATGACATATTTTTTTGGGACATAAATTATGCATAAACCACATAATTATTTACTCGAACTATGTGGGTTCTGATTCCTTTTCTAAAAAAGGATATGTAGGTAGCCCATCGGCGGGTACAATCCCAACTCTGAAATAATCCATGTCCTTATGAATGACAATAAACTTCAAGTGCCCCACTGAGTGGATTTAAAACCAGTATGGTTATCATAATGACCAAGATATTTCTATAGAATGTGTTGAATGATACCATTGACTAAGAATCCCAAACAAATACAGACGATTCTCTATCGATGAAGAACCTCAAATACATATATAAGATTCTATAAATCTCATACATATCAATCATTGATTTTCATATCTAAAGGAAATCTCATTTTAATACTTTCTAATTTAATTAGGATTCACGAACATAACTCAAATCTATAAAGAGAGTCCCGGAGTAGACAATAATTCCCCTCAAAAAGGTGTGATGAGTCTGACCTCCCATCCTCTCGACCAATGAAAATTATTAAGCCTCATCAGTCCACAACTAATGAGCACATGCCTTTAGAAAGTAGGTCCAAATAGATATAGAATCATTGGATGTTTTCTGTTCTATGAATAAACCTGTTAGAAACTGATTGGAATGTTTTAACCTTAAAAAAACCAGGTCATCCCCATTCTTATAGGAAACAAAAATGGTGAACAAGACTTGAATCCTTAACCAAGTTAAAATGATGTTTTACTTATTTGTTAGGCCCCTATTTAACTGAATGTGAGGGCCAAAAAAAATCAATAACATATGTGCACATCCAAAAGATGTAGTAGACGAACTTATCTTGATGATGTCTCTAATATCAAATAGGCACTCGTTTCCAAGATCTCTCTACATTACAGAAATGGATTTTCTAAAGTTCACACCTGTGAATGCATCTACCACTACTCCTGCTGGATCCTCATCTACTCTGAGGATGACATCACCTACTCAGCTTCTTCAATGCTGGGTCTCCAATTCACTGGTTAAGGAATACCATCAACACGGTACCATTTCAACTCTGTAGGTTGCTCGACAAGCCCTCCAAGTCAATAATTCACCCTGGTTGTCTAGACAGCGAAGACCAGCGATCAAGAAGCTGGTGGTGCCAACCACCATATCCAACCGTTTTGGGTCATTATCCCTGGAACCCAATCACCAGTCCCTCACATATTATGGGGAGGTGAATGTGAAGGTCACTCAAGGCCTTAATTCAAGGAAACAGGAGTCCTTCTTGAGGTCTCCCATCAACAATCGCCACCAGACTCGTGCGGCAGTGCACCCTCAACATGATGAGGGTATCACCTTTAGGGGTTCGGCTCAGGTTCCTCAAACCTGAGTCAACAAGATGAAAAGCCAGAGGTGAAATCTGTTCAACAGGGAGCAGGTTCTTACTTCTTCCCCCTCCGTAGAAGTCCATTAAGCCATCTTGATGGAAAGCAACGAGCGAGCATATACACCCGTCCATCCTAATGTTATTGCCCAGCAGACTCATCTGGAAGTAACATGCAAATCTCGCCAGGAAATTCTGGTAGAGTATTATAGCAGTCATATACACTTGTTTATAACTCATCAGCTAGTCAGCAGGCTCGTCTGACTACAACCAAAGAAGTTCACCAATCTAGTATGGTGGAAACTGATAAGCAGGGACATACACCTATCTATGATAAAAAATTATGTCAGTAGTCTCGTCTTCTAGTATTGAAGGAAATTTGTCAACCATACTTGATGAAGAATACACAGCAGGAACATACACCTTCCAATATTCATCAAACCTTCCAACAGTCTTGTTTGGTAGCATCCAGAGAAGTCAGTCGGAAAGCTCCGATGACAAATTTGGAGCATACTCAACTCTCTTCCCCCACACATGAGTACTGTCAGAATTCACTAATAGGAAAAGGAGGAAAGGAGAAGTAATACACACCTAATCCAAGAAAAAAATGGACGTATATTCCCATTCCAGTAGATGAAGTCAGCAATCACATTTTGACAATAGTGAAAGAGTAGAAGAAAATCCCTTCTCATATTCTGGATGTCTGTAAGAATATTATAACAGCTTCAGCAGCATCACAGGGAAAGAAATACAAATCTGTCCCTACCAGTTGAGTGACACATCAACATATCACTCTAGAAAAGATACACACCTCTGTTCCAGTCCAACAGGGTTGTGGGGAATACTCCCCCATGTCATACGAACAATCAAGTAAGGCACATACACCCGATTTGAATGGAGATAATCAGCCTAACCTGACTATTTCTCCTGATCAGGCAAATACACCTACCCATAATAATCATTTTTTTCAACAAGTGGTTCCCAAAATGAATAAGAAGGTGTCTAAGAAGAAGATTTGTTAAGCACAGTCAATAAATCAAGAGCCTATCTGTAATAAGGCCTTGCTCGATGCTAGAGTTCTTGAAGCCCTCAGAAAATTATCTGTTGGAACTCAAGATTCTACTCTCTCATTTCCCAATAGTGGGAACATTAGTTCTAAAGGTCTCCATCAGAAACTTCCTCATGAAGGCTTGCTTCATGATAGTTCGGTCGATCTTGAAGTATCATCTTCAGATGAGAGCCATGATAACCCTTTGTGTGGCCAAAAGATCAAGAAGAAAAACGTTTCATCTTTTGCTGTAACCCACCATGGTGGTTCTCCCCATGATGATGAATTTAGCTACAAAATTCCTCTCTATAGTAGTAATTCGCATTTCCTGGAAAATTCTTCAAAGGACAATGCAGTAACGAGAAAGCCCTCTTATCTTGAGGAACTTACAAATGTGATGCCAGTAATGTCTGATGATTTACTTATAGCAAGTTAAATACTTTCTCAATCGAAAGATAGCTCGGGGTGTAGGTCATTATTTGAACCACCCCAGGGTCATTCATATTCAAGTTTGATAAATGAATTCTCTACCAATCTTGTTGAATATGATGAAGCAACAAAGAAGCATCATCTTTGGTCTAATTAGGTAGAAGAATATTCATCGAATGATATAGAAGAAATTCTAAATATGAGAAAAAAACTGGAGAAAGGTGAAGTACCAGTCATGTTTTGGCCTTTGGCTGAATCTCAGTATGATATTCCAGAAATGTTGATGGAATATTGTATTCACGATATTCGTCTCAACATGTAGAAAACTCTTTTTCAATTGAAAAATAAAATATTATCTTATAATGAATATGAAAATCATGTCAAGATAATAAAAGGGTTACAACGCCAAATTGATTTGGCATCTCTCTCAGTTTCCTGATATCCGAAGGCTGAAAAGTAGCAGAGAGACCTTCAGCATTCATGCCTTGGAGCACTAAAAATATTGTGCCAGTTAATTGTCAATGCCCTATCTGGTATTCATATAAGGGGATGGGGTGTTCATGGAGCACTACATTTCACTGTACTCTCCAGTCAACAAAGCCCGCCAAAAATGGTCTCATGCAATATTATTGCCCATGGCCAGCCACATCCAATTGGTTTTGTTTGTAATGAAAGGCTTTATCATGAACATGCCTCAACTAGTTCTTCCCAAAGTCAGGCATAAAAAGAAAAAGTTTTCGAATTACTCATGAATCAGGAAAATGAGAATATCGAACAGGCTTCTCGTTTAGAGAGGGCGCATCATCAAGTGACAGAAGTGTCATAAATCATCCAATGGTCATTTGAGCCAGGTGATTTGAGTGGATGTATGTTGATGCATCCAGCCAATTTACAGACTAAAGTCTGCAAAATCAAGAGAGGTTTTAGAAATTCTCAGATGTAGCAGCTTAAGAACCACCCCATCTTGCCAGATTGGGGACTCTTTTAACCCAACCCTCTAAGTCAACAAATAGGATTCGAGGAGTTGAGCATGAATAACAGGAACAATCCCAGTCCACCGGACTTGGGACTTTTTCAAATCCTCAATCTCTTCCTCAGTGAAATTCAGTCTTCTCTCGATTAGGGAAGAAGCCACAAGAGGAACACAGAGCCGAATTATCAGGAGATTCCCTTCAAATTACGGTTCATCAAGAAGTTCCTGAGGGGTCAACTCAACAAAAGGAAATGTCTCATCAAAGACATGGGAGAAGACAGTATCGCCGAAATGTCCATAGAATAGATGCATTGCATTATGCATCAATAAATATAATCAATGCCATTTTTGTTGATCCTCCAGAACATGAGGCTCACTCAGAGGGATCATATGAAGAAGTTCTTGTTCAAGAGGATATACACAAATAGGTAAATGAAGAAGGTGTGCATACATGAAATCGAAGGCTTACCCAGAATCTAGGTATTCCTTCAAATAACCAACTTCCACCTCTTCGAAAGGCATCCAATAAGGGGAAAGGAAAGAATCAAGTTACATTCCACCCTTACTCTGGAGAAGGCCAATCACTCTCACTAGAGCAAAGTTTCGCGCAATAAAAGGAAGAAATATAGGAATTAAGGAGGTTGAATGCAGAACTACTTCAAGGTATTATTCCTCCTAAGCGTGCTGGTGTCAGTCAGTCAAGGGAATTTGTTGCAACTACTGAGATGGATAAAGAATATCCTCCTTTACCTGTACACCCTCACAGGTCTAATCTTATGGGTCATGCACAATAATAATCGGTGGTGCTACCATCAATTGTAGTACCAGCCACCCCACCTGTCCAAGCTCCAGTGATTGCACCTGCTCAGGTCCAAGCTCAACCAGATGTTTTTCAAAAGTTAATGACTACCATTGAGTCATTAACAAATCAGTTGGAAGTTATGGAAGGAAAACGTGCAAAAATTCAACTAGAAAATAGATCTTATCCTGAATGGGTTGATGCAATTCATCCCCCATCAAATTTTGAAAGTACCACATTCCCAATTTTTAATGGTTCGGGAGACCCATAGAAACACATAACGCATTTTGTTTCTCATTGTGATCATATGATGGGAACTCTTCAACAACAAGAAGCAGTTAAGATCAGGTGTTTTGTATAGTAATTACAAGGGTCTGCCTTTGTCTGGTATACATGCTTGCAATCCCGGTCAATTACTTGGTGGGAAGATCTCCATCAAAAATTCATTCTTCAATTCATCTCAACGTTGCCAAAAACGATAGTTTTTGATCTTACAAATTGTAATCAAAGGGAGAATGAAAGAATTTCAGATTTCAATGCTTTCTAGAAGGGATTAACATATTCCTTAATCTTAGCACTCCCTCAAGAAATTGTTTTACCAATATGTGTGGAAAATTTGCATGATGAATTACACACCTCGTTGATCCCTGTGAAATAAACAGGAGGGTTTAGAGACCTTACTTAAATCACTCAAAAAATTGAAGACTCTCTTACAAAGACTAGGGATAAAAATCATGTAATTCCATCAGTTCCAGGAAGAAGAATGGGTAGAGTAGAGACAACTACATTTATGCTTAAACAAGCACCTATACCTGCTTCTACTTCAAAACCTTCATCTTATCAAAGGGCTCCACCTTTGGAAAATCAAAAATAGAGGCCGTTTCAACAATATGATCAAAGAGATCAAAGACAGAAACAATTTGAGGAGTTAAAGATAAATGTTTATTCTTTCAGAAATTAATAAGTTCCTGGTTACTTCATTTCGGCTCTGGAAAATAATTTGGTTCAATTTCCAAAGCCTAAAAGGCCGAACAAGGATATGAAGACTGTCCCAACTATTTCCCATTTCATAAGATGTTGGGGAATCCCATTCAAGAGTGTTTTTTCTTCATAGACCTCCTGAAAAAGATGGTGGACTTGGGATAGGTAAAACTGAAAGGTTCTTCTGCCCTGGTAGCATGTGTTATTGCTACAGATCCAGAGGAATAAGGTGAGTGGAAAGAAGTCAAAATCAAAAATGTGTAGAAATATGATGATTGGATGGTCATGAAAATGATCAACCGAACTCATGCCATTTTACAAACACAATTGAAGAAACTAATTTTGTCTTCTGCTATGAATTCCACAGAAAAACCCCCTTCAGGAGAAGGAAAATCCTCAAAGAAGCGGCATAATTTGAATAAAGAAGAGCAGTCATAAGAAGATGAGATCGTTTCAAAGACCAAGTTTTCTTTGACTATGGCAGATTTTATGCCCTCTACTTCAAAGCCACGGGCACCGCCCCACCAAACAGAATAGCCTAAATTGGCTAGTCAGGAAGAATCTTTATCAAATGAAGAGTTGATCTTTGTTATGTTAATATGATTCACTTAACAGATCCTTATTCCAGTCACAGTTTTGATCTTGATGATAATGAATTCCCTGTATCAAACAGAGGAATTAGAGGGAGTTCCAGAGGTCTAGGATACAAAGGAAGTCATGGATATTCCAGAATCCACTATTTCTATCCTACCCCTACTAGAACTGTATATGCAGCAGAAACTCATGGCAAAGCCCTTCAGCGGGCTCAACAAGAACAAGAAAGTTCTTCCACACATTACAGATTTAGTCCTGGCACAGTTATTTTGGAAGATTGGTTGGAGGTTACATCTTATTCCTCTTAGAAAATAAATATACCTAGTCGGTCTAATATTCCAAAGCTAGGAGTATTTAAAACTCCTACCCTGATACAAGATACATCTACTTCCAAAGCATCAAACTCTAAGGCACCTGTGAAACCACATGTTCCTGTTGGGAAACACAGACCTTTGGATCGAAAATATGATGTCTTGAAACATTTGGACCAATTACCGTCCAAGTTATCAATTCTAGATTCCTTAAATCTATCAAAGGATATTCAGGAGGCACTCATTGAGGCTTTGTCAGGTCCTCAGGTATTCAAAAATGAAATTTTTGCGGTTTAAATCTATCATGTAGAGAATGATCCTACAGAATGCCATGAAGTGATATCTTTTATAGATGAAGATGAAGGTGATGTTGTGCATGGACATATTAGAACTTTGTATTTATCTGTAATGGTCAATGATGTAGGCATCCGAAGAGCTTTCATTGATAATGGTTCAGGAGTCAACCTTATCCCTATTCGTACACTTCATCGATTGGGCCTCACTGAATCTGATTTATCTCCTTCTACTTTTATGTTGCAAGAATATGATAAAAATGAACAAGAACCTATGGGTGAGATCACACTTAGAACTTTGTTTGGAGACCTTGTATCCAATTCAGATTTTATGGTTTTTCATCACGACACAGCCTTCAACATATTTCTTGGAAGACCTTGGCAACATCAACATGCAGTTATACCTTTATCATACCATCAATGTCTCAAATATTGTTTCAATGGTCAAATCGGGACATTGTATGGTGATAAATCCCCATTCAAAACATGTGAATATCAATACATTAAGGTAGAATTCTATCACATGGAAGGAAAGGAGGTAGCTACAGCAAAGGAGGTTACCAAAATTAATTCTCTGTATGGTTTGGAAAAGATTCCAGTAAACCCATTCATACATGTGAGTACATATTATGTGTTGTCGGTCAGTCAAATCGACAGGGTAGACCCAAATCCGAATACTCTTATGGAAACTTCCATAATGTTAATTAAAGCAATCAAGCAAGACAACATGGGATAAATTAGTGATTCACTAAGAAATGATGAAATATAAAATAGAGATGTCTTCATTTCATCTGCTGAAATCCAGAAATTCTATACTTTATCAACTAGGCCATAAGAAGATATAGAAATGTCAGAGATGAACGATGATGTTGATTCTCAATCCATCATCTCCTCTTTATTACCCAAGGAAAACCATTCATCATCAATAGGGTCAGAAATGGTAGCCTCTTATTCTAGATGTTAAAATTTTAACATCTCTCTTGATCATAGAGGTTCTGCTTCATCATCTACTATAAAAGTAGAAACAAAAGAAATAACACATGTTGAAGAAGAAGAGGAAGATCTCAGAGATACTCCTCCAGCATTTGAAGAGGGTATGTCTACCATTGTGGATGAACTCAAAGAAATAAATTTGGGTACAAAAGAAGATCCACACCCCACTTTAATTAGTGCGGCCATGACTCTTGAAGATCAAGAAATTTCTATTTCATTTGTAAAGAAAAATCGAGATATATTTTCTTGGAACTATACAGAAATTCCAGGGCTTGATCCTGATGTTGCTACTCATCATTTGGGTTTTCTAGAAGAACATCGAGGATTTAAGCAAGCCGCGAGAAGAACACACCCAACTTATGCTTCCAAAATTGAAGCTGAAGTTGATAATCTTATCAAAGCCAATATCCCAAATGGATGGATAATATTGTCCCTATGAAAAATAAGAATGGAAAAATTAGAGTTTTCATTAATTTCAGATATCTTAATCAGCATTGTCCCAAGGGTGATTTTCCAGTTCCGATCACAGAACTCTTAATTAATGCAATAACTGGATATGAAGCACTTTCCTTCATGGATGGATATTCTGGGTAGAATCAAATCTGAATGGCTCCATAAGATGAAGAATCTATAGCCTTCAGATCCCCTCAGGGTGTGTTTTGTTATCAGGTGATGCCCTTTGGCCTGAAGAATGCAGGCCCAACATATCAACATGTCATGCACCGTATCTTCAAAAACTTCTTAGAGAAGTTTGTTGAATGTTATGTGGACGATTTGGTGGTTAAATCCAGACAACGTTCTAATCACTTGGCTGATTTGGAAATCATATTCCACAAACTTCGACAACACAATTTGAAGATGAACCCCTTAAAATGTGATTTTGGGGTAACCTGAAGAAAATTTCTTGGCTTTTTAGTACGCCATTATGGTATCGAATTCGATCCTGAAAAGACAAAGTCAATCCTTGGTATGTCACCTCCTCGAAATTTGAAGGAATTGAGAGGAATTCAAGGACACTTGGCCTATATTCGGTGTTTCATCACCAATCTAGTAGGAAAATGTTTACCCTTCACCAAATTGATAAATAAGGGAGTCACTTACCAGTGGAATGAAGAATGTCAAGAAGCATTCAATATTCTCAATAAATATCTCTTGAGTCCACCAATATTATGCCACCTGTTGAAGGTATACCACTTATTCTTTATGTGATAGCTTTAGAGCAATCATTGGGTACCTTCCTTTCCCAAAAGAATGATGCTAGGAATGAAAACATCCTTTACTATCTCAGTCAGACTATGCGTGAAGCAGAAACACTATATTCAAGTATTGAAAAGTGCTGGCTTTCATTAATCTTTGTAGTTCAGAAATTGAGACACTACCTGCAACATCATGATGTCCAATTGGTATCTCGCAATAACCCACTCAAATTCATCCCTAGTCTTCCAATGTTTACAGGACATCTGGCAATGTGGGCAGTTATTTTGAAATAATTTGATATCCAGTATGTGTCTCAAAAGGAAATAAAGGGCCAAGCTCCGGCTGATTTCCTTACTGAACATCCTTCAGTAGAAGATAAATCTTTAGATATTGAACTTCTTGATGAGGATGTCTTTTCTATTCCAGATCATCTTCAAACTTGGGGAATGTACTTTGATGGTGCTTCCAGAAGTCCAACAGGGAAAAAATGGAAGATCCTAAATTAAACAAAGTTGGGTTAGTAATTGTGCTCATTTCTCCAGAAAAGGCAGTGCTACCCTATTCCTTCTTATTGTGGGAAAGCGGTATAAATAATGAAGCATAATATCAATATCTCATCGCCGGATTGGAGTTGGCGGTTTAGGCACAAGTGAATCTTTTAAAGGTGAAAGGTGATTCAGACCTGATAATCAAACAAGTCAATGGGGATTATTCCATCAAAAAATAAGAATTAATCCCTTTGTATGATTACTTTAGGGAGTTAATGGAGGAATTTCCTTAAGAACCGACATTTTCTTATGTCCCAAGATCACAAAATTCTGAATCTGATGCACTGGATAATATAGCCACAGCTCTAGAAGATCCAAATTGGGACGAAACAATCATCAGTATTGCCCAACGTCATACAATTTCACCTTATGTTCAAATCAGAATAGAGGAAATCAATGAAATTAGTCCCATTTCTAAACCATATGGTCATATTACAAGATTGATGACACCTATTAAAGAATACCTTCAAAATGGAACACTCCCACCTGATAGAGCCAGGAAAGAACAAGTTCAGTGACGTGAGGTCAATTTTACTCGTTATGATAGCCCTGATCACCTAGAAAAAATTATCTACAAAATAGGTTTTGATGGAATTATCTTCAGATGCATTGATGGTGAAGAGACAATGGCTATCATGAAAGAAGTACATGTAGGAGTCTTTGGTGCCCACCAGTCTGGACATAGACTGTCTGATCAAATTCGAAGGCTTGGATACCTTTGGCGTTCAATGATACAAGATTGTATTGATTTCACTAAGAAGTGTCATTCTTTCCAAGTATGTTCCAACTTAATCCATCAACCCCCAGAGTTTCTTCATATAGCTAAATACTCATACCCATTTTCCACATGGGGAATGGATGTAGTAGGACCTTACACTACAGCTACATTCATGCAGTTTAAGTATATTATTACTACTACTGAATTCTTTTCCAAATGGGTAGAGGAAATACCTATCAAAGAAGTTAGTTCTAAAAGAATTATTAGCTTAATCAAGTCTAACATCATTACCAGATTTGGTGTCCCTCATACCATATTAACGGACAATGGCACCAACTTCTATTCATCCGAGGTAAGAAAGTTGTATCAAGAATACAACATCAAATCCAACCATTCCTCTCGGTATCATGTAGCGGCCAATGGAAAAATAAAATCCTTCAATAATAATCATTCAAATATATTGCAAAATATGGTGGATAGAGATAAGAAATCATGGCCTAATAAGATTTTTGATGCTTTATGGGCTTATCGGACCACCATTCACACTGCTAAGCGGTCAACTCCATATTTATTGGTATATGGAACAGAATAAGTCTTTCCCATTGAAGTTCAATTACCTTTGCTCAGAGTAGCCATTTGTGATCAGTCATCTATAGATGAATAATCCCAAAATAGATTGTATGAATTATAATGATTAGATGAAAAACGATTGTGCACCCTACACCACTTGGAAGTCTATCAGAATCGAATAGCACGAGTTTTCAACAAAAAAGTTCATCTTCATTCATTCATTCAATGAGAATTGGTATTGGTTCTCAGAACTCCAATGATACTAAGAAAGAAGCCTCCAAATCTTGAGCCAAATTGGGAAGGAACTTACTCAATACATAAGGTTTACTCCAATGGAGATTATTCTTTAATCTTAATGGATGGAGATCTCATCACAAATCCAACCAATGCAAGATTCTTGAAGAATTATTTTCTGTAACACAAATACCCTTACATCCAACATGAAATTAAACTGTGACGTCCTAGCTACATGAAGCTAAAATGTACAAAAACCTTTAGTCCAACATGACATTAAACATTATTGTCCCTCTTTCATCCAACATGATGTTAAACTGTGTTGTCCTTACTGCATGACATTAAACTGCATAGTCCCCCCTAAGTCTTTACTGTAAGACTTTAAACTGAAAAAATCCGTCTTTTTTCCTACATAACATTAAATTGTTCATCGTTAAGGTTGTTTCTACCAATTGTTTCTCACACTGAGTATGACTCACCTGAGCTTAGAGTAAACTTCAACGATAACACTCTCTCTGGGCCACTAACCATGCATAAGTCCCAACACCATCTTCAGGTTGTCCTCAAGTACAACTTGATCACCAATTCATTCTTCAATCGAACTAAGCGAACTTTGATCCTCGCCTTCTAGGATGGGTACGTAGGAAACCACCCGAGTTTCAATCCCAAAACCAATATATTGACATTGGTTCACCTCCATCTCATACGATGTTGATTCATGAAGCCGCCCAATAACCAATATTTTTACTTTGGTTCACCATCGTCCTTGTTATATGACGTTAAACTATACAGTCCCCCATTATCCTGTACAAAAATAAACTACAACATTCTTTGACACCCTCACCTGAGAGGGAATAATTATTTACATTGATCTCCAATCATGTTATATTCCAAAGACTACGTGCTTACATGGAAATGCCCGAACCTTAATCTTGGGTCAAACCATCATTGCACTAAAGTTCCCTTTCACCCTTCACTTGTACGAACCAAGTCTGTACAGAGGGTATGTCAAGAACTACGTGTGGATTGATTCCCATCCTTATGGGATACGTAGGAACGTTCGAGCGTTCCTCAAATCCGGCCCCAAGTCTTTGGGCCTAACCCCAAATTCCACTTTCAGTCCCTTGGCTGAAAAGTCCCCCTTGGTCCGAGCTCTATGACACTAAACTAAGATCTACTACACTTTCATCCCACATGATGTTAAACTATATTTCAAGAACTACATATGGATTGATTCCCATCCTTATGGGATACTTAGTGAAGTACATCACCTCAATTTAGGACCTAGCCACAACATGATTATGGTCAGCATTGGTCTGTGTATCTCTTTCACGCATTAAACAATACCCATTTTTCATGTGTCATACTCTTAACCTTGAATAATTCTAGATCTCCATAACCCTTTTCTTGACATCTGGTCACAAAATGTCTGATACCTGGGAATTCTTTTTTCCTGACTATGCAGCACGTTCCCTTAGGTGGCCTTGCATAAACAGTCTACATAACGGACCTGTCAGCCAAAAGATACTATTATTTGACTATAAAACCAATTCCCTTAGGTTTCCCTGCATAATTAAACCCCCTAACTGGTTTTTCAAATAGTGATAATTTCTTTCTTGGGAGGAAAACCTCTTTTTTCCTTCCTTATCTTAATGAAAATATGTAGGGATCCGCAAAAATAGTCATCCTTAACATATTTTTCACATACTCTTTTACATGATCTAAAAGTATTTAAGTCTATGGTTTATATTTCCCTTCCCTACGTTTGGGTTAGACCTTTGGAGGAGTGACATTCATCCAATTCATTGACAATATTGATTGGAAATATCCTCTCCATGTTCAAGTACCTCTCCCCATGCAGAAGACTCTATGATTTAGAAAATTTGAACCTCCATAAACTTTCACAGGATTTTTAGTAATATAAAAGTAAAATTTATGAGAGTTCTTTTGCCTGACTATGCAGCACGTGCCCTTAGGCCACCTTGCATAAGTAGTCTACATAATGGACTTATCAGTCAAAAGATGCTATTATTTGACTATGCAGCCAGTGCCCTTAAGTGGCCCTGCATAATTCAACCCCCTAATGGGTTTGTTAAATAGTGGTAAATTCACTCTTAGGAAATACTTATTTTAATTCCTTTTAGCCCTTTTTTCATATCATTCCACAGATTCAAAATTTCATAAGTCATAGTTTACATTTTCCCCCCATACTTGAATGTGGTAAAATGTTTTCAGATAAATTATCAAGGAATTGAGTCAATTTTAATCCATTCGATCAAATATATTTGACCTTAAACATTAGCCTTTTATGTCCAACGTGCATGACTTTAAACTGCCCACAAAAGACAAGGGAACTCTGAACAAAAGTCAAGTCCCAGCTCACTAAACATACATTTCGTACGATTTAGGTAATATTGACCAATTAAAAGATGTGAAGTTTGTAGGGTTATTTTTATAATCCTAGCAAAAAATCAAACTATTTTTACTAGTCCCATTGGATTAGGTAAAAATTTAAAGTATGTAGCAAAAGAATGCAGGCACAAATGATTGAAGATGAAAGTATTTTTAATTGATGCATAAGAGTTAAAATGACATCCACAGACTGGAGTCTCTTCTATTTTTCAAAAATTAAAAAAGGATTTCAACATTACTCTTCATTTGATTTACGGAGTCCCGATCTTCATCAGCATCCACTTGAAGTTCATGCACTCGACCAGCTTCACTCTTTTCAGCTTGATGGAGTGATTTCTTGGCATCTGCAATGGATTTTATACCATTTGTTTGAACTCCTTCCAGTGAACTGTTAAGATGGTCAAGTTACCTAGTAACAACATCTAACTGTTTCTGAAGGTGCATCTACTAGAAAACTTTCTCCTTGATCTTATGCTTCAGCTCCTTCAACTTGGCAGCATGATCAGCCTTAGATCAGGACACCGCTGCCTCAAATTCACTGATATTGGCCAACATCCTCACTCTGCTCAGATCTTGATGGTACCTCCGCTCTTGCTCCCTCCTTAAAATTACTTGTTTCACCGCGGCATGGATCTCTTGATATCCAAAACCGCCAAGTCCCAACATGATGAACAGGGATGACAGTCACGGGATCTTCGAAGACAGCTCTTCAAGAGGCACATCGGATATAATCTTCCATATGTTCTTCCATGCCTTGTGTCGTGAAAACTGGAGTGCCTTTTGTACCTCTGAGTCTGATTCAACATCACTATCATAGGGGGAAATATAATCTAGAATTAATGCACTTAGAGAACTGCCCTGTTCTGCTCCTTCCCCCCTGACCCTTGTTACTTAAATTTCTATTCCCGTTGGGGAGGAGGATGAGGTTTCACCTCCAGATCTATCCATTGAAATTGACAACCTTGCATAGTCAATTGAAAGTTTTTGTTAGTTTCAAAGGATAACAAAAGTTGATTAAGTTATCTTGAAAATTAAGTACATCCACAAATATTATTATCTCTTACCCAACGGTAGATCAACAACATGAGAAGGATCCTCCCCATCCTTCCTATCTTCAACAGGATTTTCGGGACGGGTTTCAGGAAGCTCTACCAGGTTTAGCTCCACTTGAGCTAGTGTCTCTACAATAGTAGGGTTGCCTATACCCCCTTCAGGCATTGGCAGTTCAGCAGCTTGCTCAGATGGAACTGCACATTTCAACCAATCATGGTTAGAGATGTAATAAGAAATTATTTTAATAGGACGAAGGATAACACTCAAATCCAAAATCTTCTAAATTACATGGTAATTTAACATGATCTAAATAGTCTTCAAAAGATACGCCAAGTTTCATCATTTCATCCAGTGATATCGTATATTACTGGTTAGTCTCGCCAGTGGGAGCATTCGATATATCTTCTTGGTGACCCTCATACTACAGCCTCTGACCCCAGACAGTTTCTTCAGAGAAAATTATGGCATCAGTTACAGTGGCCTCCAAATGTTCTAGTGAAATTGTTGAACCTAAAGTATCATAGAATGGAAGTCAGTTGATATTTTCATTCAACGTTTTATGAAGTATTTTTAATTTACCAGAAGCATGCTCTTCTCTCCTTGTAATAGAAGTAGGATTAGTACTGGGAACAGACATTGGATCTTCATCATGAGAATCCAGCGAGTCAGCCCTAGGTGAGGAACCTGGTGAATCAGCTCTGGGTGTGGAAGAGTTACCTTCCAGATGAAGGGTTTCTTTCTTGACAGTTCTCTTATTTTTCTCCACCCGATGAACCAGATGATTCAGTACCCCTTCAGGGTAAGATGCTACCCAGTTCTCATCATACCATTTAGTGAAGTTACTCACCGCTATAGCAACTAGTAGATCAAACACTTCCCCAGTATTCTCCATAGATGTCAGTAACCATAGTTGTCGGGAAACCATCGGATGCTGCTCTGACCTTACATGCACAAGAGGGGATACAACAGTCTACTGCAGACACTTGAATTGGCATGAAAATCTGTATGGAGCATAGGCCTCGCATATAATATCTCCATCAATCTTGGTTGCCAATACACCATCTCTGCAAGCCAACATGTATGACCTCAATTCCAGGCCAGTTGTTCCATCATCATCAAACCGCCCGGTTGGCGGGTTTCCATACAGAAATAAATTTAATTCCTTGAACATGCTCAGCCTCACCTTCATATCATAGGGGTTGAGGGATAATGGAAAAATTCCAGAAAATGCCTGTATTGATGGCCTGAAAGAACTCCCAGGAACTTGTAATCTGCTCTATACAACATATGTCCTGAAATGAGTGGTGATCAATCCCCACAAAACTTGGAATGGTCCCACTATTCTCAAAGGAGACTTACCCATAAAGACATGGAGTAAGGTCCTGTGAATCGTTTCCAAAATGGGGGTGGCCAACCAAACCATTTTCCTCTCAGTCAACTTTGCTGCAACAACGAAGGTCCCTGGCCTGACGCCTCCCTTCAAATACCTGACTGGTAGAAGATAAGAACTATGTAGGAGACTTACCCATAAAGACATGGAGTAAGGTCCTGTGAATCGTTTCCAAAATGGGGGTGGCCAACCAAACCATTTTCCTCTCAGTCAACTTTGCTGCAACAACGAAGGTCCCTGGCCTGACGCCTCCCTTCAAATACCTGACTGGTAGAAGATAAGAACTATGTCACAAGGCTAAGAAGCCCACCAGAAGAGTCTTTTCTGGGATTCTCTAATCCACTTTGTACCCCAACTTCTCAAATTCTCCCGCTTCTAGTGTCAGCCAGAATGTGCCAAAGGCACCCCTCTTCTCTATTCTGGGACACGTAGTAGGATGAGTATAGGTGGACCCCTTCTCCTTGTTCTTGTTAAGAAACATATCCATCCACTCCTCTGGATTAATATCCTTTCTATAATGAGTTTTGGAGGTCTTTGAGTTATCGATCTTGTAGAAAATTTTCAATAATTCTTGAGTCAAAGCTGGAGTCTTCTCAGAATCATTGCAAGTAACCTTGGGAGGGATGAATTCATCATACATATCGCCTAAAATTGGAGCCCCTAAGATCTTCTAGACATCCCACGAACTGATGCCTACTTCCCCATGAGTAAGATAGAAATAATTGGTTTCTGGGATCCAACGGGTGATTAGCTCCGGAAAAAATTCATCATTCCTGTAGACATATGTCTGCCCAACCCAGATGTCTTCATATATTGCAGCTCCTTTCAGATCCTTGAAAAACTCTGCACAGGTTTGTCGCACTGAATATTCCCACATCCAAGTTGGCTTCACACCTCCTCCAGGAAGAAAGTCCAAACTCTTCTTCCAGCCTTTGGATTGATCCATCTGAGAATTTCAGAAGATTGAGGGATAACAATGTGGTTTCATCTTAGGCTTGTGAGGTTTCAGATCTGGGGCACAAGGGCTATGATGCATTATGTAGGCCTTATCTACTATTCCATCATTTACAAATGTTCCTACAAATGAGACATTTCATAAAGAAAAGTTGGTGTAATTTTGAAACCAAGAATGCGGGAGATAGTTCTTTGGATCTGGAACATTGACTTCTTGCAGATGACCATGCCCATACAGAGGCAGGTAAATACTTTGTGGGAAATTAAGATGATACTTCTTCAAGTACTTGTCCAAATCTGGGAGAGTGCTATCGCAAATATTTTAATAATCATGGCCAACGATGCTCATCATGTCATCAATCCACTTGCTAGCGAGCTCATTTTCCGTTCCAATTCTTCTGGGAGCCATTGAATCTGCACAAAGGTCGAATAATTAACTCTTAAGTAAGTTGATTTTTTATAAAATTTCTGAAGAAATTCAAAAAACATGGCTAAAGAATTAAGGCACGCAAGTCCCATGTTGGCACGCAAGTCCAAGTCGGTCATGCAAGTGTGGGCGCGCAGGTATCACTGCACAAGTCCAAATACCTTTGCAGAAGTGTGACACAAATAGAAGCGTGAACCCACGGAAAACAAGTCACTTGCGCGAACGAGAGCTACTTGCATACCGAGAGCTTAGAAGCCTTCAAAGTTGGGTGCTTTACACGAAGTGGCGCCGCATATTTATAGACAAGGCCATAACCCTGCGCGTCTTGCCCTGCACGGCTAGCACCTATGCGCCGCTACTTGTGCTCTCAACACCTACGTGCCCAAATTCCTTGGTTTTATCCTTTACCTCAGAGTCAAATCCTCCTTCCTTTTTTGGATCCAACTCTGAGGGGGGACTTTTGTTGATTCTCCTTTCCATCACAAAGTCTAATGAATGAAAAAAGGGAATATCTTAAGCACAAAGAGATTAATCCTTTGAAAAAACATCAAAAATTGACAAAGTCGTGAACAGGGAATTCTTTAAGCATGGGTTGCACAAGTTTCATCATGGTTGCACAAGTCTACTTGCATGCCATATATGGGTCATGCAAGTGACTTTATCACCCTATTATTTTTTCTCCCAAGGTCCCCAATGGCCTATAAATACCCCTTGTGGGCCCCCCATTTCGGGGATGAAAAATCCAAATGTCAAAGTTAAGCTCTTGGCACCCTAGTCCCTACTTGAAGTCTTCCAAACACTTCTAAGGTAATTTCTTACCTAGAATGGAAGATCTAAAGATGGGGAACAAGGACTATGTGTTGAAATTTATCAACACTTGCACACCTATGTGTCTAACCCTTAAGGGAAGTGAAGACACTTGTGGGCCACCTTATCCCTTCAACATAACTTGTGTTCCACCCTTTTGGAAGCCTCTAGGGATAATACTAAGGGGTTGATCCAAGCCTCTCCCAAGTATTACCTTATGGGTTAACCATCTCCCAAGTACACATGTGTCGTGCAAGTATACTTGCGCAACCAGGACTTGTTCACCCAAACAAGACTTGTGTGCCTGCCTCTTTTTGGGTGCCCCTCCTACCTATTCATCTCTTTTCTTCAAATCCACCTCTCCTCTTCAATATTTAGCCTTCAAAACCCTCTTCAAAGCCATTTTTTTGGCATGGTTCTTTTGTTGGCTTCCTTATCTGAAAGGAATTCTGTGGAAAATCTCTCAAATACTATTGATTTACATATCTTTATGTCACTAAGGTTAGAGATTTCCTCCATTCAACCTCATCCTTTAAGATGATATGATCTTTAATCTGGGCATCCTCTTTAGGAGTAAGCCCCAAGTTCCCTAAAATGGGAATCCTCCTTAAGAGTAAGCCCCAAATTCTAAATTCCTTTAACTTTGGCCTCTTTCTCAAGAGTAATCCCCAAGTCTCAATTTCCTTTAATTTGGGCTTCCTTCTCAGGAATAAAACCCAATCATAAGTCGCCTCTAATTTTGGAATCCTTATTAGGATTAAGTCCTAAGTTAAGTATCCAAATCTCAATAAAGCACATATACCTTTATGGACCTTGTTCCTGGGTTTCTTCCCTGAAGTAAATCCCAATCTTAATCTATCTAGGAATTCATAAATACATAAGCCCCACATAATTCATTATGATTTCATCATTCGTGGCACAATCGTCAAGTTTTAGTGATACCTCTTGTTTCTCACACCAAGCAAGACTCACGTGATCTTAGTGCATAAAAGTAATTATGACATATTTATTTGGGCCATCAATTATTCATAAACCTCATACTTCTTTACTCAAACTACGTGGGTTCTGATTCCTTTTCTAAACAAGGATACATAGGTAGCCCATCTACGGGTACAATCCCAACACTGAAATAATCCATGTCTTTATTAACAACAATAAACTTCAAGTGCCCCACTGAGTGGCTTTAAAACCAGTATGTTTATCATAATGAACAAGAGATTTCTATATAATGTGTTGGAGGATACCATTCACTAAGAATCTCTAATAAATAAAGATTATTATCTATCGATGAAGAATCTCAAATACATATAAAAGATTCTCTAAATCTCATACATATCAATCATTGATTTTCAGATCTAAAGGAAAGATCATTTTCATACTTGGTAATTTAATAAAGATTCACAAACATAACTCAAATCTATAAATAGAGTCCCATAGTAGAAAATAATTCCCCCCAAAAAGGTGTGATGAGTCCGACCTCCCATCCTCTCGACCCATGCAAATTTTTAAGCCTCATCTGTCCAAAACTAATGAGCACATACCTTTGGAAAGTAGGTCCAAGCGGATATAGAATCATTGGACGTTTCCGGTTCTATGAAAAAACCCGTTAGAAACTGATTGGAATGTTTGAACCTAAAAATAAACTAGGTCATCCCCATTTTCAAAGGAAACAATTTGTCAGTCCAAAAGCCATCACTGTAAACTCATAATTCCCATACCAGGTTTGAAATGTTGTCTTATGGATATCTTCCTTCTTTACTTGTAGCTAATGATATCTGGATCGAAGTTTAATCTTCGAAAATTATTGAGCTCCATGAATTTGATCAAATAAATCATCAATCAGGGGCAGAGGATACTTATTCTTTATCGTAATATCATTGATTTCCCTATAATCAATGCATAGCCTCATGGATCCATCTTTCTTCTTGACAAAGAGGATAGGGGCTCCCCATGGAGAAACACTAGGTCGAATAAATCCCTTTTCAATCAATTTCTCTTGTTGTTTCTTTATCTCTACTAATTCCACGGTGGCCATTCTATAGGGAGTCTTTGATATAGGTCTTGAACCAGGAATTAAATCAACAGATAACTCAACTTCCCGCTCTAGAGGATGTCCAGGTAAATCCTATGGAAATACATCAATGTATTCTTGAACTATGTGCACATCTTCAATTTTAATATTTCCTTCCTCACCTAGAGATATTAGGTTATCTTCCTCTCCAAGAATTGTATTTAACAGAGCTACTGGGGGTGGGTCTAGATAAGAATCATATGGAAAGGTATCTGCTTTAAAGATAAGGTATTCTACACAATTTTCAAAAATTGTTACTTCCTTTTTCTTGAAATATATCTTTGCATCATAATTTGACAGCCAATTCATACCGAGAATTATATCAAATTCAGTCATTGGTATGACAAAAAGGTTAGCAACTAAATCATGTTTTTGTGTCACGAGGGGGACAAGTCGACATGCCTTTGTTGCAATGATGAATCCCATAGGAGTTTTGAATGATAACTCCTTTATTAAATCAAATTGGACATGTCTAATTTTTGTGGAAAATGGGAAGATATAAATGAATGGAATTAACTATAATCGAATAAAGTGTTGGCTAAGTTTGAGGAAACAATTAAAGTACCTACCACCACATCATTAGTAACTTCAACTTCCGTGGTTGTAATCGCATAAGATCTCCCTTTCTCTCTTGGATTTTTCTTAGGCATGTTTCCTTGGGTCTTAGGACACTCATTTGCATAGTGTCCCCTCTCTATATAGTTGTAGCATTAAAAATCTTCAAATTTTTTCTTCCCCTTGAATTCATGAGATAGATGACCCTTTTCTCCACACTCATAGAAGACTCCCCTGCCTTTCAAGCATTTCTGGAGATAATTCTTTCCACAATTCTCGCATAATGGGAATTTCTTCATTCCCTTGTTCTTCTTTTGTGCTTCACCTTTCCCTTTGTTATCAGAGTACCGCTTTTTATCTTGGTTTCCCCTGAACAAATTTGATCTAGAAAATTCCTTCTCTATTTTGATGGAACTTGATACAATTTCATCATATGATGAAAATTGTTGAGAAGCTAGTGCCCGTTGAAGACTTAGATTAAGGCCTTTAAATAAATGATCAATATTGTTTGTCGTGTCATGTACATAATCTATGGCATACCTGGATAGCCTTGTGAAGGTAGCCTCACACTCTATAATACCGTCTTCTTCCATTTGATTTAAGCCAATGAATTTACTCTTCATTTTAGTTCGATGCTCACGAGGGAAATATTTTTCAAGGAATATTTCCTTAAAAATCCTCCATTCCGTATCTTCTGTTTCTTCTTCCTCCATGGTATTCTGAATCAAGGACCACCATTGATCAGCGTCTCCCTTGAGACAATATACTTCTAGTACTACCTTTTCATTTTCATTTCATATTATTCCATGAATATCTTTTCAAGGGACTTGATCAATTACTCAGCGACCACTGGATTAGTAGTCCTGCTGAAAGATGGGGGATTCTGCTGCATGAAACGATCCAACACAGGTGTGGAATGGTTATTCATTACAACCTGATTAAGTTGTCCCAATATGGCCATGATCTGATCTGCTCTAACATTGACTGTGTTGACTTGCTGAGTGGGGAGATACCTACCTTGCCCACGAGTATTGATTCCCCTTCTTCCATTATATGCCATTTCTAAATAATGGCACACACTAGATTAGGGTATGATTCATAATTTATAATCTCAACTTAACAAAATACTTTGCATAAATTGAGATCCTACGCATGGCTAATCCCATAATCAGAAAAATGGTTTCTTTGAGGAATAATTTACATTTAAATACTTCATAATGAATTGTAAAGAAAACATGAATTATCCTAAGTATATCCCCCAGGATTGTCATAACCAAGAGTGAACCAAGGCCCGTTTTCATGTACCAGGATACCCCGGGTCAAGCCTGAAACTCCTTGTTGGAGCTTTCACTCCTAGGTACATCTGTACCAGAGCCACCTCTACTTACTCGTATCCAGAAAGGGATGTACTTTCTAGAAATATTCTCATAATATATTCCTTACCAAAATTCTAGGACAATCTTGTACGTTCATCCTCAATTAGTACCTTAGGAATTTGTTTCAAATCTATGTTTTCTAATCTAGTCTCCATGTTTTCTACTAAAATTCCTCTGATACCAAATATAATGCCCCGACCCCTCTAGACTGGAGCTGGTGCACGAATTTTTATTTGGGCATGGTTAGAAGGAATTAAAATACCAAAGGAACGATCAGTTTAGTAGTATTAAAGAAACTAGATACATATATGTTACTCACATTACATTGGAGATGTTTACAAAATATAATACATAATGAAAAATAAAAACTGCATCCATAAGAACTCAATAAATGATCTCCTCTTTGTCACCTGTTGAAAGTAAAAAATGAAAGGGGTGAGCTCAAATGCTCAATAAGAGTTAAAAATAGTAGAAGCATGAATACAATAATAAGTGAATCATAATAAATCTGACATAATCAATATGGCATGGTGAATAGATGAAAAAATAACGCCATTAATAAACTGAGAATGAAACTGCATCCATAAATTTTTTCATAGTGAAAACCTCATGGATAGTAATAAGTGATAATGAATACAGAAAAATATTATTATTTGGACTTCATGTATCTTGCACATGAAATAATAATACATTAAAAATGGTTTAGTTATATGGGTAGAAACCCGTCTGATTTTTGGAAACAAACTTGAAGGGTTTGTCGCCAACTGATTTGTCTTATGAGACCTACTGATGCATCGAGGGGCTATAGCGGGCCCCACCCACCACTGCATGTCCAAATAATTCGTTATAAATTTATTCAATTCTAGAGAAATATTCCTTTTCAATATCTTTAAAGTGTAGGTTATACAGATTCATCAATATTTCCATAATTAAAATAACTTTCCAAATAAACACCGTATGTAAAATGGTATAGGGTTTAGATAACAAACATATATGTGGTTTGAGATTATAAATATTTAATATAAATATAATTTCAAATTAAAAGTGATCTCAAATGGGTATTAGGTACACCATATGAGTATTATTAGGTGCACAATACAAAGTTATTCACAACAAAATAGTAGTTGAGACAAAGTCTCTTAACACAATGTAATCAGTCGAATCATATGACCAGAACTTAATAACCCTCAAATGAATCATTTAATAACATGAATATAAATTGAATCATGTTATTATGTATCAAATAGAAGTACACATATACCACATACAATAAATAAGTGGCGAACAATGAAAATCTCACAGAAATGAAAGTGAGATGAGAAACCCCTTACAAACATTTCAGCATAGTAACGAGTGTTATTGTGATGGATTAATGAGAAGTAATGGGGTATTAAATTATTTATATGTCTCAAGGGAAGTATGTGGGAGGTGTTAAAACATACCCCATCATTAGGAATTAAAAATAAAAGGGCACCACATAAGGGGATATTCTTGAACAAAAGTGAGAGAGAGGATCCCTTACCTTACGCTCGGAGGTGTTCTTATTTGTTCTTGACAACTTGAATAATCAAATTTAGCTTCATTAATTAATAATTACAGAACATTATAAAAATTTAATTGATATTTTATAACCTTATTAAGTTCCTTAATGGCATTTTTGATGGGTTTAAGAGATTCAATTTTATTGTTTTGGAAGCATTTTCTTACTTGGTTTCTTGATTTGTTTACTTGCATTCATGAATGGAAGTTCATTTGAAATGTGGTTAAACATCCAGAATTGATAATATAAATTATTAGTGACATTAAAGAGATATAAATTATCTTATAATAATTCTGGTTATATACCATGAAGATGACTCATTCGATGAGTTAAAAATAAACACTTGGATTTGGATTGGCGGTTTTGTGCACAATAAACTTGTTTTGTATTATTATTATTCCATATTATGAACGTGTAAAGATTCCAGAACAATATTAAAGATAAAATAAATATATTATGACCTAGTTCAACCATTAAAAAGGTTTCATGACCAGTATTGAAGATAGTAATGAAAATTGAAAACTCGTCTTCCTTGAGTGTCATAAATTTACACATCTCGGACGATGTTTGCATTTATTGTATAAAAGGACGGGAAAAGAGAGATTATGATGAAAAATTCCATTAGAAAAATGAAAATCTAGTACAAGTAAGGTACTGGAATTATCATGGAATTTGGATGTGGGGAGGTGGGAAGGGAGAACAAAATAATGGAACTTTGTAAAAGAAATTGAAAGAAAAGAGATGGAAGGTTCACCGCTTGAGTACTCCACCTTGAGAATATTTTTAAGGCACTTTTTTGGACTTTTGGTGAGACCAGAAGGTCTTGGACATGGGGAGAGGGATTGGGGAGAGTATTTGGCAGAATTTAGGCAAGTCTTGAAGCTTGAGTGGTGTGGGAGGAATAGGGGGTGAGGGGTGGTTTATCTAGTGGTGGGGAGAGGAGTTTTCTTAATATTATAATAGATAATTTATTATTTCCTCTCAAGAAAACCAATAGTGAGTATTACATGAACAAGAATAGTAATATATGCATTTTACTTAGAACAAATTGGGATTACATCAGTATATCATCATCAATGACTCAATAAATTCCTTATTTAGCATTTAACATAAATTATCGCATTTTACTATTCATCAAAAATTTAAGTATTTCAGAAAAATTCAAAAAATTCACCATAACCATTTTTTGACTTGTAGAATCAAAAAAATGAATTAACTTTTTCAAAAATAATTTTCTAAATATGATTAATTAAATATTTAATTAAAATAATTATTTAATCAAAAAATAGAAACACTTAAAATATTTATCTTCATTTTTAAGGTGCCTAAATTCATTTATATATTCAAGGGCATGGTTACCATTCATAAAATTCATATTACTATTCATAAGGGTAAGTTACTATTCATAAAGGTAGGTTACTATTAATAAGGGTGGGTTACTATTCAATGAAAATTAAGTTAATTCTATCAGACTCTAATTATCATCTTGATCATAACCGTGTATGTTAGATTTTTAAAATTCAAATCACTAAGCTGAAAAATTTAAGTTTTATGGCTAGGTTATGGCTATCTCCTATAAGTAACAATGTTTTTTTCCATAGAGGCTTAGTGATTCATGAAATATAGGCTATAACTAGAATGTATTTAAGAGAAACATACAATTAAATGTTTGGGGTGCTACATTCGCCATCCTAATTATGATCGTTTCTATATTCCATAGATTTGTGAAGAGATAATATGGTTGGGAAGCTGGAACCATATCATATCTCTCTAAGAATAGAGAGAGAGAGATATAGGAGAGATAATCTCCCACCATTGATCCGTGAATAGTAGTTATCATGAGAGTTCTCTCTTATAATTATAGTGAATCCTTAAATATTTGAAATAAACTCTCGTTACATGAATATTTATTTCTCATTGATTCCCTAAAACTGACGCCTCGATATATCGAGTCATCCAGTGGGTAATAAGAGTACTAGTATGTTGATATGTCGATCATCGCACCAAAACTAGGTTTTGTTTCCTGAAAGCTACACTTGATACACTTTGACATTATTTACCTAAGTCCTATATAAATCCTCACAACAATGTCAAACTCTAAACACCAAACTAGGAGAAATATCTCATATGATACAAATCTTTCATGACCTGACTCATAGGGTCCCACTGGGATGGTGGTAAGGTGAGTGAAACACCCTATGCCCACCTCCAATAGGCCAGGGGATGGAGACAAGCACTAATTAGGAATAACACTAAAATGGTAGGACTTAACCTAATTATATGTATGCATGAACACAACCAAATCTATGAAATTGTATAGAGATATAATAGAAGATTGAACATATAAATATAAACAATGCATGGAATAATCTATAGTAAATACATATATCATAGTACAATAGTGTTATATAAATGATAAAAAGGGAAAAAATACATGCCCAACCAGAAATATAGTGGGAAACCAAAACTGACATCAACTGTATGGAGTAGAATTAAGGAGATCCTAGCTTCATATCCTAGTGTTCATCCATCAAACTCAGTCACTGACACCACATACTACTAATATCCTCTGATAATAGGTTGACCATATTCATTTCTAACCTCTCTATTGAATAAAAAAGATACAACATGTGTGCTAAAATCCTATACAGGGGCTACTATATACATACCTGGAAAGATGTCCCCAAAAACTAAGAAGGGGAGAAACAATAATAAATAATAGTCAACTAAACCCATAAACCAAGTGGGTAATAAAACCCAATAATTAGATATGATCATAAAGAAACCCCCGAGAGGGAGAAAGGGGACCTCCATCTCTACAACCCAGCTAAGAACATTGAGTCTTCCTGCTGCTCCAAAGGCCTAACTCTGATGCCTAGCACCACGTGCAACCTCATGAGAATCTAAGTGGAGGGGCCCAATCCTCACAACTATTCTCCACATACAAGGTATCACTAACTCCAAAGGTCCCATTAATGATGTCAAAAAACTAGTGTAACATATTTAAATATAGAGTGGAGAGCATTCTCCTCACTACTATGTATCACATATGAGGGAGTACTAACACTTATCCATGAATCTCTCATATCCTCTTAAGAATAAGGTTGTGCTGGACCTCTCCAATATGTATCATAGCTGAGGGATCACTACTCCAATGGACTACCATCCCACTAGAATAGCTCCATAATAGGGATTCCACTCCACATATAGAGGACTTGCGCCCTCTATAATGTGGGGGGTCACTATCTCAACCAATATAAAGGATATGGGGACCCATACCCTAGAGAGACAAGAGGTTTTCCATCCCTATTTAAACTCTAATGATCACACCTAATCACATTCATCAGCTGATCATCCCTGAGAAGAGTCCCACCATCATCACCTTATGTCATATCTCTACTACTAAAATAAAGGCCATTGTCTCCTCATATGTGGAAAACTAGTCTAAATATGCTAATCGCGAGGCCAAATCTGATTCCTTAAGAAGGAGATGCACAAGGTAGATGTTTCTATAAAAATTAAATAATTTGTACTTAGGACCACATAGCATGTGAACTCATTTGGACACCTTGGTGTATCCTCACCTGGACATGCCTTGAGAAGCCATGCAAAATTACATGGCAAGTACATGGGGTACACAGCATGTCTCGCTTTCCTATGGTTATGCTTGCGTCCTCTATCCTGTTCTCATGTACTCCTCCCCATATCCAAGGGAATTAGGAGTATACCCATGTTACAATTCTTGTCAAGAAATATACATACAAACAATGTGTCCCATATAATACATAGCATTTTAGACCACGTTATTTCTTGGGCATATCCCTTTGGCACATGCATTGGATGGCTAAATAGGGTTGCACTATGTGTGGGTCCTCCCACACGGTGTGTGATTTTTATCTCACATGAAACTCTATATTCCATGGATAGGGGACTACAAGACCTTTGTTCCTAGACTACACATTGTGTATATCATGATTTTCTAGAAATTGTCACACTTTAAACACATCTCACCCATTTTTTCACTGATTATACCTGAATCTCAATATAGATCCAAGATCTAGGGCTAACCATGCCTGATCCATTTTCGGTGGCTAGATTCCTACCACATGTATCCTGTGTGGACCATTCCTATTGAACCGCACCTCTGCATCATCAATTCCATGGATGAAAATCGATAATATGACCTATGATCCAAGTTTCCAACACATGTATCCTTTATCACACCATGTTCCATCCACAAAACACTAACATTTACCCCATGAATACATCTTCCATGAATTTTGGGGTTTGATCATGCTCAAATCCAACTCAGTAATGTCGAACCATGATCCCATGGGCTAAGGGTGAAGAAACTAAAGAACAGTGGGGGAAAATCATGAATAATGTGAAACCATCATTGAATTATGTGATCTCGACCAACGATTACATAAATTGGAATGATGATGTCAAACAAGAGAAATGATTACAAATTTGGTTCAAGAACACTAAAAGAAATGGGTCTCATGTGAAGAATGTAAAATCATAGAAAAAATATATAAACATCCATGATTAACAAATAAAAAAATGTTAGAAATCAAAATAAACCATGATCCCTACCTCGTGTTTAGTTTTATTAATAATGAATAACAGGTCTGTGCCATTGTCGTTGGAAAGATCTAGGAACTTTTTCAGTGAACATGAATCCCTTAAAGAATGATTATTTCTCTATGATCCATTGTCAATCCACATTCTTAGGCCATTTTCTAATAGAGATATCATACTCCTCTTCTCTAATCTCCCAGGGATATGCATCTTAGCATGGGGATTTTCCATAATGGAATTTATAAAGTGAGGTAATTAGGTTTACATCATTAATTTAAATTAAATAAAATTAATTATTTAATTGTTAAATGCAGCTTCCAATGATCCCTTTAAATGAACGCCTAAAGGCAACTATATTTATATCATGCCTAGGCTAAAACCTATGTTCTGAAAACAAATATGATATCAGATTTCCCATTTTATGACCCAATCAATGGAAAATCCACATATCCTGAAATGATACACTTGAATTCTTTAATATCTATTAATATTTTTAATATATTAATTCGGGGGGCCCATTCCACCCAAACATAGTATTGAATCTAATGAAAAATATAGAGACATATATAGAAATATTCGAAGAAATAAACCAAAACAATTGGATACCTTACATAAACATTCAATGAACTCAAAGATAGTCATAAAAGTTTAAAGAAGTAGTATGCCTTATTTGTTCATTTTATATATGAATATGATATAGAAAAAGAAAATAATGATCAATTATTAAGAGAAAACAATGAACTCAAATTGTTCAATTTGAAACTCAAAAAGGATCTAGAAAGGTTTTGAAATGGTTGAGAAACCATGACCAGTATGCTTCATAAAGAAATCACACCCAAGTATACAACTAGGATTAGTTACTATGTAGGTCCGGGGAGGATTTATAAGAATAAATTTGTTCATATCTCAAGATATTCCAAATTTATAAATAATTATTATTCATATGGACCTAATAAATTTTTTAAATAATAAATTTCAAAAACAATTATGGTAAACCAGTTTAAAAACATTATATTCCTAAAGCATTTATTACTAACATTTCTATACCCAAAAAACTATGGGTACCAAAATCATTTCTTATCTAAATGTGTATAGGAAGCCTTTCTGAAGAGTACCATTAAACACTTATTATATCTAGATAGTGGATGTTTGAGAAACCTAATTGGAAAATACTCAAGATTTATGAACCTTATCAAGGTAGATGGTGGACATGTCACTTTTGGTGACAATTCCAATAGACAGATAATTGGTCTCAGTCAAATAAATAATTCTAGTACTATTTCTAATTTCTAAAGTTTGATTAATATATTGGTTAAAATATTATCTACTTAGCATCTCACAGTTTTGTGATGATGGTTACCAAGTTAAATTTAAAAATAATTCTTGAAAAAAATGATTCAAAGCAAGATTTAGTTTTTACTGCCTTGCATAATGGAAATGTTTTTTTGGTTGATTTAATTTCAATATTTTCTAAAAATATATCTTATTTAGGTGAAATTTTCAAATAAAATTGGATGTGGAATTTGATACTATTCCACTAAAAATTTCACCAACTTGGAAATCTAATTATGAAAGGATTAAATAGGGATCTTCTTAAACTATAATTACTAAAAGAAAAAGTATGTAACCCAAGTCAAAAGAAAAAATAGAGTAAGATCTATTTCAAACCAAATAAATAAATTTCAACTTCTCAACCCCTAGAGTTGGTTCCCAGGGAGTTTTTTGTACCCTCTATAGTTTCAATATTAAATGGGAAGCACTGTTCTTATATTATTATAGATGACTTTTCTAGATACACCTGGGTATTATTTCTTTCTCACAAAAGTGAATCTTGTTCCTCTTTTTTAAAATAATAAAAACCTATAGAACATATCAGTCAAATTAATATCAAGACCATAATAAGTTATCATAGTCATGACATTGAAAATCAATAGTTTGATTATTTATTCCCATAATATGGATATAATAATAACTTTTATTCTCCTTGGACACCACGACAGAATATTGTTGTAAATAGAACGAATGAGACACTTCAAGATATTTCCTAAACCATGCTAAATGAGCATGACCTACATGATTATTTTTTTGTGGAATCTATGGATAAATCATTCTATATTATCAATATATTTATTGTTAGAACTATTTTAAATAAAATTCCATATGAGCTATGGAATGGAAGAAAACAAAAGGTTAATTACTTTAGAGTTTTTTGTTGAAAACTCATTATTTTCAATAGAAATGAGAGTTTATATAAGTTTTTATCCAAAAGATATAAATTAATATTTCTTGGTTATTCAATATCTAGTAAATAGTACATAGTATTTAATAAAAGAATAAAAATTGTGGAATAATATGTAGATAATTTTTTTTTATGAAATAGGTCAACATAACCCTAGATTTCAAAACCCTTATTTTCCAAATAACATTTTAAAATTAACCAAATATTTATAATATTTAATAAAATATCTTATAGATTGTTATTGTAACAACCCATGTGATTATAGAATAAATCACTTTTATGATTTTATTTATCATAAAAATATTTAGTATTTTTTTAATAAAAATAAAATATTTTATATAAAATATTTTCATATAAGGATTTATTAAAAAGTTTAGGTGCTAAATTTTATAATTTGAATTAGAAAAAATGTATCTAATTTTGGAAATCACTAAATAAAAATTTATATAGGGTGAAATTTTAAGGTTCAATGCATATCGGAAGCATCAGATGGGTAATGCCCAACTTTTCTTTTTTCCATGATTGATGATTAATTAGAGATTTACATGAAGATAAATATCATGATCAGTGGTATTGAATCAAAGAATATAGACAATGGATAAAAATTGGAACCAAATCACAGGATCATCACATATTATTTATAATTAATTTAAACAATTAAATAATTACCTTGTGAGAAATTATTCCTCCATTGATGGATCTAAAAATGGATCTACTTGATACCATTGTTTCATTATAGGAATAAAGATTAGATTTTCATTAGTGGTGATCCACATGTTTTCCATTAATATCTGAACATTTCCATTATAATCGTCAGGTGATAGCATGGTAGATCATATTGCGTGCATTGTTCGCCTTTGATCACCCTGAGAATCACAACCAAATGATTCTACATAACCTCCCTAGACTAGAGAGTGGATGGTGGAGGAAGATCACTCTCTATTCTCGAGATCATTCATGGAGAAGGGATCTCTCTAGGGATTTGATAGGATTCTCTAAATTTTGTTGTACATAACACACAAATGAATAGTATCTCTTAATAAAATAATATAATTGGGTTTATATAATGTTAGGGTTAGAGTAAATAATTTCACAAGTGCCCTTTATTATTTATTTAATCCATGTGGAACCCCATTCCTATAAAAATAATATTATTATTTCTTGACATGCACTAAACTCATGAATTAAAATTAGATATTATTTATTAAATTAATATTCAATATATATTATTTTTCACCACACCATTGGACTCAGTCTACCATTCTAGCACAATATTTTTTAGACCTTTAATAAAGAATATTTATTTAATAAATAAATATCACGTTATTATTCTATAATAAATAAATAAATAAATATCACGTTATTATTCTCTAATAAATAAATAAATAAATATTATATCCACTAAATAAAAAATAAATATTTATTAAATATTCCACTAATATTATATTCTCTCAAATATTTGATAACATAATATATGAAATAAATAAAACATGAATAATTATTCAACCATGTATGGGAATAATATTTATTCAAATTTGTTTAATAATAAATAATAATATATATTATTTAACTAAGATTTTTGATACACATAGTGTGGGATCCTCTAGGTTTCTTTCTTAGTGGAATTAGGAAAAGCAGACTAAAGTCCAAGGTTAGCATATATCAACACACCGAGGCACCCATAGAAAATGAAGTTAATGCCACAATGACATAATACCCGCTATGGATGCTTACAGTGTAATATAATCCCTTTATCATGGTATCTCTAATCAAGAAAGTTGTGTGCTGGTGACATTAACTTATGTGCTCAATGTGTCTTTCATTGAAATTCCAAAAATCAAACTTGTTTATAAAAATCCTCAACCATCGATTTATTTAGGCTATATCATTTATGTCAAAAGGAATGAGATATCAACTTTCATTAAATAATATAATGGAAAAATCCTTTCTCATGTTATTAATTAATGAAATATTACTCATGATGCACCCAACATATCATATCTTGCTGCAAACATATTTCATCAAGGTTTTCATCAATAATTCAAAGTACACTACTTATTATACTCATTAATAATAATCATAAAGTATAAGGGTCAATACACATGTATGTATATAGGAACATGTAATGGCACATATAAATGTCTATTTCCTACTAGTAGGTCTCAATCTAATAATATCCTACACTGTAACCAAGGGAGTACACCATGATAAGGTTCCTCAAAGTCCTATGAGTCTCCGCACTTGATAGCCTGAATCATTTGTTTCCCTAAAATGATTTTATCTGGCTATAGAAAATATATTTAATAAAAAATTTATAGAACTTATGGGTTCTCAAAATAGCATGTAAATTCTATGAACTTTCAATTCAATGAATATAGGTTATCATAAAGTATATAGAATACTCTTATAGGGAACTAAGTCTAACAGACTCCCACTTACACTAGAGCCAACTGCTAACAACCTTCAATCTACTAACTGTCATGTGACACTCATGATTCTACTGAGATAGGCCTTTAGTCAAGGGTACCACCAAATTTTCCTCTATATAAACTATTCTTATTGAAAATTGACCCATGTGAAAAAAATACATCAAGATGTGATACTTCCAGAGTATGTGCTTTATACATTGGTGTGACCTTGGATTTTTTAAAAGTCATTGTTATAATATTATCACAATACATTATTATAGGGTATTTACTTCTAGGTACCACATCAAGATCTTGGAAAAATTTTCATATCAAAATGATTCCTTAGATATATTGAAATACCCTAAAAACTCAGAATCCACTATTGAATTAGTGACAAATAGTAGCTTTCAACTCTTCTAGCTCACAGCCACTCTGTTGAAATATAAAACATATCCTAACTACAAATTTATATCATTTTGATCTTATTGAAAACTAGAATTAGTATAACCATGGATAATTAGCTCCTCGTCTCTCTCCATACACCAAGAACATATCATTAGTTCTTATTAGATACTTAATGATAGGCTTAACAGTAAACCAATATTGTTCTCCCAGATCTGCTTGATATCTTTCTAACATGATTAATGTATAGCCAACATCAAGTCTGGTACATAACATGGAATATATGATTAATACTATCATAGAAGAATATGGTATATTACTCATTCTCTCTTTATACTATTGTATCTGAGGACACATTTTCTTAGAAATATGTATACCATGTGATGCTATATCTAATCCCCTCTTGGATTGTTCTATTCTAAATATCTTTACTATCTAGTAAATGTATATACTTTAACTTAGTCTAAGAATCCACTTAGATCTATCATGAATGGTCTTGATCCCTAGAATATATAATACTTCACCTAATTCCTTCATGGATAAATACCTATTCAACTAGTCCTTAATAGACTATAAGATTGGTATGTAATTTCCAATAAGTAATGTGTCATCAACATATACTACTAGGATAATGACTGCCTTACCACTAAACCTCTTATAAACACATGTATCATATTCATTCTAAAAAAAACCAAATTCATTTATAGCTTCATCGAATTAAATGTTCCATGAATTGGATTATTTCTTTTGTCCATAAATGGATCTATACAAACTTTAAAATTCTTTTGGCATCACTAAGAGTCACAAACCCTTCTAATTGTTTCATGTAGAGATCTTTCTGAAGGTTCTCATTAAGGAAATATATTTTTACATCCATATACCAAATTTCATAGTCATGGTAACATGTTATATCATGTATAATTCTAATGGATTTAAATATGGAAACCATTGAAAACGTTTTATCATAGTCAATTCCTTAATGTTGTCTAAAGACTTTAGCCACTATCCTTTATTTATAGGTATTTAATTTTCCTTTCATGTATAGTTTTATATTGAATACCCATTTTCACCCTACCATAATTACATCAACAGGTGCATTAACCAAAAATCAAACATAGTTATGATATATTGAATCCATTTTATAATTCATGGATTATTTCAATCTTACAGCTTTTGAGCCCTATACTAACTCTTTGTAGGTGAGAGGTTCATCGTTCTTAACCAACAATGATTTAACATCTATAGTGATTAGAATACCATATCTATATGTTTTTCTTACCTCTATAGTATAAGTAAATAAAATTTAGACATTTATAAATTAAAGTATGGTATAATTATATCATAGTATAAGTAAATAAATATTTTAAAAATTATTAATTAAGTGTTAGTATTTTTGTAAGTCATAAATATTTAATTCCCATATTATAATTAACAAAATAATTTAAAATAAAAGTTATTTTCATAAAATTTATTCATAAATTAATTTTTTCTCATGATTTTATAATAATTTGGTGAGACTTTGGTCAATTTTTGAGTGTTATAAAATGTGTAATAAATTTAAAATCTGTATTTTCCAAGTAAATGATGATTTTAATTAAAATTTAATTTTATCATATTTTTAAAATTATTTTCATAAAATAGAGTTCGTTTTTTTCTACATATCGAAAAATTATTAGGGTCAAATTTTGGGATTTTTCTAAAATAATTTAATTTTTGGTGAATAGTAAAATTAGATAATTTGTGATAAATTTTAAATACTTGATTTATTGAGTCATTGGTGATGTATGGATGATGTAAGCACATTATATAGAACTACTACTCATTATTTTAATATATTTTGTGATAATTCTCAAACTATTAATAGTCTTGATCCAAAATAATAGACAAATGAATAAAATATTCAAAAAACACCCATCTCCTCCACTATAAATACCACTCCCCACCACCACTTCTCCTCACACCTCTATTACTTGAATCTTGTCTAAATTATTCCCAAATCCTCTTTCCAAGTACCTCCACCACATATAGTATCTCTTTTAATCAAAAAAATACCAAACCAATGTCCCTTAAGGAGGTACTAAAAGAGGATAATTCAGGAGGTGAATCCTCTTTTTTTTTAATTTCCTTTCAATTTCCTTTTTCATTTATTATCATCTCCAAAACTACTATGTCCAAATGATCATGAAAAATATATTATAATATATATACTATAATTATATCATGTTAATTTAATATCTTTCATCAAACTCTTTTATCTCTCTTTTTTTTAAATGAAATTAACGTCCGTGAGGTGCCAATTTACAACCCTCGTGGACGAAGGATTTTGTTTCTTCAATTTCTCCTTCAAGGCTGGTCATGAAACCATTTTTATAGTTTAACCAGATTATAAATTATTCATTACATCTTGTTTAATTTTATTTAACCATTATATATATATATATTATGAACTAATTAAACAAAACTAGTGCTTAGTGATTGGAAAACACCCAAAATAATCTAAGAAATTATCACTAAAAGTTTATCTAATGATTCATAATCATACTATTTAACAGAATGATATATATAAAAATTTAAACTTATAATAACATATGATTCAAATTATGGATAACTATACCCATTTTACTTGAACTTCATTACTTATAAATAAGTGGAACGATCATTAAAACCAAGGAAACAAGTGCTCCCGAACTCCATTTTTCCTTCGGGTTACGCTTCCTCTTTCCTCTTCCACCAACCATTCCAAAACCAATAATTAAATGAATTAATTAGGAATTAATTTAACTATATATTAATTATTTTAACCTACTATAATTTTCATACTACTATATATAAAATTTTAAAACATCTTCTTCCCGCTCTCCCGATAAAGTCCTATCAATGGTCGATCAACCACCTAGGGATAAATTTCCATGTCAACACATAAAACCATCCTCAAGGGTGGTTTTTAGAATATTTATATAGTATATAAAAATATAATTATATTAATTATATACTTTTTTAATTAATTATATTAATGTATAATTTACATTTAGATAAAATTGCAAAAGTGTTGCAAAATTGGAAATTTTTAAGTAAAATGTGATAACAAACACTTCAATTTTCATCAATAGAAATTAATAAAAATAATAAAATTATTATAATTTATAAATAGTTATATAAATGGATTTAATTAACTTCTTTATCATCATTTTAACAAATATAAGTTTTTTTATGATGTACTATTGCGACAAAATTATGCAAGAATTATGGTAGGGGGTTTCACATCTCACTTTTGTTTCTATGAGATTCCCATTATTCAACAATTATTTATTATATATGGTGTATATATACTTAAATTTTATATATAATATCATGATTCTCATTATATTCATGTAATTCATTTATTAATTTTATTATTATTAAATTTTGGTCATATGATTTGATTGATTATAATGTGGAAAGGGACTCTGTCTCAATTTTCATTTCATTGAGAATTACTTGGTATTGTGCACCTAATCATTCTTATATGGTGTATATATACTTACATTTTATATATAATATCATGATTCTTATTATATTCATGTAATTCATTTATTCATTTTATTATTATTAAATTTTGGTCATATGATTTGATTGATTATAATGTGGAAAGGGACTCTGTCTCAATTTTCATTTCATTGAGAATTACTTGGTATTGTGCACCTAATCATTCTTATATGGTGTATATACTTCTCCTTTGGTATCCTTTTTCATTTTAAATTATATTTATATTAAATATCCATATTATCGTATCATGGATATGGTTATTTTCTAAGTCGTATACCATTTTACATATGGTGTTTATTTTGAATGTTGTTTTAACGGGGGAAATATTGATGAATCCATACTCTTTAATCAATTCAGATATTTTTATAACGTATATTTTCCTTGACTTAAATCTATGTGTGAAAACTTATTTGTAATTTTATGTATGTATTGGTTCCTCTATAGCCCCTTGATTCATCGACATGTCTCATTAGATAAAATAGTTGGCGACAAACCCTTCGTGTTTGTTTCCAAACAGAATTAGATAAATATCTAACCAATGAATTAAACCATCTTGACGGTATAATGGTTCATGTTCCAGATACATGATGTCCCTTAAATAATCATTTTCTTCATTCAGTACTCAAATATTTATTTTCATGAGATTTTTACTATGACAAAATCTATGGATACATTTTCATTATTAGTTATTGATGGCATGTGTTTTAATATTATTTACCTTTTCATAATTTATATGACTTATTGAAATTAATTTTCTTATTATTGATTCATATAACCCTTACTGAGCATTTTATATCAACTTTATTATATTTCCTTTCCCCAGTTTAAGAAGAATAAAACTTTGAATAAGCTTTCAGGGATGCAGTTTATTTCAATTTTTATATATCATGTTGTATTTTATATCTTTCCTGATGTACTATGAGTATAATTTATCTAATCTGTACTTCTAAAACATTTAAATATTTTATTATTTTGGGATTTGATTCCTTTAATTTATGAAAATTTAATAAAATAATTCACTGGCTCAGATTTTTGGGGTCGGGGTGTTACAGTTGGTATCAAAGTTTAGAAGAAACCTTGGAAACTAGATTTAGAAAACATAGTTTAGGGAACATAAACCTAAGATAGAATTTGAGGATAATCATATAATAACATCCTAGAATTTTGGTAAAGTATATATTATGTGTCCCTTCCTAGAAATATATCCCTATCTGGATACTACAAGTGGATGTCATTCTGGAACAGATATACCTAGGAATAACAGCTCTAACAAGGTGTCTTGTGCCTCACTCAGGGTAACTTGGTACACGACAATGGGGCTTATTGTGCACCTATTTTGACACTCCTGAGTTATATTCTTAAGATAATTCAAATTTTTTACAAACTAGTAAGAAGGGTTTAAATTTAAATATGTCTTCAAAGAAACCATGTTTACGATTATGAGATTAGCTATACATAAATTTTCAATTTAGGTTAAGAATTTTTCTAGTTCAGAATTATACTTTATGATTCATAACCTAATTTATTGTGTGTCATTGTTTAGTGATGGAACCTAATGTAAGAAAAGGAATCAATACCCATGGACAATGTAGGGATCTACCCACTAATAAAGTCAATATAGTTAGTGTTAGAGCTAAGAATATCATGGCCATATTAGGAAAACTTACCCAAGTTATGATAAATAACCATAGTACACCTATTTTGGATCGTTTCATGTGACAGAAGCCCCCATATTTTATTGGGACTACTAATCTAGTGGTATCTGATTAGTGGATCAAGTCCCTTAAAAATATATTTCTTGAATTGAGATGAAATGAAAATGAAAAGGTAGTATTTGAAGTATATTGTCTCAAGGGAGATACTGACCAATGGTGCTCATTGATCCAAAATACTAAGAAAGAATAAGAAATATAGGACACAGATTGGAGAACTTTTAAAGAAACATTCTTTGACAAATACTTCCCTCGTAAGCAACAAACTGAAATGAAGAGAAAATCCCTTATCTTAAATCAAAGGGAATGAGAGAGTGTTGGGGAGTATGAGGTTACTTTAGCAATACTATACAGTTATTCTATAGATTGAATATTTGATTTAGAAGAAAATATTGATCATTTCTTTGAAGTTATTAAGCCAAGTATCTAAAGGGCGCTCACTTTACATCATATGATTAAATAGTGTTAAGTGACATAAAAATAGAGAAGTGATTTTATAGATCTAATTTGTTCAATAGAAATGAAGATAAGATGAGTTATTAAGATAACCATGTAAAAGTTGAAGCACTAAATAGGAATAAGGGAATGAAGAAATTCCTATTATGGAAAAACTATGGAAATAATCATCCTGGAAAATGCATGAAAGGCATGGGATTTTGTTATAAGTGTGAAGAAAATGGTCACCAAGATAATGAATTACAAGGTAATAAACAAGTCAGTGATGTTCAATGCTATAATTTTAGAGATATGGGACATTGTGCAAATTATTTTCCTAAGCATCAAAGATATTTCCCTCAGAAAAGGCCACAGGAGCAAGGACAAGTTTATGCAATCACAACTGCAAAGGTTGAAGTTTATAATGATGTGGTGGAAAATACTTTAATCATTTCCCAAAAATTATCTAATGATTTATTTGATTCTATATCATTGAATTATTTTATATCTTTCAAATTTTCCAAAAAAAAAGACATTTTACTTTTGATTTAATGAAGGAGTTATCAATCAAAACTCTTAAGGAAAGTATAATTACAACAAAGATATGTTAGTCAGTCCCCTTTATAACACATAAATGCAATTTATTTACTTACCTTACCATCATTCTTATTATTTAATTTTATATAATCCTTGGTATAAACTATATTTCAAACTATGCTACAAAAAAATTATTACAAGAAGAAGGAAGTTACAATTTGTGAGAAAGGTATAGATTCTCTTATATTTATAGAAGAAATATCATCATTTAATTCTTATCTAGACCCACCCCCTATAGCTTTACTAAATAAAATTCTTATGTAGGAATGGAAGACATCATATATGGATATTTAGATTGATTATGTACCTATTGTGCAAGAATACATTGATGTATTCCTAGAGGATTTACCTAAACATCCTCCATATTGGGAAGTTTAGTTATCTACTGATTTTATTCTTAGAGAAAGATCTATATCAAATACTCCCTATATAATGGGCACTATGGAATTAATGGAGGTAAAGAAACAACTAGGGTAATTGAGTGGAAAGGGAATTATTCACCCTAGTGTTTCTCCGTGGGGAGCCCTTTTTTACTTTGTCAAGAAGAAACATGGATCCATGAGGTTGTGCATTGACTATAGAGAAATCAAAGCTATTACAATAATGAAAAATTATCCCCTACCATTAATTGATGATTTATTTAATCAAATTCACATAGATTAATATTTTTCAAAGATTGACCTTAGATCTGGATATCATTAGTTGCGTGTGAGGATGGAAGATATTACAAAGATAGCATTTCAAACCAGGTATGTACATTGAGAATTTACAGTAATTCCATTTGGACTGATTAATTCACCCTCTATTGTCACAGATCTAATAAATAAAGTTTTCAAGTAATATCTTGATGATTTTTTTTGGTATTTAATGATGATATCTTGATATTTTCCAAAAATCTATGAGGACCATGAGAACAACTTGTGGGTTGTTCTAGAGACTCTTATTGTCTTTAAGGATGGAATCTCAGTAGATCCTATGAAGACAAAGGTAATACAAGAAATTCCTACCCCAAAAAACATAACTGAGTTATCTAATTTTATTAGCTTAGTAGGTTACTATTAGAATTTCATACAGAATATTTCCCAATTGGCTAACCCACTAACCAAGATCACATATAAAGTTGTTAAGTTCATATTGATAAAAAAAATATAGAATAATTTTAAGAATTTATGAGAATATTTTTAAATTATCCAATTTTGACTCTTCCCTTTAAAACTGATAGGTTTTTAATATACAAAGATGAATCAAATAATGGATTGAGTTGTGTCCTTATAAAAAATGATAAATTTATTGCTTATGCATCAAGGTAGTTAAATACACATGATCCAGATTATACAACCCATGATCTTGAGTTAGCATGTATAATATTTTCTCTAAAAATATAGACACACTATCTCTCTGGTGAAATATGTGATATATATACAGATCACAATATTTTGAAATACATTTTTACATAAAAATAAATCAACATGAGGAAAATTATATGGATCGAGTTAATCAAAGACTATGATTGTTCAATACACTACCACCCAGGAAAGGAAAATAAGGTAGAAAATTCATTAAGTAGGAAAGATCATGGACTTCTAACCCAAATAAGGATTGAGATATATCCAATGTTCATAGATCTAGTAAATATGGATATGAGAATTGTTAAGGAAGTGGAAACATCATTACTTTTTCAAATTATATCTAAACCATCTATATTGAATAAGATAAAAATCACTTAATCTAATGAAGATAATCTAAAAAAGAAAATTAATGTTTTTAAGGATGGAATATTGGAAGACTTTGTGTATGATTATGGAGTTATGAAATTTGGAAAGAGGGTATGTGTCCCATCAATACTTGAGCTAGAAAGGTAACTATTAGATGATACTTATCACTCAAATTGTTATATACAACCTTGTAGCACCAAGATGTATACAGATTTGAAGGAACAATTTTTATGGGATAATATGAAGTGATAAATTATTGACTATGTGTTAAGATACCTAGTTTGTAAATTGGTGACGACTGAAAGAAAACACCCTAAAGGAGTCAGGAAACCTCTTCCTATACCTATGTGGAAATGGGATGATATTACAATGGAATTTTTCATAGGACTACTAAGGACTCCAATAAGTAATTATGCAATATGGGTTATTGTTGATCGACTTACCAAATTTGCACATTTCTTCACAATAAGGGAAGATTTTACACTGGATCACCTATAAAAGCTCTATATTAATGAAGTTTTAAGACTTCATGGTGCACCTCTATCAATTGTGATTCATTGAGATCCTTTATTTACATTAAAATTCTAGAAGTTTCTTTTGAAGGATTTGGATACTGAGCTTCATATGAGTACTGCTTATCACCCTCAAACTTATGGATAGTTTTAAAGGATTATTCAAACATTGGAAGACATGTTGGGATCATGATCACTTGACATTCAAGGTATATGGGATCATTACTTACCTTTGGTGGAATTATCCTACAAAAATAGTTTCCATTATAGTATTCAAATGGCTTCATATTAAGCATTATATGGAAAGAGATATCGAACTCCAACTTTTTGGGATGAAGTTGGTGAGAGGAAACTCATAGGCCCATAACTTGTAGAGGAAATGACAGTAAAGGTAAATGATATTCAAACACATATCAAAGCAGAAAAAAGTATACAAAAGATCTATACTGATAACTGAAGGAAGGACTTTCAGTTTCAAGTGGGAGATCATGTATTTCTAAAAGTATCTCCAAGGAAGGTTGTCTTAATGTTCGAAAAGAAAGGAAAAATTATCCCTAGGTATATTAGAACATTTAAAATTCTGGAAAGAATTGGTGTTGTGGCTTAACACTTATCAATTCCACCAAGTCTCTCCAAAGTTCATGATGTGTTCCATGTGTCATTTTTAAAGAATTACATGAAAAACCTAATGACTATACTCACCAATGAATAAATAGAACTAGAACTTGATTTGTCTTATTGGGAAGAGCCTATCAAGATTCTTGACACAAGAGAGAAATTATTGAGAAATTGGATTACTCGATTGGTAAAATTTCATTTGATAAACCATAATATGGAGGAATAAATGTGGAAAACCTATGATGTTATGAATAAGAACAACCCTCAACTTGTTAGAGGGAAATTTTTATAAAATTTTTGAAGATTAAATTTCTATAGGAGGTAAGAATATAATTCCCCATGATAATATGGTATGTATCCTCTTTAATAATTTCAATTAATTCAACAGATTACATTGCACAAAAAATTATTTCATTTAATATAAATCATATAAAATCACATAGATAATGAAAAAAAACCATATAAATGAAGAAGGAATGAAGTAGTAGGTATTTCTAGAAGTTAAGGAACCTATACCGATGAAATAATAACTTGACCTTAAGAGTAGTAATATGAAATTTATTGACAGTAAATCAAATAAATAAATAGAAACTACATATATGAAATTATAAATAAAATTTATGCATCTTTTAAATGAAAGTATGATATAATTATATAATAGTATAAGTCAATTAATATTTTAAAAATTATTAATTATGTATCGCCATTTTTGTAAGTCATGAATATTTAATTACAATTTTATAATTAATAAAATGATTTAAAACAAAATTTATTTTTGAAAAAATTATTCATAAATTAATATTTTGTCATCTAATAATTTTAGGATAATTTTTTGATACCTTAGTTAATTTTTTAGTGTTATAAAATGAGTTATAAATTTAAAATCTGTATTTTTTAGGTAAATCATGATTTTAATTAAAAATTAAATTTATCATATATATATAATTATTTTCATAAAATGGAGTTCTTTTTTTTGATTCTAAACATCGAAAAAATGGTTATCATTAATTTTTGAAATATTTCTCCAATACTTTAATTTTTCATGAATAGTTAAATATGATAATTTATGATAAATGTTAGACACTTGATTCATTGAGTCCTTAGTGATGTATGACTTAAACAAGCCCATAATCTCAAACTAACCATAATTATTTTAATATATTTTGTAATAATTCTAAAATTATTCATATTCTTGTTCCAAAATAATAAACAAATGAATAAAATATTCAAAAAACACCCCTCTCCTCAATGATAAATACCACCCCTCCCAACCACTTCTCCCCACATATCTATGTCTTGAAGATTGTATAAATTCTTCTCAAATCCTATTTCCAAGTACCTCCCCCACATCTAGGATCACTTTTTCTCAAAAAAAAAACAAACCAAGGTCCCTTAAGGTGGTACTCAATGAGGATAATTCAAGAGGTAAATCCACTTTATTTTCTTTTAATTTCCTTTCAATTTACTTTTTCATTTCTTATCCTCTCCTAACCTCCTATATCCAAATGATCATGATAACTCCAATATCACATATATACTATAATTATATCATGTTAATGAAATATCCTTCATCAAACTCTTTTTGGTTTATCTTTTATTTTAAAAACGAAATCATTATCTGTGAGGTGCCAATTTACAACCTTTGTGGATGAAGGATTTTAATTCTTAAATTTATCCTTCAAGGCTGGTCAGGAAACAATTTTTATGGTTAAAAAAGATTATATAATATATATTAAATCATGTCTAATGTTCGGGATGTAATACCCCAGATTTCCATGAATATTTTTTAATTAAATGGGATTATTTCAAGACCAAGCTCTAAGACAACACGTAATTCTGAGGCTCAGAGTGGTCAAAAAGTATTTTTGAACTTTATTTGAGTTTTATTAAATAATCATGCTAGTTATTTTTTCAAACTTTTAAACTGATTCCTGAATCAAAAATCTGATAGCACTGTTGAACTCAGAGCATCGAGATTCTCCTAGAAAGGGCCTAACATTGGCCAGTGCAGGCCAACGGTGGAAGTTAGTTTTTTTCCATAAATAAAATAATTAAGTAACTATTATTTTTTTTCAAATCATTATAAATCCTAAATGGTAACTCATATTAGAATTCTAAGAGTACCGTTGAGCTCGTGAGGTCCTGTTTCCCTTAGGTGGAGCTTAACATCGACTGATTTCGGTTGAGGGTGAAAGATAGTTTTTGAGATTTTATTAAGTGAATTAAAACGGGGTACATGCATGGTTTTGGAAACATCTAATAGGGTGTTAAGATTGAAAATTTGAGGGCACCGTTGTATTCAGAATGAAGAAATTACCTAAAAATGGACCTAACCTTGATCAGCACGGGTCGAGGGAAAAAGATAATTTTCGGTCGTTTTAATAAAAATAAAATAAACCTAAAAATTTTATTTTATTAAAAAGTTGTTTTGCTGAAATGTAGCAATGATCTGACTGTTTCATTCCAAAAATGAAACACTACAACGACTCTTTAATAGAAGTGTAATAGAAACTTTGTTTCATAAATGAAACAACATAACGACGTGATGACTAATTGTAACAAAAATGTTGTGATGCATTTCTCTTTTAATGAGATGAAGGTTTTGGAGAAATGTATTTAGATCTATAATTATTCTGATGAACAATGAAAGAATTCTCACCAACGATGAACGTTGGTGAATTGGAAAAGTGACAATGAAACCTTGGAGAATGGATCTAGGACCGAAGTACAATGAATGCAAATGTCTTCAAATGGATCAAAAATCCCTGTAGACTGATCACCCTAAACAATGATCCTTACCTCTAATCTACGACTATCTAGGTAGGGATTACTTTTGAATTGATTTCCCCATTATTCTTTATAAAACAACGAATGTGGATCAATCCACGAATAGGTTTATCTGCGGATCACTTGTTCTTTTGGGAGGGTGTTTTATCTCGGGGTTTTCACCATATTATTTATTTGTGGATATAACCTTAATACACCCTTCCCATGTTTCAAAACCTCTAACGTGGAGGGTGCAGGATCACACGAACAAGTCCTGGGCCCCTCTATCGTGGGTGTTCTTGTGTGTTCTTCATGACCGAACCTCTGATTTGATGGAAAGGTGGAACTAAGGTCATAGTAGTTAAGAAGACGCCCAAAAGAATCCATAGGAACAAAATGTTTGAGGAATGATCCACTGAAGTAGACCCAGTGGTCTGAGGAAAACCTCGTGGGATTTCCAGCAACCGTAGGCAGGTGCTGGTGCACCGTGACGGCGTGCCGAGGTGGAGGCTGTGACCAGTTAGGGCTGTGGTGGTGTAGAAGGGGCATTCGACAGTAGGCTGGCAGCTGGTGGAGGCTGAACATGTCCACCCAGCCACAATGGTGAGGAAGTTGGGGCTGCAGTGTGGTGTGCTGGCATGTAGTCTAGTAGGGACCACATGCGGGAGGAAGGGCATCCGGCTTAGCCGGCAGTGACACACCACAAACCGGATGCCCTCCTAGTATACAAGATGGAGGAGGAACTGGCTCGCACAAGAGGGACGGGCAGGAGCAGGCCAGATCTGAACTAGGTCGTACTTGGGTTGGATCGATGGACCCCAGGCCGGGTCAGGTTGGTCGAACCAGGTCAGACCGGACCCAGACCCGACCGACCCATTTTCCAAAAAAATGATCATAACTCTCAAACAGTACTCCCGATTGACAAGCTGTTTTTGGAATTAGAACCCTCACAATTAGGAAAGTATTTTGGAATGTTCTAAGGAGACTTTAATAGAAGTTGAGATATGATGAATGGATTGAGGAGTGGATTCTCTCAAAATCAAGCATATTACATGCAAGAATCCAGTGCCTAGCTGAGACCCAAATATTGCTGATAAGAGTCCCTATATGGACCAACTCTAAGCATCCATGTGTGGACCATCTATGATGGCCTAAGTGGGAAATGGCTTTGTGTTACCCAGTAGGCCAATGATAGGGAGCAACTCTGTGTGACTCAGTAGACCCACGATACTCATCCGAGATGAGTACCTCAACATGATAGCCTAAGTGGGAAGAGATTCTATGTGACCTGGTAGGCCCATGGTGGGGAGAGGCTTTGTGTTACCCAGAAGACCCATGATACTCATCCAGGATGAGTACCTCAGCAGTCCAAGGAGTTCATTGTACGACTGACAGTTTTTCCTTAAATACATTAGATTATACCTGTGTGAGCTGACAGCAATTTGTGATTAATTTAATATGTGGTATTTCTCTTGTGTTTTGGGATCCCTACTGAGTATTTTGTTACTCAACCATACACAAGATTTACCCGCATGTGTTGTTTCTAGTGCAGATGACAGGTTCTATGAAAAAGACCTCGACAGCTCAGGACTAGGCAGTGCCTAGTGAGATACGACAAGCATGACATACTTCTATAGCTTCTGATAGCCACTCTCTTCTTATCCTTCAGGTAAGGTCTTTTGTGGATTTATTATAGATATCTTTTGTACTATAATGTTTTAAATTTTTCTTTTTTTTGGATTTTATTCTGGCCCATTTGACTTACATCTTGTACCTTTACTCAGTGGTTGTTTAGTGGCATGCATTTTTTCCTTTCCAACTATTTGGGACATGGTTGTGTGTGTATGAGTGCTTCCAGGTACTTAGGAAAATGCTTCCCACTCATGGGATAATGCCTTCAGTTCTAGTCACCAGCCCCTGGATTTTGGGAGGTGGGCTTGGGGTAGTCACGTCATGGGCTCTAGGGGACGGTTCGTGACAAGTGGTATCATAGGAGGTCAGTTCTACCTCAAATACCAAGAGTCTATGTTTTTTTTGGGGAAACAGTGCTAAGTGTTTCGAGTTCATATTTCAAGATAGGGACTCCAGTGTTTGTGTGGTAGTCGACGTATCCATACACCAAAACTTTGGACACCTAATTTCCAACTCAGTACATGGAAACAGTGGTTGTGGGAAATAAAGGGTACATGAATCATGTAGGATTTTGAGTAATTTTCCTCTTGTCCTTCTTAAGTCAGCTCACCAGGTATAATCTATTGACAATAGTACATCATGATCTATTTTAGGATGCCTCCACGCAGACATCCAGGCGGGATTATGATACGTGACTATGAGGATAGATCACCTAGGAATGAGACACTGGTTTAGGGACCAGTACTAGAGATGGACCCGCTGGGTGGTGTACTAGTGTTACCACCACTAATTGATTAGCAGTTACTATCGGTGCTACCGGTGGATGATGTAGGTAGGTTCAATAACTTGAATGAGCTCCAGAGGCAATGAACTCCCAGGTTCAGGGGTGAGACTGATCCCCAGGTGGCCAAGGATTGTCTTGAGGAGGTTACATGAGTCTTCCATTTTGTGAGGAGGCCTCTCGACCAGATGGTGATCTTAGTTGAGAATCTTTTTTAGGGATCGATAGGGATATTATAGAGCGTGATGATTTAGACACATGATTAGGTGACCCACACCAGTACAGACATTGACCACATCTTCAGGGAGGATTTATTCCCAGTGACATTGTGATCTATGCGCATACAAGAGCTACTGCACCTACAGCAGGGTAGCATGAAAGTAGCAGTGTAATCAGTAAGATTCACCGAGCTTTATCGCTACTCTATAGACATGATATGAGACCCATTATTTAGGGATTGATCCTTTTAACCAGGACTGTGTGGGTATATTAGGGTGTACATGGTGTCCTTCAGCATCCCTACTCAGGATTGGGTGCAGGAGTGAGCCCTACTTGTAGAGAGCTTCCTAGCATAGCGTGTGTCAACAACTAGAGCCGCCAGAAGACACCAAGTGGCAAAGTATTCAGTGGTAGAATGTAGGAAGTAGATGCGGGGACCCAAATGGTTTATTAATTTCAAAGTATGACCCTAAGACTCAAGAATAGTATTGGAGGGATCCCAAATAAGAGGGAGTTAGTAGGGGGCCATGTTGTGCTGCTCATGTGGAAGGCAAGGACACATGGCTCATGATTTCCCAACTCTCCACACAGATGATCAATAGACGATCAAGGGACCGACAAGGCAGAGGTAGAGGTTTGAGCGAGGTGGTCCATTGGGTGATGGTGTGGAAGATCAGTAGGTAGAGTGGTAGGCGGTGGATGCATATTTGAGGTACTACCACCACCACCCCCAGGTGGTCTCCCACGGACTGAGGGAGCTAGTGGATAGGGGTAGGCTCAACTTCAGGCAATGGTAGCCTACAAACATGGTGATCCAGATATGATTAGAGGTATGATACATGTCTTTTAAATTTTAGCTGAAGTTCTTATAGACATAAGTGATAGTCACTCTTTCCTTTCCACAGACCTTGTTCGAGGCTCGAAGATTCCAGTGGAGTCGTTGGCTCGATCCTTGCGATTAGATACTCCTACAAGAGGAGATTCGATGATCACACATGCGTGTCGATAGTGTGAGCTTACTCTTGGAGGTGAGGGATTTGTTTGGGATCTCCTAGTAGTGGAGTCGAGGCCTTACGATGTTATCTTGGGTATGGACTGGTTATCTAACATTCATGCTTATATCGAATGTCTTAAGCAAATAGTGCAGTGTGTTTGTGAGTATGGGACCAGGTTTTCCATCATCGGCGATAAGGGAGATCTTGAAGCACTAGATATACTTACTAATGGGATGGTTCTACTAATCACTCACCAATTTTCTACCCCCACCCTCGATGCAGAGGATGATGGAAGTCCTCACTTTACTTTAGTAGTGGACAAGTACAAAGATATCTTTCCTGAGGATGTTCTGAGACTACCTCCTCATAGGGAGGTATACATCTTCATCGATCTATACCCCAAGATGGTACTGATATATACACCATCATATCGGCTAGATCCCACATAGATTTTTGAATTGAGAGTACAATTGGAAGAGTTTTAGGGGAAGGGCTTCGTGAGACCCCGCATTTCACTATGGGAAGCCCCAATTTTGTTTCCCAAGAAGGAAGATGGGAGTTTGGGGTTGTGTGGGGACTTACGATGCCTAAATTAGGTGACCATAAAGAACAAGTAACCACTAATAAGAATTTAGGACCTCTTAGATCAGCTAAAGGGGGCAGGATTGTTCTCTAAGATAGACCTCAGATCAGGCAATCACCATCTTTGAGTACGGGATGAGGATGTACCAAAGACAACCTTTAAATGTTGGTAGGGCCACTATGATAACATGGTGATTCCATTCGGTGTGACCAACTCCCCAATAATTATCATGAGACTCAAGAACATGATATTTCAACCTTACCTCGATAATTTTTTGTTGGTATTCATTGATGAAATCTTGGTGTACTCAACGTCTAAGGAGGAGCATGATGCACACCTTCAGATAGTCTTGGATAGACTTTGAGATCCCCATCTTTACAGTAATATCTCGAAGTGTGATTTCTCAATATGATAGGCGAACTTTCTTGGAAATGTTATATCAGAGGCTGGAATTTCACTGGATCCAACAAAGATAGAGGCAGTGCTTGCTTGGGAGCCACCGAGGAGCATGAGTGAAGTGCAGAGTTTCTTGGGATTGGCTAGGTACTACCAGAGATTCGTGCCTAAAGTTTCTAGGGTAGAAGAACCCTTATCATTTTTTACACATAAGGTACATCCCTTCGTGTGCATGGAGAAGTTCCAGTAGAGTTTCCTGGATCTGAGGTAGAGACTGGTGAGTGACCCTATCTTGATACTACTAGAGGAGGGTGTTGGGTATGTATTTTTCTACGACGAATTAGGGACCGGATTGGGTTGTATCCTAATGCATGATTGAGAAGTGATTGCCTATGGTTCATAGTAGTTGAGGCATCATGAGCTGAACTATGCTACCCATGACCTGGAGCTAGCAGTAGTGATATTTTATTTGAAGATGTGGTGGAACTTTTGATGGGTGAGTGGTTTACAGTCAACTTTGACCAAAAAAGTATCAGGTATATCTTCTCCTAGAAGGGACTAAACATGAGGTAGTGGCGATGGCTAGAGTTCCTCCAGGACTAAGGCTTCGAGATAGTCTATACTACTAGGAAGGAAAATGTGGTGGCAGATGCACACAGTAGGTGGTCTGGTTTGCAGCTGCTAAGTGAGGAGACAGAGTAGCTAGCCGCGATGCTGATATCATTCATGGATGATGATGGAGTAGCTTACCTTTAGTCAATGATTGTCACTCCCCTGCTCTTATAGAAAGTTAGTGAGGCATAGCTTGTGGATGTTGATTGTGAGGCCTGACATGCTTAGTTTTCCTCAGGACAGTCTCCTAATGGATTTTTGATAGGAGGAGAGCATGTCATCTATTTCAAAGGACAGAGAGTACTACCAATTGTGTTGTAAGAGGAGATTTTGAGGGAGTTCCATAACTCCCATTTGGCGGTACTTCCTGGAGTGGAAATTATATACCGAGATCTTCATCTTCAATATTGGTGGTCAGGGATGAATAAAACTATGGCAGAGTTTGTTTCATGCTACCTCACTTGTCAACAAGTGAAGGCTGAACATCAAGTTCCAGTAGACTTTCCCCATCCACTTGAGGTACCAGAGTGGAAGTAGTATAGTATCTCAATGGTCTTCATGGTGGGATTACTACACACTTCTAGGGGCCATGATACTATATGGGTGATCATTGATCGACTCACCAAGTTATCTCACTTTCTACCCATCCCAGATCTTGGATCAGTAAAGGGCTTGGGATGCCTCTATGTGTAGGATATAGTTATAATCCATCGATTATCATCTATGATAGTCTCATATCGTGATGCACGCTTTACATCCTGGTTGTGGAAGGGGGTGCAGGAGGCTTTTGGGACTTAGATTCACTTGAGTACATCCTTTCACCCACAGAATAATGTTTAGATGGAGTAGACCATGCATACCTTGGAAGATATACTTCGTACTTGTTTCCTTGATTATGGTTGCAGTTTGGAGAACCACCAACCACTTATGGAGTTTGTGTACAACAACATCTACCACTTCACCATTGGTATGGATCCATTTAAATCATTGTATGAACGACCATGCAGGTCACCTACTATACAGAACCAGGGGAGTCAGCACTCATATGTCCAAAGATGGTACATGAAACCACTAAGATGGTGTAGGTCATTCGAGAGAGGATGAAAAATGCATAGATCCGAAAAAGTACTATGATGAAAGGATACAGAGACCCTAGGAGTCAAGGAGTGAGGCAATGTATTCCTACAAGTCTCTCCTCGATGAGTGACATGGATATTTGGCCAGGGTAGCAAGTTATCTCTGAGGTTCATCAGCCCTTTCCATATTTTGAGTATAGTTGGAGAGGTGGCATACCGCCTAGTTATTCCCCCCGCAAATGCACCAGGTAGATGATGTTATCCCCATATCACAACTGAGGAGGTACATTCATGACTAATCGCACGTCATCTACTATGGCGAGCTGGACATTAACAATGGGGTGACATTTGTGGAGTTCCTAGAGGATATTGAGGATCGACATGAGTGGGTCCTTCATGGGTGGTCGATTCCTCTAGTCTGAATTCATTGGTAGCACCAAAATCTCTAGGAGAGCACATGGCTGCGGGAGGCTCAGATTCGTGCTCATTATCCCTTTCTGTTTGATTGCCCTTATTTTGGTTAATGAGGACGTAAATCCCAAAAATGGGGTAGTAATGTAATACCCCAAAATTTCGTGAATTTATTTAATTAAATGGGATTATTTCACCACTAGGCTCTGAGATGGCACATAATTCTGAGGCCTAGAGTGTCCAAAAGGTATTTTTGAACTTTGTTTGAGGTTTATTAAATAATCGTGCGAGTGGTTTTTTCAAACTTTTAAACCAGTTCCTAGATCAAAAATCTGAGGGCACCATTGAACTCAGTGGATCGTGATTCACCTAAAAAGGGCCAAATGTTAGCCGGTGTCGACCAATAGTGGAAGTTAGTTTTTGGCCGTAAATAAAATAATTAAGTAAAAATTATATTATTTTTAAATCCTTATAACTCTTAAATGGTAACTCGAATTGAAAATATGAGAGTATCGTTGATCTCATGAGGTCGTGTTTCCCTTAGGCACAACTTAAATTTAACCGGTGTAAGTCGAGGTTGAAAGATTGTATTTGATATTTTTTTAATCGAATTAAAATGGTGCATGTGCACAGTTTTTGAAACTTCTAAATGGGTGCTCAGATTGAAAATATAAGGACATAGTTGTGTCTAGAATGGAAACATTGCCTAACCCCGATTGACATGGGTCGAGGGAAAAGGCTAATTTCAGTCGTTTTAAGAAAAATAAAATAAACTAAAAAAGTTTATTTTATTAAAAAGTTTTTTCGCTATAATTAAATGATGAACCGAAAGATTCATTACATAAATGAAATACTACAACGACTCTTTAACAGAATCATAACAGAAACATTGTTTCATAAATTAAATAGCATAATGATGCGATGACTAATTGTAACATAAATACTGCAATGTGTTTCTCTTTTAATGAGATGATGATGTTGAAAAAACCGATTTATATCATCAATTCTTCTGAATAATGAAAAGTGAATTCTTTCCAACGAGGAATGTCGGTGAATTGGAAAAGTAGTGACAACACTTTAGAGAATGGACCCGAGACCAACAAACAACGAACATCAATAGCTTCGAACGGATCATGAATCTCCACGGATGGATCACCATCAGTGATGAGCCATCCCTACCATCGAAGCTTCTCTATGTAGGGTTTACTTTTGAATTTATTTCCTTGTTCTTATTTCTAAAATAATGAATGAGGATCAACCGATGAATAAGTTGATCCACGAATCTCTTGTTCTTCCGTGAGGGTGTTTTATCTTGAGGTTTGCATCAGGATTATTTATTTTTGGATAGAACCTTAATTCCCCCCCCTAATTCCCATGTTTCAAAACCTATAATGTGGATGGTGAGGACCAACATGAACAAAGCCAGGTCCCTTCTGCCATGGGCATTCTTGTGTGTTCTTCGTTACCGATCCTCAAATTTGACAACAAGGAGGCACTGAGGCCATAGCAAGTAAGAAGGCACCCCAAGGAGGCTAGAGGCACATACAGTTTGAGGAAAGGACCACTAGAGTGGACACGATGGTATGTGGAAAATCCCACCAGCGGCGCTGGTGATCGGTGGCGGTGGCCCATGATAATGGTCATGGGCGGGTGGCAGTGCGCCGAGGTAGAGGTCGCAGCTATGTAGTAGGGGCCGCCGGCATCGGGCTGTAAGCTGGAGGAGGTGGGATGCGACCACCCGACCATGTCGGTGCAGCCACCCATAGCAGGGGCCATGGATATACGCACTAGCACGCGGTCCAGCGGGGACTACATGTGGGAGGAAGGGCAACCGGCATAGCGGGCTGCAACACGCCACAAATCGGACACCCTCCTAGCATCTGGGTAGGAGGAGGAACCAGCCCACACAAGCAAGTCAGGCAGGAGGTGGGAAAAGCTACTAGTGAGCTAGATCCTCCCAGTGGGTCGATCCAAATCTGGACCGGGTCGGACCTGGGTTGGGTCAGTGGACCCGGTTCAGGTCGGACCGGACCCAGACCCAACTGTTCTCTTTTTTGAAAAATGATCCTATATCTCAAACCATACGCCCAATTGATGAGTTGTTTATGGCGTTGGAACCCTAGTGACAAGGCAGATATTTTTTAATTTTATAAGGAGAATTTTATGGAAGCTTATATACAACAAATGTATTGAGGATTGGACTATCTCAGAATCAAGTATGCTATGTGCAGGAATCCAGTAGTTGGCTGAGACCGGAAGATTGTTGATAAGAAAACCTATTTGGACCAACTATAAGTGGCCCTATGTGGACCAACTATAATGGAAGAAGTGGGAAGTGGATTTGTGTTACCCAACAGGACCATGGTGGGGAGCGACTCTATGTGACCCAGAAGACCCAAAATACTTATCAAGGATGAGTACCTCAGCATAATGGCCTAAGTGATAAGAGGATATGTGTGACCCCGCAGGACCATGGTGGGGAGCAGCTCTGTGTGACCTAACAGACCCATGATACTCATCAAGGATGAGTACATCAGCAGTCCAAGGTGTTTAGTGTAGGACTGGAAATTTTTCCTTACATACATTAGATTATAACTACGTGAGCTGACAGTACCTTGTGTATACTTTCCTTTATGGTATTTCCTTTGTGTTTTTGGATTCCTACTGAGTGTTTTGTTACTCACCCCTACAGGAGCATCGACCGCACTTGTTATGTCTGTTGTAGATGACAGGTGCTTCGATAGATACCATGGCAGCCCAAGACTTGGTGGTACCGGGTGAGATACGACAGGATGGACATACTTCCATAGCTTTTGATAGCCACTCTATGTCTATCCTTCAACTGGGGTCTTCTGCGGATGTCTTATAGATATCTTTTGTACTCTCCTATTTTTACTTTTTCTTTTGTTGGGTTTTTATTCTAGAACATTTTACTTACATATTGTACATTTTCTCAGTGGTTGTTTAGTGGCATGCATGTTTTTTCAGTTATTTGGGACATGGTTGTGTGTGTGTGCGTGCGTACAGGTGCTCAGGAAAATTCCTCTCACTCGTGGGATAATGCCTTCGGTTCTAGTTTCCAGCCGCTGGCCTTTGGGAGGTGAGCTTGGGGTACTCATGTAATGGGACTTAGGGAACGATTCGAGACACTTGAACCATTATATACACATAGTATTAATTTATTAAACATAACTAGTGTGTAATGATCAAAAAAACACCCAAAAGAATTTAAACAATTATCACTAAAATTTTATATAATGATTCATCCTAATTACATTTAACCAAATGATATATATAACCATTTACACTTATAATAAAATATAATTCCAATTCTATAGAATTAAACCCATTTTACTTGATCTTAATTACTTATAAATAAGCGAACCAATCATTAAAACTAACGGAATGAGCACTCCCGAACCCCATTTTTCCTTCAGGTTACACTTCCTGTTTATTTTTTCCACCGACAATTACACATAAAATCATTAAAGGAATAAATTAGGCATTAATTTAACTATATATTAATGGTTTAAACCTAATATAAGTGTAATACTACAATATATAAAATTTTAAAACATCTTCTTCACACTCTCTCATCAATGTCCCATCAAAGGTTGATCAACCACCTATGGATACATTAACATGTGAACACATAAAATCATCCACAAGGGTGAATTTTATAAACTAAATATAATATATAAACATATAATTATATGAATTATATATGTATATAATTAATTATATTAATGAATAATTTATATTTATAAAAAATAGAAAAAGTGTTGAAAAACTGGATTTTTTTTAGTAAAACATGATATCAAACCCATCAATTTTCGTCAATAGAAATTAAGAAATATAATAAAATGATTATAATTAAAAAAATATTTATATAAATGAATATAATTAACTTCTATATTGATCTTTTAATAAATATAATCTTTCTGTTCAAGAGGCGTAAATGCGACAAAATTAAGCAGGAATTAAGGTAAGGGGTTTCTCATCTCACTTTTATTTCCATGAGATTTACATTATTCACCACTTATTTCTTATATGTGGTGTATGTATACTGAGATTTTATATATAATATCATTATTTTCATTATATTTATGGTATTCAATGATTCATTTTACTATCATTAAATTTTGGTTATATGATTCTGTTGATTATAATGTTTTAAGGGACTCTATCGCCAACGAGCCCATACTTGAGTGGTAAGGGCTCCTACATGGAATCCAAGAGACCCAGGTTAAAAACCAGGTGGAGGAAAATTTCTGGTACTGTAGCAGTACTGTAGAAGATATAGTAGCAGTACTATAGAAACTATTGTTTGGTACTGTAGTAGCCAGAACTATTCACCTGGTTTGGGCCTTTGGGCCACCGGTTTGAGCCTACGGGTCTCAAGGGCCTTTGGGCCATCAAAGGACTTCAGGACATAGGGTCTTCGAGCCATAGAGACCATGGAGTATCCCAGTTCACATCGAGTATGCCTAAGAAGAGGATTAGAGCAACAAGAGTAGTAGTCACCAGAAGTAGAGCTAACTGGATTGGAAGAATGAGAGGGTATGGCAACTGCCATTGGGACCAGGCACTGTGCAGCTTTGTACGGGGAAATGCTAGCTGATCAAAAATTCAAGGTGGTGAGCTAGGTGATCAATGATGCAGAATTTGGGGAGGGGCATTTCTAGTGGGTTGGTCCTACATGTCATGTATTGGGCATGATATGCCTCTGGGCCTTCGGGTCATGTATTGAAGGTCATGTTGGGCCATGTTCCTTGAGCCTATGGGTCATGTACGGGTTCCCCTTCAACCCTTAGAAAAAGGGATTGTCCATAATAAAATTAAAAAAAGAAGGCCTTTGGGCCATTTAAAAAACGGGGGGGGGGACTCTATCTCAATTTCCTTTTTATTGAGACTTACTTGGTATTGTGCACCAAATCATTCTTATATGATTTATCTACTACCCCTCTGAGATAAATTTTCATTTTAAATAATATTTCTATTAAATACTCTTATTCTTGTATCACGGATGTGAATATTATCTTAGTAGTATACCATTTTACATACAGTGTTTATTTTAAATGTTGTTTTAACTAGGGAAATATTTATGAATCTATACTCTTTAATCAATACATATATTTTTCTAAGTCATATTTTTCTTGAATTAAATCTATGTATGGAGAGTTATTTATACTTTCAGTGATGGTTGGGACCGCTATATCCCCCCGATGCATCGACGAGTCTCATAAGACAAAACCGTTGGTGAAAAACCATTCATGTTTGTTTCCAAACAGAATCAGATAGGTTTCTACCCATATAATTAAACCATATTGAAGGTATAATGTTTCTTGATCTCGATACATGACATTCACTAAATAATAATTTTATTTATTCAATACTCAATTATTAATTTCCATGATATTTTTTCTTTGAAAAAATCTATGGATACATTTTCATTGCGAGTTATTGATGGCATGTGTTTTTCATATTATTTACCATTCCAAAATGTATATGCCTTATTGACTTTAATTCTCTTATTAATGCTTCATATAACCCTTAAAAATCATTGTATCTCACCCTTATTAAGTTTCCTTTCCCTAGTATATGAAGAATAAAACTTTGAATAATCTTTCAAGGATAAAATTTATTTCATTTTGTTATGTATCATATTGTATTTTCTATATTTCCCAATGTACTATGAGTATCATATATGTAATATGGTCTTCCAAAACTATTAAATATATCATTCCTTCAAGATTTGATTTCTTTTAATCATTCCAATGTAATAAAATAATCCATCAGTTCCGGTTTTCTGTGGTCGGGGAATTACACTGAATAACCCTCTGAACAAAGATTTTCCAAATGCTTCTCATTTACAAGACCAAGACGGTTATGCCATAGTTGGGTGTTATAAGGCTCATGTGAACATGATTCTTTATCTATTTCCAATACTTGGTTTCCATAATTTAATACATAAAGACCATTATTTAAATGTTTCATAACATAACATATATTGTATTTATAAAAGAAACAACCATTATTTCCAAATTTGAAAATAAACCCATCTACACCTAGGAATGATAAAGAAATTATATTATTCGTAATAGTTGGGACATAAAAAAACACCTTAAAACCAATATCATTCCTATTGGAAATAAAAGGTGGTAGTCACCATTGGCTAGATCATCCAACCTCACACCATTGGAATCTCAAAAATCAACCTCTCCTCCAGTAATATTTGGAAATCTATTTTGTTCATTGTAACACCCCAAACTTCTATGGTACGTTTCTCTTTAAATAATACAATAGCGTGCAATGTACGCAACACCAAGTTCAAGTGCACCACGACCTATCAAACTAGCCGTTTAAAAAGTGGTTATGAAAATTCATAACCATATTTTGAATTTTATATATATCCCATATAATTTTAACATTCATATTTTATGTTTCTTAGATATAATATGAGGACAAATTCAATTTTTCAGATAAAAGAAGTATTTTTCAAAAAATGCAATTTTTCCTCCATTTAATGGTGAAACCTTTTTAAATCCAATATTTTAAACTTTTATATATTAAATTTAGTGAAATTAAATACTAATTTATAATTGGGACATAAAAATTTAGGTTGGACAAATTTTTGGTACTTTTCTGATAACTTTCATATTTTGATGAATAGTAAAAAATACTAAATTTTAATTTAAAACAACTTTTTAATCGAAATAATTTATAGTGTTAAAGTATTCATTTGGGTGGTTTTAAAGTATAGTTAGATTATATTTTTACCATTTAATCCAATGTTTGTTATTGGAAGTAATTTCAATTTGAAACTGGACATAAACAAGTGTCAATCTTTTGATAGTTATTATTTCTTAAAAATACGCTTTTTGTTTTGACAATGGAAATTAATATTAAATTAATTTCTACCACTTATGTGTTTTGAATTTGGGAAAATTTATTCCATATTTTGGAATCAGGATGTCCAAATTGTTTAAATATGTAACTTTTATTTTTAGACATTATGAATATTTACTTCAGTAAATATTTTATTTACCATGTTTAAAGGGTAAATCCAGTAAATAAGGGTAAAAAAAATATTATTATAATAATTTTAAATTACCCTAAAATGTGTCATATTCCTATTTTATGATAAATATCCGACCATAGGAATCCTTGGGTCGATTTTGGGACCCCATGGAGCCACTTTAGAGTGATAATAACACTTTATATTAATTAATTTAAAGTAAAGACAAAAATGACATAAACATATATCTCTTAGTAAAACAATTTTTACATGGGGTTATATAAGTTATCTTTTTTACTATAAATATTAATTTTAAATAAAAAAATATTTCCTACATAATCGTATTTTATTTATAATTTTTATAAATTAAATAATTAAATTTATTTATGACACAATGATGATGCATTAATTAATGAAAAATTAAAATAATTGATATTATAAATATCCAAATAAATGTAGTTTGAGACTTTTGATGAATTAAATTAATTTTATAGGTTAATATAAAATTTTAGTGTTGATTAAATTAATTTTTTTTTGAATTAATCTTGCTGTTATAACATTAACAAAAACAAAATACCAAATAGTGTCAAAATTTAAATAAAAGAGTTTTTAAAACAAATATTATATTATTAATTGATATATTATTATTAAAAATATAAGGATCTGCCAACAGAAATAAATAAAAATATATATGTCATTAATGAACCATTTGGGGTTTGATTGGAATTTTATAGTATTTTTATTAACCAATTATTATAATAATACAATAATACATAGTAAAAGTTAAACTATCTAACTAAGAGTTAAATATAAAAGATAAGGTTAATATAGTGACCCAACCCTGTCTAAAACCATTTGGTTGAGAGGATTCAGACCCATAACAACCTTATCCTCTAAATAAATCATTTCGGAGCCATTATAAACCAAAAATTATTTTATTATAAAATAATATTTCAATCGTTTTCTAAGGTTCCCCTCACCTCTCTTATAAAAGGGCACTTCCCCTTCCCTCAAATTCACACCACCAAAGTATTTTGTCTCGGACAAACCCTGTAAAAATATCCTCCCAAATCCCCTAAATTCAACCTAGAGGACTTAGTTTGATCACAGATCCAACCTAAGGAGCCCTTTTGAACAACTCAAAAGGAATCACCCGAAGAAGAGGTAAATATTTCATCACCTCTTTCAAGTTATTTTCTTCTTCCCCTTCCTCTCTATTTGTTGTTTTCATTCTAAAATAAAAACTCCAGTATCTTCTATATAATTTTATTTTATTATAAAAATATTATAACCATATTCATTATTCTATCCATATTTTAAATGACAAAGTCACCGTACGTGCGTACGTATGGCTTACCGTCTCCACGTCGTGGTGTAGTTTGTTATTCAAAGACTTCATTATTTGGATGGGTATAATAATTAGTAATACTGATGTAAATAATAAATATAACATTTTAATGATTCTATATATATGATATACCATCAAATTACATACTATTTCTCCATCAATGATATTGTCTCTCGTGCGTACATACAGATTACCATCTCCACGAACGCGATGAGATTCATTTCCCCATAGTAACCATTCAAGAATAAGTTTCATTTTATGATTAAAAATAATGTTTAAGAACTTAATATAATTAATTATATGAATCAAATACATCCTATCCATAATAAACATAACTTACATAACAAAATATATAATGGAAAACGAATTAGTTAACACCTGAAACGACGATAATACTAAAATATTATTAACAAAGTAATATTATAAGATCATATATGATATAATATTTATGTATATAGTTAGTGTATAATTTAATAAAAATTATATAACAATTATACAAGATGTTAATTTTCCCTCAACCAAGGAAAAGTACAAGGTAAGGCTAATTCCTCAATCTCATTATTTTTCGAGATTGTTTATGGGTAAGTTTTTACTGGGACATATTTATTATCCATGTGCATGTTTCATAAAAGAGTTTTCAAAGGGATTATTTTTAAGGGACTGTTTTATTAAAACATCATTTTAAATGTTTTAAATATTTATTCTTCTAAATAATTCTCATTATTTTCCATGTTTTCAAAATGTTTTTTAAGGATTTATTTATATGAACATGAATGTTTTTAAAATGTTAATTCCATTCAAAAGTTTCAAGTGGTATGGGAAACTTTGATTAAAAAAATTCTTTAAATGTCTTCCTTTCTAAACTGTATGACTTTTAAATGTTTTCATGAAAAGGGGATATTTCTCTCAACGAGTTTTACAAATCATTTTCATCTATGTAAACATAATTTTATGGATTTTAAAATTGTTTAAAGTTGATTTATTATGATAGAAATCTTCTATATTGTATTGAGGGTTCTGTGATATGTTTGACTGTGGATGTGTTATTTTTATAGCATTAATGGTTTATGGATAAAGTATTGACATTTCGTATGATAGTTTTAATACAAATGTTTATATTATGTTTCAACCTTTTCATACGAGAAATGTATTGGACATAGTAATTGAAGGGTGGAGCCTACTATAGCTCCTCTATGCATCGGTAGGTCTAATAAGACAATTAGACATGGAATTGGATGAGGCCTTTCCCAATTTGATATATGGTTTTGGCTGAGGCCTAAATCATTTTTATACGTCTTGGTCAAGGCCTTGATAATATGTTTCAGAATTACCGGCATTATAAATTCCCTCATTATGAAAATAATAATGATGGTTCATGTGGTTATTCGACTAGTAGAATACCCATGACTATGTTTTATTATGGAATTATTTACTTATCTCATATTCCTGCAATGAAGTGTTCATGTTTTTTATTCGTAAAGTCATGTGTTTTAAATTATTCACCATGAAAAATGTTTATATAATCTTCCTCTGTATTTCTTACCCTTACTGAGCATTTGAGATCACCCCTTTCTTTTGTTTTATTTTCTTAGGATTCCAATAAGTGTATTATGATTGATATGAAGGGGTAAGCCAAAAGGAATAATGGTGTTCTCAAAGAACTATCTATACTGTGTTGTATGTTTAAAATTGAAATTTAAAGTTAATATATGTAATCTATTTTCCAAGATTTCTAAACTGATCAGTCCTTCGGGACTTGATTCCTTATAATCATGCCAATGTATTAAAATAATGCATCAGCTCTAAGTAACTAGGGTCAGCGCATTACATTCATGCTTATGGATAAATATATGAGAACAAAAAAACTATATCTAATAACTAATGTGTAGATATTGATAGATTACACTTGATAATGAATGAACATTAGCTTCCCCTTTCTTCTGGGTATAGTTATTCTTTCAGTGGCATTGCTTGCCACATGAAAAACACACTACCTCATTTTCCTTGCCCTTGCTCTATATCTTCCACTTCTTAGAATAATAGTGCTCATTATATTTATACATTTTATGATTCTTGTACCCCTTCTCCTTGTTTTTACTTTTCTTATTCACTATAAGGACCATGGGTTTGTCATGCTCCATTTCCTTATTCACTTAGAAAATTGGAGTAAGAAGTAATAAATGACTCTACTCATTATTTCTCATAATAAAATTGAATAAGGTCTTGGGTAGTGAGTAAACTATGATATTTTAGTGCAAATCATCTTGTAATTTAATCCTTAAGATGTCTGAATGATAAATATTTCTAATAATCATGAATACATGAGGCCCAGTTGGTGCAAAATCTCCAATCTTTGTTATAAATAGATCATTGTAGATCTTGTATCTCTCTGATATTTCTTTCCCTTGATTGATATCATGAAGGTGATAAATCATGCTATATTCATCCATGTCCTCATGTTTCTTCAAAATATCATTGGTCATGGATGATATCATGAAATAGTGAAAATCCATAGCATCATTAAAATATTTCTCATTGAGAGTCAACACTTATTCACTAGCCTCATTACTAGGAACATAAAGATTATATTCTTCCATCACATACAATTTTCCTTCATGGTATAGGATATCACGTGAGTGCCTTTTATATTCTTATAAATTTTTCTTGGTGATAAGGTTATCCTTCTCAAGTATGGATCGCAGTGATATGTTTGAATTCATTTTATTTACTATTTCTACAAATGATATGATTATATTTTTTTTACTTTATCAGATAAAATTTAGAAAAATAAATTAATATTTTATTTATTAATATCTGAATATTCTATTGAAACCCAATATACCTCATTATTATCTTTAGAATATCATGTTTCTTGGGAATTCTAGTGTAAATGATCCATATTCTACTTCTCATTACCCCTTCATTAGTTGGTCAATCATGTTTGAATGGATTTAGGTAGGAATTTCAAATCACAACTGCATTAAATCATAGTTCTTTGATATGTTGAGGGGAATCCCTAATCCCAAAATTCTTAAATTGGATTTCCTTAGAATTTTCATCTCAGCTACACCAATTCCTACTTTTCCAGTCAACCATTGATGTGAACAAAGTAAATTAAACCCAAAACTTCAAGTTATAATTCCCCAATAATTGAAAGCACCCCAACTTTGGATGGTTAAGCACTTTAAACTATGGTTCTATTTTAACTAAATTAATGGAAGCATATACCGACTTAAAATATATAATTGATGTATTTTATCTTTTATGCATAAATTTCCAATTATTATCTCCATTGCGTACTTTTTAATATTAAGTGGATTTATTTAAGTGATTAACCATGTCTTATAAAATATTTATGCATAAGACAATTTATTTTTGTCATACATTGCATGCTTATTAATTAATTAATTCAGGTGATCATGAAAAAACATATATAATGAATTAACCATGCAACTTGACAAAAAATAAAATAATAAAGTGTTATGATCATGTGGTTTTTCTAATGGTTAGTTTATCTAGCGGATGATAAACTGGCCTTCAACCTAGGATGAAAACACCTTGAACCATTTATGGATCATGTTTAAGCCTTTCACCAATCCATATATATATATATATATATATATCTTGGATTGATTTCTCCTCAGTTACAAACATGAACCACCTCCACTAGATTGGGAGCTCCTTCTATTACATATTATTTTACTCACACTAGGTGAGGGGAACCAAAGGATTGTTTAAGGGGTTTACACAAAAGAACCCAAAGTCATTCAAGGATAGATGACATGCAGGAAAAAAATTTAATTTAATAATAAATTAAATGAAACCAATCACATACAAGGTTCTGGTATAAGCTCATGGTCATCCACATGCATTCAATGAATTACAGATATACTAAAATTAACATTAAATTATATCATTCTTATTTAAGATAAATCAAGATCAAAACAATTGATTATATTTTTTAATTAATCATTTATTTTATTTTAATTATCATCCTAATTTACTTGAGATTCCCATAAATCATAATATTAAGAAAATTAAGAAAATTTATTTTAAATTAAATATGTACAAAAAAAATTTACTTATAGGAAGCATGGTGAGTACCCATCCAAAATAACCAATATGTATTATAATCATATACTGTTTACTATTATGAAAAGTGTCATAGATGACTTATCATGTAATTTCATGAAATTTATTATCAACTTAATGAACACATGGAAACCATGGTATTGAAATCATGTGTTATGCTTAAATACACCTAGAGTAATAATCTAAATATGACTTATACATGATATATAGATCTAAACATTAAGCAAAAATTAATTAGACATTTATATATATATATATATAACCTATCACATGGAGTGTACTATAAACTTAATGACCACATAGAAAACAGGTTTATATTTTTTGTACAATATATTAGATTAATTTTCAATTCTATGCAATTTGGTAAAATTACACTGTCTGTACATTGGAGCTACATGGTGTGTGTGTTTTCTCACCGTATTTCCACATCACATGCCTAGGGACACTTCGTTTAACCATGCCCTGGAAAATATTATAGTAAATGGAACATACATAGGATACATGACATGTGGTATTTGAGTTACATAGTAACCAGTCTTGTAGGGTGTGTAAGAGGATAAATGGCTCGTCTATGACTAAGGGATTATACGTTGTGTATGGAAGTTACACAACATGTAATCAAGCTTCCCATGTTCCAGGTTGGCCTGGTTAACACATGGTTTATAATTAAATTCACCACATGTAATAAATTCGCATAAATTGAATTAATTTAAAATTAATTTGTCATACATTAAACACTAGTACATGGCATGTACCTTCGGGATACATAGCATGTACTCATATGTTATTCGTCCAGACTCCTTGGCACCTCTAGATGATATATTTGAATTTATTTAATTAATAAAATTAATCAATTTGATTATATTTACTTGAAAAAAATGAAGAAATATTATATAATAATATATATTAAATAAAAATGAATCTGAGATTAAAAACTAATAAAAATGCATAAATCAATCAATGATCATTAAATAATTATAAATACTTATATGGCCCCTTTGATACCACTTGAAGGGTTTGGGTGTATCAAAAGAGTGTGATGGTTCATTCCCAAATTTCCTTCTTTTAATGATTGATTGTTATTACAACTTTTTCATGATTTTAAACACCATAATCAACATAATTGAACCAAAGAATATATAAAGTTCATAAATACTAGAACCAAAGAATATGATCATCGTATATTATTTATATTTAATTTAAGCAATTAATAATTAACCATGTGAGAAATTATTTCTTCAATGATGGATCTGAAAATGGATCTACATTGTTCCATTATTGAGTCATAAGAATCAAAATTAGATTCCCTCTAATTATGATCCACACATGTTCCATGAATATCCAAACATCGTTATTGGAATCTCCAGGTTTTCACACTATAGATCCTATCACTTGCATCATTAACCTTTGATCTCCCTAAGAATCAATTCCAAAGGATTCTCCTTGACCTCTCTAGACTCAATACTTGATATTGGAGGAATATTGATTTTAGATATTTAGATAATTCTTGAATGAGTGATATCTCTAGGGCTTTGAAAGGATTCTCTTGATTTCATGGTGCACAACACAATAATGAATTGGTTTTCTTAAGAAAATAATATAATTGGGTATATATATTGCTAGGGTTAGAATAAAAATTTCACAAGTTACCTTTATTATTTATTTAATCTCTACAAAACTCCATGTATTAATAATAATAATAATAATATTTCTTGACATGTGCTAAAATAAAAAATTAAATTTACATATTATTTTTTCAAATAATATTTAATATATATTATTTCTTACCAGACCCTTATACTCGGTCTTATATTCCTCCAAAATGTTTATCAGGCCTTGAATATGATTATCTATTTATTAAATAAATATCACTAAATTATTCTTTAATAAATAAATAAATATTATATCTACTAAATAGAAAATAAATATTTATTAAATATTCTTCTCACTTCATATTCTCTAGAATAACTTGTGATGGAATATATACGATCAAAAAACATGAATAATTATTAATGAACAAACAGAAATAATATTTATTCAACTTCATAAATAATAAATAATAATATATATAATCTAACTAATATTCTGGATACACTTAGTATGCGACCCTCTAGGCCTCTTTCTCAGTGGCATTTGGAGAAGAAACCTAAATTCCAAGGTTAGAATCTAGTAACGCGCCAAGGAACCCATAGAGAAAGAAGTTAATTCCACAATGACATAACACCTCATATGTTTTCTTACTATGTAATATAATCCCTTTATTGCGATATCTATAATAAATCAGGTTGCATGATGGTGTCATCTTCCTATGTGCTTGAAGTATCCTTCTTTGACATTATAAAAATCAAACTTTCCTATAGAACACAATAGACATGGATTTTTTTAGGCTATATAATTTACATAAAAGGGCATGAGATATTAACTTCCATTAAAGAAAAAAGGGATAAATCCTTTCTCACATTATTCATTAATGAAATATTACTTTTGATGCACCCATCATATCCTACCTCGTCGCGAACATATGTCGTCATGATTTTTGGCAATAATTCAAACTACATTAATTATAACACTCATTAATAATAATATTAAAGTCTAAGGATCAATACACATTTCCACATATAGGAACATCCAATGACACATATAAATGTGGATTTTCTACTAGCAGGTCTTGTTCTCATAATATCCTACACTAGATATTATTAAGGGCATACACCATGAGAAGGTGATTCAAAGTCCTATGAGTATCCACCCCTGATATCTTGAATCATTTATGTAACTCAAATTATTTCATCCGTCTATAGAACATACATTTCTGAATACTTTCATGGAACTTCTAGGTTCTCATAATAGTATGGAACTACTATGACCTTTTAGTGCAACAGCTACTCTTAGGATATTATCACATACTATGCTACAGAGAAGAATAATCATGATTTTATAAGGTGATAATTAATATTCAAAAAACTGAATTCAAGTTACCATAAAGTACATATAATTTGGTTCTAGGTCACAAACTCCAAAAAAATTAGAAATATTTTGAATGAAATATACATATTCGATATTAAAAAATATAAATTTATATTCATATAACAATTATTATTAACCATAGAGTTAATATAAAATCATCTTTTTCTTGGGAAATACACTTCTCAAAAAGCTGCTTTTTTGTCGCGTCTTTGGGTTTTGTTTTAAATTAAAATTTGACACATCTATGAAGTGAATTTGGTAAAATGGATTCAATATTTGGAATCATCATAGTTTATATTAACTAATAAGTTTAACTTAGTTTTTTACCATAATGAATAGTGAAAACATTAAAATTTAATTATTACAATTAATGTAAAAATGGGTTTATCAGGGGTTAAACTAAAAACAAAATTATTAAAATTGCCTAAAAACTTGTATAAAATATATTTAATAGTAATATTTATACCTTATCAAGTCTAAGTATTGATAATAATATATTTTTTACCGCTTTTAAATGTGAAAAACATGGGTACATGTTTTTCTTTTAAAAAAGTACAAGTGTGTCAATCACCTTGCTTATAAAAGGCTACCCCTATCCTCTCTTATTCACACCTTTAAACCATATTGGTTCATCCAATACCTACCCAAATCAAATCCTTTTGAGAATGTGTTAATTCATAAATTTCATAAATTTCTTTTTTTAATTTGATGCTCAAAACACCCACATTTATACGACTAATAAATTTGTTATTAAATAAATTTTAGGAAAATGATATTCATTAAAATATTTATTCTCTAAGCATACTGAAGTCATTAATAGATGGGAGAATATTTTATTAAGTGTTATGTGTAATGAAAAATCTTTTTAAAACATATTTTTTTACTAAATAAATGTTTCTTTACATAATGTAGAATATCATACACATACAAATAAAAGAGAAACAATCAAAATTTTATCTCTTTAACAAACATTACTAGAAAAATGATCTATATCCATGGATCTATAGTCAAGTTTTTTTGATCCATGACTATATCTTGGTCTATAGCCATGATATTAATTAAAATTGTGACTATATGTTTCAATCCCTCATGCGTGGAACTATCATCTCCCCAACCCCAGCCCATTACCCTCGCAACCCCAACCTTACCCTCGTAACCTATCCTCTAGGTGGCCCTCTCTTCTCGGTGGAATCCCTCCTATCAGCGTCCCTCCTCCACCTTTGCGACCTCCTCTCTCAGCGGAGGCCTCTCCTCTTGGCGGTGACCTCTTGGCAATGGACATCCTCTACCCTCACATATCTTCTCAATAGAAACCTCTCTTCTCGGTAACCCTCATCCACCCCCGTGACCTCCTCTATCAGCGATGACCTATCCACTTTGCAGCAACCCTCTACCACCCTTGCAACCTCTCAGAAACCATACTCCCCCGACTCTTCCATATAATGCGGCCACCCCACCTCCCCGCTGACTCTGGTCCTAGGAGGCCTCCTCACCTCCTCATCCTCTCCTCTCTTGGATGGGGATTTCATGTGTGGCACATACAGGAGACTTATAAATCTTAAAATCTCATCATTTTTTGTCATTTGAGTTTAGTTGTACAACTCAATGGATTTATTTAAGGGTTTTCATTAATTATGATGAAATTTTAAGTTGTTTTAGGTTTAAAAATTTTATTTTTTGTGTTTCTTAGGTATGGGTGGGTGTCCAGAGTGGACCCCACACTTGTCTTGTTTCCTGAGTGCAGTTATATTTCATAGTGAGTTCAGAATAAATTATACTAATTGTAGTTATAATTTTAAAAAGTTTCATTGTATGATTTATATGTATTCATGGATTATATAGAGTATATAAGGATCAATGATGGTTGGTAAAAGCTTGAGATCGATTTATGGATTATCGGTTGAGGTAGGTGTCCCTTACAATACTGAGTCTCTTGATCATTTGGATTATATTATGTTTGTGTAATCATTAATATTATCCTTGTAATTTGGATTGAACTTGTATGATATTTTCCATAAAATAGGTTCTTATTTCTTTGACATAATAGTCAACAAGGAATATATAACTTTCTAAATGGTTCTTCGGTGGCACCATGGTTGAAAAAGTTCTGGTTTCCCATCATATAGTTTGTTTTGGTGGTGTGAGTTCAATTTTTCTAGGTAAATGTGATTTCCTTATTAAATTTTATTTAAAAAGGGATTTCTGTTTAAATTGAAGTATTAAGGGAAATTTTTTTCTTAATGAAATGGTTTTTGAAATGGTTTTTCAAAATAAAGGAGGGTTTTATCAAGAGGATATCAATGCGTTTTGGCCTAAGGGATATCATGAGTAAATCTGACATGTATTATCTTTTTCATATGATTTATAAATAGGGGTTTGAATTGGATTTAAAAAAATACATGGTGCCTATTTTTAGCACTCATCTTGTTATACTTGACCTTTTGAGGGTTATGATCGATTTTCTAATGTTTTGTTGCTTGTTAATTACCCTCTTATTTATGGTTTCCTTGTTTTTTAACTATTAGTTCACAATGATGAATGGAAGTGTAGTAGCTATGAGAGAGACCTACTCTTGTGTTAATAGTCATTTAGATTTGATTGGGATGTTGATTGGGTTTCTTTTTTTGTGAAGTTTTATAGGAACCTAGGGATTCCCTTGATATGGGTGCGAGTTATTGTGGTTGATTAGGAAATAGGTGATATGTTCATTGTTTCCCTTTAGTAACATATTTAACATTTTTATGGGTTGTATTGACACCCTAGTTTTCTTATGGGAGAGCCTCATGTTTGACCTTTGTTAGGCCCACAAGTGTCTTTTATGAGAGATACCCTAAGGGGGTGGGAGGTGGGGTGAATCAGGCTACGAGACTTGTTCCAATTTCACTACTTAATCCTTAAACTCTAATTATCATAAAATATTTTACCCTCACTATTAATAAGGTCACTCTTATGTTATTATTTTAATTATTATTTGATTGGTATTTCAATTAACATTACTTTAATCCAATTTAATAAATAATTACTTAACCTACACACACTTATTTATGTATTATAGAAAGTAAGTAAATCTTTAATACAAGACATAAATATTTTAATTGGTTCACATGTACTGATTTAATCTAAAACACATACAATAAAACTATTATCATGTTCCAAATTAGACTAACTCGATTTTTCTATAGCGGGTTTTGGCTAGGGAACTCCAATCCAAGGGTCACTTCCCTTACAATTCTTGGATAGTTCACTACCTATCCAGTTCCACTCCCATATAAATGATATAGAGTCTTATCACTCCCCGTCTATAATGAAACTCCATCCTTCCTCTATTTTACTCATTAATAACATAGGGATAACACTTTGGCAGACATTCCAAGGCAAGGCTTCACTATCACTGCACTACACTAAGTGTGGGTAAGTGCTCATTGATCTTCAAAATAATCTTTCACACATGACATGTGAAATCCTCTATGAAAATATTTCACTTTAATTAATGATATCCTATGTATCTTTAAGTAAAAATTCATAATTTTGCAAGGCCTTTAATGAGTGCCCATTCACTTTCCTCAGTTTTCACTTAGTGTGAATACCCAATGACCACTTTCACACATATTCTATTTATGTTAGTATGAAAATATAAAATTATGTAAAAGAACTCAATAATGTTGATTTATTTTGTGATAGACTATTCTTCACACAAATATAATAGTCACACAAACAATATATTCACAAAACTCAGAGATTTTCATATGTAACTTTCACAAAAAAATGGTTCATGTAATCATTTTTCATAACTTCCCCTTTGATAAAATACAAGTGTTTAGATCTCTTAGTATATTTGCCCAAAATATATTATCTCTATCTATTCAGTTCTTCCTTTAAGTATTATTTATTTATAAAAAAACATAACCCTTTTCATGTTGTAAAACCCTTCCTTCATGCGAATATCTTTCATGAAAACTATCTATTTAATAAATGATTATATTTCACCAACATAAATGAATTCACACAACTCCAAACTTATATGAGTTAAAATTCAGTGAGAATGACCATCTATTTTTTTAGGTTCAAGTGAGTATGGTAAGTTGGAAAAGACTTAAGATGGTCATTTAAGATGGTGTAGAATAACAAAACTAGGATGTATGATTTTTGGTATTTATTGATTGGTAATGTTAGCTATTGAAAATCATTGAGAAATGTTAAAAGAGATAATCATTTAACATATACTTACTGAGTGTATTTTTCTATCCTATATGGTAAGTGGGTTAGTGAAACTTATTTTTAGACTTATAGAGGTAAGAATGAAATTTGAAATTATGTGGTTGTCATGGATAGCATGTGAGACATGTCAATTTGTATTTTTTTAATCTCTAGCATAGGGATATTGAGTTGGTAATGTTACATGACACATGATGTGAGGTCATGATAATAGATAAAAATTTAAGGTGGTTTCATTTTATATTGATGGTATATGGATAAAAATATTTTGGGGTGTATGTATACAGTCAATAGAGACCTGTTTGAGTTAGAATGTTAAGAAGTGTATGCATGTCATAGTTGGGTCTAAGGATTATTATATTTTCTCTGCCTCGGGAATGAGGTTTTTGGTTTTTGATGGGATCAGTGGAAAATTTCTCTTTGAAATGTCAGTGGAAAGGTATGAGATTCTTTGTTTCTAGGTGGTGTGTTAATGATCCCAACCCAAAGGTGGTTATAGTTCTGGGATGTCACATATATAAAAATAGTGGAGTTTGATATAGGATATTGAACATAGAAAAGTACAAGTGTTAAATGAGAAATTTGTTGGGTGGATTTAAAACATTTGGTTTTTATAAAACCACTATATAAGGTAAAATAGTTAGGTGGTATGACCAACTATGAATATAAGGAAATAGTTTTTTAGGAATACTATGTCAATATGACTTTGGTGCTCAAAGGAATCCTATCAAAACAAATGATATGGAAAGGACTTGTGTTATAAATACTCTTGGGAGTGAGAAAATTGGTTTAAATGAGATGAAATGTGACATAAAAATTCAAGGTAATATATTGGAACTTTTTGAATTCATGAATTCCACTAGATGTGGTGTATCATAGTGGATTTGGAAAAAATGATTTGTACTTTGGTGCATAGGTAGGTGAAGTTTTAAGTAATGGAGATGGTTTAGCTGTAGTGTTAGAATAACCACAACCAGTGACAGTTGTAAAATTCAGTTCGTTCATTGGGCAAGATTACTAGACAGTCTGAGTAGACATTTTAGATCTCATAAGACATTTTGAGAGCATACATCATAAATTTTATTGGTTCTTTTGAGAATAACTTGTATTTAGTGAAGTTGAATTTATATTGGTTGGAGAATAATGATTATGTTTCAATCAAGAATAATCTCATGTAAGATATTTAAGATTATTTTTAGTTGATCTAAAAATAGATGGAGAATGCCTAGAAGAGTTCATGACATGATTCAGGGAGTGAAACATTATTTCAAGACTTGATTTAGGGTGTGAACCTATTCTTTCACCTGATCCAGGTGGTGAAACCCCATTTTTTCAATCGATCTAATTCTATTAATCGCTAAAAATCTCTCATTATAGAAGTCACACTAAAACTATCATTTTCTGAAATTTTTTTAATGATATTTTTATCTCACGTGATTTTTGATCAGAATCCACTATTATGTATCTGTGTATTTATTTTCTTATTAACTTTGAGTGAAACTTCAAAAATAAGACATTTTGTAACATTATATGTCTATTGATTCTTATTTCCTTTAGAAATATATTTTTTATAACCAAGAATCATGGTTATACACTCATTTTCATGATGAAATTTCTGTTCAAATATAACATAGATCTCTTCAATCCCAACAAAACATTTTTGAACAGGTACCATGGGTGCTATTTCATTCAAATTCTATTTCCTTATAGCCTTGGTGATTCTTTTTTTAGGATAGATCCCCTAATCTAAAGAATCCATTGGTATAAAAGGAGTGATATATCATACCATAATATATATGTTCATGAAATCCATCCACTGGTATTTTATATCACATGACACCATAGTGGGGTGAAAATAAACTAATAGTTTTTGGAAGATCAATATATTGGACAATTTCTAAAATAGAATTATTGATTTCTCATGGTATGAGGGAACGTTATCGTGACCATTTGGTATCATTGAGTCAGGGACTAATGGGATTGGGTTTATTTATTGGTACATTTTTACAATGATTTCATTTTGAATGAATCTATATGACATGTAAATGTCTTGTTCCTCGCCACTTTAATTATCTCAGCCTCACTTCTTGTATGAAAAATAATGAAATGAGCACAACACACAAGTATTTAAATGTTTCAACTATAAAATCCAACTCCTTTTCCTAATTTTATAGGATTTAAAATATTATATACTCCACTATAAATTATAATGGTTACACTAAGGACCATCCAAGTCTTATCAGCATAGGGTCCCCTAAAATTCTTATTTTAGGGTCCCTCTAGAGAATTCATCATTCCACTTTCCACTAAAAATGTATGATTCAATAGTTGGAAACATATTCTTCAACTCTGGGTTGCATTATCACAACTCGATGATGATCTCCCTCCACATAAAATATATATCAACTAGTCTACTCATGTTTAACCACATCAATAAAATTGATAGATAATTTTCACAATCTATTCTATCAATATAAAAAAGTCACTTTAGTGTATCAACTATCTTATTCTTTTCATCTTTTCAAGTACTGGGACACATAGATCACCTACTTCATGAATGTATCCCGTCATCAATCTATTATTAATCTCCATGGTAAAACTATGTATTAGGTTCTATGCTTCTTAATTCTCTTAATTAGTATATAGAAGCACACATTCTTTTCATTACATAAATTATTTTATATTAATAGAATATCATCAATAATTTCTTTTGATTTTATTTCAAAATCTCCTCAATTATCAGTTTGAAATAGTTATCCATATTCAATTATTAGTTATAAATTGTTATCCATATTCATTACATACATTATTTTATACAGTTATAGTTCAATAAATTAAATAGCATGTATGCCATTTTTGATTAACACCACTTTAGTGTTGTATTATAAATAAAAACATGTTATAAGCATAATGAAAGAAATTCTGATATAGATAAAATATATATTCTGATATATATATATATACATAATGAAATAAATTGGATAATGTATATCTATATAGGGAATTCAATTACTATTCATATAATATATTGTATGCATATGATTTATTTTTTTAATAAATCATTCATATATTATTTTTCATTAATTATTTAAATTTAATTGTGTAAGGAAAGATTATATGTGATTGCATTTGTTATTTTTTATGATTTAATTAATTTTCAACCATGTTAGTACTATATGCATGTACACTCAATGTTTTTGGTTCTTATGAAAAACACCATTTGTTAAGGGAGTGGTTCTGACATCTTCAATGGATGTCGGTGGGGTGTTGGAGGGGGGTCTAGTGTTGTGTTGGGGTGGTAGAGGGGGTGTAGGGTGGATGGGGGTGCTAGTGGGGTGTTGGATTTATTTTAATAAATTTTATAATTATGGGATGTGCATATCAATCTGAATATTATTTGTTCATTGTTGGTTATGGATTCATGTATCATTTATCATGTATAGTTGACACATTGATCACATATATATTAGAAGTCATTATATCTCATTTATTTTCCCACTATTTCCTTACAGGTGGTTTCTTATGATGAGGCTGGTTCTATCCACCACCATCAAAGATACTGAGTTCAACATCAAATTTGGTTAAGGTTTATTCTGTTTTTAATTTTTTGCCCAATTTTAATTACATATTTTGTGATTTTTGGGTTCCTTGTATTTTTGTAGTGCATTTTGGATCTCATTGAGGTGGATTCAAGCCACCGTTGATGATGGTGTACATGTGTATTCATAGGCAGGCATATACATATATAATTTCCCCATTTATATATATTCACTCATGGAAGTATGATTATATATATATTAGGTCTAGGTGTTCTTATATATAGATATGAAAAATGCATACATTTGTAAGTGTAAAGGGGTATATGCAAGTGTAAACCTATATTTAAGGACCCCTTGTGCATATTTGGCCATGAAAATATGTACATAGGGGCTAGGTGTCCTTATATATATGTGTGAAGTTACATATGCATGAAAGCAGAAAAAATGAAGATTTGAGATGTCGCCGTCAAAAGCAGTGCACCTTGAGGTTGAGGTAGGTTCCCTCTGCCTAACTCCGTAATTTTAATTCCATAATTTCTTGATTGTTTTAAAAACCTGTTACCACAATTATATTATAGTTTTAAAAACTGGTTTTCTAATAACCACTAGCTTTGTCAAGGAAATATCTATTTATGATTTCCAAGTGTATGGGATTACTAGTTTATGTAATGTTCTATCCTATAGTCTTAAACTTAGGAAAACCCATTATATTTTCTCCTATGTATCCAAATGTGTATAAAGGACACTAATCTAAGGGAAAAGCAGAGCTTGATTCATGTTTTCATAGGATAAACAATTATATCTAGATACAAATTATCTAATCCTGATGTGAATAAAACATTTATTAAATTCCCAATAAAATCTATGAATTTAGGCCTAACACTTAAGGATGGGTTCTCCCCTATTATCCCAGTGGTATAATGTCAAAAGACTTTAGTGTAGGGGAGTGTAGGGGGTGTAGGGGGTGTGCAGGGGGTGTGATGGAGGTAGGGGGAGGGTGGTGTGTTGGGATTTGTTGCAAGGGGTAGGGGAGGTTATAGGGTGGTGCAAGGGGTATTTAGGGGAGGTTGTAGGGGGTTTATGGGGTGTGTATGGGGAAGTGGGTGTACAGGTGGCAAGGGATGTTAAAACTTGCATTATGTAAACCTGGGTGTGTGCAGGGGTACAAGGGGTGTGCAGGGTGTGCAAGGGGTGTAAGGGGGTGTGCATGGTAGGCAGGGGGTGAAAAACTACATTATTCAAACTTGTTGTGAAAACATGTTATGAAAACCTACATTATGAAAACATGTTATGAGTTATACATTATGTTAAAACCTATATTATGGAAACCTTTTTTATGTGTAAACCTATTCGTATAATAGTAAATTATGTGTCTATGATTTTTTTATGTGAAATCTTGTTAGGCAGAGGGTGTAGGGGGTCTACAAGGGAAGGGGGAGGGTGAAGGGAGTCTGTAGGGGGAGGGTGCAGGGGGGGTCTATAGGGGAAGGAGGAGGGGGAGGGTGCATGGGGTTTTCAGGGGGAGGGTCAGGGGTAGGGGTCTGTAGGGGAAGGGGTAGGGGTTGCAGAGGCAGGTGGTTCTAGTGTAGGGGGTGCTGGTGTAGGGTGGGGGATAGTGCAGTGGGGCGGGGGGGGGGGGGTGCAGGGGGTCTACAAGGGGGTAGGGGTAGGGGAAGGGGGTCTCTAGGGTAGGGGTAGGGGCAAGGGTGCAGGTGGGGTGCAAGGGGGGAGGGGTGGGTAGGGGTGCAAGGGGGGTTCTGGTGTAGGGGGTGTTAGTGTAGGGTGGGGGGTTAGTACGGTGGAGTGGGGGAGGGTGTAGGGGGGGTCTACAAGGTAGGGTAGGGTTAGGGGATCTGTAGTGAAGGGGGGAGGGGGAGGGTGCTTGTAGGGTGTAATGGGGAGGGGTGGGGCAGGGGGTACAAGGGGTGTTTTGTAGGGGTAGGGGGTTCTTGTGTAAGGGGTAATGTTGTAGGGTCTAGTACAGTGGGGTGGGGGGGAGGGTGTAGGGGGTCTGTAGGGGCAGGAGTAGGGGGTCTTCAAGGTAAGGGGTAATGGGTCTTAAGGGGTAGGGAGTTTTGGTGTAGGGGTATTGGGTTGTGCAAGGGAGGGGGCTAGGGGTGTGCAGAGGAGGGGGTGATGGGGGTGTGTAGGGGGTAGGGTGACGGGGGAGGGGTGTAAGTGGGGTGTGCGGTGAGGAGGGGGCAGGGGGTTCAATGGGCACTAGTATGGGTGCAAGGGGAAAGGGGAGGGTGTAGGTGGGGTACAAGGGTGAGTGGGGTGGGGCAGGGGTGTGGAGGAGCAGGGAGGTTTAAGGGTAGAGAGGTAGGGGTGTGCAGGGGGGAGGGTGAGGGGGGAGGGGTGCAAGGGGGTGTGCGGTGGGGAGGGGGAAGCGGTGAAAGGAGGAGGGGTGAAAGAGGTAGGGAAGGGTGCGGGCGGGGTGCAAGGGGGGAGTGGTGGGGAAGGAGCAGGGGTTGGGGTGGTGGGGATAAGAGTAGGGGTGGGGGTGCAAGGGGGCGAGGGAGGGGTGCCGGGAGAGGGGGAGGTTGGTGCGAGGGGGTGTGCAGTGAGGAGGGGTGGAGAAGGGGGTGCAAGGGGGGTGGGGAAAGGGGTGTTCATGGGAGGGGGTGCAAGGGGGTGTGTAGTGAGGAGGGGGTAGGGGTGAAACAGGAAGGGGTAGGGAAACAGTGTAAGGGGGTGTGTAGGAGCAGGGGTGGGGGTTCTTGTGCTGGGTGGGGGGCTATGGGTGGGGGTCCTCTCAATATCCATCATGGTTCACCACAATGATTTTTTATGAAATAGAAAGTCATATAGCCATGGTTTCAAACTGTGGCTATAGGGTTATGGCCATGGTTTGAACCGTGGCTATAGGGATTTATCCACGGTTTGAAATCGTGGCTATAGTCCTTTCCCTATAGCAACACCAATACCATCCACAATTCATTAAATCGTGGAAATAACCTATAGTGACAGTTTTTGGGCCTATAGTCACGGTTCCAAACTGTGGCTATAGCCTTATTTTGTAGTAGTGAAAGTTCATTACATTAGTCATCTATGAAACTAATTAAAATTCCAAACATTACAACTAGAAAAAAATATAAAATTGAACAACTAAAATGGGAAATTGTGGATCACCAAAATATACTAAAATCATCTCTCCCATAGAAAATTCTATATAAATAAAAACTTTAGTAAACCAGTCGATATCTTATGAAAATGAAAATGTAATTCTAAGAGAAATTATAGTGAATTTTTAGTGAAAGAATGAAGTGGTATTTATAGGGTATGAAGGGAAATATAACCTTTGGTTAATATGACCATTGGTCAATATGACCATTGGAAACTATACCCTTAGTTGATAATTTTAACATTATAATTAGTGTTTATAGTAAGTAATGACAAAATATTATTGATACATAAAGGATAATTGATGGCATCAACCAGTAGAGTCATGCTATTTGGAATCCTATTTGTCTGAACTTGGGAGGTAGGTAGTTTCATTAAGGTTTTCCATTGACCAAGCCCAATCTAATCATCAACAAGTGAATCTTGAATTAAATAACGTATAAGATAAGTTTAAGTAAGTAGAGATTACCACTTGGTCGAAGTTAGCTGAGCCGCCCCAGGAAACTACCACCAACACACACCTTACCATTAGGGCATATGTGGTTGTAATAAAGGGTCACGTGCCCAGACCCTAGTGTTAATTCATTTGTATAAATAAAAGTTTCATTCCATAAATTCCTCTTAATAATAGTTTTTCTTAATAAAATATTTGTTTAATTGAGATAAATTTAGTAATTGTTTTTGGATGAAAATAAAACATATTTATATTTTTCTAGAAAATATATACATTTTTATAATAAACCAAGGTATTCTAAATATTATTTTTTTAATTAAATTTTATTTTAAAACACTTATTTAAATAATATGTAAAATAATAATTTTATAATGGCCTGTGAAATGTTTTATAAGTGTTAGAAATTTGATTATACCTTAAAACTGCTATTTTCAAATAAATAAGCATTTTATATTTAAAAGTTAAAATTATTATATTTAGAATTTTTTTTTGATAAAATAAACATTATTTTTGAAATCATAATGTCGAAATTAGTTTAGGGTAAGTTTATGAGAATTTATTAAAATAATTTATTTTTTTTTGTGAATAGTAAAAAACATGGTTTTACAGTTTTGGTATATTTTATAATATCATATTTATTTTATAATGATGTGATAATTAATTAAACATAATCCATGACATAAAATATTTTATTTTAGTAATATTTTGTATTTTAATACATTTTAATAAATTTCCAAAAACTATAAGTGACTTTCCAAAGTCTAAAATGAAAACATTGATTTTAAAAACACTAATTTGTTGAAACTTTACTTTTCCATGCCAAAATAAATAATAATTTTTTAGGTTTTTTTTAAAATAACATAAAATTTGACTCAAATTTCCAACATGAGTAAAAACCATGGGTAATATAATGATTTTTCATTTTCCACAACCTAGTTTTCCAGGACCAATATTTGGAAATAATTAAACAATTCCACCACTTATCTTATAAATAACCACCCATTTATCCATTTTCATTCACTCATAATCTATCCTACATAAATTTATAGTGGTTTTATCTCCCTAGGATTCCCCCAAGGTGTCTATAATCCCCCATGGTTCCATTCCTCAAGTTTTAGGAACAAATCTTTAAGGAAAGGGAATTATTCTTCCTTCATATTAAATTCGAGAACCGATTTCTGTAAATATATTCTAAAAGTTATGGTTACTCTATTTTATTACCATTTTCTATCATATCATTACTTCTAAATTATTTCTTATCAATGTTAGGCCCTTTTCCCCTCTCATTACCCTTTTCTAAAACCATGTTTTATATCTATCATGCTACTGAATTTACATCTCAAAATTTATCTATTCTCTTTAAGAAATTATCTTTTACTTTATTTTTATGGATACCCAAAACTTTTTATTTTCTAGGGTTAATCCCATAGATATACAAATTATTTATTTTATTTCATGATTTACATATAATAATCCCACATTCCTTTTTTTGGGTTAAAAATGATGTTATGATCATGTATTTAAGCATTTTTGTATGTCAATATTTTTTATAAGAAACACATTATTTATTCACCATGGGTTATTAATGAAATTATTTATTATTATCTATGTGTCTCACATGAAACTAAGAAATATGAAGGGTGTTCTCTTATAGTTCTCCAATGAATTGTGTGAAGAATTTAATCTCTATAGATGACATTTTTATGATACCCTGGTGAATAACCTTGGTAATTTTCATTTACAACACCTTGGTGATAAAACTAAGTGATATTATTATGAATGTATCATTTAAATGTTATAGCCAAATTCCCATGTTATGATTCATGTTATTATTATTATGATATGCCTCTTGCTCATACCTATTTTTATGCCTCATGTTATTATTGATATGTCTCAAGATCACATGTTATATGTCTCTCTTGTTTATTCCCATATTGGTCTTCATACTCACCAATTTCCTTTGATTTATATCCCAAAGATATGATATGTAGTAAAAGTAACCTAGAGTAACCCCATGAATATTTCTTTCAAGTGAATTTAGAATAATGTTTTATGTTTTCACGTGTTATTCACCTTATCTCTAAGAAACTTAACATTAAAATATCCTCTATTTTTACCATGTAATTAAAAGTTATGTAATAAAAAGGTAAAATTCTATAATTGGTACAAAATTAGGTTTAGTTATTTGTGGAAAGTAGGACTTTAAAAATATAAGAAAAACCCTATCGACAAGTCTTAATATAGGAAAACATCCTCGTGTTTTTGTGAAGTATTAAGTAAGTATTTTCTAGGAAAATAAATCTATGTCTAGATACGAACAAGTGGATGTGGCTCTAGAATAGATGTACCAAGGGGTAACACCTGAAGACACCGCTTTGAGATAAACTCAAATATGAACTAGTGCATGAAAATAGTCCTTGTTGTACTCCTGGTTTGACACTCCTGGGGGATATGTTTCATTAATCACAAGCTTTTTATGAACCATTATGAAGGATATATATAAAATGTAATTTTTATTAATGGAGATTAAAAAATATATTTAAGAGTGATGTTTTAAGATATAAAATCCCTTTAGAAATATAATATTTGTAAAATCAATATATTTCCCACTATGGTTTTCTTATTTTAAAAAATGGTGGGAAATTGGAGGAACCACATACATGATGAGTGAAATGGATGATGCACTGATGGTTTTCTGATGGAATATGGAATGGAAACATCATGAGGATGATGAATCAACTAACTTTAGTGATAAAAAATAACTTAAACCTAGTTGAGGGACTAGATTCACCTCGAAAAGAACAACTTTCTATTGATTCATTTATGCATCAATGACAACCTTATTTCAGTGGATCTACTGAACTATTGATTACTGAACAATGGATAAGCTCTATAGAAAATATCATTTCTCTACTCCATTTTTAATAATAATAAAAATTCACACTGGAAAAATACCTTTTAGAAGGAGAATCTGATCAGTAGTGGAAACTAATTGAAAGCACAAATCTAAGAAGGGAGATTGATGATATGGAGTGGCAAGAGTTTTGGGGCATCATTTTCAATAAATATTTCCCTCATTTGATATGAAGGAAAATGGATAACGAATTACTATAATTTAATTAGAGTTAAATTTAATCAGTGGGAGTCTTATAGGGTCGAATGATCTATTATAAATTCCTTTATTATAATAGGGGTGAATTTTAGATTAAAAAATTATTTCCTTTTATTAGAAAGAAATAGGATTAAAATTATTAAGATAAATAACATTCACAAAACCATCTAAGTAATTAATCAGAATTGGCCCTTGGTTTTGATATCGAGTTATCATAATCAGGATGATTAAAATATTATCAGAGTATATAGATAAAATGTAATCAGATTCAATTTTATTTAGATATCAAAAAAAACATAATCATAATTATCATATTCACAATGTATTTTGTAAACAATAAAGAATATTTTAATCACAAAGATATTGTAATTACATGAATATCATAATCAAGGTAACTATGAAATAAATAGAGTATACAATTCAAAATAAAATACATCAAATTATAGTAATGTGTTTATCATATTCAAAGAAAGTTATGATAAAACAATTTACAAATATGATCAGTGGAATTTATAACTTGAAAAATATGAGTAAATTTTTTGAATGGGGTTCTTTTATCACAAAGATAAGGGTATACAATAACCTTGGATAAATGATCCTTTTTTTATATTTATAAGAAAGTCTATCTTTCCTCGGTGAGGAAATAATTTGATATAATGATCGTTTCTATCACACTATTCCAGTGTACCCTTGATACGATGATCATTTCTTTCACACCATCCTCATGTTCCCTCAATACAATTATCATCTTTATCTTGATATCCATAGAATACTTCGATCAATAAGGTGATAGGATCCTATTTCTTCCTATCCCTAGAATCCCTCAATCATATTCTCAAAATATGACATAATGATTATAAAATAAAATACTATAAATGGATACTATTACTAAGAACAAGATGTTCACAGTTTCAATCTTCATAGATCTCACAAAAGAGAAATTTTAAAATAAAATCAACTAGCTATAAACTCTTAGAATAGATTACTATTTATAGGCATCTCTCTGCTGGTTATCTTAATCACCCAATAGTCATAATTTCTCGAAGTTTGTAGCAACAACTTTAACACCTATAAAATGAAAACATGGCATAATAAAAGGTGAGATGTCATTTTTTTTACATTATTAAGATGTAAAATAGAATTCATTACAATAGATATCGATTTTTGATATTCAGAATATAAACAAATTCTGACCAATGGACTTTATTAAAATTTCATTATGATAGTACTTTGCAAGTATGAATATGATATTTATTTTTCCTAGTATCAGTCTAACTATAAAGACTTCATTATTATGAAATTTAAGATAAAATTTCTTATAACTACTCTGATAAGAGTGAAAATGATTTTTATCGTGCCCATACTCATTACTATAAACATAATGAAGAAAGCTAATTTTTATTCATCAAAACTTAAAAACTAATTCTAAGTAGGGTAAAAATTTATGTTTTCTACAAAAACGTTTTAAAATATTTTCTATATAAAAATTTAGTAAAGTATAAATAAAGTGTTTTTGATTTCCAAAAAAAAGGAATAGAAAAGTTATAAATAAAACTTATGACTTGACAATATCCCCCTGTTTGGAAAGCACAAACCCTAAATCTTAAATAAAATAAAACATAAAAAACTTATAGTACTTGACTTTAATAAACATCATATTTAAAAAAACTGCACATTAAACTCCCACTAATTTTATAAGTATTCTGTATATGATAGAGAGAATAATGAAAATGATAAAATCATTTTAAATTATCATTTATTCTTAATAAGAACAAAAATATCCTTTTTAGAATAACTCCCCATTACTATAGGAAGTCTCCCTTTTCAAAAATATCTCCTCTTTTGTGATTTTCAAAAAGAATTGGGGAATTTTTTTTTGAATTTTCTATTAGGATAGAGAATAGAAAATGAATTGTATGAAACAATATAAAATAGTCAATTAACTAAACATCCATAAAAATGTAATAGTTTTAACAAAAAATTATTGGATGAAAGATTAAATCATTCATGAAAAAATATTTAAATTTGTTTTATGAATATAAAAATACAAAAATAGTTCAAAGAAAATTCATTCATTATTCATGATATCTTTCAAAATCAACTTTATTTTATTGAAATCCTTTTAATCTTTCTCTATATTCTTCATTTGATCTTTTAGGTTTTTATTTTCAACATTGAGATTTTTTACTTCATCAACAAGTTCCTTGTTATTATCTTTTAAAATAATAACATCATCTCCATAGAATCATACTATTTCCATTTCATTCTTCAAGTAATGGACTATTATCTTCAGAGAACCAACCTCTTCAGTGTGATCATCAGTCTAGTCGTTAAATTATTTAACAAACTCTGCTCTTTCAGCCATATATTTTTCTAATTGATTTAAATAATCTTCTTATTTGATCATCAATTTATTAATCTATTTAATTGGATCATTATGAAAATGAACATAATAATCCATATTATGGGACCAATTCACCGTTTAATTTCAATATTTTCTGTTTATGAACCTTTGATAATTACTTTTTGACGTTTTCAACCTCCCTAGGAGTAACTTTGTGATCAGAAATTTCTTTAATTTCTATGTCATCGGTATGAGGATTTTCATATGGTTTTTTCTTTGAAACATAATAATATTCATACTTATTTGATGAAGACTCTCCTTAATTTCTTGATGAGGATTCTTATTCCAAACTTACTATTTCTTCATCATCTAGTTTTGAGGATGAAGTTTATGATGATGACACTGATGATTTTTCAGAATGAGTTTCTTTCTCACCACTATATTTTTATTTTTGGTCATTGATACTTTTTTTTAATATTTTCAATAGGTTAAAATTGACCTTATTTTTTAACATATTCTCCTTATTTTACTTCTTGACCTTCTTTATCATCTATCTCAACAACAACTTTTTCTATCAACTGATTTACTTAATTATTTTCCAATACTTATTTTTGATGGCCTGAAATAAGATCACTAACTTCTTTATTGATCTCTTAATCAAGTTGTCAAGGTATTATGACTTTCTTTTCCTTGGGATATTTGTTTCAATTCATTCACTTGAGATAGTGAAACCAAATTTTTTCTAAAAGAGCTGGTTCTGATTGTTTTTCTAAAGAAACCGGTGCGGATTAATTTTCTAAAGTCACTAATAGAATTAATTCTTGACCAGTTACTTTATCTTCTCCTTTATCTCTGTTATATGAAGGATAAATATAAACAACTAAAGTTTCTTTAACTATTAACACTGCATCTTGTTTTGGTTAATCCGTAGGTAAAACAATCTATTTTGAATCTATTTCTACACCCTTCAATACATTTTCACATAACAGAGCTTCTAAAAGTCTCTTTATTTGTTTCTTCTTCTTCTTTTATTCTTTCTCAAGTTCTTCAGCAATAGGAATTATAACGGACTTATCCTCAGTGGGGTCTAATCTTATTTTTGTAAGACCATGATTCTTTTTGTATTTAATTCTTATAAATTCCTTAAAAACGTCATCATTTACTTTATTTTTCTTCTTTTTTATCTTCTCTTGTTTAGGTGGTGGAGATTCATATTTTTTTCTTTTCCTTATTTTTATCTGCCTTCTTTGATGATTCTGGATCTAATGTAGTAGTTCTATATTTTTTAACAAACTTATTTTTTTTCTCATCAAATATTAACTTCATTCTTTTTACTGCATCCTCGCTGATAAAAGAAACTTTCTACCTCCTGGCATGAGACTTGTTTTCAACTTTAATGAACTACAAACATTCTGAAATCATCTTTCTCAAGAAATATCGGAACATAAAAATTTTATATTTGATAGAATTATTATTATCATTCTAAATAGTTAAGAGAATGAATTTCACAATATCAATATTCCCCATGATGATCAAATAATGAAAAATGAAAATTTATATGAATTTAAAAGTTTCTCAATCACCTTTTCTGGGAATTAAAAATCCTTACATCCATAAATATATTAGATAATTATCTAGAATAATATTAGATGATTTTATATTTTCTTTATCCTGAGAAAACAAATATTCTTTGACATTAACTCTATCAAAAGTTCCATGGGTATCAGAAATTTTATGAGATGGACAATGAGCATCTCCTCAAGATGATACACCAACCAATTCTGAGAACATACTTTCTAATAAAAGGTATGTTTTCCCATTCATGTTAAAGGAATACTTATCATATTATTTTATGAAATTCAAATAATCATAAAACTCATGCACAAGTTTTGGATAATACTTATCAGTTTCAATATCTTTTTTTTTTGATGAAAACTGATTACCATCCTTGAAATGTAATATCCCCTTTAAAATATGAACCATATTTGTTAAAGAAATCTCTTTGGACTAGCCTTTCTTTGAATAAAAAACATTTTTGGAAATCATGTTTCTTATCCATCGGATCAGCACTGAATGTTTTTAATTGGATGAAAATAAACATTTCCAGATAGGAAAACTTGTAGGAAACAATAGTTCAGTCCAAGAAAATCTTGAGAAACTGATATGGGAAATAGGATTTCTCTCCTTTATATAGTTGATTAGGATAATGGTTTAACCTCCAAAAACAATCTAATAGATTATATAATAGGTCTTTTGATCTGATTGTAACACCCCAAGATTTTACGAAAAATATTCTTTTTAATTTCATTAATTTCTTGTGTTATACGCTACACCAAAAGGAGCATGCACAACACGCATCCCTGACTTGGATTGCATTACATGCAAGTGCAACCTTCCACGATAGCGTGTGTTGTACGCAATACCGAGTTTCACTAAACAACGATATGCTATTATAATATTATTAAAACTAGCCGTTATGAATAGTAATACCTAATTTTTGAAATTTTATAAATTTTATTTCTGAAAATGGACTTCATTTTTGGATTTGGAATATCGAAATTAGCCTAGGGTGAAATTTTGGTATTTTTCTGAAAACTTTCAATTTTTGATGAATAGTGAAAACACTGGGTTACTATTTAAAAACCGAATTTTTATTTAAATAATTATTTATTTTATTTAAATTTATTTTATGTCAAAATTGATACATAATACCTATATAAGTTCAATTTAATTCATTGGAGTAATTTTATAATAATTTTAGATATATAAAAATTTTATTGAACTTTTCACCGTCTTTTACCACCTCCTAAGAGGATTTGCAACTTTACATAAAATTTAATTTTACTGCTTCTGTGAGTAAAATTTAAAAACTCCAAGAGACACAATTGATGTTAGTAAGTAAAATTTGGTTCAATGAGATGATAATAATTTTTGGTGAATAGTAAATTTTTACTTTTATTTACTACGGTAAAAGTAAATAGGGTAATTAAGGGTAAAAATGATATTATTATTACCCTAACACATGTCCCAATTCTATTTGATAAGTGTAATTCGACCAAAAACAACCTTAGGAATAAAATATAACCATTTAGGCCCACTTGGATTAGATTAGGACATTTATTATTAATTTATTTAAAGAAGGGTTAGAATAGTTAAAATCAAAGTTTAATAACTAAATAATTTTTAATATAGGTTTATACATAAGATAAATTCGACTATAAGTATTCATTATAAAGATAAAAATATTTAAAACATAATGGTATTTTATTTGTAATTTTTATACATTAAATAATTTAATTTATTTATGACACAAAGATGATGCAATAATTATCTTACTAATGAAATATTGACATAATTGATGTTATAAATACCCAAATAAATGTAATTTGAGACTTTTTATGAATTACACTAATTTTCTAGGTTCATATGACATGTTAGTATTGATTTAATTAACTTTGTTCGAACTAATCATTCTGTTATGATTTTCAAAAAAATCAATTACTAAATAGTGTCAAAATTGACATAAAATAGTTTTTAAAACAAATATTATATTATTAATTGTTATTTTATTCCTAAAAATCCAATATTCGGCCAAATTACTTATCTAAGGTTATATATGTTAATAATAAACAACTTGGGGTTCTTTTTGCTTGTTATAGTATGTATATTAACCTTATAGTGTAAGAACACAAAAAGACACAGTAAAAGTAAAATCATCTAACTTAAAGTTAAATATAAATGATAAAGTTAAAATAGGAACCTAAACTTTTCTAAATTCTATTTTATGAGAGAATTTAGGTCTATACCCACCTTAGCATAGAAATAAATCAATTTTGAGCTATTTAAAACCGAATTGGGCTTTATAATAAAATAATATTTTTAGTTTTTCCAAAGGAGCCCCTCTCCTCCCTTATAAAAGGGAACCTCCTCCCTCTCCTCCTCACACCACTTTGAGCCTTAAATCTCAGCCAACCCCTGACAATTTCTCTTCTCCACTTCCCTAGAAACATCCTAGAGGTTCTGTTATTCTTCAAAGACCAATATTAGAGCCTTAATATGAGGTTTCAAAAGGCGCTTCAAAGAAGAGGTAATGTCTGTTACCGATTCTTTCAACTTTATTTCTTCTTCCATTTCTTCTTCTTTAGTTGTTTCATTATGAAGTAATAACATCAGTATCACTCATATGCTGATATGTTATTATAATTATGAAACAACCCTATTTCACCATCTATCCATCCTACGGAAAACGAAATCACCACGCGTGCGTACATACGGAATACCATCTCCACGCCGTGGTGTAATCTATTTTTCCACCACCACCTTACATGGATGGGTATAATGGAGTAAATAAATAACTATATATGATTATTTTAAAGTGATGTTTATTCTGAAATAGTATACATACACTCCAATACAATTCCTCAATCATGGGAATGATATCATCGCTCGTGCGTACGTACGGACTACCGTCTCCACGAACGCGATGAGATTCATTTTCCAGGATTAACCATTAAAGAATGATTATAAAGTATATATAATGAATAATAATTAAATATACGACATAATAATTCTACTGGATTTATATATATATATATATATGTCATATACTCAATTCCATTCAATTCAATAAGGAAACGACAACAGCGTTCATGCGTACGTACGACCTACCGTCTCCATGAACGGTGTATTTCATTCCTTTTATCGATCTATATATATATATGTATATAATGAATATATATTATGTTTTACATTCTGGAATTATTTAAATCAAGATATAATTAATAATATCAAGAACGACGAGTCGAAACACATACGATAAATGAAACGATTTTACCCAAAACGCTCTTTAACATGGAATTTACAAAAGAATGGGTAATATAAAGTCATAAGTGAACCATATATGACATCATAACAATGAATATGATTCTGTAATAAGTCAATGACTTTATTTAAATCATTATACAGGAGGTTCGGATACATACTAAGCATATCAGACATAAGTTAAGGGATAAATTTTCAATCTCATTTTTATCCGAGATTGCTTATTCGTAAGTATTTACTGGGGTTATTGTTATCATCCATGTACATGTTTCCAAAAAATGGTTTCATGTATGTTTAATGTCCTTTTTACCCATTTTTTACTTTTACTACATGGTATGTAAGGAATCGTTCTTTTGTTTACGTTACGAGGTACTTTTTTTCCTTTTCCGGCAAAAGTACGAGAAGAATGTTTTTTTAACGTATACGGCATGAAAGAATTTTTTTTTCAGTGTTATAAAGCCATATTTTCATGAAGCTTCCTCCAAAAGATTTCATGACTATTTTAAACAAAATCTTTTTCTTTTAAAATTTCATGATGTTTTGTGAAAAGAAATTGATTTTGAAAAAGAAAGGATATTTTCCTCAAGAATTCATTTCAAGTGTTTTATCAAAACCATTTTCCATCTAAGATGACATTATTTCATATGTGTATGTTTCAAGTATAAAGTCTCTATGATTTACATGGTTTCACTTTTCTCATTATGAAATGATATCCATTTCTTTTATATGGATTATGTGATGATGGGATGATGTTTATGAAACCCATTTTATTTTTTGGGTTATTATGAATGATGTATGTTTATTTTGTTTCACAAGTAAGAATGATTTCATTATGAGATGGGTGGGACATATATCTCCCTCCAATGCATTGCGTAAAGATTTATATCTCATGATATAGACATGGCTGGAACGGTAAGTTAATCAGGTTCAGTATTACAGGACTGGAATGAGGAGTGAACTCCATTCAGAAAGGGACTTTGTCCGCTAAGATGGTCTTGGCAGCAATGCCTTGGCTAATATGGAAATCATTACATGTGCTTAATGGATGCCATAATTACATGTTTTATTCCCATGCTATGTTATTATAATTTATGTTCCATTATGATCTATGCCTTATGTACTTCCATGTTTTTAGTCGTTGCTCAAGATTTTGATGTTTAAACATTATGTTCATGTTTTTAAGTTCAAATGTATATGGTATGTTTTATTTTATCCATGCTTACCCTTACTGAACATTTGATATCACCCTTTATATGTTTTCATTTCCCCAGGATATAAAGAAAGGTTTTAGGTAAGAAAAAAAAGGGGAATATCGATATGGGATATGTTGAAGATATTTCAAGAGGATTGGATGTTTATATTTCGAGTTTCCAAAGACACTAAACTATTACGGTCCTTGTGTGTCTGTTTTTGTTATGTATTAAGTATTCCGCAAAATTAATGTAATGTCCATGTACGTCAATCTTATGGTCCCTACAGTTGGTATCAGAGGAATGGTTTAGTCAACCTTTGGAAACTAGGATGCGAGAACTTTAGTGAGATCCCTAGAGATATTTCTAAGGTATGTCTAGGGATATCCCTAAGGTTAATTATAAGTTATAGTCCTAGAATTGTTATTACCATCTTAGAATTAAACCTAAGATGTTAGATATTGATGGTACTCCCCCTTTATTATGTTGTTTTCCCTAGCATGATTTTTTCCTCTCACACTATTATTTTTGGGTTTTAGACGATGGCTGAAACCCGAAAGAACCGTATTGATCAATGTAATGGACAATGCAATGATTGTCCTCTTGAACAAACCAACGTTATGGGAGATGGAGTGAAAAATATTATTGCTATAATTACACAAGCTATGAATCATTATGGACTTCCAAATGAGAAGAGAAGGGGAAAATATTCCTTTGAGTCCTTCATGAGGCAACGCCCACCTTCTTTCAGTGGGTCTTCCGATCCACTTGTTGCTGAACAATGGATCAGTACCACTGAAAAGATATTTTCAATTCTTCAAAGTTCTAAACATGTTAAAGTCATCTTAGCAGTATATCATTTGGAAGGTGATGCTCATCAATAGTGGAATCTTATCAAGAATACAAGGCCAAGAGATGAAATTGAGTCCATGGAATGGGACGAGTTCAAGAACTTATTTTTCAATAAGTACTTTCCTCGTATTCTTCGAACAAAGATGGAGAAGAAGTTTCTTGAACTAAAGAAAAAGGATGATGAATCTGTTGCTATATACGAAGCGAATTTTGCAAGGCTTGCAAGGTATGCATCTGGCTTTATCATCCAACCTGAAAGTAAAGTTGATCGATTCTTCTGTGGCTTAAAACCAAATCTTCAAAGGGAATTAGCTATAAGAGACGTCAGTAGCTATGAAGAAATTGTGCACTGTTCTATTAAGTTAGAAATGGAAGTTGGTGTCACATATCCATCTCATGGTTTTGACAAGAAACGAAAGATGGAGTCCAAGGAGAAATCTCAGAATAATGGTGAAAAGAAGATGAATGTTTCCTTATGCTCAAAGTGTGGAAATAAGCATGGTGGAGATTGTCTTAAAGGGACTAGAAAATGTTTTAAGTGTGGAAAATAAGGTCATCGAGCAGCTGAGTGTCGAAATAATGGAAAAAGGGTTGCTACTGGTGTGAATAAAGAAAAGACTGCAGAGAACACACCAACAACACTTCAATGCTTCAAGTGCAATGAAATGGGGAATTATGCTAATCAATGACCTAATACAAGGGTTAATGATGATCGACATGAGCAACCACTTAAGGCAAAGGACAAAGGGAAGTCACATGTGATCACTATTGGAGATGTTGAATATGACAATGATGTGGTGGAATGATTAAGTGTTTATGTAATGGGACTCCAAAATAATGTTGTATATAGTATCATGGAATATTGGAATATTTATGTATTGGTCTATTGTGGTTTTCAATAATTTTATGGTACCGGTAACCATGGAAAGTGATTGATATATTTTTGGTATGCAGATGATATGCGCATAATGAAGGGATAAGAAGATAATGAGATGTTTGATTGTATTCATGATTGATATAAGGACTAAGTGATATCATGGTTTGAGTATAATGAATTTTAAGGATTTTGGTTTGTGGAAAGTGTTAACTTTTAACTGCATTCATGTTTTCACTAAGGTTCAATGGGTATTCATTCTTCAAGAGAATACATGATGAAGGTATTCACATGTTTTTAATTTGACCAACAAGATATATCTTATGATATATGGGGGGATAAATGATGGCATTCATGTGATTGTTATGTGACATTTCAAGTAATCATTTTCTTTATACTATGAGCTTGGACCGAAGTATTTTAGATAAGCCTAAAGATTGGAATGGATTATGTTGGACATAAGTTATTATTGTTTAAGGATAGAACTTTTTTTGATATTATTGATGGGATGCTATAGTAATATAGCTTTAGAAAAAGAACAACCTGCAGGACGGGCGACAACCCATCGCGTCGGACAAGGCTGTGGGAATCGAACCCACAACCGAAGTGCGACTGGCCTTTATCGCCTACCACTTGCCTACAAGAAGATCCTGGTTAGTAGAAACTAGTTTTATTTTATTACGCGGTATGATATATAAAGTATAAGTTCACTCTTCGAATCTTATACGATTAACCTCACCATAGATGGACTTCTGTATATTTGATAACTTGTTCTAACATTTTTTTTGAAACAGATGGAATGACCCATCATTCTATCACATGATCTATTAAAACTTCATGAATAACAAATTCAACTTCATTTATTTAAGAGATGAAGTGGAAATTGTTCAAAGCACGAACAACAGTGAGATTGTACCAAAATAAAGTAAGTATTTATTCTAATTCAAATTCTTCAACTTTAGGGAAATGATCTTGAAAACCAAAAATGTTGTCCTAGTGCCCTTATATCCGATGAATCAGATGGTACCATAGATCATCAAAAATTTATGGCTTTTTGATTATTGGATTTTTCATATCCATGTTCTCTACCACTCTCCATCAGAACATGACGGTTAGATTTCTCTTCTATATCCATATTTTCACCTATGTTCTCCTATGTGGAAACCCAATGATTAGTTAATTTGGGTAACTGTTACGTTTCATACTTTAGTTTTTAAAGACAAGTTTTGGAATTACTTTTTATGATGTGGTTTTCTATTAAAGAAACTTTCGAGTAGTAATCCATTTATAACCCCGAATAATTTCGAGGGTGAAATTCATTTTAAGGGGGGTAGAATGTAACACCCCAAGATTTTACAAAAATATTCTTTTTAATTTCATTAATGTCTTGTGTTGTACGCTACACAAAAAGGAGCATGCACAACATGAATCCCTGACTTGTCTTGCATTACACGCAAGCATGACCTTCCATGATACCGTGTGTTGTACGCAATACCGAGTTTCGCTAAACAACGATATGCTATTAAAATATTATTAAAACTAGTCGTTATGAATAGTAATACCCACTTTTTGAAATTTTATAAATTTTATTTTTGAAAATTGACTTTATTTTTGGATTCGGAATATCGAAATTAGCCTAGGGTGAAATTTTGGTATTTTTCAGAAAACTTTCAATTTTTGATGAATAGTGAAAATAGTGGGTTTTTATTTAAAAACCGAATTTTTATTTAAATAATTATTTATTTTATTTAAATTTATTTTAGGTCAAAATTGATACATAATACCTATATAAGTTTAATGTAATTCATTGGAGTAATTTTATAATAATTTTAGATATATAAAAAATTTATTGAACTTTTCACCGTCTTTTACCCACCTCCTAGGAGAATTTGCAAATTTACATAAAACTTAATTTTACCACTTCTGTGAGTGGAATTTCAAAAATCCGAGAGACGCGGTTGATGTAAGTAAGTAAAATGTGGTTCAATGAGATGAAAATAAGTTTTGGTGAATTGTAACTTTTTACTTTTATTTACCACAGTTAAAAGTAAATAGGGTAATTAAGGGTAAAAATGATATTATTATTACCATAACACATGTATGAATTATATTGGATAAGTTTAATTAGATCAAAAACAACCTTAGTAATAAAATATGACCATTTAGGCCCACTTGGATTAGATTAGGACATTTATTATTAATTTATTTAAAGAAGGGTTAAAATATTTAAAATCAAAGTTTAATAACTAAATCATTTTTAATATAGGTTTATACATAAGATAAATTAGACTATAAATATTAATTAGAAAGATAAAAAGATTTCCTAAATAATGGTATTTTATTTGTAATTTTTAGACATTAAAAAATTTAATTTATTTATGACACAAAGATGATGCAGTAATTATCTTATTAATGAAATATTGACATAATTGATGTTATAAATACCCAAATAAATGTAATTTGAGACTTTTTATGAATTAAACTAATTTTATAGGTTAATATGACATGTTATTATTTATTTAATTAACTTTTTTAGAACTAATCATTCTGTTATGAGTTTCACAAAAATCAATTACTAAATAGTGTCAAAATTGAAATAAAATAGTTTTTAAAACAAATATTATATTATTAATTGTTATTTTATTCCTAAAAATCTAAGGTTCGGAAAAATGAATTAGATAAGATTATATATATTAATATTAAAAAACTTTGGGTTCGTTTGGCTTGTTATAGTAAGTTTATTAACCTTATAGAGTAAGAACACAAAAAGACACGGTAAAAGTAAAATTATCTAACTTAAAGTTAAATATATATGATAAGGTTAACATCGGAACCTAAACTTTTTTAAATTCTATTGGATGAGAGTATTTCTACCCATACCCACCTTATATTCTAAATAAATCAATTTGGAGCTATTTAAAACAGAATTTGTCTTTATAATAAAATAATATTTTTAGTTTTTCCAAAGGAGCCCCTCTCCTCCCTTATAAAAGGTCACCTCCTCCCTCTCCTCCTCACACCACTTTGAGCCTTAACGCTCAGTCAACCCCTGCAAATTTATCTTCTCCACTTCCATAGAAACATCCTAGAGTTTATTGTCTTCTTCAAAGACCAATATTAGTGCCCTAAAGGGAGGTTTCAAAAGGCGCTTCAAAGAAGAGGTAATGTCTGTTACCGATTCTTTCAAATTTATTTCTTCTTCCAAATCTTCTTATTTAGTTGTTTTATTATGAAGTAATAACATAAATATCACTAATATACTGATATGTTATTATAATTATTAAACAACCCTATTTCACCATCTATCCATCCTACGGAAAATGAAATCACCACGCGTGCGTACGTACGGAATACCGTCTCCACGCCGTGGTGTAATCTTTTTTTCCACCACCACCTTACATGGATGGGTATAATGGTGTAAATAAATAACTATATATGATTATTTTAAAGTGATTTTTATTCTGAAATAATATACATACACTCCAATACAATTCCACAATCATGGGAATGATATCATCGCTCGTGCGTACGTACGGACTACCGTCTCCACGAACGCGATGAGATTCATTTTCCATGATTAACCATTCAAGAATGATTATAAAGTATATATAATGAATAATAATGAAATATATGACATAATAATTCTACTGTATTTATGTATATATATATATATATTCCATATACTCAATTCCATTCAATTCAATAAGGAAATGAAAACAGCGTTCATGCGTATGTACGACCTACCGTCTCCATGAACGGTGTATTTCATTCCTTTTATAGATCTATAATATATATGTATATAATGAATATATATTATGTTTTACATTCTGGAATTATGTAAATCAAGATATAAGTAATAATATCAAGAATGACGAGTCGAAACACATACGATAAATGAAACGATTTTACCCAAAACGCTCTTTAACATGGAATTTACAAAAGAATGGGTAATATAAAGTCATAAGTGAACCATATATGACATCATAACAATGAATATGATTCTGTAATAAGTCAATGACATTATTTAAATCATTATACAGGAGGTTCAGATACATACGAAGCATATCGGACATAAGGTAAGGGATAAATTTTCAATCTCATTTTTATCCGAGATTGCTTATTCATAAGTATTTACTGGGGTTATTGTTATCATCCATGTAAATGTTTCCTAAAAATGGTTTCATGTATGTTTAAAGTACTTTTTACCCATTTTTGACTTTTACTACATGGTATGTAAGGAATCTTTCTTTTGTTTACGTTACGAGGTACTTTTTTTACTTTTTCGGCAAAAGTACGAGAAGAATGTTTTTTTAACGTATACGGCATGAACGGATTATTTTCAGTTTTATAAATCCATATTTTCATGAAGCTTCCTCCAAAATATTTTATGACTATTTTAAACAAAATCTTTTTCTTTTAAAATTTCATGATGTTTTGTGAAAAGAATTTGATTTTGAAAAAGAAAGGATATTTTCCTCAAGAATTCATTTCATGTGTTTTATCAAAACCATTTTCCATTTAAGATGACATTATTTCATATGTGTATGTTTCAATTATAAAGTCTCTATGATTTACATGGTTTAACTTTTCTCATTATGAAATGATATCCATTTCTTTTATATGGATTATGTGATGATGGGATGATGTTTATGAAACCCATTTTATTTATTGGGTTATTATGAATGATGTATGTTCATTTTGTGGCACGAGTAAGAATGATTTCATTATGAGATGGGTGGGACATATATCTCCCTCAAATGAATTGGGTAAAGATTTATATCTCATGAGATAGACATGGATGGAACGGTAAGTTAATCTGGTTCAGTATTACAGGACTGGAACGAGGAGTGAACTCGATTCAGAAAGGGACTTTGTCCACTAAGATGGTCTTGGAAGCAATGCCTTGGATAATATAGAAATCATTACATGTGATTAATGGATGCCATGATTACATGTTTTATTCCCATGCTATGTTATCATAATTTATGTTCCATTATGATCTATTCCTTATGTGCTTCCATGTTTTAAGTCGTTGCTCAAGATTTTGATGTTTAAACATTATGTTCATGTTTTTAAGTTCAAATGTATATGGTATGTTTTATTTTATCCATACTTACCATTACTGAGCATTTGATCTCACCCTTTATATGTTTTCTTTTCCCCAGGATATAAAGAAAGGTTTTAGGTAAGAAAAAAAGGGGGAAGATCGATATGGGAGATGTTGAAGATCTTTCAACAGGATTAGATGTTTATATTCCGAGTTTCCAAAGACACTAAACTATTACGGTCCTTGTGTGTCTGTTTTTGTTATGTATTAAGTATTCCGAAAAATTAATGTAATGTCCATGTACATCAAGCTTAGGGTCTGTACACTAATGGTTGAAAATATTTGAAATAAAAGTTTAATGTATTTTTAATTCTTAAGGTTTTTAAGAAATTTTTATCGTATAAGAAATGAATATGCAAAAAAATTATAAAACAAAGAAATAACAACAAAAATCATAACTAATTGTAATGGAATGATGAAAAAATTAAAATATAAGAAGAATAACTTTCAGATTATAAAGTGTATTTGGTATGAATATCATTATCTTTTTGAAAATTTTAAATTTAATTTCATTATAATATATTTGGGATTATTGAATATTATAGTTCTAACACAAATACTTAATACAGAAATTTTAAAAATACAATTTTAAGTAAGAGTAATACTGTATAATCTCATTAAAAAAATTAGATCTGAGAAACTTTTAGAAAACATGGATCCAGAAAATTTGTGAGATTTTTTTAGTCTGATTTTCCTTTTAGGAATATTGACTCTAACAAAAAAATTTAAAAAATGAGTCTAAAATAACCATTATGAATTTTTTTTAGGAAAAATAAAATTTTGAAAAACTAAACATTTTGAAAATAAAAAAACAAACATATTTACTCCCCCCTATGAGAATGAGTAACTTCATGTATGTATATAAATAAACAAGAATTATATATGAATGATTATTTTACTTTTACCATTCCAAGATTCTGTTTAACGTATCAAAATCAATTGAAAGGTAAAAGTTTTATAAAAACATCAACAAGTTGTTCTTTTATTCTGATAAATTGTAAAATAATATCTCATTTTAGTTTGTGATTCCAAAGTAATCGATGCCAAATATATATGTTTTTATCATGATAGTGAGGTGTAGGGTTTTAACTTAAGGTGATGGAACTATTTTTATCACATAGTATTTGATTTTTCATAAAACTAATTCCATAATCAGTGAGTGTGTATTGCATCCATAACACTTGAGTAAAAAAAACTTCTAACTTCCATATATTTGAATTTAGTAGTGTAAAGTGCTACTAAGTGTTGTTTCTTATAGGACTAATAATCTAATGATTCTCCTAAGAAATGAAAAGTTCTTGAGGTACTTTTTCTATCCATTCTAAAACCAGCGAAGTCGTAATTTGAAAAACTTTTTAACTCAAAAACATTTCTAGAAGAATAAAAAAGTCCTAAATCTATAGTTACCTTTATATAATGAAAATTTAATTTAAAAACTTTAATATGTGATTCTATTGGATTTTCTTGATATCTTTCGCATAATCATATAGAAAACATTAAACCTAGTTGACTTACTTTCAAGTATAGTAAAATTACTATCATTCCTCTAAAAATTGTTTGATCAGCTAGTTTCCCAGCATCATCAAGATCAAGTGTATTTGAGGTACCTATGGGACTAATAATACTTTTAGTGTTATCATAACCAAAATTTTTAAGAATATATTTTATATACTTATATTGAGATATAAAAGTTCCTTCTAGTTTTTGAGAAATTTAAAAATATAAAGAGTATGTTAACTCACCCATCATACTCATCTAAAACTCATATTTCATAATATTAATAAATTAATATGTTAATGATTGTTGATTTGATCCAAATATAATTTCATCAACATATATTTTTAAAATCATAATGTTTTTGTTAACTTTTTTTATAAAAAGATGTTGATCATAAGTTCCCTTGACATAATTATTTTATAAAAAAAATCATGTTAATCTACCATATTGGGCTCTAGGGTCTTGTTTAAGTCTGTATAAAGATTTGGTAGGTTTATAAATGTATTTAAGATGTTTTTTATTTTCAAAACTAGGAGTTTTTTTAACAAAAACATCATCTTGTACATAACCATTAAGGAGAGCACACTTTACAACCATTTGAAAAAGTTTAAATTAAAGAATGCTACAAAGTCTAGTAGAATAAAAATAGATTCAAGTATTTCTATCAAAGTACAGGTTACTTCATAATATATTCCCTCATGTTGGTTATAACCTTTAGTAAAAAGTATTTCTTTATTTCTAATAATTATTCTATTTTCATCACACTTATTCTAAAAAACCCATTCTATTTCAATTATTGAAATCTCTTTAGGTCATTCAACTAGGGTCCAAATTTTATTCCTTTTGGATTCATTTAGTTCATCTTGCATGGAATTTATCCAATAATCATCACCTAAAGGCCCATCAGGACTTTTAGTTTCAAAATTAGGAAAGAAAAGCAAGGTGTTCTACTTAATTTCTTAAAGGACCACTACTACAAAAAAGAGAAAGGGAAGCGTCACCCTTTATCAGCGCTTTTTTTAGTAGTGTTGATAAAGGGGGGCTTTATCAGCGCTTTTTCCTAGAGCTGATAAAATTTATATTTAAAGAATCATGAAAAATAATATATTGTTATATAAGTATATTTATATTTACATAAATATAATATATATTTTTTAAATATGTTTTATATAAGTATTAATAGACTATTACATTTAATATATAAGAAATTTAGTGAAAATGGATTTAAAATATTTAGTAAAAAATATTATTAATTAAAAATTTCTTATTTATCATTGATTAATAATCATTTAATAACAATCTCAAGACACAAAAAATCAAAAAAATGAATAAAAGATCTAAAATAAGTTGAAAATGTAACTCAAACTTTAAATGACCATAACTTTTGATCCTGGTGTCTGTTTGACCTCTACAACATATCAAATCAAATCTTGTGATGATCTCTACGTGCTAGTGATTGAAGGAAACCTTCGGTCACATTTTTCGAGTCCCAAAAAGGCCCATAAGGCCTCCAAGACTTAGTTTTTAGTTAGGATACCCCGATTTTTTAACATTCAAACAAGTATAACTTCTGATCTGGATGTCCTCTAGGCCTGTACCACATATCATATCGAATATTGTTTCATTTTCTTCGATTTGACTAGTTGTAGAGTTGAAACAGACTACTGGATTAGAAATTATGTTCATTTTAACATTCCATGGCTTTTCAAATACACACACACACACACATATATGTATTTATTTGTAAATATATATGTGTGTGTGTGTGTTGTATATATGTATATATGTATGTACATATTTTTTTATTTATAAACACACATAAAATATATTTTATAAATGTATTTAAAACTAATCATATAAATATATATTAATATACAAATAAATGTATGGATAAAAAATTATAACTAATAATATATATATAAATTAATATATGAATAAATATATATATACTAATATATGAAAAAATATATACGTATTAATATAACTAAATTTATTTATATTAATATGAATCTATATTAATATACTAATATATATATATATATTAATATACAAATATATATATATATATATTAATAAATGAATAAATATATATGTATTAATATAACTAAATATATTTATATTAATATGAATCTATATTAATATATGAATAAATATAACTATATATATATATATATCATTAAATAGGGAAAAAATGAAATGGCTTAGTGGTAAAGGTGGAGGCCTGCAAGGGGGGATCGCAGGTTCGAGTTTGAGTGGAAGTAAGGAGGTGAACACAGGCATGTTGGGCGATGTGCGGGCAAGGACAAAGCGTGGGAGAGTGGGAGGGGTCTTCCTAGCACTGATAAAGGGGGGTTAAGCGCTGTTAAAAGCTCCTCCCCATACATTATATATTCGTTTTTATTTTTTTACTTTTATCAGTGATTTTTTTAACGTTGATAAAGGGGCCTTTTATCAGTGCTTTTTTAGTACTAATAAAAGGAGCTTTTATCAGCACTATTCTGAGAACTGGTGAAAGGGGCTTTTATTAGCGCTTTTCTGAGCACTGATAAAAGGGGCTTTTATCAGTGCTTTTCAGAGCGCTCATAAAAGGGACCCCAAGCTTCGCCTCAATTAATAATGATTTTTAGCACTTTTAATGCTCTTTTCTAGCACTGATAAAGGACATACTTATAGTAGTCGACTTCTAGTCCTAACAGGTTTATCAAAATATACAATGATACTTTCACTAGAATTATTCAAAAGAAACAATCAATTTCTTGGGTTTTGTAAAACCAATTCATCAATATGGGGTAGAAAAACTTCTTGATTAATATGTCACACACTATTTCTTGAATATTTTCCTTAATATGGGAATTTTCTAACAAAGTTTGAAAATAAGTTTTTGAAAACACATTCGAGGATATTGGTTGGGTTTGTTTAAAAATAATAGGATTGGTTTCATTAAAATTAACATGTACTATTTCCTCAGTAGTACAAGAATTTTTATTAAAAACTCTATATACCTTCGAAGTACTGGAATAACCTTAAAAATTAATTCATCCGATTTGGATGTGAATTTATATAAATTATATTTCATATTTAGAATGAATAATTTGCATCCAAATACACTAAAATAAGAAACTTTTGGTTTTTTATTAGTCCATAATTCATAAGGTGTTTTATTAAGAAAATGTCTTATTAAAAATCTATTTATAGTATAACAAGAAGTATTAACCACTTCAACCCAAAAATGTTTAGCAATTGTGTAACAACCGAGACTTTTATGAGAAATATTTTGTTTTTATGTTATATAAATCATCAAAGGAATCTTTCACTACACACAACACTAGCTTGGCTTACTTTACACGCAATCACGACCTTCCTCGATAGCTTGCGTCGTACGCAATACCGAGTTTCACTAAACAACGATGTGCTATAAAAATATTATTAAAATTAGCCGTTATGAATAGTAATACCCACTTTTTGAAATTTTGTAAATTTTATTTTTCCAAATTGACTTCATTTTTGGATTCAGAATAATGAAATTAGCCTAGAGTGAATGTTTTGTATTTTTCTAGAAACTTTCAATTGTTGATGAATAGTGAAAACACTGGGATACTATTTAAAAACCGACTTTTTATTTAAATAATTATTTATTTTATTTAAATTTATTTTTGGTCAAAATTGATACATAATACCTATATAAGTTCAATGTAATTCATTGGAGTAATTTTATAATAATTTTAGATATATAAAAATATTATTCACTATGGCAAAAAAGGCATTTAAGGGCGGTTTTTTTTCGTTTCACGGCAGTTTAAACCGCCGCTAAATCGATTCGCGGTGGTTTTGAAAAACCGCCGCGAAATCGTGCGTCGGGAAACTATTCACGGAGGTTTTCAAAACCGTCGTAGAACGCTTCTCGGCGGTTTTTTAGCGGCAGTTTAAACCGCCGCTAAATGATTTAGCGGCAGTTTTTTTTTATTATTTTTTATTATTTTTGTTAATTTTGTTAATTTTTGTTAATTTTTTTTTTAAATTTTATATATTTATTTATATATTTAGTTTTCATATTTATTTATATATTTATTTATATATATATTTATTTTTCGTATTTATTTATTTATTTATTTACTTATTTATTTATATATTTATTTTTCGTATTTATTTATTTATTTATTTTCTGTATTTATTTATTTATTTATATACTTATTTTTTTATTTATTTATTTTATCTATTTATTTTATATATATTTATTTTTATTTATTTATTTATTTTATTTATTTATATTATTTCGTATTTATTTTATTTATTTATTTCGTATTATTTTATTTACTTTATTTATCTATGCATGGACATCCCATGCACATGCACATGCATGCCCATGCAATATAAAGAAATTCTGTGTTTGGTGAGATTTGAACCCCTGACCTCTTGCATATTTTCCAAAGACTTTACCACTCCAGCAAACTCTCCATGTGGTTAATAACCAGAATTTAATATACTTATATATATTAATTGAAAAAACAAATAATACATAAATAATAGATATAAACTCAATAATAATAAATAATAAATAATAAATAATAAATAATAAATAAATATTAATAACAAATAATAATTAAATATAAATAATAAATAAATAATAAATAATAAATAATAAATAAATATAAATAATAAATAATAAATAAATATAAATAATAAATAAATATAAATAATTAATAATTAATAATTAATAATAAATAATAAATAATTAATAATTAATAATAAATAATAAATAATAAATAATAAATAATAAATAATAAATAATAAATAAAGATAAATAATAAATAATCAATAATCAATAATAAATAATAAATAATAAATAATAAATAATAAATTAACATAAATAATTAATAAATATAAATAATAAATAAAAAATAAAAAATAATAATAAATAAATAATAAATAATAAATAATAAATAATAGATATAAATAATAAATAATAAATAATAAATAATAAATAATCAATAATCAATAATCAATAATGAATAATAAATATTAAATAATATATAATAAATAATAAATAATAAATAATAAATAAATAAATATAAATAATAAATAATAAATAATAAATAATAAATAAATATAAATAATAAATAACAAATAATAAATTATAAATAAATATAAATAACAAATAGTAAATAAAAAAAATAAAAAAAAATAAAAAATAATAATAAATAATAAATACTAAATAATAAATAAATATAAATAATAAATAATAAATAATAAATAATAACTAACAATTAATAACTAATAAATAATAACTAATAACTAAATATAAATAAAAAATAAATATAAATATTAAAAAATAAATAAAAAATAAAAAATAATAAATAAAAACAAATAATAAATAAATATAAATAATAAATAATAAATAAATATAAATAAGAAATAATAAATAATAAATAATAAATAATAAATAAAGATAAATAATAAATAATAAATAATAAATAATAAATGATAAATAATAAATAATAAATAATAAATAATAAATAATAAATAATAAATAATAAATAATAAATAATAAATAATAAATAATAAATACATAATAGATATAAATAATAAATAATAAATAATAAATAATAGATATAAATAATAAATCATAAATAATAAATAATAAATAATAAATAATGAATAATAAATAATAAATAATAAATATTAAATATTAAATATTAAATAAATAAATATAAATAATAAATAATAAATAATAAATAAATATAAATAATAAATAATAATTAATAAATAAATATAAATAATAAATAATAAATAATAAATAAATATAAATAATAAATAATAAATAAATATAACTAATAAATAAATATAAATAATAAATAATAACTAATAAATAATAACTAATAAAAAAATATAAATAAAAAATAAAAAATAAAAAATAAATTAAAATAATAAATAATAAATTATAAATAATAAATTATAAATAATAACTAATAAATAATAAATAATAAATAAATAATAAATAATAAATAATAAATAATAAATAAACATGAATAATTAATAAATATAAATAAAAAATAATAAATAAAAAATATAAATAATAAATAATAAATAACCAGTTACAAATAATACATAATAAATAAATTAAAGTATATTATAAATAATAAATAATAAATAATAATGAAAACACATGAAAAAGTATGAAAAGACGTGATAAGGGATGAAAAGTCATGAAAACGCATGAAAAAGGATGGAGAAGCATATGAAGAATGAGAACGCATGAAAACTCGTGAAAACTCTGGAAAAATCCTTAGTAATTCAACATAATCATCATAATAACCCATAAAAAACCATCGGTAAAGATAACAAGTCATGGAAACCCAAATAAATAGTAATAAATGGAGCTACCGTTAAAACTCGTCAAAACGGTCATAAAGAGACAAAAACATTGGACTCACATTAACGGAGATAACTTATGATCCGAGAGTCCGTTTTAGATCCGCGACCTGTAAAATCAAAGATCCTGAAACGATCTTCGACGTGAAAGGTGAAAAAATCCGATTGACAGGCGGATCGGAAGTTAGGACTATTTAAAAAAAAGCTGACGGGGAACGGGTGCTAGAAACGAGGCATTGAAAAACATAACAAACCTGATACCCACTAAAAAGGCCATAACATATGATCTAAGAGTGCCTGTGGGCACCGCAACCAGTCAAACTGAAGCTCATAGAATGATCTATGATCTGGCATGTGGAGGAGGCCGAACTGACACGCGGATCGAATGTTAGGTCCGTTTGAAGACAAGTTCGACGGGACACCGGTGACGGAAACGTGGTTTCAGAGGCCTTCAGAGGGGTTTTTGGCGTCAAAAAACACAATATAAATTTTATTTTATAAAATTGGTGTGTATCTCTCTTCGCTGTCTTCGATTTGATATATGGTAGAGCCCAAACAGACACCCGGAGCGAAAGTTATGGCCATTTGAAGTTGGAGAACTTTTTCAACTTTCTTATAACTCTAATATCTTCCACACCTTAGACTGTCTCACGGTTTTGATTATATGTGCCTCTAGATCTCTTCATGGGATTCGATTTGACTGGTCGTGGCACTTCAACGGACACCCGGATCAAAAGTTATGGTCGTTTTAGTGATTTCGGGGTTTCTCGTGCTTTTTTATTTTTTCATTTCATTTTGCGGCGGTTTTACCGAAAACGCCGCTATTTCGCGACGGTTTTTTAAAAAACCACCGCTAATCCTCGAATAAAATTAAAAAAAAAATTGCCGTTTAGCGATGGTTTTTTCGCGGCGGTTTTTAAAACTGCCGTGAAATGGAGGCCCGAAACGGGTTTCATGGCGGTTTTAAAAACCACCGCGAAAAAACCGCCGCTAAACGGCGTTTTTCTTGTAGTGATTGAACTTTTCACCGACTTTTACCCACCTCCTAAGAGAATTTGCAAATTTACATAAAACTTAATTTTACCACTTCTGTGAGTGGAATTTCAAAAATCCGAGAGACACAGTTGATGTCAGTAAGTAAAATGTGGTTCAATGAGATGAAAATAATTTTTGGTGAATAGTAACTTTTTACTTTTTTTTACGACGGTTAAAAGTAAATAGAGTAATTAAGGGTAAAAATGATATTATTATTACCCTAACACATGTCCTAATTCTATTGGGTAAGTGTAATTAGACAAAAAACAACCTTAGGAATAAAATATGACCATTTAGGCCCACTTGGTTTAGATTAGGACATTTATTATTAATTTATTTAAAGAAGGGATAAAATAGTTAAAATCAAAGTTTAATAAGTAAATCATTTCTAATATAGGGTTATACATAAGATAAATTTGACTATAAATATTCATTAGAAAGATAAAAATATTTACTACATAATGGTATTTTATTCGTAATTTTTAGACAATAAATAAGTTAATTTATTTATGACACAATGATGATGCATTAATTATCTTATTAATGAAATATTGGAATAATTGATGTTATAAATACCCAAATAAATGTAATTTGAGGCTTTTTATGAATTAAAATAATTTTCTATATTAATATGACATGTTAGTATTGATTTAATTAACTTTTTTCGAACTAATATTCCTGTTATGATTTTCACAAAAATAAATTACCAAATAGTGTCAAAATTGACATAAAATAGTTTTTAAGACAGATATTATATTATTAATTGTTATTTTATTTCTAAAAATCTATGGTTCGGAAAAATGACTTAGATAAGGTTATATATATTAATAATAAACAACTTGGGGTTCGTTTGGCTTATTATAGTAAGTTTATTAACCTTATAGTGTAAGAAAACAAGAAGACACGGTAAAAGTAAAATTATTTAACTTAAAGTTAAATCTAAATGATAAGGTTAAAATAGAAATTTAAACTTGTCTAAATTCTATTGGATGAGAGGATTTCGACCCATACGCACCTTAGATTTGAAATAAATCAATTTGGAGCTATTTAAAACCGAATATGACTTTATAATAAAATAATATTTTTAGTTTTTCCAAAGGTGCCCCTCTCCTCCCTTATAAAAGGGCACCTCCTCCCTCTCTTCCTCACACCACATTGAGCCTTCAATCTCAGCCAAACCCTTCCAATTTCTCCTCTCCAATTCCCTAGAAACATCATAGAGCTCCTGGTCTTCTTCAAAGACCAATTTTAGTGCCCTAAAAGGAGGTCTCAAAGAGGCGCTTCAAAGAAGAGGTAATGTTCGTTACCGATTCTTTCAACTTTATTTCTTATTCCACTTCGTATTCTTTAGTTTTTTAATTATGAAGTAATAACATCAGTATCAATCATATACTGATATGTTATTATAAGTATGAAACAACCCTATTTCACCATCTATCCATCCTATGGAAAACGAAATCACCGTGCGTGCGTACGTACGGAATACCGTCTTCACGCCGGGGTGTAATCTATTTTCCAACACCACCTTAATTGGATGGGTATAATGGTGTAAATAATAACTATATATTATTATTGTAAAGTGATATTGATTCTGAAATACTATACATACACTCCAATATAATTCCACGATCATGGGAACGATATCATCGCTCGTGCGTACGTATGGCCTACCGTCTCCACGATGTGATGTGACTCATTCTACATGATCTTCATTGCATAATGATTTTATAAATTAATTGAATGAATAAATATGATATATATTACACTAATACCATTTTGGAAATGAGGTATCTATAACCTAAAATAATAATAATAATTTATTCGACAAAACACGCATAAGAACAAAAAGTAATAAACACCCGAATAACTAGTAACAATGAAATATTACTAATAAGAAGCTAAGAATATGACCATATACGATATCATAACAATGAGTACGATTCTGGAATAAGTCAATGACATTATTTAAATCATTATATAGGAGGTTCGGACACTTACGAAGCAAATCAGACCTAAGGTAAGGGAAAATCTTGCAATCTCATTTTTATACGAGATTGTTTATACTTCGGTAATTACTAGGGTATATTTATCATCCACATACATGTTTCCTCAATATGTAATTTTATTTACATCAACCTACAATTGTTTAAATCCAATTTTACCCTTCGGTCAGTTTTTAGTAAAATATATGAAAGGAATCTTTTGTCATTTTTCGTACGAGGTACTTTTTGACTTTTCCGACAAAAGTACGAGAAGAATGTTTTTTTAACTTATACGACATGAATGGATTTTTAAAAAATTATTTCCAAGAATATTCATTTACAAGTTTTTATGTTTATTTTTAATCAACTTCTTTTAGTTTAGAATTGTATGCCATGTTAAGAAAGGAAAAGCGTTTTTGAAGTAGAAATGATATTTTCCTCAAGAATGGAGTTCAAGTGTTTTATCAAAATTATTTTCCATCTAAGATAATACAGGGTTCTGTTTATATCCCTATTATTACATTGATTTTATTATGTTGTGATGAAATTATTTTTATGAATTCCTTTATCTTATATGAATTGTTTTATGATGTCACGATGTTTAAGAATCCCATTTTTGTTACATGGGTTATGCTATGATGTATGGTTTATGATTTTGTGGCACACATTAGAATGGTATCATTATAAGATGGGTGGGACCTATATCTCCCTCCAATTCATTGGGTAAAGATTTTATATCTCATGAGATAGACATGGCTAGAACGGTAGGTTAAACTGGTTCAGTGAAACAGGACTGAAACGAGGAATGAACTTGGTTCAAAAATGGACTTTGTCCACTAAGATAGTCTTGGAAATGATTCTTGACTAATAAGAAATGATTCTCTATAATTATGTGTGTATTCCACAAAGCTTCATGTTTTATGTTATTATTATTGTGATTACACTTCACTACCATGATTTATCTCATGTTATGAAATTATGATCTCTTTTGCAGGGTAAGATTTCAAAATTGTTATGTTCTTATGAATATGATGTGATTTATATTTCTTTTATTCACCCTTACTGAGCATTTGAGATCACCCTTTTGTATGTTTTCCTTCCCCAGGTCAGGAAGAATGTTATACAGTACGATATGCCAAAAGGGACTATAGATATGATGAAATAAATGGGAGACAGTGTAGATGATTTATGAGCCAGTTGTTTATGTTTCCCAGTTTCTAAAGACACTATACCTATACAGTCCTTTCATGGTTTTGTTATATGTTGTAATAATTGTACTTCAATTTTGAAGCACTAACAATGTATGTAATGTATGGGTCATTATAGTAGGTATCAGAGGAAAGGTATAGTCAACCTTTGGAAACTAGGATGTGAAAGCCTTAGTAAGAATCCTAAGGATATGTCTAAGCATAGAACACAATCTTGGAAATGGCCATGAAAAACCTATGATAAGACCTTAAGTGTGAAATTTTATTCTTGATTATGTGTTTTTTCTATTATAATTATTGTTTCTCACACTATTCTTCTTGGTTTTAGTCAACGGATATAACCTGAAGGAACCATGTTAATGCGGAATGCGATGGGCAATGCAATGATTGTCCCCCTGAGCAACCAAAAGTTATGGGAGATGGAATGAAAAATCTTGTATCCATGCTCACACAACTTTCTCAAGCTATAAATCATGCAGGACTTCCAAACGAGAAAAGGAAGGAGAAACATTCTGTTGAATCCTTCATGAGACAGCGTCCACCTTCATTCAGCGGGTCTACTGATCCATTAGTTGCTGAACTATAAGAACCCAGTTTTTACTGTGAAAGACTTTGGAATATTCTTGCTGATATTACAGAGCAGCTCCATCAGACGACGTGCGATTCCGAGCACCGGAGTGGCCGGAATTAAATTTTCAGTGCGTTCACACTGGAAACGCCAAATAAATGGGATAACTCCTAAACCGTGCTTCAGATCAGGGATCCGAGTGTACGTATGGGTTCGGAATGGGGTGTTTACTCTAGGAACGACATAAAACATGTCAGTGCGGGATCTTTGGACCCATCGCTTGCTTTCGGAACGTTAAATGGGTAAATTAATTTATTAATTTAATCGTTTAATGGCTTAACTCAGGTATCTCTTAAACGGTGGCTTGGATTGGAAAACTGAGGGCACTGTTGAGTTCAGAGCGTGCCGTTTACCCTAGACGGGGTGTAACTTTTGCGGGAGTGACTTGTCTGTGAAAAATGGCTCCGGGGGGGTTTTCGTAATTTAGCAGCTTCGGACGTTAAATTTGATAACTTTTGAACGGGGCCTCAGATTAAAATTTTGAGACCTCCGTTGTGGTCAGGAGGTGGTTTTTACCTTAAGCGTGACCTAAGTTCGACTGCGTTTGGGGTTTTGGACGCGGATATAAATTAAGATGAGTTTTTAATTAATTAAGGGTTTAATTGATTTTCTTTATTTAATCCCTTCACCCCCTTCCTCCCCTCTGAATCCCCCTAGCGAAACTCCCTCAACCCTTACCTCTCAACCTCCTCCTCCACCTACCTCTTCAGATCAAGGCGGCACCAAGCGGGGGAGCAGTAGTGTCACGTGCAGCGAAGCTCCGGGCTACGCCCAAAGAGGTAGGAGATTTCGTTTTACGTTTTAAATTCTAAACCCTTATTTGAGCTCCATTTATTGCGTTTAAATGCTATTTCATCATAGATCAAAGCCCATAGTTGCATAGTATAAATTCTGGGCTCTCCGACGCATGTTTCAGATTTGAATTTTGAGTCCGGAGGAGTCCGCAGTCGTCCGCCGAAGATCCGGGTTTTTGGAATGTTTATCATCGAACCACGGTTTTCCGGCAGGTTTAGCTAGTTCTGGCGGAGGATCCGCCATCTCAGGCGATGGATCGGAGCGGCGGATGGCGGAGGCCTTAGGCAGGCGGGGCGGCTCGGTCCAGGGCGGCGCGGCTTCCCTCCAGTGGAGGTGGTCGGCGGCTCGGCTGGACGAGCAGTCAGCGGAGATGGCGGTCGAGCAGAGGCGACACCAGACCTCGGCGCGAGCGGCTGCGGGTAGCGATCATCTAAGGGCGAGCTGCGGAGGAGCGGCCGGCCGGTGCTGGGGTCGCCGGACTACCAGGGTCTCACGACCCTCGTGGAGAAAAGAGAACCGCAGATAGCGGGTCTCTCTAACCTGAAAAAGGCAGGCGCACCAAAAAAGAAGAAGAAATTAATGATAAAAAAGGGGTGCGACATTGATTTTGGTGGATCCCTCTCTCCAATAAAGGAGAGAGGACATAAAAAAATACATTAAAAAAACACCAAATGTTGCCGCCTGGGGAAAAAAATAAGGGAATAAAAAAATGGGTTAATAAATTAATAATAAAAATCATACATTATTATTATTGTTAATAATTGGTTTTTCTGAGATAAAACCCTCATAAAGTGTCCGTCTAACACGTCGTATGCGGAAACGTAGTCCCGTCAATGAGATGGTCTTTTTGAGCCCAATATTGGATACTTAATTCGGAGTTGAGGCGGGGCCCGCACGGGCTGCCGTTCGAGCTGTGTGCAACATTTTAGAAACGTTTTCATTGGATGTCCATTCGGGGCGTGCGAGCAGTTGTTTTTAGGTTTTTTTACGAGGGCATTGCATTGGTGCAATCTGCACGCTCTAATTCAGCACGCTGGTACGGGCCCCGCGAGGGCCGTTTCGGGAGTTGTCGATAATTTCCATCTTTATCACCAGGTGTCCGTTTTGGACAAGTGAATAGTCCATCTTGTGTGATTTTTCGAGAGGATCGCAACAGTGTGATCCGTTCATTGTGTTTCGGGACCGTGTTGTGGGTCCCACGAAGCACCACTCGTGTGCGGTGCGCCGGAATGCACCTTTTTCTCCGGATATCCATTGCACTCATGTGAGTAGGGCTTTTGACGTGTTTTCCCGAGGGGATCACATTGGTGCGATGCGCCCGACTGTTTTCGGGGCCGAGTCTCGGGATCACGGGACGTCGTTCAGGCGTGAGGCGGTGTTGGCGACTTTTCTATCGGATATCTGTTGGAGGCGAGTAAGTAGTCGATCTCGCGTGTATTTCTGCGAGGATCACAACGGTACGATCCATTTGGTTGTGCAGAGCCTCTTACATGATATTATTAAATATGGAAATGTGAAGGTGCCCTGGGGGTGGTTCTTCTACTATGTTCGTAGCGTACCCTTGGCATGTGATCGCGTGCACTCCCGTGTGAGTGAAGTAATGCTTGAATAGATGTGGTTGGTCATACCCCAGCCGTTGAGGTGGAAAGTTGGAGATGTTACGTCACGCCTTCGCGTTGACGTTGGGTGCCGGGTGCACGATAGACCTTGGGATGGAAGTGAGGTATACTCTGGGAGTATACGGGAGCACTTGGAGGTACGTGTGGTTTGTACCTGAGAAGTTCGTGCACTTGGTTGGGGTTAACTTGGGGCCACATGTCGTGTGGGCCCCAGGTGCGTACCGAGATCTACTTTGCATACTTTTACCTCTCGCTACGTAGAGGGTCCCTTTGTACTCGTTTGTTCGACAAGCAAGGTGGAGTTTTTCCCCTGGCTCTGTGCTCGTTTATTTGACCAGCAGGGTTGAGTGGCCTCCCCCTGGTTTTGTTCTCGATGGATTGGCCGGTAGCGGTGCTAGTGACACGCAGTGATGGAGCAGGCACTAAACCTCTTTTGGGGGAGTTGTTCTGGAGTTGGGTGATTGCACGATACCCACTCCGTGTTCAGTTGGCCAGTGTTGTTCCCTCCACTAGAGATGGCTTGGGCAGTTCTGAGTTTTACCCTCCAGCGGGGCTGGGCAGCGGCTTACTCATCGACTTCTAGGGTTTACCCTCCAGCAGAGACTGGGCAGTGGGTCACCCGATGCACTTAGGGTCTACCCTCCAGCAGAGACTGGGCAGTGGGTCACCCAAAAACCTCTTAGGGTTTACCCTCCAGCAAGGCTAGGTTGTGGGTCGCCCGTCGTCTAGTTCCAGGTCTACCCTCCAGCAAGGCTGGGCAGTGGGTCGCCTACCGACTTATTCCAGGTCTACCCTCCAGCGGGGCTGGGCAGTGGGTCTCCTGATGATGTATTAAGTTCTACCCTCCAGCGGGGCTGGGCAGTGGGTTGCCGGATGATGTATTATGGTTTACCCTCCAGTAGGACTGGGTAGTGGGACACCTATTGGCATTACATGCTCAGTCCTTTCTACTAGGCTAGTCTATGGATTTCCTTCGTGAGTACCGGAGCGGGACCCTTGATCATACGGGTCAGTGTTGTGATGACTTGACTTTGAGAAGACCTCTCTACTACAGGGCAGTGACGAGGTGTGGTTCTACTTTCCCTAGAACTCTCAAGTACGAGGGGCACTTTCCCCACTGAGATGAATTCTTGTGACATGATCTAAAACCGTGCGGGTGAGTTAATGCCACCTAAATCGGATAGTGTTGAGGTGTGGTGATTGAGCCCCTTGTCTTGCAGTTCGGGGCAGACGTGCGAGATGTTGGGCATCAATGGTGTTACTTCTGGGACTGTTGGCTACTCACTTTCTTGGGCTGAGATACGAGACGGAGATCACCTTACGACCTTGTTAGGGTTTCTTGACAGAGCATATATATATGTATACCTTGTTCCAGTACCAACTTCTTGGGTTTGGTTGCTCTCCTTCAAGGAGAGGCGAAGTCGCACGGGGTATGCCACGTGCTTCCCGTGTCTAGCTTCTCATGGTTGGATGAGTCTACTCTCCTTCTATAGGCAGCGAAAGCTCGACGAGAAGTGCATCTTCTCACCGTTCCTAGCTCCTTGTGTTATGAAGAGTCTTCTACTTTTCTCTTATTGGGTTGAGCTGTTACTCTTTACTGAACCATTGGTTGTACTCCTTTACTATTCCCTATTTTCTCTACTGCTCACCCTTCGGTACCTCTTTTGTTGCTCCCTTGAGCCTTTAGGGTATCCTACAGAGTATTATTATACTCACCCCTACTTGGGCTTTGCCCGCACTTGGTGTGCCCTTGCAGGCGACGTACAGGTTGGTCGTGACTTCAGTGGAGCGCAGGAGTTCGGGAGTTTGGACCGCGTGCGGTGGTCGTAGTCGGGTTCCGGGTGGGGGACCCTTCCGGATGTTTGTTTTGTTTACCTGTTGCTGGGTTGTGGCACTTTTATGGTTGGGCGCGTGTTTTTCCCCTTTTTCCTTTTCATCACTTTACTTATACTGTTTAGAGGTCAATGCACATTATCGGTATATATATAGCAGTTGCTCTTTTACTCTGCTTGTCTTTTCTTTTACTCTACACTTTTGCATTGAGTGTGCTGCGTGTGTGTGTATAGGTACTTAGGTAAAGGCCTCCCCGATTTGTTGTGCCTTTGGCGCTGGTCTCCAGCCCCTGGCCTATGGAGGCGGGCTTGGGGTAGTTGTGGCTCGAGCCTGGGTAGGGTCGGGTCGTGACATGAACAATGGATCAGTACTACTGAAAAGATATTTTCAGTTCTTCAATGTTCTAAACATGATAAATTCATCTTAGTAGTGTATCGTTTGGAAGGTGATGCAGATCAATGGTGGAATCTCATCAAGAATATGAGGCAACGAGATGAAATTGAGTCCATGGAATGTGACGAGTTCAAGAACTTATTTTTCAATAAGTACTTCCCTTGTATTCTCCGAACAAATATGGAGAACGAGTTTCTTGAACTAAAGCAAAAGGATGATGAATCTGTTGGTACCTATGAAGCAAATTGTACAAGACTTGCAAGGTACGCTTCTGGTATTATTATCCAACCCAAGAGTAAGATCGATCAATTCTTTAGTGGATTAAAACCAAGTCTTCGAAGGGCGTTAGCCATAAGGGACTTCAATAGCTACGAGGAAATCGTTCGATGTTCTCTCAAAGTTGAGATGGAGATTGGAGTAACCCATCAGTCATATGGGTTTGATAAGAAGAGGAAAATGGAATTCAAAGGAAAATCTAAAGAGCACACTGAAAAGAAGATGAGTTTTCCCTTATGATCAATGTGTGGAAAGAAACATGGAGGGAGTTTTCTTAAAGGGACAAGTAAATGTTTCAAATGTGGAAAGGAAGGTCATCGGGCATTTGAATGCCGCAATGATGGGAAGAAGATTTCTAGTGATGCGAACAAAGAAAAGGGTACATAGAGTGCACCTCCTACACTTCAATGTTACAAGTGCAAGGAGATAACGAATTATGCCAATCAATGCCCAAATCCAAGGGTTTTTGATGATGATCAACGTTAACAAACTCTTAAGGCTAAAGACAAATGAAAGTCACATGCAATTTCTATCAGCGATGTGAAGTACGATAACGATGTGGTAAAAGGTACACTTACCATCCACTCTAAAGTAGAAAATGTTTTATTTGATTCTGGATCCAACCACTCTTTTATTTCTGAAGAATTTTCAAAGGGTATCACTATATTACCTCAACAATTAGATGTTGAGTTAGATGTGACAACCCCTAATGGCACAATAGTCACATCAAAAGTTTATAATTCTTCTCTGATTGAAGTTTGTGGGAAAGTGCTTCTTCAAAATCTTGTGATCCTTCCTATAGTGGAATTTAATGTTATTCTTGGCATGGATTGCATTTCTTTATATGGAGATAATATCAATTTACAAAGAAGGGAAGTCACATTACATATTCCAGATCAATCTATGATCGTCTATCGATGCAAGGATGAACATAACCTTCCAGTGGAAATTTCCTCCATCTTATGGGTCTTAATTCCACTAAATGAAGGTTATTTATATCAAATGGTTGGTGAGAAACTTAAGATTAAGAATATTACCATTGTACGGGAGTTTGACTATCTCTTTCTGGAGGAATTTTCGGGTCTTCCACCAAATCGTGAAGTTGAGTTTTCAATTGAACTCGTACCGGGTGCTTTGCCTATTTCAAAGACACCTTATAGAATGACCTCAATTGAGTTGCAGGAATTGAAGAAGAAACTCCAAGAGAATCTTGATAAGGGATTTATATGCCCTAGTGCGTCACCTTGGGGAGCACCTGTTCTGTTTGTTAAGAAGAAAGATGGATCAATGAGACTCTACATTGATTATCGAGAACATAACAAGATCACTATCAAGAACAAATATCCTATCCCGCGCATTGATGACTTATTTGTCCAACTATGCGGAGCTCAATACTTTTCCAAGATTGATCTTCGTTCAGGGTATCATCAATTAAGGTTCAAAAGGGAGGATATACCAAAGTCGGCTTTCCGTACAAGGTATGGACACTATGAATTTATAGTGATGCCATTTGGTCTTACTAATTCCCCTGCTATCTTCATGGATCTGATGAATAGAGTCTTTAGAGACTATCTTGATCAGTTTGTGGTAGTATTTATAGACGATATTCTTGTATATTCAAAGAGAAAGTAAGAACATGAAGATCACTTGAGAATTATATTGAAGACCCTGAGAAAGGAGAAGTTTTATGCCAAATTTACCAAGTGTGAATTTTGGCTTCAAAAAGTTTCATTTTTGGGTCACATAATCTCAAAAGAGGGGATATCCGTGGATCTAACAAAAATAAAGGTTATTGAAAGATGGTCGAGACTAACAACAGTAACTGAGATCCGAATTTTTCTTGGTTTGGCTGGATATTACCGACGTTTTGTGAAAGCTTTTTCACGATTATCTAATCCAATCACCAGGTTGACTCGAAAAGGAGTTAAGTTCATGTGGATGGAGGAATGTGAAGATAATTTCAAGGAGTTGAAAAGAAGGTTATCCAGTGAACCTGTACTCACACTTCCTTGTAGTGGAGAAAGGTTTGTGATCTATAGTGATGCATCCAAGAAGGGATTGGGGTGTGTTCTCATGAAAAATGATATGGTGATAGCTTATGCCTCATGACAGTTTAAAATCCATGAGAAAAATTACCTAACTCATGATTTGGAGTTAGCTGTGATAATATTTGCATTAAAGGTTTGGAGGCATTATCTTTATGGAGAAAGGTGTGATATTTATACTACTCATAAAAGTTTAAAGTATATTTTCACACAAAAGGAGATGAATATGCGCCAAATAATATGGTTGGAGCTGATTAAGGATTACGACTGCTCAATTCATTACCACCTTAGGAAAGCAAACAAGGTGGCAGATGCATTAAGTCGAAAAGACCATGCCAATTTATCCATGATGAGGATCACAAAAGATCCAATATTTATGGATTTTCAAAGGATGGATCTTGTAATTATAATGGAAGGGGAAAAATATTATCTTTCTCAAATGAATGTTCAACCATATATACATGTGAAGATTAAAGAGGCACAGAAAGAAGATGCAGAGTTACAAAAGAAGGTGAGAAATGTTCCTGAATTCAACCTTGATTGTGATGGGATAATAAAGTTCAGGAATCGGGTTTGTGTTCCTCCCATCCCCGAATTAAAGAAGGAGTTTCTGGATGAGGCTCATAGTTCTTCATTCTCTATTCATCCTGGAAGCACGAAGATGTATAGGGACCTAAAAGAGTACTTCTGGTGGGATGGCATGAAAAGAGATGTTGCTGAATATATCTCTTGATGCTTGGTTTGTCAGCAAGTTAAAGCTGAGAGACAGAAGTTTAAGGGAATGTTACAACCATTACCTATACCTGAATGGAAATGGGAAAAAATCACTATGGAATTTGTCACCGGACTTCCTAAAACATCCAAAGGCAATAATGCTATCTGCGTCATAGTTGATCATCTTACAAAGTCTACACACTTCATTTCTATTAGAGATGATTTCTCTCTGGATCAACATGCCAGGATATATGTAAAGGAAGTGGTAAGATTGCATGGAGTACCACTTTCTATTATATCTGATCAGGATCCGAGGTTTACCTCAAAGTTCTGGAGAAGTCTTTAGCATACTCTGGATACAGAGTTGAGTTTCAACACTGCTTATCATCCTCAGACAGACGGTCAGTCTGAGAGGACAATTCAAACTCTAGAAGATATGTTGAGAGCTTGCTCTATTGATTTCAAAGGTGGTTGGGATCAACACCTACCTTTGGTGGATTTTTTTTATAATAATAGATTTCACTCCAGTATTCAGATGGATCCTTATAAAGATCTTTATGGAAAGAAATGCAGGACTCCAACTTTCTGGGATGAATTTGGGGAAAGAAAGCTATTAGGACCTGATCTTGTTGATGAGATGGCAGAAAAGGTCCGATCTATTCAACAACACATAAGAGCAGCTCAGAGTCGACAAAAAAGTTATGCCGACAACCGAAGAAAAGACTTAGAGTTTTAAGTGGGTGATAAAGAGTTCTTATGAATATCTCCTTGGAAGAGAGTAATGAGATTTGGAAAGAAGGGAAAGTTGAGCCCTAGGTATATCGGTCCTTTCGAAATACTAAATCGTGATGGGAAAGTAGCTTACCAATTGGCGCTTCCACCGAATCTCTCCCAAGTTCATGATGTGTTCTATGTATCTCTCCTGAGAAAGTACATACCTGATCCTTCATTTGATTGTTATAAAGTGATGAATTTCGAGGGATAAATTCATTTTAAGGGGTTTAGAATGTAACACCCGAGACTTTTATGAGAAATATTTTGTTTTTATGTTATATAAATCATCAAAGGAATCTTTCACTACACACAACACCATCTTGGCTTGCTTTACACGCAATCGCGACCTTCCTCTATAGCTTGCATCGTACGCAATACCGAGTTTCACTAAACAACGATATGCTATTAAAATATTATTAAAACTATCCATTATGAATAGTAATACCAACTTTTTGAAATTTTGTAAATTTTATTTTTCAAAATTGACGTCATTTTTGGATTCGGAATAATGAAATTAGCCTAGGGTAAAATTTTTGTATTTTTTTGGAAACTTTCAATTTTTGTTGAATAGTGAAAACACTGGGTTACTATTTAAAAAAACCGAATTTTTATTTAAATAATTATTTATTTTATTTAAATTTATTTTAGGTCAAAATTGATACATAATACCTATATAAGTTCAATGAAATTCATTGGAGTAATTTTATAATAATTTTAGATATATAAAAATTTTATTGAACTTTTCACCGTCTTTTACCCACCTCCTAGGAGAATTTGCAAATTTACATAAAACTTAATTTTTACCGCTTTTGTGAGTGGAATTTCAAAAATACAAGATACATGGTTGATGTTAGTAAGAAAAATGTGGTTCAATGAGATGAAAATAATTTTTGGTGAATAGTAACTTTTTACTTTTTTTTACCACGGTTAAAACTAAATAGGGTAATTAAGGGTAAAAATGATATTATTATTACCCTAACACATGTCATAATTCTATTGGATAAGTGTAATTAGACCAAAAAAAACCTTAGGAATAAAATATGACCATTTAGACCCACTTGTATTAGATTAGGACATTTACTATTAATTTATTTAAAGAAGGTTTAAAATAGTTAAAATCAAAGTTTAATAAGTAAATAATTTTTAATATAGAGTTATAAATAAGATAAATTCAACTATAAATATTCATTAGAAATTTAAAAAGATTTCATACATAATGGTATTTTATTTGTAATTTTTAGACAATAAATAATTTAATTTATTTACGACACAATGATGATTCAGTAATTATCTTATTAATGAAATATTGGAATAATTGATGTTATAAATACCAAAATAAATGTAATTTGAGACTTTTTATGAATTAAATTAATTTTCTATGTTAATATGACATGTTAGTATTGATTTAAATAACCTTTATGGAACTAATATTTCTGGTATGATTTTCACAAAAATCAATTACCAAATAGTGTCAAAATTGACATAAAATAGTTTTTAAAACAAATATTATATTATTAATTGTAATTTTATTCCTAAAAATCTAAGGTTCGGAAAAATGACTCAGATAAGGTTATATATATTAATAATAAACAACTTGGGGTTGTTTGGGCTTGTTATAGTAAGTTTATTAACCTTATAGTGTAAGAAAACAAGAAGACACGGTAAAAGTAGAATTATTTAACTTAAAGTTAAATCTAAATGATAAGGTTAAAATAGAAACCTAAACTTGTATAAATTATATTTTATAAGAGGATTTCGACCCATCCCCACCTTATCTTCGAAATAAATCAATTTGGAGCTATTTAAAACTGAATATGACTTTATTATAAAATAATATTTTTAGTTTTTTCAAAGGTGCCCCTCTCCTCCCTTATAAAAGGACACCTCATCCCTCTTCCTCACACCACTTTGAGCCTTAAAGATCGGAAAAATCATGAAAATTTATCCTCTAAACATCCCTAGAAACATTCTAGAGGTCCTGGTATTCTTCAAATACCAATGTTAGTGCCCTAAAAGGAGGTCTCAAAGAGGCGCTTCAAAGAAGAGGTAATGTCCGTTACCGATTCTTTCAACTTTATTTCTTATTTCACTTCTTCTTATTGAGTTGTTTCATTATGAAGTAATAAAATTAGTATCACTCATATAATGATATGTTATTATAAGTACGAAACAACCCTATTTCACCATCTATCCATCCTACGGAAAATGAAATCACCGCGCGTGCATTCGTACGGAATACCGTCTCCACGCCGTGGTGTAATCTATTTTCCACCACCACCTTACTTGGATGGGTATAATGATGTAAATAATAACTATATATGATTATTTTAAAGTTATATTGATTCTGAAATAGTATACATACACTCCAATACAATTCCATGATCATGGGAACAATATCATCGCTCGTGCGTACGTACGACCTACCGTCTCCACGATGTGATGCGACTCGTTCTACATGATCTTCATTTCATAATGATTATATAAATGAATTTAATGAATAAATATGATATATATTACACTAATACCATTTTGTAAATGAGTTATATATAACCTAAAAGAAGAATAAAAATTTATTCGACAAAACGCGCATAAGAACAAAAAGCAATAAACACCCGAATAACAAGTAACAATGAAATATTACTAATAAAAAGCTAAGAATATGACCATATATGATATCATAACAATGAGTATGATTCTTAAATAAGTCAATTACATTATTTAAATAATTATACATGAGGTTCGGACACTTACGAAGCAAATCAGACCTAAGGTAAGGGAAAATCTTGCAATCTCATTTTTATCCGAGATTGTTTATACTTCGGTAATTACTGGGGCATATTTATCATCCACATCCATGTTTCCTAAATATGTAATATTATTTACATACACCTAAAATTGTATAAATCCAATTTTACCCTTCGGTGAGTTTTTAGTAAAAGATATGAAAGGAATCTTTTGTCGTTTTTCGTACAAGGTACTTTTTGACTTTTCCGACAAAAGTACGAGAAGAATGTTTTTTTAAATTATATGGCATGAATGATTTTTTAAAACATTATTTACAAGAATATTTCTTTACAAGTTTTCAAGTTTATTTTTAATTAACTTATTTTAGTTTAGAATTGTATGACATGTTAAGAAAGGAAAAGTGTTTTTGAAGTAGAGAGGATATTTTCTTCAAGAATGGAGTTCAAGTGTTTTATCAAAATTATTTTCCATCTAAGATAATAAAGGTTTCTGTTTCTATCCCTATTATTAAATTGATTTGAGTATGTTGTGATGAAATTATTTTTATTAATTCCTTTATCTTATATGAATTGTTTTATGATGTCACGATGTTTAAGAATCCCATTTTTTTTACATGGGTTATGCTATGATGTATGGTTTATGATTTTGTGGAACACATAAGAATGGTATCATTATGAGATGGGTGGGAACTATATCTACCTCCAATGAATTGGGTAAAGATTTTATATCTCATGAGATAGACATGGCTGGAACGGCAGGTTAAACTGGTTTAGTGAAATAGGACTGAAATGAGGAATGAACTCGGTTCAGAAATGGACTTTGTCCACTAAGATAGTCTTGGAAATGAGTCTTGACTAATAAGAAATGATTCTCTATGATTATGTGTGTATTCCACAAAGATTCATGTTTTAAGTTATGATTATTGTGATTACATTTCACTACCATGATTTATCCCATGTTATGAAATTATGATCTCTTTTGCAGGGTAAGATTTCCAAATTGTTATGTTCTTATGAATATGATGTGATTGATATTTCTTTTTTTTAACCTTACTGAGAATTTGAGCTCACCCTTTTGTATGTTTTCTTTCCCCAGGTCAGGAAGAAGGTTATTAAGTATGATATGCCAAAAGGGACTATAGATATGATGAAACAAATGAGAGACAATGTAGATGATTTATTAACTAGTTGTTTATGTTTCCCAGTTTCTAAAGACACTATACCTATAGGGTCCATTCATGGTTTTGTTATATGTTATAATAAGTGTACTTATATTTTAAAGCACTAACAATGTATGTAAAGTATGGGTCGTTATAAGTTGAGTATTCACTCTACATGGTTCTTGTTATTTCTTGAAGAATATGATTTCTTCTTTCAACAACACTTTTTCTAAGGAGTTCTAGGGGATGATAAATTATGTGTAATGCCTTTATTACTACAAAAAGTTTTAAAATTATAATTTTAAATTTCTCCACCATGATCACAATGAATAGTTATCAAGGGAAGGTTTGTCTCATTATTAAATTTGGCTAAAAAAGTTTTAAATTAAAAAAGGCTTCATATTTCTTTGCTAGAAAATAAACCCATATATATCTAGTGTAATCATCAGCCAAAAAAAACATAATACTTTCCACTAATAATTGAAATATTTATAGGACCAAAAATATCAATCTGTATTAATTGTACAACATCATGAGTTTAGACTTCACTAATAGATTTAAAACTAGAATTATGTTTCTTACCAAATTGACAAGGGTCACAAACATTTGAAGAATAAATCTTAAATGTCGGTAGATCCTTAACAATATTTTTATTAGTCAATTTACATAACTTTATAAGGTTATAGTGTCCTAACCTTCTATTCCATAACCAAGATTGATATTTCATTACACTAAAAAAAGGTAATTCTTGGATTCTAATGTCTTCTATGTTAAGTATGTAACCATTCTCATGACGATTTTCACAAAGAATGTATTCATCCTTGGAATTGTGTATTAAACATTTTTCATTTCTAAAATTCACAAGGTAAACTTCATCACATAATTGACTTATTCTTATAAGGTTGTGCTTATGGACTTTAACAAACAAAAAATTTGAAATTAAAGCTTTACCAATAATAATAGTGTTACCTATACCAATAAACTCTCCTTGAGATTTATCTCTTAAGGTAACATTTCCACCTTTCATCTTGACAATATTTTCAAATAAATCATTGATATCAGTCATATGCTAGGAACAACCACAATCCATGTACCAGGTTTTCTTGGTTTTTTTACTTTATTTACCTGAAAACAAAACAATTATACTTTTAGTACACAAAAATTCTTGGGTTTGAAAATGTTAGAAAACAAAATTTTAGGAATCCATATTTGTTTGGAAAAAAGGATTTGTGAGATCTTAAAAATTGAATTTTATTAAGGGAAATTTTTTTATTTTAGTGGCCTCCATTTTTTCATTTTTTTATAAAAAGGTGTACTTTTTAGAGCAAAGTAATTATTACTAAAAACTGGTTTTTTATGATTATACCCTATTACAGAACTAGTACCATGAGGGTGGATTTGTTTATACATTTTATCAAAACCTTCCTTACAAAAAGTAATGTTTGAAAAAAAAATCTTCAAGAATAAATTTCATACATTTTTTTGATAACAAAATTATTATCCTCACAATTATTAATTTACTAATAATGATTAGTTTCTAAAATATTTTTCTTAGAAATGAATTTTTAAAAATATTTAGAAATTCTACCTTTTTCAGAAATAATTTTTTTGAGATTATTTGAAATAGTTTCAATTTTAAAAGAAATATTATCATGATATTTAGAAATATCTTATTCTTCTTTTTTCAAAATATTTATCTTAATATTTCCCTTTTCAATTTTTTTATTAAATTTTAAATTTTCATTTTCAAGGTGTTTGGAAAATCTAGACACTTCATCATAAGAAGGTAAAGAATTATGTTCTATTGAGGAAGATTCTTTATTTGAAAAATAGAATCCTTCTCATCAGGATAATTTTAATTTAAATAAATATTAGTTAAGGAATCGGTTGTATATACCTTTTCCTTAAAACCTTGATTTTCAATAGGTATTCTAGAAAAGGACTATAACATCCTAGCCCAACTTACCATCGAACCGATAGCCGGACCGGTCACCACATGACCTCAAGTGTGCCTCTCCATATTCCAGAGGATACCGACTAGCAGTGAGGGTGTAAGGATGGTCATTGGGGAGACTATACCCTCATATCAACGTTTTCACATAAGTATAATAATATATAAATAGATGACAGTGGTGGAATTGAATTGTAATATCAACTCAATAAATAAAATGGCCAATGCCAGTTTATACAATGTATGCATGTCATGGTGGTACATATCTGAAAGTAGTAAACATACCAGCATGCTTTACATCTTAGTACATAAAATAATGAAAATATCCAAAGCCCCAAGGGAGATCTCCATGAGCATCCTGAGTTCATGCTCGATCCCTTGCTCCTAACTTCCAGGTACATGGAAATAGCACAGTCAAGATCTCATAGTCCTACAAACAAGTAGAGTCTACTCAGGTACCCCAGTGCAATGGTGGCCTAAATAGGGTGTGAGATATAAATCTCAGTAGTTTGGGACCACCAATTTCTAGCTCAATCTAGACAATGCAATAACATTTAATAGTGTACAAGTATATCGAAGCAATAATAGAATTTAATAAATAACCAACAACCTATCCACGTTCGAAGGGACACCTAACGGTGATACCTGCTTCAACCCATGGCTGGTTTATCTGATCAAGTCAATTATATATATATATTAACAATGTATATATATATATATATAAACAGATGGATATGCTTATCATCCTCTTATATGAACCAAGCGTGTACCAACACCAAATGGACATATACCCTGGATACTATTTCTAGCTGGACCAAGACGTAATGCACAAACATTCATTACCCAGGGAAGTGCTCATGGTATTTCCCCTAGCCTAAAATCTAAGTTCTCTCATGGTCTCATGGAAATAAATATGGAAGCTCACATGGTCTTCCTACCCGAGGCTCTCACGATCCTTTGGAAAATGATATTGGATGGATCGGTACATAACACATAGATATCCAACACCAAGAGTAGCACACTCGGTCTATCCCCTGGCACAACTCCACGATCTCTCATGGTCTTTGTAGGATAAACACAAAAACTAACATATTCTTTCTCCGTAAGGGCTCTCACGGTCCCTTGGTTTACCTACCTATAAAAGGTGTAACCATTCAAAACATATAATGCATGAATCATGTAACCTCTCATGCATTTCAATAGCCCATTTCAATTACATATAATAAAGCATATTCACATTTATACTTAAGGAAAACCATTTTAAGTATTTCAATTAAAACATTAACATGGTCTTAATATTACACTCAAAAACATAAGGCAAGGGCCTCTCATTCATCTCATTGTTCATACTCAAATCCATTAGTTAACTCAAAAATTAACTAGCTACACAAATACCATTAATTAATTCATTCATTAATAAATCAACAATAAAAATCATATCTCCTAATTAATTTTCTAGAATTAATTATCTCATTCTAAATCTCAACTCTCCATAATCTATTCCATAATTAAATATCTAGATCATAATATCAAAGGAACATAATTAATTCACAATTAATTATCTCAACTTAGCTAAATCAATATCTCTTCATTAATCCCCCAATTAATTATCTATATTACAATCTCAAAGAATATAATTAATTCACAATTAATTATCTCAACTTATCCAATTTAATATATATCATCATTAATGCCTTGATTAATTATCTCAATTACAAAACTCAAAGCCCAAAATTAATTCACAATTAATTATCTCAAGGAAACCATTTCTGTAACGACCCGAAATTTTTAAATAAATTTTGTTTCCTAATTTTATGTGTTATTGTTATACTCAACAAAAATGTTTTATTTGATAAACATGATTATAATTAAAATGAGATCAGTGGGTTTTGACTATTATATAACCATCGGTCAACATGACCGTTGTGAACAAAATGTTTTGATTATTGTCTCTAAATATAAGTAATCTTGGTTAATTATTATAGAAAGAAGATTCGATGGCCTCACCTAGTAGTCCTGGACCGATCGAAGCCCATCTAACAGAGCTTGGGAAGGAGGTAGCACCACTGGGCTTTGCTCTGGATCAAATCCAATCCGAACTTCATCATGTGAAGCTGGAACGGAATCGCCTTCGTGAGAAGTTCAAACTGATAGAAATTACTACTCGGACAATGTTGACTGAGCCACCCCAAGCTTCTATCACCCTAGCACACCTTACTCTTAGGTCCTATGCTGGTATTATAAGGGGTTATGTAACGAGACCGTAACTACCCTGTGTAATCCTTATTTTAAATAAAAATTGGGATTTCTTCTTATGATGAAGTTTATGAATTTTGAAATTATCGGATAAATATAGTATGCATATTTTTGATGAATTTTAGAAAAAGGATATTTTAAATATATTTATGTAAACCCTAAATAATTAAAAATGTGTAATTATTTTCAAAAAAAGGTCTTCTGTAATTATGTTCAGTACTAAATTTAGAATCTAATAAGACCAACTTGATTTTTGATGAATAGTAAATTATGAATAGTGATTTTATGATTAGGATTAGTAATATGACCAAATGGATTAGTAATCTCACTTAAAGAAAGTTTTAAAATAATCTAGGCACCTTGATTAAGTAATGTGATTCAATAAAATAGTTAAATAACGGTTTCATTGATTATTATTCAAGTATTAGTTTTTTCGGGTGAATAGTGTTTTTTTAATTAAAAATTTAATTAAAAATAATTAGAAAATTATTTTTATCAAAATGACTTTATTTTTGAACTCAGAGCATCGATAATATGTTATGGTAATTTTTGGGGTTTTTTCTGAAAAAAATGAATTTTCTATGAATAGTGTTTTTCTTTAAAAATTAAATTAAAAATATTTAGAAAAATATTTTTATAAAATGGATTTCATTTTTGAAATCAGAGCATTGATATTTGGTTAATGTTAAATTTTGGGATTTTTCTGAGAAAGTTGAATTTTCAGTGAATAGTAAAAATACAGTTTTAGGGTTTCAGTATGTTTAATGACATCATAACGGTGTCATGATGATGTCATGAGATCTTTTGAGGGTTGGCCGGCCAAGGGTGATGAATTATTGTTTTGGGGGCCCCATGTGGCCTAACTCCATGATAAATGACAAGGGAGAGCACATGGGTTTGAGAAAAGCACATGTGAGGTGTCCCTTGGCCATTAATGCCTTGTCCCCTCACTTTCCCTATAAATACCAAGCCCTCCTCTCATCCATTCTACTCCCTACTCATTCACAACGAATTTCTGGTCTCATTACCTCCCAAGGAGTCCTCCCAAGGTTCCCCCAAGCCCTCAAGGTCCCACCCTTTGAGGTTTAAGAGTTACATTTTAAGGTAAGGGATCCGACCTCTCTCTTTCTTTTCAAGTAATCTCTTTTATGTCCTTTCTTTTATACTACATGTTCTTATGTTGGAGGATGTTATTTTATATTCATCCTACTGCCTATTTCATGTTCATATGATGAGAGACCCCCCCTTGCTCTCATCAATTCGTTTTAATGATGTTTTTAGTGGCGCCGTTAGGCTGCCGAATTTTTAAGTGGTTCTTCACCCTTCTCGTTTTGATGTTCTACTTTCATGTCAATTATTTCAAGTTTCTTTTTGTTATATTGGGGTATGATCTCTATATATATCATACTGGACTCTTATTTTCATATGATGAGAGACCCAATTTGATCTCTTCAATTCAGTATTTTGATGTTTTAAGTGGCGCCGTTAGGCTGCCGAATTTTTAAGTGGTTCTTCACCCTTCTCGTTTTGAAGTTCTACTTTCATGTCAATTATTTCAAGTTACTTTTTGTTATATTGGGGTATGATCTCTATATATATCATACTGGAATCTTATGTTCATATGATGAGAGAACCCATTTGATCTCTTCAATTCAGTATTTTGATGTTTTAAGTGGCGCCGTTAGGCTGCCGAAATTTTAAGTGGTTCTTCACCCTTCTCGTTTTGAAGTTCTACTTTCATGTCAATTCTTTCAAGTTCCTTTTTGTTATGTTGGGGAATTATCTCTATATCTATCATACTGAACTCTTATGTTCACATGATGATAGATCCTATTTGATCTTTTCAAATCATTGTTTGTTGAGGTTTAAGTAATGCCGTTAGGCTGCCGAACTTTCATAAGAGAAATCTAATTTTTTTCTTCTTTCCATGTTTTTCATTTCAAATGGTATGTCCTTGAAATATCATTACCATGATCATGTATCCTTCTTATTCTGTTCATGTACTATTTTATGGGTCATTTATGAATGTTTTACCCATTTTACCTCTCTTTTAATGTCTTCTAAAACCTCGGAACATTGCCGTTATGCTGCAGAATTTCTGTCTCAAAATGTCTATCTCTTTTTCTAAAGTCCTTTTATTTTATTAAGTGAATACTCAAAGCTCTTTCTTCTAAAGGGGTATTCACATATAAACCAAAATGTTCTATTTTAAATTCTGGGATTTACATACATGAGACCCACCTTCCTTTTCTGTGGGTTTTAAAGTGACGTAAAGATCATGTCTTTAAAGAAGTTTTTAAAACGTTATGATTATGAAATGAAACCCATTTATTTTATGCTATATGGGTTATTTATGAAATGTTTGATGATGATATATGTGGCTCACATGATAATAAAGGCAAATTTAAGGGTGCGCCCTGATAGCGCTCCAATGCATTGGGTAAAGACTTAATCTCTAGAGATGACCATTTTAACGACGCCTTGGTGAATAACCTTGGTAATTTTTAACGACACCTTGGGGATGGACCTTGGTGAAACGAAACGATTGTCAATATTAAATGTTGCAGCCACATCTTCATGTTATGAAAAAGTTTTATTTTTATTATGATATGCCTCATGATTTCATTTTCATGCATTAAAGTTCTTTTCATGACTTTATTGATGTATCTCAAGTTCATATGTAAAATGTTTCACTTGTTTCCCTTGTTGGGCCTTATGCTCACCCTTCCTTTTGATGTATGTCCCCAGGTTATGAGATGTAGTAATGAGCCTAGGGTGAACATGAGGAGAAGCCTTTAAAGTGTTTAAGAAGAATGTTTTTTTTTGTTTCATGTTTTATGTTCCTTGTTTCCAAGACACTAAACCTTAAAGATCCTCAGTTCCGTGTAATGGAATGAAAAGTTATGTTATAAAAAGACGGGATGCTATAGTTGGTATCAAAGGATGGTTTAGTTATTTGTGGAAATTAGGATATGAAAACTCTAGGAGGAACCCTATAGAAAAGTTTAATATATGAAATCTTCCTGGTATTTTGGTGAGTATTGAGTAAGGGGTTTCCAAGCAAATACATCCCTGTCTGGATACGAGCAGGTAGAGGTGGCTCTGGCACAGATGTACATAGGGGTAAAACCCGAAAACACCGCTTTGAGCTAGACTCGAACGGGAACTGGTACACGACAACGGGCCTTGCTGCACTCTTGGTTACGACACTCCCGGGGGATATGCTTTGGTAAATTCATAAGCTTGGTATGAACCATTGTTAAAGGAACAAAGATAAAATAAAATAAAGGTTCAAATAATAATATATGATCATTCATAACCTAGATGGGAACCTAGGAGATCACAACTTAGGGTATACCTTTCATATTCAAGTTATCCTTATATGCTTTCAGTTCCTTTTCATGATTATTAGCTAAGTACTTAAGCCCCTAATTATGCTTTCTCTTCTTAGTTAATGGTGGGAAATGGAAGAAAATGTTCCGACAACCAATGTGATAGGAAATGCGACGATTTTCGTATTAATATGACAGGGATGATTAGGGGATTAAAATATGATTATTATTTTGGAAGACGTTCATTATTTTGGGAACCATATTTGATCGAGGTAAATAGATTACTACGGTATTTTCATTGAGGAGTAAGGTTGACTTATATTTTGAAGAATCGATGAATTTAAGGTGAACTTATAGTAATTTAGGTTACTTATGGGAATGAATAACCTATCTTGGGTAAAATATGTTTAGGTTAGCTACTTTTTTATAAGATGTTAGGAGTGGTTGATGTTGTCTGGAGATGAACAATGAAGTTGTTTTGGAAGACTATGTTATCAAATCCTTATTGTATTTGGGTTTCAATCTTAGTTTGGTTTGTTTTGAGGAATTTTAAGGACCGTTATTTATGGAATGGTCTATGATGAACTTTGGTTAGTACCATGGAACTTTGATGATTTAAAAGTAGTTTCCATTCCTATGGGATTCTTTCTTTTGAAGAGTTGTTTTACCTTAACCTTTCAGTTTTTGGGATAATGTTTAAAGATAGAATAAATAGATAGTTAATCTTTTGTAGATTATGTGATTCTATAGAAGATGATTCTTGTGCTTTTATGAGACCAAGTGTTTTTGAATTCTCATCATTTGGAGAAAAGATTAGCGTTGGTAGGGACTTGTTAGAGGATGAAACTCTACTTGAAGGTAGGTATATTTTCTTATGTTTTTGTTCTATGTAGTAAATTAAATCCTCAAAATTATGAAAAGAAACGTAAAACAAAAATGTTGTTGGTTTACGTTTCCTACTAGGTAATCAAAGACCGTTTACACACATCATAAGTTTGGGATTTTCTCATGGTTAACTTTCTCCTAATCATGTTCTCTATCACTCTCCCTCAGAACTTGACCCTTTGTTTTTTCCTCCATGTCCATGTTTTCCTACATGGAACCCTAGTGTGGGTTAACTCGGGTGACCATTGTACTTCCCTTTATTTATTTTAAAGTAATAGTTTTACTGACTCCTTTTCCGATGTGGGACTTTCAATGAAATTTCAAAACCCAGTTTTAAAATTGCGAGGACACAATTTCTTAAGGGGGGAAGATTGTAACGACCCGAAATTTTTAAATAAATTTTGTTTCCTAATTTTATGTGTTATTGTTATACTCAACAAAAATGTTTTATTTGATAAACATGATTATAATTAAAATGAGATCAGTGGGTTTTGACTATTATATAACCATCGGTCAACATGACCGCTGTGAACAAAATGTTTTGATTATTGTCTCTAAATATAAGTAATCTTGGTTAATTATTATAGAAAGAAGATTCGATGGCCTCACCTAGTAGTCCTGGACCGATCGAAGCCCATCTAACAGAGCTTGGGAAGGAGGTAGCACCACTGGGCTTTGCTCTGGATCAAATCCAAGCCGAACTTCATCATGTGAAGCTGGAACGGAATCGCCTTCGTGAGAAGTTCAAACTGATAGAAATTACTACTCGGGCAATGTTGACTGAGCCACCCCAAGCTTCTATCACCCTAGCACACCTTACTCTTAGGTCCTATGCTGGTATTATAAGGGGTTATGTAACGAGACCGTAACTACCTTGTGTAATCCTTGTTTTAAATAAAAATTGGGATTTCTTCTTATGATGAAGTTTATGCATTTTGAAATTACCGGATAAATATAGTATGCATATTTTTGATGAATTTTAGAAAAAGGATATTTTAAATATGTTTATGTAAACCCTAAATAATTAAAAATGTGTAATTATTTTCAAAAAAAGGTCTTCTGCAATTATGTTCAGTACTAAATTTAGAATCTAATAAGACCAACTTGATTTTTGATGAATAGTAAATTATGAATAGTGATTTTATGATTAGGATTAGTAATATGACCAAATGGATTAGTAATCTCACTTAAAGAAAGTTTTAAAATAATCTAGGCACCTTGATTAAGTAATGTGATTCAATAAAATAGTTAAATAACGGTTTCATTGATTATTATTCAAGTATTAGTTTTTTCGGGTGAATAGTGTTTTTTTTAATTAAAAATTTAATTAAAAATAATTAGAAAATTATTTTTATCAAAATGACTTTATTTTTGAACTCAGAGCATCGATAATATGTTATGGTAATTTTTGGGGTTTTTTCTGAAAAAAATGAATTTTCTATGAATAGTGTTTTTATTTAAAAATTAAATTAAAAATATTTAGAATTTTTTTTTTATAAAATGGATTTCATTTTTGAAATCAGAGAATTGATATTTGGTTAATGTTAAATTTTGGGATTTTTCTGAGAAAGTTGAATTTTCAGTGAATAGTAAAAATACAGTTTTTGGGTTTCGGTATGTTTAATGACATCATAACGGTGTCATGATGATGTCATGAGATCTTTTGAGGGTTGGCCGGCCAAGGGTGATGAATTATTGTTTTGGGGGCCCCATGTGGCCTAACTCCATGATAAATGACAAGGGAGAGCACATGGGTTTGAGAAAAGCACATGTGAGGTGTCCCTTGTCCATTAATGCCTTGTCCCCTCACTTTCCTTATAAATACCAAGCCCTCCTCTCATCCATTCGACTCCCCACTCATTCCCAACGAATTTATGGTCTCATTACCTCCCAAGGAGTCCTCCCAAGGTGCCCCCAAGCCCTCAAGGTCCCACCCTTTGAGGTTTAAGAGTTACATTTTAAGGTAAGGGATCCGACCTCTCTCTTTCTTTTCAAGTAATCTCTTTTATGTCCTTTCTTTTATACTCCATGTTCTTATGTTGGAGGATGTTATTTTATATTCATCCTACTTCCTATTTCATGTTCATATGATGAGAGACCCCCCCTTGCTTTCATCAATTCGTTTTAATGATGTTTTAAGTGGCGTCGTTAGGCTGCCGAATTTTTAAGTGGTTCTTCACCCTTCTCGTTTTGAAGTTCTACTTTCATGTCAATTATTTCAAGTTCCTTTTTGTTATATTGGGGTATGATCTCTATATATATCATACTGGACTCTTATGTTCATATGATGAGAGACCCAATTTGATCTCTTCAATTCAGTATTTTGATGTTTTAAGTGGCGCCGTTAGGCTGCCGAATTTTTAAGTGGTTCTTCACCCTTCTCGTTTTGAAGTTCTACTTTCATGTCAATTATTTCAAGTTCCTTTTTGTTATATTGGGGTATGATCTCTATATATATCATACTGGACTCTTATGTTCATATGATGAGAGACCCCATTTGATCTCTTCAATTCAGTATTTTGATGTTTTAAGTGGCGCCGTTAGGCTGCCGAAATTTTAAGTGGTTCTTCACCCTTCTCGTTTTGAAGTTCTACTTTCATGTCAATTCTTTCAAGTTCCTTTTTGTTATGTTGGGGAATTATCTCTATATCTATCATACTTAACTCTTATGTTCACATGATGAGATATCCTATTTGATCTTTTCAAATCATTGTTTGTTGAGGTTTAAGTAACGCCGTTAGGCTGCCGAACTTTCATAAGAGAAATCTAATTTTTTTTTCTTCCTTCCATGTTTTTCATTTCAAATGGTATGTCCTTGAAATCTCATTACCATGATCATGTATCCTTATTATTCTGTCCATGTACTATTTTATGGGTCATTTATGAATGTTTGACCCATTTTACCTCTCTTTTAATGTCTTCTAAAACCTCGGAACATTGCCGTTATGCTGCAGAATTTTTGTCTCAAAATGTCTATCTCTTTTTCTAAAGTCCTTTTATTTTATTAAGTGAATACTCAAAGCTCTTTCTTCTAAAGGGGTATTCACATATATACCAAAATGTTCTATTTTAAATTCTGGGATTTACATACATGAGACCCACCTTCCTTTTCTGTGGGTTTTAAAGTGACGTAAAGATCATGTCTTTAAAGCAGTTTTTAAAACGTTATGATTATGAAATGAAACCCATTTATTTTATGCTATATGGGTTATTTATGAAATTTTTGATGATGATATATGTGTCTCACATGATAATAAAGGCAAATTTAAGGGTGCGCCCTGATAGCGCTCCAATGCATTGGGTAAAGACTTAATCTCAAGAGATGACCATTTTAACGACGCCTTGGTGAATAACCTTGGTAATTTTTAACGACACCTTGGGGATGGACCTTGGTGAAACGAAACGATTGTCAATATTAAATGTTGTAGCCACATCTTCATGTTATGAAAAAGTTTTATTTTTATTATGATATGCCTCGTGATTTCATTTTCATGCATTAAAGTTCTTTTCATGACTTTATTGATGTATCTCAAGTTCATATGTAAAATGTTTCACTTGTTTCCCTTGCTGGGCCTTATGCTCACCCTTCCTTTTGATGTATGTCCCCAGGTTATGAGATGCAGTAATGAGCCTAGGGTGAACATGAGGGGAAGCCTTTCAAGTGTTTAAGAAGAATGTTTTTTTTGTTTCATGTTTTATGTTCCTTGTTTCCAAGACACCAAACCTTAAAGATCCTCAGTTCCGTGTAATGGAATGAAAAGTTATGTTATAAAAAGACGGGATGCTATAATTTCAATTTCATATAATTAATTCACAAATTAATTATCTATAATGCAACCATTTCAATATCACACAAGTAATTCACAACTTAATTATCTCAAGGAAACAATTTCAATATCTCATAATTAATTCACAAATTAATAATTTCAAGGAAACCATTTTAATATCATATAATTAATTCGAAAATAAATTATATCAAGGAAACTGTTTCAATATAACATAATATAATTCAAAATGAATTATCTCAAGGTAACCATTTAAATATAACATAATTAATTCACAAATGAATTATCTTAAGGAGACCATTTCAAAATCACATAATTAATTTACTAATTAATTATCTCAAGGAAACCATTTCAATATCACATAATTAATTCCCAAATTAATTATCCCAAGGAAACCATTTCAATATCACATAATTAATTCCCAAATTAATTATCTCAAGGAAACTATTTTAATATCACATAATTAATTAAAAAATTAATTATCTCAAATCAACTATTTCAATGTCACATAATTAATTCAAAAATTAATTATCTCTAATGAAAACATTTCAATATCACATAATTAATTCGCAAATTAATTATCTCAAGGAAACTATTTCAATATCACATAATTAATTCAAAAATTAATTATCTCAAGGAAATTGTTTGAATGTCAAATAATTAATTCAAAAATTAATTATCTCAAGGAAACCATTTTAATATCATATAATTAATCCAAAAATTAATTATCACTAATGAAACAATTTCAATACCACATAATTAATTACCTGATTAATTATCTAAATTACAATTTCAAAGCTCATAATTAATTCACAATTAATTTTCTCAATATATTCCACTCATTAATTCATAATTAATTGTCTCATCTTATCCCGACCAAAACTCATAATTACCACTTAACACAACTTCTTCAACATGTAAGGTCGGAAATATAAAAACACCTATCAGCAAGCTAAACGAACACATAATTCTAATCCTTATGTTTTTATCTTGATGGCAGTGCACCTCTGTTGGAGGGTTTTTATTAAAAAATGCGATTTTTTAATCTAACAAAACATTTTATACCAATAAACAATACATTCAGAATTTGTAGTCAAATTCATCAAAAATAGTAATTAAATAACTATTGTGTTCTATTAATTAAGCAAAGTTGAGGACCCTACCTCAAAGAATTGTTTGATTCAATAAAATCTCACATAAAATTCTATCTTCTCACATAAAAACACCTCAAAAATATCACGTGTTCAATCCAAATTAGTCGCAACACCTTAACAATAATATTCTCCACCCAAGATTAGTGTGGTAGGGATCAAGACACACCAAATTAATCAACCTCAACTCAACTACACTATAAACACCTAATTCAAGGGGTGAGAAACCAATTATCAGGTATATATCCTTTCCCAAATATAACAACGATAAACATAATCAAGCCGAATCGCTTCTCCTTTGGAGGCGGTCATCGAAATATGAACCAACGGGTCCCAAGACAACATTTTCACCACCTAAAATCAGAAGAAACAAAGAAACCGAATCAATCTTGGACCTTAGGGTTTCGTCCTAATAGAGACAGGGTGATGGAGAACCAAAAAAGATGACAAGAAGTATGAAATTCATGGAAAAAGACTTACCTCTCTAAGATAAACAACTTCTGTGAAGAGACCACCATGATCTGGCGTGCAGAGAGGGAGCCAGGAGGATGGGTGGTGCACCACCCATGGGAGAGCCAAGAGGGGGGTCACGCCTCAACCAGGTTGTGCACATCTCCCTATTTATTTCCCCTCTAATAATTATAATAACTAATATAATAACAATAATAATAACACCCATATTGTTATTATTATCATTTAATTAAAATTATTCTTTAATAAACCCCAAACTCCCCATTTACACCTCATTTACACCTCATTTAATTAAATTCCTTTCAACCAAATTTAATTAAATAAATTATTCAAATCATCTTCATTTAATTAAATTTACTCAATATAATTTAATTAAATCAATTACCTCATTCAACATCATTTAATTAATTTCTCTTCAACACAATTTAATTAAAATAATTCTCTATTTAAAACCCTCATTTAATTAAATTGCCTTTAGTGGATTTAATTAAATAAAAACTCCAACCCGTGACCACTTAATTAAATTATCTCAACCAGTTTTAATTAAATAAAACCCTCATTTCACATCAATTAATTAAATTCCTGTTATCCTTGAATTTAATTAAATAAAACCCCTATTTCACAAAATTTAATTAAATCCATTTTCCTGGAATTTTATTAAATAAATTAACCCAAAATTCAATGTTGGGTAAGGTGCATGGTTTAACTCACGTGGTCTAGCAGATCGTGCATCTGCTGCTGGACACATGATTTAACATGCACAACTAGCCTGCATGGTTTAAATAATCGTGTGCAGCCCGTGCGAATACCACTATCTCGGCTTTAGTAAGCTACATGATTTGACCCACATGGTTTGACTAACCGTGTGTATCCCATGAAAACCCTCTGAAACTCCTTTTTTAAAAACTCAGTTTCTGGGTTCGGTGCTCCTAAAACCCATTGAGCCACCTATGAAACCCTTAAAGCCTTTACCCAAGCCCGTTATCAACACTTTAAATGATCCCTACTCGTGAAACATCATCATGAAGCATGGTTTTAAAACCAAACCTTCTAATAAATGAAAAAGTTCAAAAACATTCTTATTTTAACCCACTTCAAAAATAGAGGACTTTATAATCTATCCACCTTAAAAACTACTCATCCCCGAGAAGCCATCGGGAACTACTAAAACATAAACCAACCCACCAAGGTCATAAAGTCTCATTTGAATGATCATGTTGTGTTTCTAAACACTGAATGCACCTTTAACCAAAATGCAGGATTAAAGGATTAAGCCTTTAAAAACCCAATCCAATACTCAAAAACCAACCCAAAAAATCGAAACAACACATAACCAAGCCCACACAACTAAAGACATGATACAGTCATCATCTCTTAAACCATCTACCCATTAGTTCTTTCCACCAATGGTCTTTTCATTTAGCAGTCAAACTCCCAAACCATGACTCTTTCCTTGAAATTCATCACCAACCCAAAGAACCCCCACTCTCCCATAAACCAGAGGCATCCCTTTAAAATGATTTCATCACCAACCACACATATACCAAAGTCCCTACCCATCTTCCAATGACCTTTCCAAGCCAAGCCATCACTTGGATATTTCAAAAATGTCATGCCCCAGCAAGAATAATGGTGTAACCCATAGAACCACACATCCCGCATACAACCCAGATAACAACCACTTATGAAGCCCATGAGTTTTAAAAATTTAGCACGGAATTAGACTGACACTATCTTAGTTTCTCTATGATGAGGTTAATATAGGGGACATGCTTGTATTATTCATAAGATCGCACTAATAGTCAACCCAGTCCACCAAAACATTGGTCGAACTATCACCGGTCGACTCCTTACAAGAAGATCAGATTCACCTAACGATGTGTCACCAACAAAAACCATATGCCTAAAACACACAAGGCTTCCATGTTCTTTCAAATTTCACCACTAAAACTCTTTCAAACACCTACCTATGTGACACTACCCACCATAGGAGTGTCCATGTCATTGAAGAAAAGATTAGTCCCTCACCAGTCCACTAGTTTAGAAACATATTAAATGCACGTGTGACGTTCCATGAACCATGAACACCACATCAAAATCTCACATGAAAGCCAAAACATAAACCTATCGGCATTTCAAAACACTTGAGTTCCAAAATTCCTCCCCAGGAGTGGGATGAACTTACCTTAACGCCCCAAACACTCTACTCTGGAGTTAACCCAAGTATATCTTTAACGGTTGATCATGCCTGATTCATGTCTAACCTGCTAAACCAAGCATTCCTCAATGTTGTTTCTCATATCAAGAATCAAGATACAATGACCACCCACCCGAACAGGGGTGTCTTTATTTAAAACCCAAAATTCCTACTAGGAACAAAGTCACCCAAATGGTACCAATGTAAAAAAATCTCATAGTGGAAACAAGACATCTTATCTTTAAGGGTGATACTTACCATGATCTAGTCCTTTACAAACCATACGCATCGACCATATCTCTTGGTCACAAAAAATAGAAAACACTAGGCTCAAAATACCTTTTTAATTTTAGAGATTTCATTAATGCATTTAAACATTTTAAAAATTTGAATGAATTTTTAACAAATCCAGAAGTAATATTTCACAACAAGGAACTTGGTTTTCAATCAATGTACCATGGGAAAAATAGGAAATCTATAACTAACTTCCTATTTAAACATTTAACATTTAGTTTAATTTCATCATAAAAATACAATTTAGCATCTACATTCCTTTTAATCAGAGGAAGAACTCTAAGGATCCCATTTATTTAGTACAGGTTCTTCAAAAAGAAACCCCAAAAGTGATATGAGTGGCCATATACCAATCTATAAAGCACCCATACACATTACAAGTGGCATTTGGATTTCATTTAATCAATTAAATTTCCATTTAACATTTTAACTTTAGCATCCACGTACACATCAAAACATATCTAGCATGTAATCACAAGTTGTAACACAAAATCACTCTATAACATATAAGCATGGAATGACAACAAAGAATGTTAATCACAAAGGAAGCATGTCATATAATCACCCAAGCATGTTAAATCTATCACTGAAACATGCTATCTAAAGAGGCATGCTAAAGCAGATCAAAACAAGGCATTCTACCCAAGGCATGCAATCAAAATTAGCATGCATCCTACTAATGAAACTATATGGAATGCTATATGCATGGAATGTTATTATCGAAGTTCCTAAGATGATGCATGTAATGAAACTTACTTTCCATATCAGAACAAGGAAATCTTCCAAAATTATCAAAATCAATAAGAAGAGGAAAATACACTAATCACTCAAGGTGAGATCATATCAACTTTAACCTCAAATAGTATAAACATCAATTCACATACCTTGAAACTTGGTCATTCCCCATACATGGGGTGATCAACCCCAAGCACATCTATTACCTGAGCATCAACACTTTCCTAGTATGTTTTCTACCAACCAAAAATAGAAAGACAAAGGAAAAATAAAGAACACTAGCCCCTCTGATGACACTTTGTAACGTCCCGACCCGGTTTACTATCAAATTGGTTGCCAGGCCAGTCTCCACATGACCTCAATCGTGCCTCCCTATATGCTAGAGGTTTCCAACTAGTAGTGAGGGTGTAAGGATAGTCAGTGGGGAGACTATACCCTCATATCATAGTTTTCACAGTAGTATAACAATATATAAATAGAGGAAAACAAAGAAAGTAAATTGTAATATCAACTTAATAAAGAAAATGTCCAACTCTAGTTTATACAATGTATACATGTCAGGGTGGTACATATCTAAAATAAGCAAAAAAATTGGCATGCTTTACATCTTAGTACAGAAAATAATGAAAATATATAAATCCCCAAGGTTAATCTCCACAAGCATCCTGAGTTCTCACTTGGTCCTTTACTCCTAACTCCCAGGTACACGGAAATAACATATTCAAGAGCCCATAGTCCTACAAACATGTAGAGTCTACTCGAGTACCCATAGTGCAATGGCGGCCCGAATAGGGTGTGAGATATAAATCATAGTCGTTCGGGAAAATTGGTGTCTAGCTCAATCTAGAGAATGTAATAAAATTAAATAGTGTGCAAGTATATCGAATAAATAATGAATTTTAATAAATAACCAACAACCTATTCAGGTTCCTAAGTGAAACCTGATGACAATACATGCTTCATCTCATGGTTGGTTTGTCCGATCAAGTCAATTATGTGTATATATATATAGTAATAGTGTGGTTGTGTGTGTGTGTGTAAATATATGGATATGCTTAACATCCTCCTATATGAACCAAGCGCGTACCAATTCCAAATGGACATATACCCTAGATACTATTTCTGGCTGGAACAAGACATAATTCATAGATATTCATTACTAGGGGAAGCGCTCACGATCTTACCCTTGTCCAAACTCCAAGATCTCTCATAGTCTCATGGAAATCAACATGGAATCGCACATGGTCTTCCTACCCCAGGCTCTTACAGTCATTGGGAAAACGGTGTTGGATGGATTAGGACATAACACATATACATCCATCAGTAAGAGTAGCGCACAGGGTCTATCCCCTAGCTCAAATCCATGATCTTTCACAGTTTCTTGAAGATCATCACAAATACTAACATATTCTTTCTCCCCAATAGCTCTCATAGACCGTTGGCTTACCTGCATATACAAGGCATAACCGTTTACAACATATAATGCATAAAGCATTTAACCTCTCATGCATTTCATTATCCCATTTCAATTAAATATAAGAAAGAATATTCACATTTATATATAAAGAAAACCACCTTAAATATTTTAATTACAACATTAACATGGGATTAATATTCTACTCAAAAATATAAGGCAAGGGCCTCTCATTCGTCTCATTGGCCCTACTCAAATCCATTAGTTAACTCAACAATTAACTAGGTTCACAAATCCCATTAATTAATTCATCAATTTTTTAATAAAAACACAAATCATATCTCAAAATTAATTTTACAGAATTAATTATCTCATTCTAAATCTCAACTCTCTATAATAAATTCCATAATTAAATATCTAGATCATAATATCAAAGGCACAAAATTAATTCACAATTAATTATCTCAACTTAGCTAATTCAATATCTTGTAATTAATCCCCCGATTAATTATATATATTACAATCTCAAAGAATATAATTAATTCATAATTGATTATCTCAATTTAACCAATTTAATATATATCATAATTAATCCTCCAATTAATTATCTCAATTACAAAACTCAAAGAACAAAATTAATTCACAATTAATTATCTCAATGCAACTATTTCAATATCACATAATTAATTCATAAAATAATTTTATCTAATAAAACCATTTCAATATCACATAATTAATTCACAAATTAATTATCTCAACGTAGTTGTTCCAATATCTCATAATTAATTAAATAATTAATTATCTCAAGGAAATTGTTTCAATAGAACATAATTAATTCAAAAATTAATTATCTCATGGAAACTGTTTCAATATCACATAATTTAATTCACAAATTAATTATATCTAAGAAACCATTTAGATATCACATAATTAATTCAAAAATGAATTATCTCAAGCAAATTGTTTCAATATCACATAATCAATTCACAAATTAATTATCTCAAGGAAACCATTTCAATATCACATAACTAATTCACAAATTAATTCTCTCAAGGAAACCATTTCAATATCACATAATTAATTCACAAATTAATTATCTCATGGAAACTATTTCAATGTCACATAATTAATTCAGAAATTAATTATCTCAAGGAAACTGTTTCAATGTCACATAATTATTTCAAAAATTAATTATCTATAATTCAACTATTTAAATATCACATAATTATTTTGAAAATTAATTTTCTCAAAGAATCCATTTCAATATCACATAATTAATTCAAAAATTAATTATCTCAAGGTAACCATTTCACTATCACATAATTAATTCATAAATTAATTATCTCAAGGCAACCGTTTCAATATCACACAATTAATTCAAAAATTATTAATCTCTAATGAAATCATCTCAATGTCACATAATTAATTCCATGATTAATTATCTAAATTACAATTTCAAATCTCAAAATTAATTCATCATTAATTTCCTCAATATATTCCACTCATAAATTCATAATTAATTATCTCAACTTATCCTACCCAAAACTCATAATTACCACTTAACCCAAGTGTGTCAACATATAAGGGAGGAAATAGAAAAAACACATATTAGTAAGCTAAATGAAAATATTATTATCATCGTTATGTTTTTAGCTTGAAGGCAGCGTGCCTCCTTTGGAGGGGTTTTATTACAAAAACTTAATTTTGTAATCTAACAAAACATTTTATACCAATAAACAATCCATTCAGTGTTTTTAGTAAAATTTATCAACAACTGTAATTAAACAACTACTGTGTCATATTAATTAAAGAAATTTGAGGACCCTACCTCAAGTAATTGGCCGAGCCAATGCTTTCTAACATAAACTATCATCTTCTCACATACACACACCTCAAAAATAGTGCACACAAATTCATAATTAACCGAAACACCTTAAAAACAACAATCGACAACCAAGATTAGTTCGGAAGGGATCAACACACACCAAATTTGACTGCGGTGAACCAAATCAAGATGAATCACATATCCTTCAGCAGCAGTTGTTAGAATACAAACCAATGGGTCCCAAGACATCATCTACACCACCTAGAATTGAACGAAATGAAGAAACTGAATCAATACCGAACCGTAGGGTTTCAGCCTAATGGAGACTGGGTGAAAGAGATCCAAAACAGCCAACGTGAAGAAAAAATGCATGAAGAAATAATTACCTCACTGAGATAGAAAACTTCTATGAAGAGACCACCACAATCTGACGCACGGAGAGGGAGTTGGGAGGATGGGTGGTGCGCCACCCAAAGGAGAGCTGAGAGGGGGGGTCACACCTCACCCAGGTTGTGCACCTCTCTATCTTTATTTACCTTCTAATAATTATAATAATTAATGTAATAATAATAATAACAACACCAATATTATTATTATTATCATTTAATTAAAATGCTTCTTTGATAAACCCCAAACTCCCCATTTACACCTCATTTACACCTCATTTAATTAAATTCCTTTCAACCGAATTTAATTAAATAAATTTCCCAAATCAATATAATTTAATTAAATTCCATTAATATAATTTAATTAAATCAATTCCCCCATTCAATTCTATTTAATTAAATTCTTTTCAACACAATTTAATTAAATTAATTCTCCATTCAATATCCTCATTTAATTAATTTTCCTTCATTAGATTTAATTAAATAAAAAAATCAACCTATCACCACTTAATTAAATTATCTTAAATTAATTTAATTAAATAAAACCCCCATTTCACATTAATTAATTATATTATACTTAGCCATGAATTTAATTAAATAAACCCATAATTTCAGAACATTTAATTAAATATATTTTCTCTTGGAATTTAATTAAATAAATTAACCCGAAACTCAAAACTGGGTAAGAAACATGGTTTAACTCGCATGGTCTGACAGACCATACAGAGACCATGCGTCTACTATCAGACACCTGATTTATCATGCATAGTGGGGCCACATGGTTTGACTATCCGTGCGCAGCCCATGCAAATTCCATTGTCTTACCTTTAGTAAGTTGCACGGTTTGACTAAGCGTGCATAGCCCATGAGAATACCTCTACAACCCCGATTCTAAATAATGATTTTCTAGGTCCAGTGCTCTTGAAACCTATTGATCCACCCAATAAACTCTTTGAGCCTTTACCTAAGCTCATTATAAACACTTTTACCAATCCCAACTCGCAAAACTTCATCCAGAATAATGTTTTTAAAACCAAACCATCCAATAAATGAAAAATTTCAAAAAAAATAATATTTTAACCCAGTTAAAAATCAAGGGACCTTACAAAGGCCAATATTACTATGATTTTTAATTTCATCATCTGAAGAATTGTATGAAAAATTACCACCACTGGAACTCTAAGTGACAACAGCTTTAAGAAAAAAATCATTTTATCTTATAAAACATATATTTATTCTTGTAATTTTTAATTTTATGATAATGGTATTTAAAATCCTTTTTTACCAACAATCTTATTCATTCTTCAAGAAATATTGGAAAGTTTAGATTCAAAATGTTCAGAATTATAGGAATCAGATTGAACAACAACATTACTTTTCTTTATCAACTTAAAAACCATTTTAGGAGTCTGAGATTTTATCATATTTTAAGAAGTGGTAAAAGAAACTCCAACATTCTATTTCCTTGTTTTCTCAACAACTATTTTCAACCTACCCTCATATAGCAAAAGGGTTCCAAACAAATAATCATGAGTGAGATTTTTAACTTCCTTGACTCATCAGAAGTTGTTCTATTAGATTCTTATATATTGGGTATGATATCAGTTATATTTTCAACAGGGATTTTATCTTTTAAACCATTCTTTCCCATATAATTTAGACTATTGAAAATTTTTATAAACTTTTGTTATACCTTTGCAATAGGTTCTCCATATAGAAATTAAAAATCTTGATAGTAAGCTCCAATAATTTCTCTTCTCATTTCAATAACCTCGAGGTTTCAAAATGTGTAATCTATAACTATTTTCAAATATTATTAGTAGCTTCACAAGAATAAATCTAACTATAAATGCTTCTTTTCATGGTACATAATAAAGTGTTTCAAACTCAATAGTTTAGTTGATACTCTTGTTTTTCCTAATTTGTAAAATTAGTTACCTCCTTATCAAGGTTATTTTAATCTCTAATTAACATGATGAAATTGTTAACTCCAATATTTATGACAATATTTTTCATTATGTCTCACCAATACTAATAATCATCTCCATCAAAAATAGGGGGTCTATTCAGATTGAGGTTATCTATTGAACCCACATTTAATTCGGCGATCTTTAGAATAATACAAAAATTAGTTTTCACAAAAACAAGTGATTAATACAAAAAATGATAAATAAAAATTGTAGAGCAAAAAATTAAATAATCTTGTAATAGTAGAAAAGTAAAAAAGTACAATATGAATAATTTAAAACAATTAGGGAGTATTACTACCAGATGTAATATTACCTTCTCTTATACCAATTTTTGGATCGAATGATCTCTTATAAATTTCTTTATTACAATAGGAAGAGAACCCGATATCTATTGGTGAGGAAAGAAATCTTTAAATTGGAGATGTGCATATAGTATAAGGATACATTGATGTATTTTCATAGGATTTACCTGGACATCCTACAGAGTGGGAAATTGAGTTTTCCAATGACTTAATTTCTGGTGCAAGACCTATATCAAAGACCCCCTATAGAATGGCCATTGTGGAGTTAGTGGAGCTAAATAAACAACTAGAGGAGTTGAGTAACAAAGGGTTTATTTGACCTAGTGTTTCTCCATGGGGAGCCCCGGTCCTGTTTGTCAAGAAGAAATATGTATCCATGAGGCTATGCATTGATAATAGGGAAATCAATGCTATTACAATAAAGAATAAGTATCATATACCTTGGATTGATGATTTATTTGATCAAATTCATGGATCTCAATACTTTTCAAAGATTGAACTTTGATCCGGATATCATCAGCTATGTGTGAGGAAGGAAGATATTCTTAAGACAACATTTCGAACCAGGTATGGGCATTATAAGTTTACTGTGATTCCTTTTGGATTGAATAATGCACCCTCTATTTTCATGGATTTAATGAATTGAGTTTTCAAAGAGTATCTTAATAAATTTTTTGTGGTATTCGTCGATGATATCATGGTATAATAAAAAAGAAATGAATACCATGAGGATCACTTGTAGGTTATTATGAAAACTCTGAGAAGAAATGAATTATATGGGAAGTTTATCAAGTGCGAATTCTGGATTCAATCAGTTTCTTTTCTAGGCCATATTGTCTCTAAGGATGGAATCCTGTTTTATCCTACAAAGACAAAGGCAATCCAAGAATGTCCCATGCCAACAAACAGAATTGAGGTATGCAGTTTTATTGGCTTAGAATGTTATTTTTCGGTGTTTCGTTTAGAATGTTTCCCGAATGGCTAACTCGCTAACCAAGCTCACTCGTAAAGGATTTGAGTTTGTGTGGATAAAATAATGTACATAATGCATCAAGTAATTGAAAATAATTTTGGTAAATGCTCCAATTTTGACTCTTTTATATGGAAGTGATGGATTTCTAATATACAACGATGCATCAAAGAATAGACTGGGTTGAGTCCTTATGAAAAATGATAAATTTATTTCTTATGCATCAAGACAATTGAATACTCATGAGCAAAATTATCCAACTCATGATCTTGAGTTAGCAGCTATAATATTTTCCCTGAAAATATGGAGGCTTTGTCTCTACAGAGAAATATGTGAGATTTATATGGACCACAAGAGTTTGAAATATATTTTCACACAAAAATAACTCAACATGAGGCAAATTAGATGGATCGAGTTACTAAAATATTATGATTGTTCAATACACTACCACCCAGGAAAGGTGAATAAGGTGGCATATGCATTAAGTAGGAAAGATCATGGACTTCTGACTCGAATTAGGGTTCAGAGAGATCATATATTTTTGGATCTACTAAATATGGATATGGAAATTATTAAGGAAGGGGAAACATCTTTTCTCTTTCAAATGATTGCTAAACCATCTTTATTAGAGAAGATAAAAAGATCTCGATCTGATGATGAGAATTTGCATGAGAAAATTAATGATGTTAAGGATGGGAGATTGGTAGACTTTGTGTATGAGGAAGGAGTTCTAAAATTTGGGAAGAGGTTATGCGTTCCATCAGTACCTGAGCTAAAAAGGGAACTGTTAGACGATGCCCATAACTCAAATTTCTCTATGCAACTGTGAAGCACCAAAATGTATAGAGATCTGAAATAATATATTTGGTTGGATAATATGAAGTGAGAAATTGCTGACTACATGTCAAGGTGTCTAGTTTGTCAAAAATTTAAGGTAAAGAGACAATTTCCCAAAGGATTGATGCAAACTATACCTATTCCTATGTGGAAGTGGGATAACATTATGATGGATTTTGTCACTGGACTACCAAGGACACCTAGAAGGAATGATGCAATATGGGTAATTGTTGATCATCTCACAAAATCATCACATTTCCTTCCAATAAGAGAGGATTTACCACTTGATAACCCAGAAAGACATTATATTAATGAAGTTGTAAGTCTTCATGGTGCACCACTATTGATTGTGTCCGATTGAGATTCCCGGTTTACATCAAAATTATGGAAAAGTCTTTAGATGGATTTGAATACAGAACTTCGTATGAGTACAGCTTATCACACCCAAACTGACGGACAGTCTAAAAGGACTATTCAAATTCTAGAAGACATGCTGAGATCGTGCTCTCTTGAATTCCAAGATATGTGGGATCAATACTCGCCTTTGGGGGAATTTTCCTACAATAATAGTTTCCATTATAGTATTCAAATGGCTCCATATGAAGCGTTATATGGAAAGAGATGTCAAACTCCAACTTGTTGGGAAAAAGTTGGTGAGAGGAAACTTATAGTCCTATAAATTATTGAATAGACCAAGACAAAGTTGAAGACAATCCAAGCCCATATTAAAGCATTCCAAAGTAGGAAAAAGAGTTATGCCGACAACTGGAGAAAGGATTTGGAATTCCAAGTGGGAGATCATGTCTTTCTGAAATTATCTCCATGGATGGGTGTCATAAAGTTCGGTAAGAAAGGGAAATTGAGCCCCAAGTACATCAGACCATTTGAAATTTTGGAAAGAATCAGAGCTGTAGCTTATCGTTTAGAAATGCCTACAAGTATTTACAATGTTCATGATGTGTTCCATGTTTCATTGTTAAAGAAATACATGCCAGACCCAACGCATGTACTCACCTATGAATAAATATAATTGGAACCTGATTTTTTATACTATGAAAAGCCTATCGAGATTCTTGACATAAGGGAGTAGGTATTGATAAATCGGACAACTTGTCTAGTAAAGGTTCTTTGGAGGAATCAGAATATGGATGAAGAAACATGGTAACGTGAGGATGTTATGAAGAAGAAACACCCGCATCTTTTTGGTGGACTATATACAAAAAATTTCGAGGATTAAATTTATAAAGGATGGAATAATGTAGCACCCCAAACATTTTATGGTATGTTTCTCTTAAAAACATTATATTCATTAGATAGCTTATATTTCATGAATCACTGAGCGTCTGTGAAACAAAACTTGGTTACTTGTAGGATATACAAAAAACCTAGCCATTAAACTTAAATTTTTCAACTCTGTAATTCAAATTTTAAAAATATGACATACACGGTTGTGTTGAGGATGATATTTAGAGTTTGATAGAATTAAATTAATTTTTATTGAATAGTAACCTACCCTTATGAATAGTAACATACCCTTATGAATAGTAACTTACCCTTATGAATATTAATGTGACTATTATGAATATTATCCATACCCATCAATGTATAAATTAATTTATGCACCTTTAAAATAAAGATTAATATTTTAAGTGTTTATATTTTTTGGTTAAATAATGATTTTATTAAATATTTAATTAATCATATTTAGAAAATTAATTTTGAAAAATGGACTTCATTTTTTGATTTTACACGTTGAAAATTGGTTAGGGTGAATTTTTGGGATTTTTGTGAAATACTTGAATTTTTTATAAATAGTAAAATGCATTAATTTACTGTATAAATGCATTATAATTTAAATTAACTATTCCTAGAATAATGAGTGATGTAATCACCAAAATATCAAACTCACATACATATATTACTATTCTTAATCATGGAAGACTCACTATTCCTTGTCTTGTGGAGAAATAATAAATTAATGATTATAATATAGAGAAATCCCCTCTCCCATCCACTATATAAACCACCCCTCACCCCCTATTCCTCCCACACCACTCAAGCTTCAATCCTTGCCTAAAGTCTTCCAAATACGCTTCCCAGGCCCTCTCCCCACGTCCAAGACCCAATAGTATCACCAAAAGGCCAAAAAAATGGCCTTAATGAGATTCTCAAGGTGGAGTACTCAAGAGGTGAACCTTTCTTCTCTTTTCTTTCAATTTCTTTTACAAAGTTACATTATTTTGTTCTCCATTATCAACTCCCCTAATCCAAATGCCATGATAATTAAAGTACCTTAAATTTACTAAATTTTTATTTTTCTAATGGAATATTTCATCATAATCTCTCTTTTTCCCTCCTTTTATACAATAAATGCAAACACCGTCCGAGATGTGTTAAATTATCACACTCAAGGAAGATGGGTTTTCAATTTGAATTAATATATTCAATACTATTCATAAAACCTTTTCAATGGTTGAACCAGGTCATAATATATGTATTTTATCTTGATTAATATTCTGTAATCCTTACACATTCATAATATTGAATAATAATACCAAACAAGTTTATTGTGCACAAAACCGCCAAGCCAAATCCATGCGTTTATTTTTAACTCATCGAATGGGTCATCCTCATGACATATAACCAGAATCATTATAAGATAATTTATATCTATTAAATTTCACTATTAATTTATATTAAAAATTCTTTATGTTTAACCATATTTCAAACAAACATCCATTCAGGAATATAAGTAAACGGATTATGAAAACCAATAAAGAAAATGCTACCAAAACAATAAAATTGAATATCTCAAACCATCAAAAAGGACATTAATGAACCTAATAAGGTCATAACATATAAATTAAATGTTTATGAGGTTCTATAATCATTAATTAATGAAGCTAAATTTGATTATTCAGGTCGTTAAGAACAATCAAGAATGCCTTTAAGCATAAGGTATGAGATCCTCTCTTACACTTTTGTTCAAGAATCTTTCCTATGTTGTACTCTTTTATTTTTAATACATAATGATGGGGTATGTTTTAGAACCTCACACATACTACCCTTATGATATATAAATAATGGGATACCCCTTCACCTCTCATTAATCCCTAACAAGAACACTCGTTACCATGCTGAAATGTTTGTAAGGGGTTTTCTCATCTCACTTTCAATTCTGTGGGATTTCCATTGTTTGCCTCTTATTTCTTATATGTGGTATATTTTTACTTCAATTTGATATATATTATCATGATTATATTTATATTCATTTTATTCTATGATTCATATGCTGGTTATTAACTTTTGTTCATGTGACTCAATTGATTCCAACGTGGTAACGAGCTTTGTCTCAATTTTCACTCCATTGTGACTTGCTTAGTATTATGAACCTACTCTTTCTTATGTGGTGTAACTAATGACCATTTGAGATAAAATTTAAATTGAAATTATATTCCATTTAAATATTCATATTCTAATATCATGGATAGGATTATTGTCTAAGTCGTATACCATTTTACTTACGGTATTTATTTTGAATGTTGTTTTGACTATGGAAATTTTGATGAATCTGGATCCTCTATTCTATACAGATAGTGTAAAGTCATGTTGATCTTATGTTGAATCTATGTATAAAGAATTATTTGGATGCAGAGGTGAGTGGGGCCCTCTACAACCCCTCGATGCATCAGTGGGTCTCATGAAACAAATCAGTTGGCGACAAACCCTTCCAGTTTGTTTCAAAAAATAAGACGGGTTTCTACCCATAGAACAAAACCGTTTTTATGGTATTATAGTATCATGTTCTAGATAAATGACATCCAATTAATAGGAATTCTCTTTATTCATAATCAGTTATTACTATCCATGAGTTTTTCACTATGAAAAAATCTATGGATGCAGTTTCATTCTCAATTTATTAATGGCATGAGTTTTTCATTTATTCACCATGCCATATTTATTATGTCAAATTGTTTACAATTCAGTTATTATTGATTCATGATTCTGCCATTTGTAACCCTTACTGAGCATTTGATATCACCCCTTTCATTTTTTACCTTCAACAGGTGATGAAGAGGAGATAATTTATTGAGTCCATGTGGTTTCAGTTTTTAGTTTTTGTTATGTGTTGTATTTTGTAACCTTTCCAATGTAATTTGAGTTACATCTATGTATCTAGTTTCTTCAAGACTACTCAACTAATAGTTCCTTCAGGATTTTCATTCTTTTTCTCCATGACAATATAACAATTAATGCACCGGCTCTGGTCTAGAGGGGTCAGGGCGTTACAGTAATATGTTATCTATTTTCATGGCCCATTGATTATATCCTTTTATCCTTTCAAAGGAAGTATAAATTTTGGGGTATTTTTAATTTCTGAATATATTCAGAAAATATTTTGGAACTCATCATTTTTATGTCACAAAAAGAGGGAAAAATTTATAATACTATGTTAAAGGGATAAATTAGTGAAAACTTTTATTTTAAATTGTTGTGGGTATGTAGGATAGATTATTAAGTAGTTTATAAAATGTATTTATTTATATTTGTGAAAATTTATTTAAACTATTTTAATTTTAATATTTATTTTATGGGTTTTTCTATAGGTTTTGTGATCATAAAAATCATAATATTGTTGATAATGTTCTGATTCAACAATTTCATTAATTTATTTCTTTTATTTTGATGCTCACAAACACCAACATCTATGTTACTAATAAATTTACTATTGATTGAATTTCGAGAAAATGATATTCATTAGAATTTATATTCTATAAGAATACAAAAGAACTTATTCCATGGGAGAATATTTGATTAAGTGTTCTAGATTTTTTATGAATTTTTTTTGGAAACATTATTCATACCCTATGTTTTTAAGTGTAACATATGGTTTAGAAACCCTACATTTGGAATGAAACATATGGATCATATAATCTATGTTGTTGGAAAAGTATGGATCATAAATCCTACATTTTAAAGAAACCCTAAATTTTAGGAATAAATGTGTGGTTCATCAAACCTAATTTTGTAAACAGTCATATGTTTTAAATCGTAATTTTGGAGTTTTTTGTCACTTGGAGGAACCCTACATTTTACTATTCAAGGATAGAGTTTTAAATTAAAGATATTATCCACATTTTCTATAATGGTCTCACCAAAAGTAAATATCACCTCAATGTCGTTTTGTGACTAATTCAAAGGCCCATACTCAATAGATTAAATCATTTCTATTTGTAAGGGAAGTTATGAATCTCTTTTAATGGTTTGAATCCAATATTTTCAATTTATTATGCGGTATTTCTAAAGCTAGATTGGCCTGGATTTGTTCGGTAATTAGTATAAATATATATAAGGTCATATTATAAAATTATAGGTGTGAATATATACTTAGAAAAGGTAAACTTACGTTCCTATCAAATAACAGTCATTGTTATTATTATCATTGTTGTTATACCTTATTGTTAAATATTCTTCTGCAAGTTCAAGAAAGAGTTTGTCAGAGATACACTTTGGAGAAATATATGTTTATACATCTTTATGGTGTTATCTATATTACTGTTTATGTAAATATTATTAGATATTGATGATTATGTTTTTTATGGCTGTACATTATTGAAGATCAATTTCATTTTTCATTTACTGCTACAACTGTGAAAAAAATATGTGTTCTTAATCAAATAAAACTCAATTAATTTATTGGAGTATCATATTCTCAGAATCAGTCATGGTATTGAATAAGTATCAGATTATTGGAATAATATGTGGATCTATAGTTCCTTATAAAAGAAAAATAAGGCCTCATGAAATCCTTATTGTGAAGGTAACAACTTCTTGTACTCCATTAAGAAAATTCCTAGTAAAAGGACTTTATAGTGAAAATCACTAAGATCATTGAGAGAGAATTAGTGGAGTAGAATAGAGGATATCTGTACCCTGAACCACTATAATTTTTTTTGTTATTCTGTTAATTTTATCCACTTCTTAACTTACCTAAATAAGATACACTAAATATCAAAAGGGTTATTTTGAATCTGTTGAACGTTTCAATGAATCACAATTCCCCCCCCCCCCCCACACCTATTGTTTATTCTTTGTAATAAAACCAATCTATCACTTCCCAAATTCCATATCCTAATCCTATAATATTATTTTCTCATAAATCGATTCTAGGAGTACTTTAGGCATAATTTTAAAGAGGTGTCCTGAAAAAAGGTAAAATTCCTAACTATGTGTTATTCTTTTATTTATTCCTCCACTTTCTTAAAATATTATTAATTTATGATTATATAATAAAACCAATATGTACTATATACTAATATGTTTTTATGTTATGTTAATGACCTATATCTATCTCCTCTTACCTTTAATAGGAAATTATAACATCGCTCGTGTGTATGGAAGACTACCTCCTCGTGAACCAATGTGACATGTTTTCCATCAACACCTCTCACGGTTGAGTATGATGATGGATATAAAGTATATATCTGATATTAATAACATAATTATACCTATAAAGTCATTGTATCATATATACCATTTTAATTTCCATTTTTTATGGGATATGATAACATCACTCGTGTGTACAACGGACTATCACTTCGCAAAGCGATGCGATTCATTTTTCACTAATGCTTTACATAGAAGGTAATAAGGATAAATTTATTCAATATATGTGATATAAATGAAATAATTATGATATTAATTCCATATTTATCATTCTAAAAAGATAATATATCATTTTATTTCTTACCTTTTCACTCGTTGAAGAATGATAACATCATTTGTGTAAGTGTGGCCTAGAGCCTTCAAGAAGAAAAATGACTATCTTTTCATCACCACACCACATGGATGATAAATATATGTATATTTAAGGAAATAATATGGAATACATTATATTATAATCATTATATAAATATAAAATATTACTTTCCTCCTTTCTATAATGATCATTGAAAAATGGAAACATTATTCATGAGTACGTACGACCTACCGTCTCCCTGGTCATAACATACTTCATTTCTCAAGACCATCATTCATGATTGGTATTAAAAGTATAATTTATGTATTAATATTATAATTATTTCATTATTATTATTCTAGTGATGTTTAAATAATGACATCTCTAACCATAGTCAACCTACCAAAATCTTTTTTGATATATAATCTAAATACCACCGAAATATCTAATGTAAACATAATTGATTAAGTAATCATATATAACATGGTATTAAGTGAAATAAAAAGAATAATAAACTTGAATTTTTTTATTAATCATGTAAATAATTAACATGTTTTTATTATTTAGGAAGATAAATATTGTACGCGATGATCCAGACTCAAGGTAAGGAACTTCATCTCGATTACCATTCATTGAAGAATATTTTGATGTTATGTGCCAATATTTTTTTATGAGTTGTATATACATCCCCTTTAACATTTTATATCATTAATTCATCTATTATCATGGTATTTAAAGTTTTTTTAAATTTTACTCTTTCATGGGGCTTTTGATTCAAGTGTTTTAAAAGTGATAAGGGACTTTTATTTAAAAAATATCATTTAAAATTTTCCTTATAACTCTCTTTTCCTTCCATGTAAATGTTTTTAAAATGATTTTATTATGTAAATGATAGTTTTATAAAGTTTATTTTTTTATTTATTTCATTGTATTTCAACAAATGGGAATCTTTGTATGGAATGTGTGACTTTGTTTAAAAATTTCAAAAGGAGTGGCCTATTTTAACATATATGGTGATAATGTTCTTTCTTTTATTGTAACCATTATTTGGAATTTGTATTCCTTTAAAAAAAATTGTGTTTTATTCAAATAAAAATAAAAACTCTCTTTTTTTGGGTATCTTGGTATTGAAAAATGGTTTTTTAAAAGGGCTGGATGTTTTAATATCTAAAAATGTTTTCTTATGGTGGAATAGAATATTTTATGAGTTTGATGTTGAAAATTACAAGAATTATTGTGTTAGGATTATGTTATAGTTCTTGGAAATTATTTATATTGATGGGTTTTTATGTTATAGACCAAATACAGGTGGTTACTTTATAAACCAAGAATGGTTTTCTACATTATAAACTAAGGATGGGTAGTTACATTATAAACCAAGGATGGGTTGGTATATGATAATATTCCAATGAATTGGGTATGAAATTTGACCGTATGGTTATTTTATTTGTAATATTGATATATATAATGATGTCCCGATATACCTATATGATTTATATATGATTTATATGGGAATTAATGATTTTATTTGAGAAAAAAAGTGTGTGTTTTAATGTGAAAATGATTTATTGATTTCACTCTAAGAAATTTGATATAAAGGTAAATATTTCATGGGTTTTACATTTTCATTGGACTAATGGTTTTATTTCTTTTTATTTCCCTTACTGAGATTTTTGTGATCATCCCATGTTTTTAAAATTATTTTTATAGGGTTTAAGTATAGGTAAGAGAAAGGAATAATTAAAGTTGAAATTCATGAATATTTTTCATGAAAAGAAATCTTTTTTTATCTTAAAATTTTCATATTGTGAAAAAAATAGATTCTTATTAGAAGTTTCCACTTTTTATTTTATGGTTATGTTATGTTTAAGATATAAAATAATTCCCTAAAACTCTAATCCTAAAAATATCCTTAAATATAATAGATTTTATTCTTGACTAAAACTCAATATTATGTTATATTTAAGGCCGAGTCCTTATAGTTAGTATCAAAGGTTGGTTTATATTACTATAGAGTATAGGAAAATGATAATATCATAACCTTGAAATATTTTACTTTATGGTTAAGTTTAAATGATATAGAATTTAATGATTAACATGTTGCTTCATATAAAATTTTTCTATTCATAATGATTTCCATAGATGAAATAGGGAAGCTATAGTGGGAAGGAACCAAGAGGAAAATATCCTTCAAAATTAGGATCCTGAGATGGTTGGAATTTAAATAGCATAGTTTGTTACAGTGATGGATCAATTGTAATAGGCTATAAATGGTGGTGTCATCTATTATAGGGAGAATCTTGATCTAACACAGTGGAACACATCAATGGTGGATCATTTTATGAGACAACATCCCCATCATTAAATGGATTATATTACCTTATGATAGCTAAAGTTTGTATTAAATCCCTAGAAAATATATTTGATCTCATGGGATGTTCAAATAATCAAAAGGCAAGTCTTTTTATTTACTATTTTGAAGGTTAATAAAACCAGCGGTGGTCAATGAGTAAGAATATTAGATAAAGGTAATAGATTTATTCCTTGTAATGGGATGAATTTAAGAATATTTTACTTGAGAAATATTTAACTAAGTTTTTTTAACTTTGGATGGAAAAAAAATTCTTATAATTGAGACAAAATGAGGAAGATTTAGAGGCTGCATATAAAGAAAACTTCACCTTATTGGAAAGGTATGTCCCAAATTTTATCTGGGATCTTGATAGTAAGATTAATTGGTTTCACTCAGGATTAAATCTAAGATATCTAAGGGTATTGGATTCGTTTAAATTCAAAATCTATGAGATATTTTTTTATGTGTTGAGAAGGTAGAAATATATTTTTCTAATGATCATGTATTCCATGGCAATAAACAGAAGAAGAGGCCTAATTGGAAAGCAATGGGGAAGCATTCATCAAAGTAATTTTGGGGTAAGAAAAAAAATTCCCATCTTATGATAAGGGTAGTAAAAATGATTATATAGAATATATTATAAAGTCTCATAAGTTCTTACAATGTGTTATGTTTTGTCATATGGATCATAAATATGAATAAAAGTTTCATAAAAGTAATGAAAGGCTGATGGTAAGATGTTTTAATTTCAATTTGTTGGGTAATTATGCCAAATTGTTTCCAAATTTGGTAACTTAGGGCGAAGATTAGAAAGATCCAAATAAAAAGGGTGTGCAGAAAATATTATACTACTATGGTTAATGTTTGGGAATTAAATGAAGTGGTGATAGGTATGTTACTAGTTTATTCAAATTATTCTAATACCTTGTTTGACTCTAGATCTTCACATTGTTTCATTTATGAGAAATTTCTGTGCAAATTGGTAATGTCACCACATAAAAAGAAGATATAAATTTTTGTGAAAAAATTGGGTGTAAATATTAAAGCAACCAAGATTTATATAAATCATCCTATTGTTATCATTGAGATGGTATTTCCTACAAATCTTATTGAACTATCCATAGTATAGTTTGATATAATTCTTATTATGGATTGGATTTCATTTTATCATGATAAAATAGATTTCATAGATAAGAAAGTTATGTTCAATGATTCCATACCTTTAATAACTTACTAAGAATCTGAGAAAATGATTAGAGGTGGAAGTGAAAGTTACCTAGCTCATATTTTTTAAAATAAAGGAACTATTCAAATTAGTGATTTTTCAATAGTAAATGAATATATGGATGTATTTATTTACGATTTTCATGTTTTTATTCCTGATTGGGTGGTTTAGTTTATTGTTGACTTAGTTCCTTATGTTAAGCCTATTTCAAAACCCCCTTACTAAATGGATAAATTGGAACTTTTACAATTAAAAAATAAATTGAATGAGTTGTTAGATAATGGTTTCATTTTCCCTATAACTTAACCATAGGGTGATAATTATTTGTTTTTTAAAAATAAATATGGTTCAATGAGACTTTTAATTGATTATAGATCCTTTAATAACATCAATGTTAAGAACAAGTATCATTTTCCTCATATTGATGATTTGTTTGATCAGATCTAGGGAGCATGGTATTTTATGAAGGTTGGCCTAAGGTATGGGTACCATTAGTTTAAGGTGAAGGAGGATGAAATTCTAAAGACTGCATTTCGGACTAGATATAGGCACTATGAGTTTATAGTGATTTCGTCTGGGTTTCCTAATGCACCTATTTTATTTATGGACCTTATGAATATATTTTTCTATGCATTATTGGATAAGTATATGGTGGTGTTTATTGATGAAATTCTGATGTATTCTAAAATTCATGGGAAACATGAAAGAAATCTAAGTATTTTTTTAAAAACTTAAAATAAAATAAATTATATGATAAATTTAGTAAGTTTGATTATTTGTTACAAAAAATTTCTTTCCTTGAACACATTGTTTCTAAATATGGAATAATTTTTTACCCTACTAAAACAAAAGTTATTGTATAATGGAAAAGACGCACAAATATCATATAGATCCATAGTTTTCTTGGATTTGTGGGTTACTATTTTTAGTTTGTTGGAAAATTTTATCGATTGTCTAGCTCATTATCAAATTTAGATCTAAAAAGATTTAAATTTGTATGAAAAAACGAATGTGATAATTGTTTTCAGGAACTAAAAATAAGATTAGTAAATGCACTATTTTTATCCATTCCTTTCAAAAATGGAGAATTTTTCATCTACAGTGATGATTCATTGAAAGGACTTGGTCGTGTCCTAATGCAGAATGATCTGGTAATTTCTTATGTTTCAATTCAATTGAAACATCATGAGTTAAATTACCCTACACGTGATAGCTATTATGGTTTTTATTTAAAAATTTAGATTCATCATTTGTATAGAGTAAAGTGTGATTTATTCTGATTACAATTATCTGAGGTATATATTCACTTAGAAAGAATTAAACATGTGACAAATAAGATGGCTAGAACTGATCAAGGATTATGATTGCATGATTGATTACCAAACTAGAAAAGAAGACAATGTTTTTGATGCTTTGATTTGAGAAAAATAATGCTACATTAATTGTGTTACATTTGGAATATGACCCTTTATTTAATTATTTGATAAATTTTGACCTAGAAGATATGGATGTATGGATATGCTCATTTTTGTTTCAGGTTTTAGTGTAGTTGATGTTGTCATAAAGAATTAAGGAATCTCAAAAGAAGGATCAATCTTTGTAGGAAAAGGTAGAATATAGTAAGAAGAGTAAGTTTACAGATTTTAATATTAATGAATAAGGTTTTTTATGATTTATAAAAAATATCATGTGTTCCATGTGATTCCCAATTGAAGAAAGAGTTATTGAGTGATTATCATAGTTATTTTTGTTCCATTCATCCGGGCATCTATAAAATGTATAGAGACCTTTGGGAGTATTTCTGGTGGGATGGTGTGAAAAGAGATATTTCTAACTTTACCATGATGTATTTTAATTATTTTTAGGTTAAAGAAGTGTCATAATTACCAAAGGTAATTCTTCAATATTTTCTAGTGTTAGAGTGTAAATGGGAAAATATAACCATGGATTTTGAGTTGGTATTACTAAAGACTCTATAAGGTAAAAATAAGATTTGGGATATTGTTGATCAATTAACAAAGTCAATATGTTTATTTCCCATTCAAGATATATTTTCTTTAGATCATCTTTCTCAACTTTATCTAAATGAGATAATTATCTTACATAGAGTTCCTCTCTCCAATGTATCATACCGTGATCCCAAGTTCACATCTAATTTTTTGAAAGGACTTCAGAATTCATTGGGTAATGAATTAAATTTAAACACATCTTTTCATCCATAAAATGATTATCAGTCTGATTATAAAATTCAAACCATGGAAGATATGTTTCATTCTTTTTCATTGGATTACCAAGGAAGTTGGGATAAGCATCTTTCTTTGGTTGAGTTTTCTTATAATAACGATTTTGATTCTGGTATATAGATGGTGCCATTTGATGCATTATAAGTAAAGTGGTGTTGGACACCAGTTTTTGGGGATGATTTAGTAGAAAGGAAACTGATGGGACTAGAGTTAGTAGCTAAAATTGATTAGATGATGCAGTTGATTCAACAACATATGAATACTGCTTATAGTGGGTAGAAAAGTTATTTGGATAACTGGAGGAATGATTTTTATTTTGAGGTTGGTGGTTATGTTTTTTATAAATTATGTACATGGAAAAGTGTTATTAATTTTGTTAAACATGGAATCTAAGAACATGGTTCATTGTACCATATGAAATCCTATAAACTTTGGATCAGTTGACTACTGAGTAGATTTTCCTCCAAGTTTATCCCAAGTACACAATGTTTTCTATGTCTCGATATATGTGATGGATTCATCTCATGTTTTGATCCATTAAGTAGTTCAGATGGAAGAGAATATTTCTTATGAAAAACATCTATTTCAAATTCATTACTATAGAGAGAAATTTTTGTAAAATAAGGCGACTCACTAGGTTGAGGTTTTATAGAAAAACCATATTGTTGAAGAGGCAACATAGAAATCTAAAAATGCTTTGGGAAAAAGATATCCTCACTTATTTAATAAGTGAATAAAACTGTGAGAAATGTTTTTGAAAAATAGGGGAATAATCTAACAACTTCCATAATTATAGAATAAATCACTTTCACGATTTTATTCATTATAAAAATAATAAGTAATTTTTTAATCAAAAAGGATATAATTTTAATTAAACTCTTTTCTTATAATGTTTGATTCAAATGTTTAATTTATAAATTTTATAATTTTAATTATAAAAAAAATTATGTCATCTTTTAAATCATAATTTTAAAATTTACTTCGGGTGAAATGTTGGGGTTTTAAAAAAAATATTGATTTTTTAGTGAATAGTGAAAAATTGATTTTTGTAAAAAAGACTTATTTTCAATAATTTAAGTAATTAAAAAGTTCCATTATGTTTTTAATATAATATAAATTAACATGAGTATTGTTTATTTATATTTAATCTAATTAATTACTTTCAAATCAAATTTATATTATATTTTAGTATAAGTTTTTTGTTTGGTATAAAAATGGGTTTTTTCTGAAAATTGTTTTTAAGCGCATAATGTTTCTTATTTTTAATTATTTAAGATAATACCACATGATAAATGTTTTAAATGAAATTTATAAATTATAAATAAATAAATATTAATTTATATGCATGAAATTATTATTATTATCCATATATTTATTATAAAATCATATTTTTCTTGAAAAATACACTTCATGAAAACCCTTTTTTTCCATCGCGTGTGTGAGTTTTGTTTTAAATTAAGATTTTCCACTTATGTAAATAAAATTTGGTAAAATGGATTATATATTTTTAATAATCATTATTTATATTATCTAATAAAGTTAAATTATTTTTTTACCATAATTAATAGTGAGAATATTAAAATTTAATTACTATAGTTAAAATAAAAAAGGGTTTATTGTAAGGTTGAACTAAAAAGATAAGTGTTAAAATGACCTAAAAACTTTTCTAAAATCTATTTTATGGTAATATTTAGAACTTATAATTTATACTTATTTATAATAATCTATTTTTAACCATTTTTGTATTTGAAAAATGTGGGTACACCTTTTTCTTTTCAAAAATTACTAGTGTCCTACTCACCTCACTTATAAAAGGCCACCTACTCTCCTCTCTTCTTCACAAAATAAAACCATTTTGGTTCATAAAATAGATACCCAAATCAATTAAAAACATCCATAAAATAATCCCAGAATCCTTTTTTTCATAAATACATTATAGGAATATATTATGTATAATCCTAAAGAGGTGGTCTGAGAAGAGGTAAAATTCCTAACTATGCGTTTTTTGTTTTATTTCTTCTTTGACCTCGTTAAAATATTTTTAATTTATAATTATATGATAATATAAATATATACCATATATTTAGGTTTTATTATATTAATTTAATGACCTGTATATATCTTCTATTCCCTCAAATGTGAAAAGACAACATCTCTCGTGTGTATTGTGGAATACCGCATCACGGACCAATGTGACACATTTTCCATCCACACCTATCACTATTGGGTATGATTAGGTATATTAAGTATATATTTGATATTAATAAAATAATTATACCTATGGATCAAATATATCAAATATACCATTTTACATACCATTCCGTAGGAGATACGACAATGTTGCTCATGTGCTTGCTGGACTACCGCCTCGTAAAGTGATGTGATTCGTTTTTCACTAATGCATTACATGGACGGTAATAAGGATAAAGTTAATAAATATAAATGATATAAATTAAAAAATTATGATATTAATTTAATATTTATCATTCTGAAATTATAATATATCATTTTATTTCTTACTTTTTCACTCACTGAAAAATGATAACATCGTTCATGTATATGTGGACTATCGCCTTCATGAAGCAATGTGACTCCCTTTTCTTCACAAAACCATATGGATGATATATATAAGTATATTTAAATAAAAAATATGGTATATAAGAAATTATTAAAATTATTTAATGATAAAATATTACTTACCTCCTTTCCGTAATGATCATTGAAAAATGGAAACATTACTCATGCGTAGTACGACCTACAATCTCCATAATCATAACATACTTAATTTATCAAAAACATATTTCGAAATTGGAATTAAAAGTATAATTGATGTATAAATATGATAATGATTTAATTATTATTATTATTGATATGTTTAACTAATGACCTCTTTGACCATAGTTAACCTACCAAAGACATTTTTGACAAATAATCAAAATATCATCAAAACATCTGATATAAACTTAATTGATTAAGTAATCTTATATAAAATTGTAATAATTGAAATAAAAGGAATAATAAACTTGAAATTTTTTATTAATTGAGTAAATAATTAACATAGTTTTATAATTTATGATGATAAAGAACATATGTGACGAGTTGGACTCAAGGTAAGGGACTTCATCTCAATTTCCTTTCGTTGAGGCATATTTTGATTTTATACACCTATATTATTTTATGAGATGTATATGCAGAACCTTTGATATGTTATATCATGAATTTATCTATTCTCATTTAATTTAAAGTTTTTTTTATTTCTTTTCATTCATTGGGATTTTAATTAAAATGTTTCCAAAATGATAAGGGACTTTTCTGTAAAAATATCAATTTTATTGTTTTCTATATAAATCTGTTTTTATTCCAAGTCCATGTTTTTAAAATTATTATATAATTGAAGTTATAGTTTTATAAAGTTTATTATGTATTTCTTTCAATTTATTTCAAAAAAATAGAATCATTATATAGAATTTGTGACTTTATTTACAAATGACAAAGAGTCCCTTTTATTTTAACGTATACGGTGAAAATGACTTTTATGCCACTATAACCATTATTTGAAGCATGGATTACTTTAAAATATTTCGTTTTTTATTCAAATAAAAACCCTAAATACCTTTTTTTTGAATTTTGGAATTGATATATTTTTTAAAATGGATGTATATTTTAATATCTAATTTTTTTCTAGTGGGTGAATAGAATATTTTATGAGTGTGATGTTAAAAATCAAAAACTTTTATATGATATAACTATGTTATGGTTCTTGGAAATTATTTATAATGATGGGAGGTTATGTTATAAACCAAATATGGGTGGTTAAGTTATAAAAAATTATGGGGGGTTATTTTATAATTCAAGGATGGTTGGTTAGGTTATAAACCAAGGATGGGTGGGTCCATAATATCCCTCCAATGCATTGGTTATGGAAGTCGACCGTATGGTTATTCCATTTGTAAGAGTGATATGGATAATTATGTACCAAGATACCTATATGATTTATCTATTTTTTATATGGGATTCAATAAATTTATTTTATAAAAAAGTATCTATTTTCAAGGTGAAAGTGATTGTATCATCCAGTGATTTTAGACCGAATGGAATTCCAAGGGATTTTGAATTTTGTCATTTGGTGGATAGTATTTTTGTAAACCAGAATTTGAAATGAAATTATGAGAGTTTGAATAGTTAAAGTTTTTGTTTTTAGACTTGGGTAAAGTCTTGCGGGGTTCTTGTGGTATCTTGTTGAGTTTTGGAGGTGACACGGCCCAAAAATCAAAAGTTGGGAGGGTCTACACAGGGCACATAGTTTTTCTGAAACTGTACACCCCCCAACATTAAACCATGTGGCTTGTTTCAGAGAAGCAGAATGTGTCAAATGATCTACTTAGGGTTTACCCAACCCATGCACCTAGCCCTCATGGTTAGTTCCACTTAGATAGTAACCTTTTAATGTTAATCGCATAGTTAATTCATGGTTTGGCCAAATCATATGGCCAAACCATGTGACCCATATTTGGGGTGGAAATTACCATTTCAACCTTAATGAAATTAAAAACCTATCTTCTCATCCTCCTCTCTTCCCATTTGCATGTAGCACTCATCTCTTTCTCAAGATTCACTCTTCCTCTTCCTCTAGTCATGGAGATATCTCTTCTATTAATTTTTTGATTTGAGCATTGTTGGTTCTTATATATTCCTCTTAGTAAGCTATTTGATCCACACTCTTCTATTTCTAAGATCCTCTTCCATATGTTGTTCTATTTTGGTGTGATGGGTTTTTCCCTATTTTAGGTGTATTTGAAAAATCCTTCAATTTCTTCCGTTCTAGGTTGAATCATGCCTCGATAATGGATGAGTGGAGCACTAATACATTGAGGTATATGGTCTTGGATCTTCCTATCATTTCATAATATCTTAATTTAAATGTCATTGTTCCACTCATTAGAACCTTCTAGCAATGATTCTTTCTTTCATTTTAAATTTATCAAAAGGGTTTTCCCTATCTCTCGTTACCTCACCTTACAACGAAGCCCATCTTTGGGAGGTTCTCCTTATCATAGGCCACCCCATTGGGTTATCCTACCTATAATGGATTATTTCCTATGACATAATGGGATAATTACTACATTTGATGGGCATTTTGATTAAATTCCTTAAACTATAAATTGAGTTAAGGTAAATGGTTGGCCAAGAGATCATACCTTGAGCTTCATGCCTCAAACTTCAAATTTAAATACTCATTCTTGATGCTTATCATGGAATTACACATGAATTATATTTTAATTGTTTATTTCAAGTTAAATTAATACTTTTATTCATTCCATATTCTATTTCTTACCCTTATTCCATGTCATGTGACTTATGCTTGAGCTTGATTCCAAATGCTCACTTTATGACTTGTGATGAAATTGAATCATTTGAATTAAATAAAATGAAGTTTTTCAATAACAAGGGCATGTTATCTAATAAAACCCCTAAATGAGGTGTGTTGTCTTCAATTGAAAAATGATATGTGCACTACCTTATAGTTTTGTTCTCATGCTTTGGATTAATTCCTAATGTCTTGGGACATATTCCATGGTTTCTTGGATTGTTATAAATGAAATGAGTTTTTTAGTAATTTTATATTAGATTTAAGAGGGAAATAAGGCATTATGACTTAAGGATCCCTTTGATAGACTCTCATTCCTTCTTGTTATATTTTTTAATGGTTAGTAAACACATAGGTGGTGATATCAGCTATGCCTGAGATAGGTTCACTAAGAATTATCTATTTTAACCTCAAGATGAGTGATGTCGGTTCCCTAAGGGATACCCCTTGGATAGGCTCGAAGGCATGATGGTTATACCATGCCTCGAGTGAGACATGGGCCCCTACATGTGATAACAAGTATCGACTAGGAGTATAGTACTTTACTTTTGACACCATGCACTGATTGAAACATGTGACTTCATTATTTGGTCATTGTGGATGGACTCCTTAGCATTGGTCATATGTTGATCCCCTCGAGTGATACTTGTCAAGTCTCTTTAGATTTACATGGATTGGAATAGGTTATCTCACTGTATATATAAAGTATGAATGAATGTTTTATAAATCATTTTGAATGTAATTAAATATAGTGCAATGTTTTTAAATAAAGTGAATTGGATCTTTGGAAATGGAAATTATAGGGACGTGTCCCTCTAGCCCAATCAAAAGCTTGGGGAAAATTCAAAACCTCACACCTTATTCTAATTACTTTACAAATGAAGGTACTCCTGGTTCATACACACTGGATTTGGCTGAAGTAGGTAATTGGACGGGTGTCCAAGAAGAACCCAGTCTAATGCATTTAAGTTATTTATTTATTTATTTATTTTATATATTCATTGTGGAACACTTCTTAATTGATATTGCATGAAATGGATTATGCTAAAAATTGTGGGTGTCGGCCTACTGATATTGTATATCACACCCTGATTGGGAACCATTTGTACCCAAGTAGACTTTATGTCTTCAGGTATTAATAAAGGTAAGAATCTAGCTTCTAATGTTTTGATTTATATTACTAGGATGGAGTTGGGGCAGAGGACCGATCTAGTGCTTGGGATGCTCATGGATCTATTCATTGGGAATTTATTCTTTTATCTCACTATATTTATTATTGTAATTATTTCTTCTTATACTTGTAGCATCATCAATCATACATTCATTGTTTTATAGTGGTGTTGGATACTTTTACATAGTTATTATATTTATTCTTATACTTCTGTTCTATCTTTTTTATTATTTCTTCCCCTATTATTTGTTGATTTCATTATGACTATACCATTTTTCCACTATGATGATGAGGGTATAGTCTCCCCACCATACTACCATTAGATTCTCACTGCTATTCGGTAGCCTCTAGTGTATGAGGGGGCTCACTTGAGGCTATGTGGTGACAGATCTGGCTACTGATTTAGTGGTCAAAAGGGATGGGATGTTACAAAGTAGTATCATATCATATTATCCTTTTTCTTACTATTTTGGGATAGTAGATAGGAAACTAGTAATGTGTCAGATCTTGGTAAATAGTCATTTTTGGGACTCACCACCCCACCCATGGGGGAAATTCAAAGTGTCTATGGATGAGACTATTTTTCATGTTGTTGTCATAACAATTGTTTTTTTCACCTTGAGTGATTGGATTATTTTCCACTGCTTATTAATTTATGAGATTTATAACTTTTCTCTTTATCTTGATATGGAAAATGAGGAATCATTATATCCATTATTATATGAATATAGGAATTCATATTCCATGCATATTCCATACCATGTAGTTTCATTGTTTGGCTATTTTGAAAATTGTTGGTGTGCCTTTTCATGCCTATATCTAACAATGCTTAAATTGTTATGAATTGTGATTATTTTCACATGTTTTACTTCTTACCAAGTTTAGGTAACTTATTAGAGTTATTGTTATTTATTTTTCATTCTTCTATGTTTTTATCTTAGGATGAAACTTTTTGGTTGAGATTAAATGGGAGTAAACTTCTAATTCATAAGGTGTATGGGTGCCTTGTAAGTTGTAAACTGATGACCCATATAACCAAACCATTGTTAATGTGCTTAATATAATTAGATACTATTGTATAAATGTTCAAGATGATAAAATTTACTGTTATTCTAAACAAAATGGTTTTAGTTATATGGGAGATACCTTTAACTTGTAAGGTGTTTGGGTTCTTTATGAATTGAGGTGGTAACCCATAAAACCAAACCACCTATTGTGATATCTTTAATTATAAATTTAGTAAATATTAATGTTTTTAAAAATTTTGGACTTTTAATGATTTTATTTCCTCATTAAGTATTTTCCTATATTTCTTTGTCTTAATGGCCCATTTGGTTAATTCTTAAATGCACAACTAGACCCAAGTGGGTCAGTTGGGGCATGTTGTTAATAAAATGAACTTGAAAAGGATGTTTTAAATATAATGGTTAAAATATTTGGGTTGAATTTTTTTGAACCAAAATGGCTAAATGGGACCCTCGAAGGTCACATTTTTTTATATGTCTTAGTGGTAAAGTATCCTATATGGTTTCACTTGTGATAGTATGGTGGATTTCCATTTCACAAGTACCCCCTTTAATTATTAAAAGAAATTTTTTTATGTATGCTTGAGTTGTTTTGGGTGAGGCCTTATACCTAAATAAATGGTATTTAAAGTGGCGTTTACTTGATAAAATGGCCTAATTATAATATAATGACACTAAATAATAATTCTTAAAAAAGGGAAGTTTAATATAACTTACCTTTTTTTCCTTGCAGTCATAATTATATACTTTTTCCTTATGACTGGTATTAGTATTCCTTTAAAAAATAAAACTTGAAAGGTTTAAAGCATTGAATGGGACCTGGTTTAAAGCCTTAAAAATGGATCCTTAAGTGGTGTTCTTATCCCTAACCCTTGTGTAAGTTCAAATGAAGCCATCCATTCCTTTTTCCTTAAAACAGATGCATGATCGTTACCCATAGGCCTTTTCCTATAGCTTGGGATTAATCATTTTTGCCTTTTCAGCTTAGTGAAATTATCTTGAGTGATTCCTTGGTAGTGTGAATGATTTCTATTTGGGTAAGGGTCTATCCCATTACAGGTATCACCCTTATATCTTTTGAACACTTTCTTGTTGCTTACGAGCACTTTCTATTGTGTGGTACTGTTTGGGTTCCATAGTCCTGTGTATGTCTCTTATATTCTAAAATGAAACCCTTATTTTGATGGGTTTTTGTGTGTTGTTTGACCCTTCCTCTAGGTATGATTATTTTGAAACGCTCAGTTAAATTGGGGTAGACATGCTAAGGGTTTTTTTAACCATTTATTAGGTCATGTGACCCTTCCTCTCCTTTATCTTTAGTGTGGGATGACTCAGGATGTCATCAACTTGTTCTAAAATCATATGAGTGATAAGAATCCTGGTTAAATCATTAGTATAGACTATCAGATACTTGAATTCATATAGTTGATAAGCCTATGGATAATATCAAGGATGTTTATTTTTCTCATATAATCTTAGGGTAGTATGTGTCGATATACGTGGTACCCATCATCTTGATATTTGTGAAGTGAACCATTTAAGTTCAGTGGAACTCATTTAATATTTGATCTGTTATCATTCAAATGATGGTCAAATTTAGAGTATAGTGTCTTGGGAATTGATAAAGGTCCCAACTCGGGATGATGTTTTAAAGATAATCGGGTGTTTAAAATACTGATTAGTCATTTTGTCCTTTACGCCTAATGTTATGACATACGCATGCGCAACTCAGGATGGGAGTTATGTATATGTCCAAAATTGAGACAAATCGAGGACTCTTGAGCAGTTGGTTATCTCTATATCCTCCATTGAATTATTTTTAAAGCATGATGGCTTCCTCTAGGACCTGCAGTCATTTGTCGATGGAGTGTGTGTTGTGTAATGAGATCCCATTCTATATTGAATCTTATATTAAGGACACTACTAAGGTGGGGAGTTTAATTCCTAATATGGTTAAATTTTTCCTTACAGGTAGAAGTATCACAACCTATAGGACCTCTTCAAAATGTTCTAACTAACTCAAAATTCCATGTGGCTAGTAATCCTTCATTAGGTCAATGCTTTCTTGAGAGCATGATAGTGATGTGACTGGATATACACACAACCTGTGAAGACACCATTTGTCAGGTATGGGCCATGCTGGTTATGTTCGGGTAACCATGGGATGCCTCATGTGGTGAAGGTATTGTGGTCAGGTTATTGATGCATCTCTGGATATAGCCGAGCTCTTCCAAGGAAGATGACTTGTAATGGTTCGATGGTCCTCCACTTTGTTTTTAGAAGGGTTGGTTTGAAAATGAATCGATAACTTCACCCTCTTTATAGAAAAAGTGTTTGGATCTATTTTGGATATTTTTTAAACCTCTTACTATACTCTCAACTTTAAGGCAACCATATCCCCTATCTTGGTATCATCTGGGTACACTGGGATAGCGTTGGTCTTATGCCACTCTAAGGTTTTAAAATTCTATCAGGTTGTATGGGTGGTTTCTATCAGAGTGTGCTCCAGAAGCATGGTTTTTGTATGCGGTTTGGTTAGTCCTGAATGATACTTGGGTTCCCAAGTAGGAACTTTGTGTACATAATCATGGATTCTAGCTATTTTCCTTTTGGATTTAATGAAATTTGGTTTCTATTTTGGTTTCATTCAATGTTCTTGATGTAGGATGTTCATTTTTCATACCTCTTGTAATCACTATAATGACCCGAACTATTATAAGTGAAATTTACCTTTTGATTTAATTAAATGTCTTATTTTGTAAAATATATATAGAAAACACATTCACTCCGTTTTTTTATTATATCCAATTGGATTTAAATGACCGTTAAGTATCATTACCATTGATAATATAGTCGTTGAACAATGATCACATGACTAGTATAAATACAGGGTTTTAACAAATCCTTTCAACATAGAAAAAGGAGTTTAAGGCCTCAACTGGTAGGATCATTACCTATAAAGCAAATTTATCAGATCTTTATAGGGAGATATCATTTCTGGGCTTTTCCCTTGACCAAGCCCAAGCCATGATCCAACAACTAAAGCATGAGCGAAACCATTTATGGGAGAAGTTCAACCTCATTGAGATCACAGTCCAAACCATATTCATCGAACCGCCCCATGAAATCACCACCATCACACTCTTTACTCTTAAGGAATATGATGTTATAATAAATGTCTATGTATCAAGAACCTATCATTATTATTATGTACATTATTTTTTTATAGAATAATTAATATAATTTTATTTTATTATTGTTTTTAAAGCACAAATAGTATATCTGGTTAATATTAAAATTCATTTAAGAAATATATTGTGGTGAATTAATGGATTTTTGAATTAAATAATATTTTATTAAAATATTTTCATTAAATTACTTTTATTAAATATAAATTATAATATATTTTTTATGAAGTCAAATGTAATCTTTATTAAGGTTTGAAAACTATTTTTGTCAAAACTCGTTAATTTTTAATGAATATCAATTTTCATTTCAGAAGTTAAAATTAAAATATTTAGAAAATTAGTTAGATAAAATAAATATTATTTTTGTAATCAATACATCAAAATTATTTAATTGTTAATTTTTCATAATTTTTTGAGGCAGTCAAAATTTTGGGTAAAAAATTAAATACCATATAAATATATAGTGTGTTTTATGACATCATAATGGACCAATAGTGATGTAATAAACACTATAAATGGGATATTCATAAAAATATATTTTTTACTATAAAAATAATGTGATTTTATATTTGTTTTAATTATTTTATAAATCCTTAGTGAATCCTCCAAAATGTATAATATATTTTATGATTTTAAATTTATTTCTTTAATAATGTGACTCACCTCCACATAAGCAAGGATAATATTTTAATATCTTTTTACCTTGTACTTATAAAATAATTTTTCCACTCCTATTTTCAAAAACCCAAGGGAAAAAACCAAGCGAATATTTGTGGTTTTAAATATTTAATTTTATAGATTCCAAAACATAAGTTTGTGAAATATTAAAGAATTACCCTCTAATTTCCTATATAAACCCACCCAAGATCTCAATTATATTAACTCAAAATAATTATACCATGCACTTAATTTATACTCCACTCTATAAGATCCTCCCAAGGATCCCCAAGCTCTCAATAATCCCTTTTTCAATCTTTTTAAGTCACACACTCATGTAAGGGTTCCTCCCTTTCTACTTTTTTTTATCCAAGTATCCTTATATTGTTGATCCCTTTTATTTTCAATTAAAAATGATGGGTTATGTTTTCACACCTCCCCCATACTACCATTATTATGTTTTAATGATGATATACCCATTTATATTTCATTAATCCCTCCCATGTATGCCCATTACCATGCTGAAATTTCGTAAGAGTTATTCCATTCCTCCTCTTTCTTCCAGATTATTTATTATATTGTTCCTTCTATTTAAAAATTACATATATTGGTACATGTATTTATATGACCCTATTAATGTACATTTCATGTATATATGATGATATTTCCCTTTCTATCTCATCAAACCTTTTTATGAATTTTTCTATCTCGTTGTTAGGCTGCCGAAATCGCATCATGAATTCCCATTCTAAAACAATTGTGTAGTGAATACCGTACCCATTCCCTATCAAGGGTGTTCACTTTTATGAACATATGCTTTTTTATTGATGACTTAAATGTATTTATTCCACACCCCTTGATCATGGAATAAATTATTATAATGAATGAATCTATGTTTTATGACTTATGTGGAACACTTAATAATGAGAATGAAATGAAAGTGATGGGTGCGCCCAGAATTATATAGCACTCCAAGGCATTGGGTAATGTTTAGTGTCACGATACATCATATTGGGATAGGGTTTTACCTGATTCCTTTATATTACATTGTCCACTATGATGTCTTGGAAGTTTATCCTTGACCTATGATGCAGTGTTTTACGTTGTTTCAACATTTCCATGTTATGAATATCATGTTATATCATGTTTTATGATTCATGTTCCATTATGAATCATTAATATGCCTTTCCTAACATGTATTAATATCTTCATGTTAATTTATTTTTACCACCTTACTAGGCTTTTTATCTCACCTCTTTCTTATTTACATCACCAGGTTATCACATGTAATATTAAGTACAAAGGAATGATGTGGTCATATAAAGGATTTTTTCAATAAAAACGTTGTATTTCATGTTTCAAGTTGATATGTAATGTACCTAATTCCAAAATACATAATACTTCTATATATTTTGGGTTGTATTAAGTGTAATTTTATGTAATTAATTCATGTATGAATTTAATAAAATGAATGGGGTTGTTATAGTTAGTATTAGAGGAAAGGTTAGTTATTTTTTGGATTAGGATTCGAAAACTCTAGTGAAAGCCTTAGTGATCATACTAAGTATAAGAAAAAAATACCTAAATCTTGGAGAGTATATATTAAGTGTTTTATCATGAAAATACATCCTTTTATAGATTCAAATAAATTTGTGTAGCTCTGGAACATATTTATCTAGGGGTAAAACATGAAAACACTACTTTGAGCTAGACTCGAACAGGAACTGGTGCACGAAAATAGGCCTTGTTGTACTCCTAGTTTTACACTCTCATGGGATATGCTTTGATAAATTAATAATATTAGTATGAACCATTATTAAGGGAATAAAAAAATCCCATAAGAACATATGTTATAAAATAGATCACGGATAACTTAGATTGAAGCCTAGAAATTAATAAGTTAATGAAATAAATGTAATTTATAATTTAGCCCTTTAATTTCATTGGATTACCCTTTATGTGTTTAATAGTTTAAAATACTTACCCTTAATTTTCCCTTTATTTTATCTAATATCCGGTGATAGGAGGAATCAGGCTAACAACTGAAGTGAAAATCACTGTAATGACTGCCCTAATGAGATATCCAATCTGATGGGTGCAGGAATCAAAAACTTTTTCACGATACTCTCTCAGTTAACTGAAGTTTTGAATAGAAACCTAGATCAAGAGAAATGTCCACCCCCCCCCCCCCCTCCCAAGAAATAATAAGTCACAATCAAGAGATTAATTAGATAAAGGTCTCCTACTTTCAATAGATCATCTGATCCCTCAATCATCGAACAATGGATCAAATCCATTGAGAAGAAATTCTCCATAATTCAATCTTATGAACAAGAGAAGGTTCTTCTGGATGCTTATAATATGGAGGGTGCAGATGATCAATGGTGTACATAGATAAAAAATTTGAATCCTAAGGAAGAGATCGAGGTGATGGGATGGAAAAATTTCTAGAAAATGTTTTTAAATAAATATTTTCCACACACCCTCTGACTTAATATAAAAATGGACTTTCTTTCCATCAAGAAAAAAGATGAAAAATTCATTGGAGCATACGAGTCAAAATTCTCAAGGCTTGCACGATATGCCTTATATTTGTTGTTACCCCCAAATACAAGGTTTACTGCTTCTTTGGTGGGATAAAACCTAGAAAACAAAAATCCTGGGTGATCTGTGACTTTGATAGCTCTAAAGAAATTATTCTATGTTCCCTCAAAGTCGAAATAGAGATCAGCGAATATCAGGTATATCACAAGAATAAGAAGATATATGTGTATTCAAATCGTGGTGGTCTAATAGATAGATCTAATGGTGCTAAGAAATTTCAACAACCCACTTGAAAAAGGTCTAGAAAGAAGAACCCTATAAATTTCCTATAGGGGATGAGGAAATGCTTTAGGTGTAGGAAGGAATAGCACCTGGCCAACGATTTCTGGAAAGAAAAACCCACTACTACGATGGAGGAAAGGAGTGCCCCGATAAACCCTCAGTGTGTTTTAATTACTACAACTGCAAGGAACTTGGGAATTTCTCAAACCAATGAACTAATCCATTGGTTTTTGGAGGCAACCAACAACCTCTAAGGTAGCAAGGGAGAGAATTTTCCATCAAAACTACCAAACCGAATCCCAACAATGAAGTGGTGATAGGTACACTAGTTATTTATTCAAGTATAACAAACATACTTTTTGATTCTAGTTTTATGAATTCTTTTATATCCCAAAAGTTTAGTAGAACAATCCAAATACTACCACAAAGCATGGAAGTATAGATGTTGGTGAAAACAGAAAATGGGGAAATTATAGAATCCCATGTACATAACTCATCCTCTATCACAATTTGTGGATTAAACTTCATGCAGAACCTCATAATAACTCCCTTGGTGGAATTTGATGCAACTCTTGGAATGGATTGGATTTCTCTATATAGAGCCAACATAAATTGTAGTGAGAGGTAAATCACTCTCCATTTGGAAAATGAACCCCCGATTCTATACAAGTGCAAGGAGGAGGATGAATCTTCTTTAGCAACATCATCCCAAGCATAGATATTACTTTCATATACGAATGTGTATCTTGATCATATGATTGAGTCTAATGAAGTATCTATCCTCGAAGACATACCTATTGTGAGGGAATTCACTGATGTGTTTCCTAAGGATTTGTCTCGTATTCCTCCTAGAAGTGATGTTGAATTCTCGATTGATCTCATACATGTGGAACTGCCAATATCCAAGACTCCATATAGAATGACTTTTGTGGAACTTGAGGAGCTAAAGAAACAACTATAGGATAATCTGGATAAAGGGTTTATATTCCCAAGTGATTCACCATGGGGTTCCCCAGTCCTCTTCATCAAGAAGAAGGATGGGTCAATGCACCTTTTAATTGATTATCGTGAGATCAACAAAATCATGATAAAGAACAATTATCATTTTCCATGAATTTATGACTTGTTAGATCAGCTATGTGGAGCACAATACTTATCCAAGGTGGATCTGTGGTCGAGATTTTACCAATTAAGGGTGAAGGAGGATATCCCCAAGACTTATTTTTATATAAGGTACGGGCACTATGAATTTATAGTAATGCCTTTCGGACTCACTAATTATATAGAATTATTTATGGACTTGATGAATAGAGTCTTTATAGATTACCTTAAAAAAATTTGGTAGTCATTATTGATTATATTCTAATATACTCCAAAAGTAATAAGGAGCATGAGGAGCATTTTAGTATTGTGCTAAAGGCCTTATGAAAAGAAAAAATTTATTCTAAGTATAGAAAATGTGTGTTCTGGTAGAAAGAAGTATCTTCTTGGGGAATATCATCACAAGAAATTAGATATATGTAGATCCTTCAAAGACTGAGGAAATTGAAGGATGGTCGAGGCCAATATCTGTGACAGATATCCATAGTTTCCTTAGATTAGCTGGGTATTATCATTGATTTATGAGAAATTTCTCATGATTGTCAAAACCTCAAACCAAGATAACTCAGAAGGGAGTAATGTTTTCTTGGAATGATGAATGTAAAGATATCTTTAAGAAGTTGAAAATAAGGATAATCTATGCCTCATGATCACACTACCCACAAGTGGAGATATTATCGTGGTATTCAGTTATTATTTGAAGAAGGTCTTGGGATATGTGTTAATGAAAAAGGACAATGTCATTGCCTATGCTTCAATGTAGTTGAAAGTTCATGAGAAAAAATATCTAACACATGATCTGGAGTTGGATGTAGTGATCTTCACTTGGAAAATTTGGTGACATTACCTCTTTTGGGAGAAGTGTTAAATAAATATAGATCACAAAATATTCAAGTATATATTCACACAAAAAGAGTTTAATATGCACCAATGAATATGGTTAGAGCTAATCAAAGACTATGACTACTCAATTAACTACTTTCCATGGAAAGAAAATAAAGTGTAAGATGCTTCAATTAGAAAGTATCTGGTAAATATTTCATTGATGAGAATTAAGAATGATAAGGTCTTCTTATACTTGAAGAGGATGGACATGGGAATCATAAATGAAGGAACATCGTCAATCCTTTCACAAATGATTTATCAACTATCTCTTCTAGAGAGGTTGAAAGATTATCAAAGAGATGATATAGGTATTTAGAAGAAATTTGAAACTATTAGAAATGGGAAATCCTCAGAGTTTGATGTTAACGAAGAAGGTGTTGTAAGATTTGGGTTAAGATTATGTGTACCATCAAATCTCAAGTTAAATAAGGAGCTGCTGAATGATGCACATAGATCAAATTCTATATCCACCCTAGAAGCACAAAGATGTATCGAGATCCCTAGGAGCATTATTGGTGGGACAATATGAAGAAGATCATAGAATATACATCAAGATGTCTCGTATGTCATCAAGTGGAGGCAAAAAGGAAAAAAATATAAGGGGATGATACAACCATTACTCATACCTTGATGGAAATGGGAAAACATGACCATGCAATCTATCATCAAGATTCCTAAGATGTCTAGAGGAAAAAATTCTATCTAGGTTGTGGTGGATCATCTTACAAAGACTTCACACTTCATTGAGATTCAATAGGATTTCTCATTAGATCAACTTACACAGATATACATCAAATATGTGGTGAGGATTCATGGTGTACCACTATCAATTTTATCCAATCAAGATCCAAGATTCAACTATAAGTTCTAGAAGAGTCTACAATATGATCTGAATACTAATTTAAACTTCAACATGGACAATCAACCTCAAAATAATGTTTAATTTTAGGGGACTATCCAGACACTTGATTACGTGTTGAGAGCATGATCAATGGACTTCAAAGGAGGATGGGATCAATATATTCCTCTGGTTGAGTTCTCTTACAATAATAGTTTCTACTCAAGCATCGAAATTTATCCCTATGAAGACCTTTAAGGGAATAGGTGCAGAACACCTGCATGTTGGGATGAAGTTGGGGAACGAAAACTACTAGGTCCTAAAATGGTCAAGGAAATGGTAGAGAAGGTTAATAACATTTAGCAGCACATCAAGGTTGCTAAGATTTGAAAAAAAAGTTAAGGTGAAAATAGTCATCAAGACCTAGATTTTTATGTTGGATACATGGTATTGCTCTACATATTTCCATAGAATAAAGATATGATATTTTTGAATAAGGGAAATCTTAATCTAAGATAAATTGGCCCTTTTGAGATCCTTGATTGCATCGGAGTGGTGACCTACCAACTAGCACTCCCACCTAACCTATCTCAAGTACATTATGTATTCCATTTATCCCTCTTGAGAAAGTACATACCAGACCCCTATCATGTACTCAATCCAAAGGTGGTACCATTGGATAATGAACTCTCTTATGAGGAAAATCCAATGAAGATCTTATATCATAGAGAAAAAGTTTTGCAGAATAAGACTATGCACCTGGTCAAAGTGTTGTGGAGAAACCAAAAGTTTGAACAAGAAACATGAGAACTAGAGGAGGCGATGAAACAGAGTTACCCTCATCTTTTTTAATGTGGGAAATGAAAATTTCAAGGGAAAAAATCCTTAAGGGGGAATATTATAACGACCTTAAATATTATAAGTGAAATTTACCTTTTCATTTAATTAAATGTCTTATTTTGTAAAATGGATATAAAAAACACATGCACTGCATTTGTTTTATTATATCCAATTTGATTTAAATTACCATTAAGTATCATTACCATTGATATTATAGTCATTGAACAATGATCACATGACTAGTATAAATATAGGGTTTTAACAAATCCTTTCAACACAAATAAAGGAGGTGATGGCCTCAACCAGTAGGAGTATTTCCTATGAAGCTCATTTATCAAAGATTCTAAGGTAGATAGCATTTATGGGATTTTTCCTAGACCAATCCCAAGATGAGATCCAATAACTAAAGCATGATCAAAATCGTTTATGGGAGAAGTTCAAGCTCATCGAGATCACAACCCAAACCATGTTCACCAAATGGCCCCATGAAAGCCCCACCATCACACACCATAATTTTAGGAAATATGCTAGTGTAATAAATATTTATTTATCAAGACCCCAGTATTATTATTATGTACATTATTTTTCTATAGAATAATGAATATACTTTCATTTTATTATTTTTTTTTCAAAGCACAAATAGTATCTTTAGTTAATATCCAAATTTAGTTAAGAAATATATTATGGTGAATTAATGTATTTTTTAAATAAATAAAATTTTAATAAAATATTATCATTAAATTAATTTTATTAAATATAAATGATCATATAAGTATTATGAAGTCAAAATTAATCTTTATTAAGTTTTGAAAACTGTTTTTGTCAAAACCAGTCAATTTTTGATGAATGTTGATTTTCATTGTAAAAGTGAAAATTCAAATATTTAGAAAATTATTAAGAAAAAATAAATATTATTTTTGTAAACAATATTTCAAAATTATCTGACGGTGAATTTTTTATAATTTTTTGAGATAATTGAATTTTTGGGTAAAAATTAAATACCATATAAATAGTGTGTTTTATGAACTCATAATAGACTGAAAATGATATAATAAACACTATAAAAGGTATAATTGGTCAAATATATATTTTAACTTTAAAATAATGTGATTTTATATTTTTTGACTAATTTTATAAACCCTTAGTGAATCCTCCAAAATGTATAATATATTTTATGATTTTAAATTTATTTCTGTAATAATGTAACTCGCCTCTACATAAGTTAGGATAATATTTTAATACCTTATACCCTTTAACTAATAAAATATTTTTTTACACTCCTATTTGGAAAAGACCATAGGAAAAACCATGGGAATATTTTTGGTTTTGAATATTTAATTTTATAGATTCCAAAACTTAAGTTTGTGAAATATTAAAGAATTTACCTCTCATTTCATATATAAACCCACCCAATGTCCCACTTATCTTCACTCAAAATAATTAGAGGAAGCCCTTACTCTGTCCTCACCTCTTCATAATCTTCCCAAGGCACCCCAATCTCTCAAGAATACTCTCTTCAAAATTTTGAATTCACACACTCAAGTAAGGGTTCCTCCCTTTCTCTTTTTTTATCCAAGTATACTTATATTGTTAATCCCTTTTATTTTAAATTAAAAATGATGAAGTTTATTTTCACACATCCCCCATACTTACCTTATTATATTTTAATGATGATATACTCCTTTATTTCTCATTACTCCCTCCCATGTACACCTGTTACCATGCCAAAATTTCGTAACATTTATTTCATTCCTCCTGTTTTTTCAAGATAATTTATTATGTTATGTCTTATATTTCCAAATTCCATATGTTGGTACATGTATTTATATATCCATATTACTTTCCATTTAATGTATAAATATTGAGATACCCATTTAAATCTCATCAACCCTTTTTATGAATTTTTATGTCATGTCGTTAGGCTGATGAAATTGCACCGCAAATTTCCATTCCAAAACAATTGTGTAGTGAATATTTTACCCATTCCCTATCAAGGGTGTTAACTTTTATGAACAAATTTCCTTTTTATTGAGGAATTAAATGTTTGTATTCCACACCCATAGATCTTGAAATAAATTATTATGATGAATGAATCCATGTTTTATGATCTATGTGACACATTTAAGTATGAGAATGAAATGAAAGTGATAGGTGCACCCAGAATTTTATAGCACTCCAATGCATTGGATAATGTTTAGTATCATGATATGTCATGCTGGGTTAGGGTTTTACCTGATTCTTTTATGTGAATTTATCCACTATGATATCTTGATTGTTTATCCTTGACCTATGATGCAATGTTTTAATTTGTTTCCACATTTCCATGTTATAAATATCATTTTATATCATGCTTTATGATTCATGTTCCTTTATGCCTCACTGATTTGAATTTACTAACATGTATTATTATCTTCTTTTTATTCCATTTTTATCCCCTTACTGGGATTTATATATCACCCCTTTCTTATGTGCATCCTCAGGTTATCTGATACAATGTTAAGTATGAAGGAATGTTGTGGTCATATAAAGTATGTTTTCAATAAAGATGTTGTATTTCATGTCTCAAGTTGATTTGTAATACACCTAATTCCAAAATAAACTAGACTTATCAATCTTTAAAGTTTTATTAAATTTAATTTCATTTAATTAAATCATGTATTGTTTTAATAATAAGAACAGGGTTGTTATAATCACCGAATGTGGATTACCTTGGATGTACTCCTTAGATTCTAGTTGCTGACTCCGAGGTTACACTGGTTTTTCATTCGGGCTTGGAAGGGGTGTTCAAATTGTGATGAACCAAATGTGATGGATCAAGAAATGATCTTATGTATGTGTCAAGGAATGACGGTCTAAATAGATGTTTTTCTAGATACATCATCGAAAGTGGCTTACGTGCTTTGGGATAATGCTTGGAGAAAAGATCAAGTCTAGTACTTAATATGCATTGGCCTTTTAAGCTGGGTGTGTGAGGCTTGTTGACCAGAGGCTACTAAACTTGACATCCCTCTCTCTTATCATGCATTTAGTGTGAAACTACTCAAATGGATCTATTAGGTTTTTTTAGTGCATTGTAATCGGAAAATCCATTCATGAAAAGATGCCTCAATATTTCATTAAATTTAATAACTACATAAATTTAATTGTTAGAATGTGGAGGGAATGATTAGATAAAACTTCTTGGTAGGGGTGTCATGTTTTAGATTTGGCCTTTAAATGGTAGAACCTGATGAAAGTACCATATACTGGCTGCTAAAGGATATGATGATGTGATCATGTCTCCGGCGTGAAGGGCTTAAGGAGGTGTAATCTTGGTGTTTCAGTTTGATAAGAAAAGGTTGGATTGAGTTTTTATGGCTTACATACCATATGTTAAAGTGATGCTTAGAGGTGATTTGGGCATGGGAAATGCAATATGACCATTAAAATGATACTCTTTGTCCCTATTAGGTCAAGTGATGTTATCTTTATTTTCCCAAGGATTCTTGGGGATGAGAAGTTATAAGGTGGAGAAATTATAGAATCCCATGTTTTTTAACCTAATTAAATTTCAAGGGATTTTGAATTTTGTTATTTGGTGGATGGTCCATTTTATAAACCAAGATTCAGAATGAAATTTTGAGATTTGGAACACTTAAATATGTTATTTTTAGATTTGGTTAAAGTCTTGAGTGGTTCTCGGGATGTCTCATTGAGTTTTGGAGGCTTCAGGGCCTGAAAATCACAAGTTGGGAGGGTCTACACATGGTGCATGGTTTGTATAAATCCATGAAGCCCCCAATAGAAAACCATTTGGCCTATTTCAGAGGACCAGAAGGTGTCACACTGGCTATGAGTAGTTAGTGCCAGGTAGGCAATAATCTCTCACTATTCATCACATGTTGGTGCGCTGTTTATTCAAAATCATGTGACCCGGTTTTGGGGTGAAAATTACCATTTCACCCTTAATGAAATTAAAAACCTATCTTATCCTCCTCCTCTCTTCCCATCCATGTGAAGAATCCCTCTCTCTCTCTTGATCTCTACTTTTCCAGCTTTTTTAGGCATGGTGATATCTCCTCCATTCATTGTTAGATTCAATCACTATCGGTTCATATGAATTCCTCTCGGTAAGATCTTAGATCCAAACTATTATATTTCTAGGTTCCTCTTTCATCCATTTCATTATTTTGGTGTGATAACTTTTTCCCCAATTTAGGGGTGTTTGAAAATCCTTTGATTTCTTCCTTTATAGGTTGAATCAATTATTGATAATGGATGAGTGGATCACTACTACATTGAGGTAGGTGGTCTAGGATCTTTCACATCATTTCATCGCATCTAATTGACGTGCCATTGTGCCACTTGTTGTAACCTTACAGAGATGATTCTCTATTGCTTTTAAATTGATCACAAAGGTTTTTCATGTCTCTTATGACCTCACCTTGTGGAGAAACCCATCTTTGGGTGGTTAGCTTTATCATTTCCCACCCCTTTGTGTGATCCCACCTAGAATGGCCTATTTCCTATGCCTTAATGGTTTAATTACCACATGTGGGGTGCATTTGGATTAAATGCCTTAAACTATAAATTGAATTGAGGTAAATGGTGGTCCAATAGATCATCCCTTGAGCTTCATGCCTAAAACTTCATATTTAAATACTCATACTTGATTATTCTCATGGAATTCTACATGCCTTACATTTTAATTGTTTATTGAAAGTTTGATGAATACTTTACTTCATGCCATATTCCATTAATTAACCTTATTCCATACCATGTGACTTACGCTTGAACTTGATGCCTTTTGATCACTTTATTCCTTATGATGAAATTGAATCATTTGAATTTAATGAAATGAATTTTTTGAATTACAAGGGCATATTTTCTAATAAAACCCCTCAATGAGGTGTGTTATCTTCAATTGAATAATGATATGTTCACTGCCTTGTTGTTTTGTGCTTATGCTTTGGCTTAATTACTAACATCTTAGGCCATATTCCATGGTTTCTTGGATTCTTATAAATGAAATGATTTTTTTAGTAATTTTATCTTAGTTTTGATGGTGAAATAAGGGATTTTGACTTAAGGATCCCTTGGATGGAATCTTGTGGCATCTTGTTAGAGTTTTCTATGGTTATTAAACATGCAAGGGAAAATATCATCTATGCCTGAGATAGGTTCTCCGATATTTATCTATTTTTACCTCCAAATAAGTGACATGGTTTCCATAGGGGAGACCACTTGGATGGGATCAAAGGCATGACGGTTGTAGAATGCCTCAAATGAGACTTGGGCCCCTACATGCGATACCAGGTACAGACTCAGAGGCTAGTACTTGAATTTTAACACCATGAATTGAGTGAAACATGAGAATTCATTGTTGGGTCACCATGAATGGACTCTTTGTCATTGGTTATATACTAATCCCCTCAAGCAATTCTTGTAAAGTCCCTTTAGACTTCCATGGATGGGCTCAGGTCATCTCACTATATCTATAAAGGATGAATAAATGTTTTACAAAGAATTTTAAATTGAATTAAGGATCATTTAAACGTTTTTTTAATAAAATGGATTGGATATTTGGAAATGGAAATCATATGGATTTGTCCTTCAATCCCAATCACAAGGTTGGGGATAGTCCAACACCTCAAACCTTATTCTACTTAATTTAGTGATGTAGTTACTCCCAATTCAAACACACTAGCTTGGGTCGAAGAAGGTAATTTGATGGGTGTATAAGTGGAACCCAATCCAATTTATTTCAGTTATTTATGTATTTATGTGTTGCATCTATTCACTATGGAACAATACTTAATTTATATTCCATGGAATGGATTGGGCAAAACACTATGGGTTCTTGCTTACTGAGATTGTATCTCACACCCTACTCGGGAACCTTTAGTACCCAGGTAGACTTTATGTATATAGGTATTGATAAAGGGAAGCATCCAGCTTCCAGTGTTTTGATTTACATTTATAGGTAGTATTTGGGGTAGGGGACTAAGCTAGTGCTTGAGATGCTCATGGAGATAGTTGTTGGGTAGTAATTCTTTATCACATTGTATTTCTTATTTTAATTCTTAATACTTAAAATTGTAGCATCATATGTCATACATTCATTGTTTTATAGTGGAGTTGGCCACTTTTACTTATTTATTATATTTATTCATCCGTTGTTGTTATTTATTTATTATTATTTATTTCACTACTATTTCTTGATTTCATTATGACTATACCATTTTACCACTCTGATCTTGAGGGTATAGTCTCCCCACCATACCACCATTAGAACCTCTCTAAAAGTTGGAAGCCTCTGGCTTATGGGGAGGCATTCTTGAGGCCATGTGGTGAGCAGTCTAGATATGGGTTTAGTTGTTAATCAGGTTGGGATGTCGCAGTGATTTATTTCTTTCTCTCAAAGAAATTTTATATAAAGGTAAATATTTCATGGGTTTTTATGTTTTCACTGGACTAGAGGTTTTCTTTATGTTTATATCCCCTACTGATATTTTTGTACTCATCCCACATTTAAAAAAAATAAGGATTGGAAAGGAAAATTAAGAATCCAAGTTTAAAGTTATTAAAAAATTTCACGAAAACGAATCAAATTTTATCTTAAAAGTTTCATATTGTGAAAAAATTGATAATGATCAGAATTTTCCACTTTTTATTTTATATTTATGTTAATTATGATTTATTACCTAATTCTATAAACATAAAAATATCCTAAAATGTAATAAAATGTATTCTTGACTATAACTCAATATTATGTTATGTTTAAGGCCATGACCTTATATTTATGATAGGATCAACTCATTTTTAATTTCTAAAGGTTTTTAAATAGGTATATATAACCCTATGTTACTTATTAAAAGGATGTCCAATGATGTTTTAGTAGTTCAAGTCCATATTGATTATATTATTTTTCGATCATCAAAAAACGCATTGTATAATATATTTTCAAAATTAATTTAAAAACCTTTAAATGAGTTTAATGGGTGAGTTGAAATTATTATTTGGTTTTCATATTTCTCAAAATAAGGAAGGAATAATTTTCAATAAAAGAAAGTACACTAAATATATTTTAAAATGTTTTAGTTTGAATAGAACCAAATCTAATGATGCTACAATGAGTACAAGTTGTAATTTGGATCTTGATGAAACTGGGAAACTAATCGATCAAACCATCGATAGAGGTATTATTGGAAGTTTATTATACTTAACTGCTATTGGACCAGATATTATGTTTAGTGTGTGGATGTGTGCACATTTTCAATAAAATACAAAATAATAAAATTTTTTTATTGTGAAAATAATTTTTAAATACCTTAAAATTACATCCAATTAAGGATTGGTTTACTCTGGAGGAAAATCATTTGACTTAGTTAGTTATTCCTATATATATTTTTTTAGTTTTAAGTTAGGAAAGAAAAACACTTCTATAACATGTTTCATTTTGGAAAAGTGTCTTATTTCATGGTGTACTAAAAAGTATAATGGACTGAAAATTGTTTTTTATCATTATGAAAACACTTTTGTGGAAAAAGTGAGAAACAATACATGATTTCACCATTTCAACACTTCACTACTTCCCCACTTCCCCACTAAAAACAATACAAGGCTTCACAACAAAAAACATTCAATCACAATGGATGGACAATCCATCAAGAATTCAAATTGACATACCTTCATAGCTGGAGTCGAGATCATCAAGATAAGGTTGAGGTACCACAAACCAGGGAACACAAAAATCAGAAAAGATGGACAAACCATAAAACTGGTCTCCTCGAGTGCCCACTGGTGCGACCGTCAACACCAACCCAAATCCACCAACCCATCAGCAGACTCTAGTCGGAGTTTTTCCAAACCCTCCAGTGACATGAGATGACCCAAAGAGCACATCCACTAAGGGTGGCAAGGAAACTAGAACGAGGAAGACCGAGTTGTCTAGATGTGGAACCCTACTTCGTAGATACCTCAGTGCAACCACAAACCAATCGACACTCTGCATACCAACAAACTACACCAAAAGAGATTCATACCAAAACATAATTCACAGCAAGAAAAGAAATCACCCAAAAAATCATGAAATCAAAGGTTGAAACCCATCACCAAGCTCCCGGACATCAGAGGCGATGCCGGAGGGAGATTCACCAGAAACTAAACTGAGACTAAATGATGCTCGTCGCCACCATCACACTCATACGATGAGGCCACAAAGCCACCCAAAGAACTCACAAGTAGAGAAGAAGACGCAGTAGTAACCTCATCCCATAGCTGACCAGAACTTAACCTCGGACCAAAACCACACCTCCATTGACAGTCAAACCCACTGAAGAACATGATCATCATAAAAAATATAACTCTATTTCATTATCTATTTTTGAATTAGAGTACATAACTATAGGTAGTTTGTTTTTTATATATTCTATAGATGAAAGATGCTTTTCTAGAATATGGATAAATTTTTTGAAATTTCCCAATAAACTGTGATAATACAAGTAAAATAAATATTTCTAAGACTCTTGTATCTCAATAAAGGACAACACATATTGATATAGGACATCACTTTTTTAGTGACCATTTTCAAAAGGGTGATATTACTCTTTAATTAATTTGTAAAAAACATTTACTTTCTAATATATTTATTAATCCATTGAATATTGTGAGAATGAATTTTATCATACATTAATTAGTAATGTTAAACTATTTATAAATATTTAAATTTATTTATAACTCTTATATTTGTTTGATATTTCTTCATATAATAATTAAATTATGTATATTAAGATTTTTATTAAAGTAAACATGAAGTATAGTTTACACGACCAACTAAGTGAGCTTGAGTTTTTTTTCATTTAATTAGTAAAGTGACTTTGTCTAGTTGTTCATGCGGACATTATACCTACCATGAAACTTAACTCAAACAATCAATACACCTACCATGAGAATTTAATCAAAATCACTATAAATACCATGAGATTTTACTCATGCGGTCAGTATAGATACTGAGAGATTTTTCTCATGAAATTATTATACCTACTGTCAGTTTACAATTAATATATTAATTATGCCTTACCTTAGTTACTGTGGATCAACAATCAAGTATACCTACAATGTCTATTTGTACTTATAATTTTTAGTTTTTTAGTTTTTATAGATTTTATTAAATATTATATTAAATTATGTCCCTAAATGATTAAACCAATTTTGAAATTGGAATTTGAATCGATACATATATTTTCACTAAAAACCCTTCCTTTATTTTCGAATCCTTACCTGCTATTGAAACCATCATGTCTCAAACCTATATTTAATAAAACCAAACCATCTATAAAATTTAATCAAATCATAAGTATGTAAAGGATAAAAATATCTCTCGATGCCACACTTCACATCAAAGCACCTCCTGTGAAGAGATTGAAGAAAGGAAAACTTATCATGAGTGATGTAGTGAATCCATATAATCCGCATTTGGTGGATCGAACCATTTTTGTAGAAAAAGAAGTTAATTATCAGTGGATAGAGTCAATAAAATCTTCAAGATAAAAATATATTCAAAATCAAGGTTGGGATTATTGGTTCAAGGAAAATAATAATTCATTCTATCTGAGTCTAGTTAAGGAATTCTATGCCCATATAGAATTTATTCCTAGTGATAAAAGAGGAACAATTAGAAAAATGGTGAATAAATAATTTTTTGTGAATTCATAAAAATTATAGGCAAAGAAAATAGGTGTTCCATATAAAGGTGATTATACGGACTATCAATGTTTGTACCCAATAAACCTTGCCCACTTTGAATTCCAAAATTCTCTTGAAGAACTAACTGGAAATGGGACACCTGGCAGATCAACTATAGTGTATCTTAGTGGTGGGTAAAGTTTTCTAAGTAAATTCCTTCATCATTTTATCTATCCTAGAAAATAAGAATTTGATATCCTGAGGAACCAATATATGTTCTTTTTCTTCTTGAGGATGAATGTATTTCAAATTAGTCAAATAAGGTATGCGATGAGGCATTTAAATGAGTTGTGTAAACACTGTTCTAAGTTTAATCATTTTCTATATATAAAGATCATATCATCCCTTTTGAATTATAAGGGATTAGTTCCTCGGCGGGAGGAAAAGATAACCTATTCAGTTGGTTTTTGACTAAATTATAAGATCTATATGAAAATGACAGAAAATTGGAATACATGGAAAAATAATGGATAGAATACCCTGAAAAGTTGTATAAAAAGTTAGATCCTATGAAGTTTCTAGTTTTACCAAGGGATATAGTGGATCTATTTCTTGATCTAGATGAGGTTTTTGGATACTACTATGATAATGATAATGATGTTGGGGCTATGGAAGATCATGTAGAAGAAGCTGAGATAGATGATATTAATGAGAAAGCTAGGATGGACTGTGAGGATAAAAATGGACCGTATATTTTTATATCATTTAGACCACTTGATAGTCCTCTACCTTTACCATCTCATAAAAAATAATTATAAGATGAGGATATTATTGACACTAAAGTGTTGGTCAGTGATTTTGTGGATAAACTATAATAGGATGGATCTTGTGGGTTTGAATAGGTCTATTCAGATAAGTATCATGTTATTAGAAGCACTCGTAGATCAAGTATATGAGATGAAACTTATAAGGGGGAGAAATCCACAGGATATGAAGTGTTAGACCTAGACTATTTTGATTTTGATGATGATAATGACCTTGTGAGAAATCCACCTTAGGATGGTGGAACTACCATTCCCTCTTCTCAAAGAGTTTTGGAAGGATCCTTAATAGCTAAGAAATATTTTCATAATGGGATTGAGCTATCTCTTTCGAGACCCATAGTTTATCAGGTGTTGGATGGAATATTTGGTCCCAATCTAACCAAGGAAGTTGAATAACCAATAAGATTTATTGAGACATTACCATTTGAATATCTAGCGACAATAGTTCATGAGGTTGATGAAGAAGAGGCCATTGATGAAGCTAAAATCTAATTTTTGGGACCTAATTTTGTAGACAACGAGAATGATGGAAGTTGGTTGATTCCTGATCTATATCCTTCGATTCCATTTTCATATCCTTCTATTCATTCCAAATCCTATATAAAAAATATGATTTGGATAAGTTCAAATTAGATCTCATGGGGGTGTTGAAAGAACTCTTTATTATTTTTGTAAACACAATCGATCTAATTAGAGAAGAATATATTGCAAGATTAGTGAATCTATTCATTTATCATCTTCATCTTAAATTCCATATTAAAATTTACAACATGAGAAATGATATTGAGGAATTTAAATAATGAGTGGGTCCTTTATAAAAAGATTCATCATATGTGATGTTAAAGTTGGACCAAAGATTTCTAAATTCAGTGTTTCAAGCTTTTACATCTAGTCCACATCATCCTCATCCTTTTAACACACTATATATTGATAAAGAGATAATCGGGAAACTCATAAGGTATGAGTTAAAAGATCTGATTGATGAGATTCATCAAACTAGGTAGATTGTGTTTAATGGTTTTTAGACCCATGTTGTTGTGACTTTGGTGTTAGCCAGAAAGGACTTAAAAATACCTATAAGAGATAGAGAGACTATAAAAATAGACATTGAATTCTATCTTAGATGGATTTTTAGCAAGACATAACTGAAAGATATGTTTATATTATTGGATAGTTGTTTGAAGATGCCTCCCTTAACCCATGAATTCAAGTCACAAATAGAAAATCTGAAAATCTAAACTCTTATTCTATAATATTTCACCGAAAATAAATTGGATTATTTTCAAGAAATAGAGCATGGATAAAGACCATTCAAGGAATATAAAAGGTTTCTAGATCCCTACTTGTACACTACCAACACAACCATCCTAACTCCACCTTCCTTTCCTATTACCTCAAACCCTCTTACTACTACAACCTCTTCTATAACCCTTTTGTCTTGTATCCAAGATAAGAAGTGTAGTATCTCATACCTATTTTGAAGTGTGTGGTAATTAATGACCCTAATACAACCTTTTTACCACCACCAACCCAAAAAATCCAACCTTCCTTAGCCTCAAACTCTAAGGGAAAGAACCCCATTCGTCTTTATGAGATCAGGGATGTATCAAATTCAGGATCTGATTAGGATTCTTGATAAGGCATCTCTATTTTTAATATTTTTTAATATCTTTCAAACTTAATGAAATATATTTTCTATATTTATATTATATGTTTTATCAATTATTTAAATATTTATTTCCTTTTATTTTTTATATTTTAACCTAACATAAATTTTCGATAATCCAAAAAGTTTGAGAAATTGTGGAATTATTTGAATAGTTTATAATATTAATGTTTTAATTGAGAATTATATGATGTGTTGACTCTTTGAAAATATTTTATATTTGGAGAAAATATTCTTCTGATGTATTAAATTCATTTCATTTTATATTTCATGATTTTTTATCATCAAATGGGGTATATTTTTTTCTTAGTCCAACACCTCCTTATTTTCATGATCTCAAATCATGTATATTGGGTTTTTAATTAATCTCACATTTTATGATATTCATATATTTTTTCTAGCCAAAATGATAAAATTGGATAAGTCCTAAAGTTACCATTACAACCTACCACATGTGTAATTAACCTAACATGTGAATAAATTCAACTAACCATGAAGGTCAAGTGAGTGTGTGGAAGTGATAGCACATTGAACTCCAACTGAACACATATAGAATAATCTTACCATGAGTCAAATGAGAAAACTTTATCCAAGTCATGAGTGGACATGAATTTAAGTTCAAATGACCATATGTGTAATGAACCTATCACACATTGAAATTAAACATACCACATGAAAAACCAAGTTACCATGTGACAAGTAAGTAGAATTTCTCTATGTTTTAAACAATCCTTGTGTCCATATTGTAGTGATCACATAAAGAAATTAATTAGTCAAAAGAAGATAAGTGACCATGAAAAGTAGAGAGCCTACATCATGAATTCATAAATATATTTTATAAAGAACTAAAGCTACCGTGTGAACAAATGAATTTCCCATGATAACTAAGGAACCTACAATATGAAGAGATGAACCTACCAAAAGAAGAAAACTGGTGACCACAAGAGAAAATGAACTTACCATGCCATTTTATTATACAAACTAATCATACCAAATAACCATTCCTTGTAAACATGATCCAAAGATACTTTGATTTAGGTAAATATAGGTGGCTGTGTCAAATGTAAGTAGTGGATTATTTTTAAAATCCTAAGAACTATTTTACGGATCATTAATTATAGAGTTAGTTAATTTAATACTATAATGAATACACTCCAATGAATACATTGAGATGGATTATCTCTTTAATAATAATAACCTATCATGAATAAAATATAGTGATACACATAAAGAATAATATAAAATACATGTGTTCTTATGATATACTGATACAAAGAGGACTTGCTCAAAACCTTCCATGATACTCTGTTTTCCAGACTTCTCTGGGAAAACAAGGTTAAGCCTTTTTAAAAGACTATTTCAATGACTTTTTATTAACCAAATTAGATTATAGTGACTTACATCAAATATTATTTATTTATATTCTTTTATATTTCGTATTTAGATTACATTTTGATCTATATTTTTTATACTCAATTTATTCTTTAACATGGACTCCTTTATTTCATTAGAGAGTACTAAATACACACACTCTCATTATTTTAAAATTATTATCCCATATAGAACTATAGATGAGGTTGTATGAAACCTAAATTAATATAGTGAAGTTGTTTTATATAAAACTTGATCCATGTTGTGGATTAATTTTCTCTTTAATAAACTTCTTGGTAGTAGGTGATTACCTAGTGGAGAGGATTAGGTCGCAACTTGAGACTGGACCTTTTGTTTTAATTCCTTTTTTTTGTTTTATTATTTTTCTTTCCTCTATTTTAAAAATGAACTTGATTTAGTTTTCAAAACCACATTACAAAACTACATTGATAGTTTAATTTTATTTAGTTTTATATATTGTACTTGATATAAGTAAGTATCTTTCAAAATTTAAAAGGGATTTAAACTTTTTTTAACTGAGTAGTGATCAAACCTTTGAGAAACTATTTTAAAGATAAAATTTTATACTTATATTATTTTATTTAACTAGGATGGTTTTATACATTGACGAGATTTAGTTTTAAATAAATTTTAATATATATTTTAATTGGAAACTCAATTCACCCCCACTCTTGAGTTGTCTACTCTAACCAACATTCCTTTTTCCCAAGTCTGATGCTTCAAATTTCCTCACCTCATTCAAGCCTAATGCTTTAGATAATTATATTTAAAAGGTTCTAAATGAGATCTTTGATCACTATGTCATTGAATAGAACAAATTTAAATCCTATGAAATAATAGGTACCAATAAGAAACAAATTGAATCCATAGGAAAGACAATTGTTGTGTAGACCATAGAAGAAAATGAAAAAAAACAAAAACAAGAACTTATAAACAATAGTGATGAAAATATTTTTAGAAAAACCTATCATAAGAAGATTAATATTTTATAATTATGAGTGAAAACAGATGAATGACATTAAAAAACCAGAGAATGAGCGAGGACAAAAAACAAAGGGAATTTTAACTACTTGGTTTTTAATAAATATCTTTATTCATATTGCAACCTAACCCTAGAGATACTGAATTCAATGTCTAATACCATTATATTATAATGATTAAAAGTAATAAAATCATGAAGGTCCGAAGATTTTATTAGTCTTGGAAAACTAGATACATATATGAGTCTTACATTAAAAATGAATACACTAATTACAACATAATTTTTTTCTTTCAAGGATAAACATGATCAAATGATCATTAAGGTAAAAATAAAGTAAAATAAATAATGAATAAATGAGAATAGTAAATATGGAAAGGTAATAACTGAGGATACTTTCCATGTAATCATTAAACTGAGAAAGTAGTGTGTAAAAAATGTGGAAACATAAACAACTGAAAACAAATGTCATTTAAATAAATGGATATAGAAAAATTAATATGGAGAGGTAAAAAACTGAAATACATTCCATTTAATCAACAAAATGAGAATTAAATTCTTCCATAGATATTCCAATGAAAAATCTCATGGATAAATAATAAATAAAATGAAGGTGGTGCTTAATTTTTGGGTGCCATGTATTTGGAACATGAACCACTATACCATCAAGATCTATCCTCTAGACAGTTTATGTCTGTGGGTAGAAATCTGTCTATTCTACTTGGAAACAAACTTTAAGAGTCTATATACAACTAATTTCATCTCATTATACTATCGATGAATCAAAGGGCTATATAAATTCTGGGCCCAACCCATCACTCATGTTCAAATAATTCCTCATGTCTCAAATAATCAATTTAATTAAAAAAAATTCCTTATGAAATATCTATATTAAATATTCAATTTCTTTAGGGGAAATAATCTTATCCATGAAAAATGATATGTATATTTAGGGTAAATTCAATGTCAAATGATTTTAAGAAATTGAATATTTCAAGGGGACTAAAAGGAATCAAGGAAGTGAATATCAATACTATCTTTGGAAAAATCAACCATAAACCATCTAGAGGATGAATAAGGATGGTATCAATACAACATATCTCCAGTGGAGTAAAAATAAAGGTTTGTCATTATTTATGAATAGAAATATGATAAAAATATCTTTTAAAAACATTCTTGAGGAAAATATCCTTTTATTTTGAAAAATATTTTTAAAGAAAATTTCTTTGAAAATCACTTTTGAAAAAATGTAATTTAAAATTAACCTTTTAAACATGAAAATGAATATTTAAAGAAATTATGGTAGGTAAATATGTACATGTATTACGAGGTAAAATGAACATTCCTTTTACACGGTAAAAAGGTTTGAAAATGCCTTGTTCAGAAAGTGATAAGAAAATTCCTTTGAAAACATTGATAAAAGACAAAAAGGGTAAAAATTTCTATAATAAATCATTTTTTAAAGGTTAAAAACATTTTTTTAAAATACTTTTTATAAAAAAAATTAGAATAAAATAAGATCATCGACTAAAGAGAGAATGAAGTCAGTTTTTATTAAAAACATTTTCTAAAACATTTTGTGTACTAAAGTGGTAAAATTGTACTAATACTTGAAAAAGGTCATGAATAACCATAGGAGAGGAAACTTAAAGTGTTTATTGAACAATGTTCATATAATATCTTTTAATAGAAATGATATATCATTAAAATTATTCTTAAGGAAAATAATCTTTAAACATTCAAAAGTGCCCCATACCACTTTGAAACATTTCAATAATAATCCCTATATAATAATGAAATTAAATGAAACTTATAATATCATGAGAATAATTAGATTCATGATATAACTTTTTAAAAGGAATTGTATACACCGTATAAAAGTTAATTGGTGTATAACAACAAATAATTCTCAATGGAATGTAAATTGAGACGAAATCCATTACCTTATATCTCCTTTTTAGGTAAACATCATTTAACTTCCTATATAATGGTTTTAAACATGTCACTAAAAAATAACAGAACCATAATAATTTTTATAATATCATATATTATATTCTTATAATATCTTATTACCCATTTGTTAACAGTCTTTCATTATTTTTAATATTTTGGGTGTTAATTGCCTAGTTTGTTAAGTATGTTTTAACTTATTACTTGTTGTTAGATTATGGTTTTAACATATAAAAATGTAAAAAATGATTTAAATATCATATATATTCATTATATATGTTCTTATAATAATCTATAGAGTTTTGAGATAGGAAATAAAATGCACTATTCATGGAGACAGTAGGTCTTACGTACACATGAATGCTACTTTCATTTCTTTTTCGTATTAAAGAATTAAAAAAATAATATATATGTATATTATAATTAAATTATCATATATATGTCATACATGTTATATATTTTTATTAAAATCATCATTTATACATTCCATGTATAGTGTGAAAAAATCACATCGCTTTGAGTGGGCGGTAGTCTACACTTCCACAAATGATGTTATCGTATTCACACAAAATTGAAAGTATAAAGGTATGTGTTGTAAAAAAATTGAATAAGCATAATGAAATTATAAATATCATAAATATCATATATAAATATATTTTTCATCATAATTTTAACACCCGAAGATTCTACGGTACGTTTCTCTTTGAATAATGTGATAGCGTGTGTTGTACGCAACACTGAGTTCTAACACACCATAACTAATCAAACTAGCCGTTATGAATAGTAATAACTACTTTTTTAAATTATATATATTTTATATTTTAAAATGGACTTCATTTCTGGATTCGGAATATCGAATTTAGCCTAAGGTGAAATTTTGGTACTTTTCGGATAACTTTCATATTTTGATGAATAGTGAAAATTACTAAATTTTAATTAAAAACAACTTTTTAAATCAAAATAATTAATAATGATAAATTAAGAATTTTAGTGGTTTTAAAGTATATTTATAATATATTTTTACCATTTAATATAATGTTGGTCATTGGACATAATTTTACAATTAAACCGAACATAAACAAGTGTCAATCTTTTGATAGTTATTATCTCTTAAAAACACGCATTTTGTTTTAACAGCGGGAATTAATTTTAAATTAATTTCTACCACTTCTGTGTTTTGAATTTAGAAAAATGGATTCCATATTTGGAATCATAATTTCCAAATTGTATAAATAGGTAACTTTTATTTTTAGACATTTTGAATAATTACTGTGGTAAATATTTTATTTACCATGGTTAAGGGTAAATCTGGTAAATAAGGGTTAAAAAATAATATTATAATAATACTAAATTACCCTAAAACGTGTCCTAGCCTTATTTTTTGATACATGTTCGACCATAGGCATCTTTGGGTCGATTTTGGGACCCCATGGTGCCACTTGTAGGTGATAGGGACACTTTATTTTAATTAAGTTAAAATGAATACAAAAATGACACAAGCATATATCTTTTAGAAAAACAATTTTTACATAGGGTTATATATGTTGGATTTTAGATTATAAATATTAATTAGAAAGATAAAACTATTTCCTACATATTGATATTTTATTTATAATTTTTAGACATTAAATAAGTTAATTTATTTATGACACAATGATGATGTAGTAATTACTATAATAGTGAAAAATTAAACTAATTGATATTATAAATACCCAAATAAATATAATATGAAACTTTTAATGAATTAAACTAATTTTATAGGATACTATGATATATTAGGATTGATTTAATTGACTTTTTTCGAAGTAATCAATCTTTTATGAGTTTCACAAAAATCAACTATTGAATAGTGTCAAAATTGACATAAAAGAGTTCTTAAAACAAATATTATATTATTAATTGATATTAAATTCCTAAAAATATAAGGTTGGGCCAAGAGACTTATATCATGATAGGTTCATCATTAATGGACCACTTGTGGGTCGCTTGGACGTATGTAGTAAGTTTATTAACCGTATTATATAAAAATACAAAGAGACATTGTAAAAGTGAAACTAATTAACTTAGAGTTAATACTTAAAGATAAGGTTAATATAAGTACCCAAACCTGTCTAAATTCTATTGGTTGAGTTGTTTTCGACCCATACCCACCTTAAAATTTAAATAATAAACTTTGGAGCCATTGGAAACCGAATATGAATTTATTATAAACTAATATCTCTAGTTTTTCCAAAGGTGCCCCTCACCCCTCTTATAAAAGGTTACTCCTCCTTCTCATTTCTTCACACCTTCAAAGCCTTTTTGTTCGGCCAACATCTGCCCAAATACTCTCCCAACATCCCTCACTAAAACCTAGAGGCCTTATTGTGATCATAAAGCCAACCTAAGGAGCCCTTTTGATCAAATCAAAAGGAAGAACCCGAAGAAGAGGTAATGATTTCACCACCGTTTTCCAAGTTCCTTTCTTCTTCCATTTCTTATTCCTTTGTTGTTACCATTCTAAAATAATAACTCCAGTATCATATATATACTGTGATGTTATTATAAATATGGTACAACCATATTTAGTATTCTATCCACCCTTTGAATAACATGTCACCATACGTGCGTACGTACGGCTTACCGTCTCCACGTCGTGGTGTAATTGTTATTCAATATATTATTATTTGGAGGGGTATAATAATGAATGTGTAACTCATGTAAATAATAAATATAACATGTTAATTATTCTGTATATATGATATACCATCCATTTATATATTATTTTAATATCAAAATAATGATATTGTCGCTCGTGTGTACGTACGGACTACCGTCTCCACGAACGCGATGAGATTCATTCTCCATCGTATCCATTCAAGTATAATTATCATTTGATGATTTAAAAATGATGTTTAAGGACTTGATATTATTTTGGATATAAATAATATACAACCTATCCATTACAAACATGACTTACGTAACAAAACATATAAAAGAAAACAAGTAAGTTAACACCCGAAACAACGATAATACTAAGATATTATTATCAAATCAATATTAAAAGATCATATATGATATCATATTAATATATATGATTCTTGTATAATTTAATAACAATTATTTCACCATTATACAGGAGGTTAACCTACCCCAACCAAGGAAAAGTACAAGGTAAGGGTTATTTCACAATCTCTTCATTATCCGAGGTTGTTTATACGCAATAATCTACTGGGATCTCTTTATCATCCACATCCATGTTTTCTTAAAAATGTATTTCAAAACAATTTTATTATTTACAAGAATATGGGTTAAAGTCATTTATACCTTTATTTGACTTTTAGAGGTTTATAAAGTAATCTTTCCGTCGTTTTCAAAACAAGGTCCTTTTTAACCTTTTCGACAGAATTAAGGTAAGAATGTTTTTTTAACTTATACAGCGGGTGCGGCTATTTTCCGCTGTTATAAAATCTTCAAAGATTTCCTTACAAGCTTATAAGAATATTTTCAAAGAAAATGTTTTATTTTATATGGATCTTAAATGATTTCAAAAAAATAAAAGAGATATTTCTCTAAAAAGAGTTTTGATTTCATCTATGTCAACATCCTTTGATGGATTTTACGCTTATTTGAAGTTGATTTATTATGATACAAAACTTCTATATTGTATTGAAGGTTTTGTGATATGTTTGACTGTGGATGTGCTATTTTTATACCATTCATAGTTTATGGTGAAATTATTGACATTTCGTATGCTAGTTTTAATACGAATGTTTATGTTATGTTTAAACCTTTTCATATGGGAATGCATTGGACTTAATATGTGACGGGTGGAGCCCGCTATTTCTCCTCGATGCATCGGTAGGTCTCATGAGACAAACTAGTGTCTTGGCACAAGGCCTTGACAAAATCTTATTTGTAGTCTTGGCACGAGGCCTTAACTATGTGGTTATGATAGTCTGGCATTATGCATTCCAACATTATGATAGTGGTTAGTGATTTTGCATGTGATTATTCGATTAGTAGAATATCCATGTGAATGAGTAAAAGGAATTATTTCATTTTATTTATGCCATACAATGTTGAAAGTTCAAGTTTTAAAGGTTGTTGTTTTAGTTATACATTTCTTTAAATGTTTATTCTCATTTATGAATGTTTCCTCTATATTGTTATCCTTACTGGGCATTTGAGCTCACCCCTTTTCTATGTTTTACTTTTCCCAGGAAGTGAAGAAGTAAATTATGAATGACCTGCAGGGATATTATGTGGGGATATGAGTGTGGATTATGGAGACATTATGTTGTTGTAGTAGTTTTTCATTTTATGATGTAATGTAAAACTTATGAATATATCTAGTGTTTCCAAGGCTACTAAACCAATCGGTATTTCGAGATTTGATCTTTCTTGTGATCATGACAATGTTATGTAATAATGCACCGACTCTGGGTAACTAGGGTCGGGGCGTTACAGTTGGTATCAGAGGAAGTTTAGTACAAACCTTGGAAGCTATATTTAGATAAACTCTGATTAGAGCACGTAGACCTAAGATGAACTTTGAGGATTAGTATAGAAGAACTTCCTAGAATTTTGGTATTGTAGGGATTTTGTGAGTTTTCCGAGCAATAAATCCCTGTATGGATACGAGCAGGTAGAGGCGTCTCTGGCACAGATGTACCTAGGGTTAAAACCCGAAAACACCGCTTTGAGCTAGACTCGAACGGGAACTGATGCACGACAACGGGCCTTGCTGCACTCTTGGTTACGACACTCCCGGGGGATATGCTTAGGATAACTCTCATTTTCTTTACAAATCATTTTGAAGGGATTATGAGAATATACTTCCTCAAAGAAAACATTCTTATGTTTATGGATTATATCCATAAATAGTTCAATTTATGTTAAGTGTTTTATAAGTATGGGATTATGTATTTTGATTCATAAACTGATCTAGTTTCTGCCATTGTTTAGAAATGGCGCCTAGTGAAAGAAATGGAAACTGTATCAATGTACACACTCCATGTAGGGATTGCCCTCCTGCTCAAGATAATTATAGTGGAGCTGGTGATGCAACTGGTGCCGATCAGCTAATCACCATACTGGGACAACTTACTCAGGTTATGAATAATAACCTTACCCGTATGGAGCACCATGATCCACAGCGTGGAGGATCAATGTTAGATATATTCATGAGGCAACAACCACCAATGTTCAATGGGAGTACAAATCCCTTAGTAGCTGAGCAATGGATAAATTCCCTAGAGAAAATATTTCAGGCTTTGGGGAGCAGTGAAAGGGAAAAAGTTATCATGGCAGTTTACCGCCTCACTGGAGATGCTGATCAATGGTGGTCATTGATTCAAAACATGAAGGAAGATGATGAAGTATCAAATATGGAATAGAGGGAGTTCAAAGATCTGTTTTTAGAAAAATACTTTCCTCGCGACCATCGAGCAGATATGGAAAGGCAATTTCTAAGTCTGAGACAGAAGGAGGATGAGAATGTCACAAATTATGAGGCTAACTTTAAAAGGTTAGCAAGGTATGCTGGTGATTATATACGTATCCCAAGAAGTATGATTGATCGTTTCTTTGATGGGTTAAAACCATTTCTCCGTCGAGCATTAGTCTCACAATCCTTTTCGTCGTACGAAGACATTGTCTCATGTGCTATCAAGACCGAAAAGGAATTCTCTAAGTCTTATGACTTTAAAGCAAATAAAGAGAAGAAGAGACCTACTGATCAATCTGGGAATGTAAATAAGGGGAATACGGGAAAGGTTGAATATCCATCTTGTGCTAAATGCGGGAAGAAACATCCTGGTACTTGCTTGAAGGGAATGGGAGTCTGTTACAAGTGTGGTGAAAAAGGCCACCAAGCTCGTGATTGCAAGGGGAAGAAGGAAGCTACCAACGTTCAGTGCTACAATTGCAGGGAGATGGGGAATTATGCAAATGCATGTCCTAACCGTCAGGAGAACTTACCTCAGAAAAGGCCAAGGGATCAAGGCCAGGCTTATGCTATCACTACTGCTGAGGTAGAAGCTCCGAAAGACGTGGTGGCAGGTAATTTAATGGTTTCCTCAAGTTTAGCAAATGCATTATTTGATTCTGGATCATCGCATTGTTTCATATCTTCCTAGTTTGCTAAGAAAATTAGATATTTCCAATTTGATTTAATAAGGGAGTTGTCAGTTAAAACTCCTAAGGGAAGTATCATTGCAACAAAGTTTTGTGAATCATTCCCCATTAGAGCACATAAATGTTCGTTATCTGCTGATCTCATCGTCATACCTATGATTGAGTTTGATATAATCCTCGGTATGGATTGGCTTTCGGACTATGATGCGAAGATTTATTGTAAGAAGAAAGAGGTTACGATTCTTGATGATAATGATAAGGAACACCTTATCTTTAGAGCAGAATCGTCACCACCTAATTCTTATTTAGATCCACCCCCAGTAGCTCAACTTAATTCAATTATTGGGGAGGAAGAGAATGAAATAACTGTCGGTGAGGAAAGGAATGTTCAAATAGAGGATGTACCTGTTGTGAAAGAATTTGTAGATGTATTTCCGGAAGATTTACCTGGAAATCCTCCAGAACGAGAAGTTGAGTTTTCCATTGATTTGATTCCTGGATCAAGGCCTATATCGAAGACCCCTTATAGAATGTCCACTGTAGAATTAGTTGAACTAAAGAAACAACTATAGGAATTGAGTAATAAGGGATTTATTCGCCCTAGTGTTTCTCCATGGGGAGCCCCTGTTCTTTTTGTTAAAAAGAAAGATGGATCTATGAGGTTATGTATCGACAACAGGGAGATCAATGCTATAACGATAAAGAACAAGTATCCCCTACCTCGTATTGATGATTTATTTGACCAACTGCATGGAGATCAATACTTTTCAAAGATTGACCTTTGATCTGGATACCATCAGTTGTGTGTGAAGAAGGAAGACATTCCGAAAACAGCATTTCGAACCAGGTACGGGCATTACGAGTTTACTGTAATGCCGTTTGGATTGACTAATGCACCATCTATATTCATGGATCTGATGAATAGAGTTTTCAAGGAGTATCTCGATGAATTTTTGGTGGTATTTATTGATGATATCTTGGTATACTCCAAAACCTACGAAGATCATGAAAATCACTTGCGCATTATCTTGAAGACTCTGAAGAGGCATGAATTATATGGGAAGTTTAGCAATTGTGAATTCTGGATTTAGGAGATTTCTTCTCTTGGCCATATTGTCTCTAAAGATGGAATCTCTGTTGATCCTTCTAAGACCAAGGCAATACAAGAATGGCCAGCACCTACGAGTATAACTGGGGTACGTAGTTTTATTGGTTTGGCAGGTTATTATCGACGTTTCGTCCAGAATGTTTCCCGATTGACTAACCCATTAACGAAGCTCACACATAAAGGGGTTAAATTTGTTTGGAAAAAAGAGTGTGAAGAATGTTTCGAAGAACTGAAGAGAAGATTAGTCAATTCTCCTATATTGACTCTACCATCGGGGAATTTTGGGTTCGTTATTTATAGTGATGCATCAAAGAAAGGACTTGGTTGTGTCCTTATGCAGAATGATAGAGTTATTGCCTATGCATCACGATAGTTGAAAATTCATGAACAAAACTATCCTACTCATGATCTCGAGTTAGCAGGTGTGATCTTTGCTTTGAAGATATGGAGGCACTACCTCTATGGTGAAAAATGTGAGATTTATACTGATCACATGAGTTTGAAGTATATTTTCTCACAAAAAGAACTCAACATGAGGCAAATGAGATGGCTTAAATTACTCAAAGATTATGATTGCATGATACACTAACACTCGGGGAAAGCAAACAAGGTGGAAGATGCTTTGAGTAGAAAAGACCATGGAGTTTTGAACATGATGAGAATGGAAAGGGATCCAATTTTCATGGATCTAGTAAAGATGGACATGGGAATAACTAGGGAAGGTGAAAAATCAATGCTTTTTCAAATGGTTTCCAAACCATCTTTACTAGAAAGGATTAAGAGTTCTCAGACCGATGATAAAGAATTCCAAAAGAAGATTAAAGCTGTGAATGATGGGAGATTTAGAGACTTTGTGTATGAAGATGGAATTTTGAAATTCGGGAAGAGACTTTATGTTTCCAATATACCTGATCTAAAAAGGGAATTGCTGGATGATGCTCATAGTTCCAATTTCTCTATACACCCTGGGAGCACCAAAATGTATAGAGATTTGAAGGAACATTTTTGGTGGGACAACATGAAGAGGGAGATTGCTGATTTTGTGTCAAGATGTATGGTTTGTCAACAAGTGAAATCTGGAAGGCAACAGCCTGGAGGAGTCATGCAACCTCTTCCCATACCGGAGTGGAAATGGGACAATATTACGATGGACATTTTCATGGGGCTACCAATGAATACTAGAAGGAATGATGCAATATGGGTTATTGTTGATCGTCTTACCAAGTCAGCACATTTTCTTGCTATAAGAAAAGATCTACCCCTGGAACGTCAAGCAAGACTATATATTAATGAACCTGTGAGACTTCATGGAGTACCCTTATCGATTGTTTCTGATCGTGATCCCCGTTTTACTTCAAGATTTTGGAAAAGTCTTCAGAAATCCCTGGATACTGAACTTCATTTGAGCACTGCTTACCACCCTCAGACAGACGGACAATCAAAACGGACTATTCAGACCTTAGAAGACATGTTGAGATCTTGCTCACTTTATTTTCAGGGTATGTGGGATCAATATTTACCATTGGTAGAATTTTCCTATAATAATAGATTCCATTCGAGTATTCAGATGGCACCATATGAAGCGTTATACGGAAAGAGATGTCGTACACCAACCTGTTGGGATGACGTTGGTGAAAGAAAACTTGTAGGCCCAGAACTGGTGGAGGAAACGGTGGAAAAGGTGAAAGTAATCCAAAATCACATCAAAGCAGCTCAAAGTAGGCAGAAGAGCTATGCCGATAATCGAAGGAAGGATTTGGAATTTCAAGTCGGTGGTCATGTTTTCCTGAAGGTATCTCCATGGAAGGGAGTCATACGTTTTGGTAAGAAAGGTAAATTGAGTCCCAGGTACATCGGACCCTTCTAAGTTCTAGAACGAATTGGGGTTGTAGCTTACTGATTGGCAATGCCGCCAAGTCTCTCCAAAGTTCACGATGTGTTCCACGTATCTCTGTTGAGGAAATACATGCCTGACCCAACACATGTACTCACCTATGAGGAATTAGAACTGGAACCCAATCTGTCTTATTGTGAAGAGCCCGTCAGGATTCTTGATATGAGAGAGCAAGTACTGAGAAATCGGACGACGCGTCTGGTAACAGTTTTGTGGAGAAACCATAAGATGGAAGAGGCAACGTGGGAACCCGAGGAACTTATGATGAAGAACCACCCGAGTCTTTTCATGCGGTAGTATTCTAGAAATTTCAAGGAAGAAATTATTTAAAGGAGGGGAGAATGTAACACCCCAAGCTTCTACGGTACGCTTCTCTTTGAATAATGTGATAGAGTGTGTTGTACGCAACACTGAGTTCTAACACACCATAACTAATCAAACTAGCCGTTATGAATAGTAATAACTACGTTTTGAAATTATATATATTTTATATTTTAAAATGGACTTCATTTCTGGATTCGGAATATCGAATTTAGCCTAAGGTGAAATTTTGGTACTTTTCGGATAACTTTCATATTTTGATGAATAGTGAAAATTACTAAATTTTAATTAAAAACAACTTTTTAAATAAAAATAATTAATAATGATAAATTATGAATTGGAGTGGTTTTAAATTATATTTAGAATATATTTTTACCATTTAATATAATTTTGGTCATTGGACATACTTTTACAATTAAACTGAACATAAACAAGTGTCAATCTTTTGATAGTTATTATCTCTTAAAAACACGCATTTTGTTTTAACAGCAGGAATTAATTTTAAATTAATTTCTGCCACTTATGTGTTTTGAATTTAGAAAAATGGATTCCGTATTTGGAATCAGGATTTCCAAATTTTATAAATAGGTAACTTTTATTTTTAGACATTTTGAATAATTACTGTGGTAAATATTTTATTTACCATGGTTAAGGGTAAATCTGGTAAATAAGGGTTAAAAAATAATATTATAATAAAACAAAATTACCCTAAAACGTGTCCTAGCCTTATTGGTTGATACATGTTAGACCATAGGCATCTTTGGGTCGATTTTGGGACCCCATGGTGCCACTTGTAGGTGATAGGGACACTTTATTTTAATTAAGTTAAAATGAATACAAAAATGACACAAGCATATATCTTTTAGAAAAACAATTTTTACATAGGGTTATATATGTTGGATTTTAGATTATAAATATTCATTAGAAATATAAAAATATTTCCTACATAGTGATATTTTATTTATAATTTTTAGACATTAAATAATTTAATTTATTTATGGCACAATGATGATGTAGTAATTACTATAATAGTGAAAAATTAAACTAATTGATATTATAAATACCCAAATAAATATAATATGAAACTTTTAATGAATTAAACTAATTTTCTAGGATAATATGATATATTAGGATTGATTTAATTGACTTTTTTCGAAGTAATCAATCTTTTATGAGTTTCACAAAAATCAACTATTGAATAGTGTCAAAATTGACATAAAAGAGTTCTTAAAACAAATATTATATTATTAATTGATATTAAATTCCTAAAAATATAAGGTTGGGCCAAGAGACTTATATCATGATAGGTTCATCATTAATGGACCACTTGGGGGTCGCTTGGATGTATGTAGTAAGTTTATTAACCATATTATATAAAAATACAAAGAGACATTGTAAAAGTGAAACTAATTAACTTAGAGTTAATACTTAAAGAGAAGGTTAATATAAGTACCCAAACCTGTCTAAATTCTATTGGTTGAGTTGTTTTCGACCCATACCCACGTTAAAATTTAAATAATAAACTTTGGAGCCATTGGAAACCGAATATGAATTTATTATAAACTAATATCTCTAGTTTTTCCAAAGGTGCCCCTCACCCCTCTTATAAAATGGCACTCCTCCTTCTCATTTCTTCACACCTTCAAAGCCTTTTGGTTCAGCCATCCTCTGCCCAAATACTCTCCCAACATCCCTCACTACAACCTAGAGGCCTTATTGTGATCATAAAGCCAACCTAAGGAGCCCTTTTGATCAAATCAAAAGGAAGAACCCAAAGAAGAGGTAATGATTTCACCACCGTTTTCCAAGTTCCTTTCTTCTTCCACTTCTTCTTCCTTTGTTGTTACCATTCTAAAATAATAACTCCAGTATCATATATATACTGTGATGTTATTATAAATATGGTACAACCATATTTAGTATTCTATCCACCCTTTGAATAACATGTCACCATACGTGTGTACGTACGGCTTACCGTCTCCACGTCGTGGTGTAATTGTTATTCAATATATTATTATTTGGAGGGGTATAATAATGAATGTGTAACTCATGTAAATAATAAATATAACATGTTAATTATTCTGTATATATGATATACCATCCATTTATATATTATTTTAATATCAAAAGAATGATATTGTCGCTCGTGTGTACGTACGGACTACCGTCTCCACGAACGCGATAAGATTCATTCTCCATCGTATCCATTCAAGTATAATTATCATTTGATGATTTAAAAATGATGTTTAAGGACTTGATATCATTCTGGATATGAATAATATAAAACCTATCCATTACAAACATGACTTACGTAACAAAACATGTAAAATAAAACAAGTAAGTTAACACCTGAAACAACGATAATACTAAGATATTATTATCAAATCAATATTAAAAGATCATATATGATATCATATTAATATATATGATTCTTGTATAATTTAATAACAATTATTTCACCATTATACAGGAGGTTAACCTACCCCAACCAAGGAAAAGTACAAGGTAAAGGTTATTTCACAATCTCTTCATTATCCGAGGTTGTTTATACGTAATAATCTACTGGGATCTCTTTATCATCCACATCCATGTTTTCTTAAAAATGTATTTCAAAACAATTTTATTATTTACAAGAATATGGGTTAAAGTCATTTATACCCTTATTTGACTTTTAGAGGTTTATAAAGGAATCTTTCCGTCGTTTTCAAAACAAGGTCCTTTTTAACCTTTTCGACAGAATTAAGGTAAGAATGTTTTTTTAACTTATACAGCGGGTGCGGCTATTTTCCGCTGTTATAAAATCTTCAAAGATTTCCTTACAAGATTATAAGAATATTTTCAAAGAAAATGTTTTATTTTATATGGCTCTTAAATGATTTCAAAAAAATAAAAGAGATATTTCTCTAAAAAGAGTTTTGATTTCATCTATGTCAACATCCTTTGATGGATTTTACGCTTATTTGAAGTTGATTTATTATGATACAAAAATTCTATATTGTATTGAAGGTTTTGTGATATGTTTGACTGTGGATGTGCTATTTTTATACCATTCATAGTTTATGGTGAAATTATTGACATTTCGTATGCTAGTTTTAATACGAATGTTTATGTTATGTTTAAACCTTTTCATATGGGAATGCATTGGACTTAATATGTGACGGGTGGAGCCCTCTATAGCTCCTCGATGCATCAGTAGGTCTAATGAGACAAACTAGTGTCTTGGCACAAGGCCTTGACAAAATCTTATTTGTAGTCATGGCACGAGGCCTTGGCTATGTTGTTATGATAGTCTGGCATTATGCATTCCAACATTATGAAAGTGGTTAGTGATTTTGCATGTGATTATTCGATTAGTAGAATATCCATGTGAATGAGTAAATGGAATTATTTCATTTTATTTATGCCATACAATGTTGAAAGTTCAAGTTTGAAAGGCTGTTGTTTTAGTTATACATTTCCTTAAATGTTTATTCTCATTTATGAAAGTTTATTCTATATTGTTATCCTTACTGGGCATTTGAGCTCACCCCTTTTCTATGTTTTATTTTTCCCAGGAAGTGAAGAAGTAAATTATGAATGACCTGCAGGGATATTATGAGGGGATATGAGTGTGGATTATGGAGACATTATGTTGTTGTAGTAGTTTTTCATTTTATGATGTAATGTAAAACTTATGAATATATCTAGTGTTTCCAAGGCTACTAAACCAATCGGTCTTTCGAGATTTGATCTTTATTGTGATCATGCCAATGTTATGTAATAATGCACCGACTCTGGGTAACTAGGGTCGGGGCGTTACAGTTTGTATCAGAGGAAGTTTAGTACAAAACATGAAAGCTAGATTTAGATAAACTCTGATTAGAGCACGTAGGCCTAAGATGAACTTTGAGGATTAGTATAGAAGAACTTCCTAGAATTTTGGTATTGTAGGAATTTTGTGAGTTTTCCGAGCAATACATCCCTGTATGGATACGAGCAGGTAGAGGCGGATCTGGAACAGATGTACCTAGGGGTAAAACCCGAAAACACCGCTTTGAGCTAGACTCGAACGGGAACTGATGCACGACAACAGGCCTTGCTGCACTCTTGGTTACGACACTCCCGGGGGATATGCTTAGGATAACTCTCATTTTCTTTACAAATCATTTTTAAGGTATTATGAGTATATACTTCCTCAAAGAAAACATTCTTATGTTTATGGATTATATCCATAAATAGTTCAATTTATGTTAAGTGTTTTATAAGTATGGGATTATGTAATTTGATTCATAAACTGATCTAGTTTATGCCATTGTTTAGAAATGGCACCTAGTGGAAGAAATGGAAACTGTATCAATGTACACACTCCATGTAGGGATTGCCCTCCTGCTCAAGATAATTATAGTGGAGCTGGTGATGCAACTCGTTCCGATCAGCTAATCACCATACTGGGACAACTTACTCAGGTTATGAATAATAACTTTACCCGTATGGAGCACCATGATCCACAGCGTGGAGGATCAATGTTAGATCGATTCATGAGGCAATAACCAACAACGTTCAATGGGAGTACAAATCCCTTAGTAGCTGAGCAATGGATAAATTCCCTTGAGAAAATATTTCAGGCTTTGGGGAGCAGTGAAAGGGAAAAAGTTATCATGGCAGTTTACCGCCTCACTGGAGATGCTGATCAATGGTGGTCATTGATTCAAAACATGAAGGAAGATGATGAAGTATAAAATATGGAATAGAGGGAGTTAAAAGATCTGTTTTTAGAAAAATACTTTTCTCGCGACCATCGAGCAGATATAGAAAGGCAATTTCTAAGTCTGAGACAGAAGGAGGATGAGAATGTCACAAAGTATGAGGCTAACTTTAAAAGGTTAGCAAGGTATGCTGGTGATTATATACGTATCTGAAGAAGTAAGATTGATCATTTCTTTGATGGGTTAAAACCATTTCTCCGTCGAGCATTAGTCTCACAATCCTTTTCATCGTACGAAGACATTGTCTCATGTGCTATCAAGACCGAAAAGTAATTCTCTAAGTCTTATGACTTTAAAGCAAAGCAAGAGAAGAAGAGACCTACTGATCAATCTGGGAATGGAAATAAGGGGAAGACGGGAAAGGTTGAATATCCATCTTGTGCTAAATGCGGGAAGAAACATCCTGGTACTTGATTGAAGGGAATGGGAGTCTGTTACAAGTGTGGTGAAAAAGGCCACCAAGCTCGTGATTGCAAGGGGAAGAAGGAAGCTACCAACGTTCAGTGCTACAATTGCAGGGAGATGGGGCATTATGCAAATGCATGTCCTAAGCGTCAGGAGAACTTACCTCAGAAAAGGACAAGGGATCAAGGCCAGGCTTATGCTATCACTACTGCTGAGGTAGAAGCTCCGAAAGACGCGGTGACAGGTAATTTAATGGTTTCCTCAAGTTTAGCGACTGGATTATTTGATTCTGGATCATCTCATTGTTTCATATCTTCCCAGTTTGCTAAGAAAATTAGATATTTCCAACTTGATTTAATAAGGGAGTTGTCAGTTAAAACTCCTAAGGGAAGTATCATTGCAACAAAGTTTTGTGAATCAGTCCCCATTAGAGCACATAAATGTTCGTTATCTGCTGATCTCATTGTCATACCTATGATTGAGTTTGATATAATCCTCGGTATGGATTGGCTTTCGGACTATGATGCGATGATTTATTGTAAGAAGAAAGAGGTTACGATTCTTGATGACAATGATAAGGAACACCTTATCTTTAGAGCAGAATCGTCACCACCTAATTCTTATTTAGATCCACCCCCAGTAGCTCAACTTAATTCAATTATTGGGGAGGAAGAGAATGAAATAACTGTCGGTGAGGAAAGGAATGTTCAAATAGAGGATGTACCTGTTGTGAAAGAATTTGTAGATGTATTTCCGGAAGATTTACCTAGACATCCTCCAGAACGAGAAGTTGAGTTTTCCATTGATTTGATTCCTGGATCAAGGCCTATATCGAAGACCCCTTATAGAATGGCCACTTTAGAATTATTTGAACTAAAGAAACAACTAGAGGAATTGAGTAATAAGGGATTTATTCTCCCTAGTGTTTCTCCATGGGGAGCCCCTGTTCTTTTTGTTAAAAAGAAAGATGGATCTATGAGGTTATGTATCGACTACAGGGAGATCAATGCTATAACGATAAAGAACAAGTATCCCCGACCTCGTATTGATGATTTATTTGACAAACTGCATGGAGATCAATACTTTTCAAAGATTGAGCTTCGATCTGGATACCATCAGTTGTGTGTGAAGAAGGAAGACATTCCGAAAACAGCATTTCGAACCAGGTACGGGCATTACGAGTTTACTGTAATGCTGTTTGGATTGACTAATTCACCATCTGTATTCATGGATCTGATGAATAGAGTTTTCAAAGAGTATCTCGATGAATTTGTGGTGGTATTTATTGATGATATCTTGGTATACTCCAAAACCTACGAAGATCATGAAAATCACTTGCGCATTATCTTGAAGACTCTGAGGAGGCATGAATTATATGGGAAGTTTAGCAAGTGTGAATTCTGGATTCAAAAGATTTCTTTTCTTGGCCATATTGTCTCTAAAGATGTAATCTCTGTTGATCCTTCTAAGACCAAGGCAATACAAGAATGGCCAGCACCTACGAGTATAACTGAGGTACGTAGTTTTATTGGTTTGGCAGGTTATTATCGACGTTTCGTCCAGAATTTTGCCCGATTGACTAACCCATTAACGAAGCTCACACGTAAAGGGGTTAAATTTGTTTGGACAAAAGAGTGTGAAAAATGTTTCGAAGAACTGAAGATAAGATTAGTCAATTCTCCTATATTGACTCTACCATCGGGGAATGATGGGTTCATTATTTATAGTGATGCATCAAAGAAAGGACTTGGTTGTGTCCTTATGCAGAATGATAGAGTTATTGCCTATGCATCACGACAGTTGAAAATTCATGAACAAAACTATCCTACTCATGATCTCGAGTTAGAAGCTGTGATCTTTGCTTTGAAGATATGGAGGCACTACCTCTATGGTGAAAAATGTGAAATTTATACTGATCACATGAGTTTGAAGTATATTTTCTCACAAAAAGAACTCAACATGAGGCAAAGGAGATGGATTGAATTACTCAAGGATTATTATTGCATGATACACTACCACCCGGGGAAAGCAAACAAGGTGGCAGATGCTTTGAGTAGAAAAGACCATGGAGTTTTGAACATGATGAGAATGGAAAGGGATCCAATTTTCATGGATCTAGTAAAGATGGACATGGGTATAACTAGGGAAGGTGAAAAATCAATGCTTTTTCAAATGGTTGCCAAACCATCTTTACTAGAAAGGATTAAGAGTTCTCAGACCGATGATAAAGAATTCCAAAAGAAGATTAAAGCTGTGAATGATGGGAGATTGAGAGACTTTGTGTATGAAGATGGAATTTTGAAATTCGGGAAGAGACTTTGTGTTTCCAATATACCTGATCTAAAAAGGGTATTGCTGGATGATTCTCATAGTTCCAATTTCTCTATACACCCTGGGAGCACCAAAATGTATAGAGATTTGAAGGAAAAATTTTGGTGGGACAACATGATGAGGGAGATTGCTGATTTTGTGTCAAGATGTATGGTTTGTCAACAAGTGAAAGCTGGAAGGCAACAGCCTGGAGGAGTCATGCAACCTCTTCCCATACCGGAGTGGAAATGGGACAATATTACGATGGACATTGTCATGGGGCTACCAAATAATCCTAGAAGGAATGATGCAATATGGGTTATTGTTGATCGTATTACCAAGTCAGCACATTTTCTTGCTATAAGAGAAGATCTACCCCTGGAACGTCAAGCAAGACTATATATTAATGAAGTTGTGAGACTTCATGGAGTACCCTTATCGATTGTTTCTGATCGTGATCCACGTTTTACTTCAAGATTTTGGAAAAGTCTTCAGAAATCCCTGGATACTGAACTTCATTTGAGCACTGCTTACCACCCTTAGACAGACGGACAATCAAAACGGACTATTCAGACCTTAGAAGACATGTTGAGATCTTGCTCACTAGATTTTCAGGGTATGTGGGATCAATATTTACCATTGGTAGAATTTTCCTATAACAATAGCTTCCATTCGAGTATTCAGATGGAACCATATGAAGCGTTATACGGAAAGAGATGTCGTACACCAACCTGTTGGGATGACGTTGGTGAAAGAAAACTTGTAGGCCCAGAACTGGTGGAGGAAATGGTGGAAAAGGTGAAAGTAATCCAAAATCACATCAAAGCAGCTCAAATTAGGCAGAAGAGCTATGCCGATAATCGAAGGAAGGATTTGGAATTTCAAGTCGGTGATCATGTTTTCCTGAAGGTATCTCCATGGAAGGGAGTCATACGTTTTGGTAAGAAAGGTAAATTGAGTCCCAGGTACATCGGACCCTTCGAAGTTCTAGAACGAATTGGGGTTGTAGCTTACTGATTGGCAATGCCGCCAAGTCTCTCCAAAGTTCACGATGTGTTCCACGTATCTCTGTTGAGGAAATACATGCCTGACCCAACACATGTACTCACCTATGAGGAATTAGAACCGGAACCTGATCTGTCTTATTGCGAAGAGCCCATCAGGATTCTTGACATGAGAGAACAAGTACTGAGAAACCGGACGACGCGTCTGGTAAAAGTTTTGTGGAGAAACCATAAGATGGAAGAGGCAACGTGGGAACCCGAGGAACTTATGATGAAGAACCACCCGAGTCTTTTCATGCGGTAGTATTCTAGAAATTTCAAGGACGAAATTATTTGAAGGAGGGGAGAATGTAACACCCCAAGCTTCTACGGTACGCTTCTCTATGAATAATGTGATAGTGTGTGTTGTACGCAACACTGAGTTCTAACACACCATAACTAATCAAACTAGCCGTTATGAATAGTAATAACTACTTTTTGAAATTATATATATTTTATATTTTAAAATGGACTTCATTTCTGGATTTGGAATATCGAATTTAGCCTAAGGTGATATTTTGGTACTTTTCGGATAACTTTCATATTTTGATGAATAGTGAAAATTACTAAATTTTAATTAAAAACAACTTTTTAAATCAAAATAATTAATAATGATAAATTATGAATTTGAGTGGTTTTAAAGTATATTTAGAATATATTTTTACCATTTAATATAATGTTGGTCATTGGACATAATTTTACAATTAAACTGAACATAAACAAGTGTCAATCTTTTGATAGTTATTATCTCTTAAAAACACGCATTTTGTTTTAATAGCGGGAATTAATTTTAAATTAATTTCTGCCACTTATGTGTTTTGAATTTAGAAAAATGGATTCCGTATTTGGAATCAGGATGTCCAAATTGTATAAATAGGTAAATTTTATTTTTAGACATTTTGAATAATTACTGTGGTAAATATTTTATTTACCATGGTTAAGGGTAAATCTGGTAAATAAGGGCTAAAAAATAATATTATAATAATACTAAATTACCCTAAAACGTGTCCTAGACTTATTGGTTGATACATGTTCGACCATAGGCATCTTTGGGTCGATTTTGGGACCCCATGGTGCCACTTGTAGATGATAGGGACACTTTATTTTAATTAAGTTAAAATGAATACAAAAATGACACAAGCATATATCTTTTAGAAAAACAATTTTTACATAGGGTTATATATGTTGGATTTTAGATTATAAATATTCATTAGAAATATAAAACTATTTCCTACATAGTTATATTTTATTTATAATTTTTAGACATTAAATAATTTAATTTATTTATGACACAATGATGATGTAGTAATTACAATAATAGTGAAAAATTAAACTAATTGATATTATAAATACCCAAATAAATATAATATGAAACTTTTAATGAATTAAACTAATTTTATAGGATAATATGATATATTAGGATTGATTTAATTTACGTTTTTCGAAGTAATCAATCTTTTATGAGTTTCACAAAATCAACTATTGAATAGTGTCAAAATTGACATAAAAGAGTTCTTAAAACAAATATTATATTATTAATTGATATTAAATTAATAAAAATATAAGGTTGGGCCAAGAGACTTATATCATGATAGTTTCATCATTAATGGACCACTTGGGGGTCTCTTGGATGTATGTAGTAAGTTTATTAACCATATTATATAAAAATACAAAGAGACATTGTAAAAGTGAAACTAATTAACTTAGAGTTAATACTTAAAGATAAGGTTAATATAAGTACCCAAACCTGTCTAAATTCTATTGGTTGAGTTGTTTTCGACCCATACCCACCTTAAAAGTTAAATAATAAACTTTTGAGCCATTGGAAACCGAATATGATTTTATTATAAACTAATATCTCTAGTTTTTCCAAAGGTGCCCCTCACCCCTCTTATAAAAGGGCACTCCTCCTTCTCATTTCTTCACACCTTCAAAGCCTTTTGGTTCGGCCAACCTCTGCCCAAATACTCTCCCAACATCCCTCACTACAACCTAGATGCCTTATTGTGATCATAAAGCCAACCTAAGGAGCCCTTTTGATCAAATCAAAAGGAAGAACCCGAAGAAGAGGTAATGATTTCACCACCGTTTTTCCAAGTTCCTTTCTTCTTCCACTTCTTCTTCCTTTGTTGTTACCATTCTAAAATAATAACTCCAGCATCATATATATACTGTGATGTTATTATAAATATGGTACAACCATATTTAGTATTCTATCCACCCTTTGAATAACATGTCACCATATGTGCGTACGTACGGCTTACCGTCTCCACGTCGTGGTGTAATTTTTATTCAATATATTATTATTTGGAGGGGTATAATAATGAATTTGTAACTCATGTAAATAATAAATATAACATGTTAATTATTATTTATATATGATATACCATCCATTTATATATTATTTTAATATCAAAATAATTATATTTTCGCTTGTGTGTACGTACGGACTACCGTCTCCACGAACGCGATAAGATTCATTCTCCATCGTATCCATTCAAGTATAATTATCATTTGATGATTTAAAAATGATGTTTAAGGACTTTATATCATTCTGGATATGAATAATATACAACCTATCCATTACAAACATGACTTACGTAACAAAACATATAAAAGAAAACAAGTAAGTTAACACCCGAAACAACGATAATACTAAGATATTATTATCAAATAAATATTAAAAGATCATATATGATATCATATTAATATATATGATTCTTGTATAATTTAATAACAATTATTCCACCATTATACAGGAGGTTAACCTACCCCAACCAAGGAAAAGTACAAGGTAAGGGTTATTTCACAATCTCTCCATTATCCGAGGTTGTTTATACGTAATAATCTACTGGGATCTCTTTATCATCCACATCCATGTTTTCTTAAAAATGTATTTCAAAACAATTTTATTATTTATAAGAATATGGGTTAAAGTCATTTATACCCTTATTTGACTTTTAGAGATTTATAAAGGAATCTTTCCGTTGTTTTCAAAACAAGGTCCTTTTTAACCTTTTCGACAGAATTAAGGTAAGAATGTTTTTTTTAACTTATACAGCGGGTGCGGCTATTTTCCGCTGTTATAAAATCTTCAAAGATTTCCTTACAAGCTTATAAGAATATTTTCAAAGAAAATGTTTTATTTTATATGGCTCTTAAATGATTTCAAAAAAATAAAAGAGATATTTCTCTAAAAAGAGTTTTGATTTCATCGATGTCAACATCCTTTGATGGATTTTACGCTTATTTGAAGTTGATTTATTATGATACAAAACTTCTATATTGTATTGAAGGTTTTGTGATATGTTTGACTGCGGATGTGCTATTTTTATACCATTCATAGTTTATGGTGAAATTATTGACATTTCGTATGCTAGTTTTAATACGAAGGTTTATGTTATGTTTAAACATTTTCATATGGGAATGCATTGGACTTAATATGTGACGGGTGGAGCCCGCTATAGCTCCTCGATGCATCGGTAGGTCTCATGAGACAAACTAGTGTCTTGGAACAAGGCCTTGACAAAATCTTATTTGTAGTCTTGGCACGAGGCCTTGGCTATGTGGTTATGATAGTCTGGCATTATGCATTCCAACATTATGAAAGTGGTTAGTGATTTTTCATGTGATTATTCGATTAGTAGAATATCCATGTGAATGAGTAAATGGAATTATTTCATTTTATTTATGCCATACAATGTTGAAAGTTCATGTTTGAAAGGCTGTTGTTTTAGTTATACATTTCCTTAAATGTTTATTCTCATTTATGAAAGTTTCCTCTATATTGTTATCCTTACTGGGCAGTTGAGCTCACCCCTTTTCTATGTTTTATTTTTCCCAGGAAGTGAAGAAGTAAATTATGAATGACCTGCAGGGATATTATGTGGGGATATGAGTGTGGATTATGGAGACATTATGTTGTTGTAGTAGTTTTTCATTTTATGATGTAATGTAAAACTTATGAATATATCTAGTGTTTCCAAGGCTACTAAACCAATCGGTCTTTTGAGATTTGATCTTTCTTGTGATCATTCCAATGTTAGGTAATAATGCACCGAATCTGGGTAACTAGGGTCGGGGCGTTACAGTTGGTATCAGAGGAAGTTTAGTACAAACCTTGGAAGCTAGATTTAGATAAACTCTGATTAGACCACGTAGAACTAAGATGAACTTTGAGGATTAGTATAGAAGAACTTTCTAGAATTTTGGTATTGTAGGGATTTTGTGAGTTTTCCGAGAAATACATCCCTGTATGGATACGAGCAGGTAGAGGCGGCTCTGGCACAGATGTACCTAGGGGTAAAACCCGAAAACACCGCTTTGAGATAGACTCGAACGGGAACTGATGCACGACAACGGGCCTTGCTGCACTCTTGGTTACGACACTTCCGGGGGATATGCTTAGGATAACTCTCATTTTCTTTACAAATCATTTTGAAGGGATTATGAGTTTATACTTCCTCAAAGAAAAAATTGTTATGATTATGGATTATATCCATAAATAGTTAAATTTATGTTAAGTGTTTTATAAATATGGGATTATGTATTTTGATTCATAAACTGATCTAGTTTATGCCATTGTTTAGAAATGGAGCCTAGTGGAAGAAATGGAAACTATATCAATGTACACACTCCATGTAGGGATTTCCTCCTGCTCAAGATAATTATAGTGGAGCTGGTGATGCAACTGGTGCCGATCAGCTAATCATCATACTGGGACAACTTACTCAGGTTATGAATAATAACCTTACCCATATGGAGCACCATGATCCACAGCGTGGAGGATCAATGTTAGATCGATTCATGAGGAAACAACCACCAACGTTCAATGGGAGTACAAATCCCTTAGTAGCTGAGCAATGGATAAATTCCCTAGAGAAAATATTTCAGGCTTTGGGGAGCAGTGAAAGGGAAAAAGTTATCATGACATTTTACCGCATCACTGGAGATGCTGATCAATGGTGGTCATTGATTCAAAACATTAAGGAAGATGATGAAGTATCAAATATGGAATAGATGGAGTTCAAAGATCTGTTTTTAGAAAAATAATTTCCTCGCGACCATCAAGCAGATATGGAAAGGCAATTTCTAAGTCTGAGACAGAAGGAGGATGAGAATGTCACAAAGTATGAGGCTAACTTTAAAAGGTTAGAAAGGTATGCTGGTGATTATATACGTATCCCAAGAAGTAAGATTGATCATTTCTTTGATGGGTTAAAACCATTTCTCCGTCGAGCATTAGTCTCACAATCCTTTTCGTCGTACGAAGACATTGTCTCATGTGCTATCAAGACCGAAAAGGAATTCTCTAAGTCTTATGACTTTAAAGCAAAGCAAGAGAAGAAGAGACCTACTGATCAATCTGGGAATGGAAATAAGGGGAAGACGGGAAAGGTTGAATATCCATCTTATGCTAAATGCGGGAAGAAACATCCTGGTACTTGCTTGAAGGGAATGGGAGTCTGTTACAAGTGTGGTGAAAAAGGCCATCAAGCTCGTGATTGCAAGGGGAAGAAGGAAGCTACCAACGTTCAGTGCTACAATTACAGGGAGATGGGGAATTATGAAAATGCATGTCCTAAGCGTCAGGAGAACTTACCTCAGAAAAGGCCAAGGTATCAAGGCCAGGCTTATTCTATCACTACTGCTGAGGTAGAAGCTCCGAAAGACGTGGTGGCAGGTAATTTAATGGTTTCCTCAAGTTTAGCAAATGCATTATTTGATTATTTATCATCGCATTGTTTCATATCTTCCCAGTTTGCTAAGAAAATTAGATATTTCCAATTTGATTTAATAAGGGAGTTGTTAGTTAAAACTCCTAAGGGAAGTATCATTGCAACAAAGTTTTGTGAATCAGTCCCCATTAGAGCACATAAATGTTCGTTATCTGCTGATCTCATCGTCGTACCTATGATTGAGTTTGATATAATCCTCGGTATGGATTGGCTTTCGGACTATGATGCGAAGATTTATTGTAAGAAGGAAGAGGTTACGATTCTTGATGATAATGATAAGGAACACCTTATCTTTAGAGCAGAATCGTCACCACCTAATTCTTATTTAGATCCACCCCCAGTAGCTCAACTTAATTCAATTATTGGGGAGGAAGAGAATGAAATAACTGTCGGTGAGGAAAGTAATGTTCAAATAGAGGATGTACCTGTTGTGAAAGAATTTGTAGATGTATTTCCGGAAGATTTACCTGGACATCCTCCAGAACGAGAAGTTGAGTTTTCCATTGATTTGATTCCTGGATCAAGGCCTATATCGAAGACCCCTTATAGAATGGCCACTGTAGAATTAGTTGAACTAAAGAAACAACTAGAGGAATTGAGTAATAAGGGATTTATTCGACCTAGTGTTTCTCCATGGGGAGCCCCTGTTCTTTTTGTTAAAAAGAAAGATGGATCTATGAGGTTATGTATCGACTACAGGGAGATCAATGTTATAACGATAAAGAACAAGTATCCCCTACCTCGTATTGATGATTTATTTGACCAACTGCATGGAGATCAATACTTTTCAAAGATTGACCTTCGATCTGGATACCATCAGTTGTGTGTGAAGAAGGAAGACATTCCGAAAACAGCATTTCGAACCAGGTACGGTCATTACGAGTTTACTGTAATGCCATTTGGATTGACTAATGCACCATCTGTATTCATGGATCTGATGAATAGAGTTTTCAAGGAGTATATCGATGAATTTGTGGTGGTATTTATTGATGATATCTTGGTATACTCCAAAACCTACGAAGATCATGAAAATCACTTGCGCATTATCTTGAAGACTCTGAGGAGGCATGAATTATATGGGAAGTTTAGCAAGTGTGAATTCTGGCTTCAGGAGATTTCTTTTCTTGGCCATATTGTCTCTAAAGATGGAATCTCTGTTGATCCTTCTAAGACCAAGGCAATACAAGAATGGCCAGCACCTACGAGTATAACTGAGGTACGTAGTTTTATTGGTTTGGCAGGTTATTATCGACGTTTCGTCCAGAATTTTGCCTGATTGACTAACCCATTAACGAAGCTCACACGTAAAGGGGTTAAATTTGTTTGGACAAAAGAGTGTGAAGAATGTTTCAAAAAACTGAATAGAAGATTAGTCAATTCTCCTATATTGAATCTACCATCGGGGAATGATGGATTCGTTATTTATAGTGATGCATCAAAGAAAGGAATTGGTTGTGACCTTATGCAGAATGATAGAGTTATTGCCTATGCATCACAACAGTTGAAAATTCATGAACAAAACTATCCTACTCATGATCTCGAGTTAGCAGCTGTGATCTTTGCTTTGAAGATATAGAGGCACTACCTCTATGGTGAAAAATGTGAGATTTATACTGATCACATGAGTTTGAAGTATATTTTCTCACAAAAAGAACTCAACATGAGGCAAAGGAGATGGCTTGAATTACTCAAGGATTATGATTTCATGATACACTACCACCCGGGGAAACCAAACAAGGTGGCAGATGCTTTGAGTAGAAAAGACCATGGAGTTTTGAACATGATGAGAATGGAAAGGGATCCAATTTTCATGGATCTAGTAAAGATGGACATGGGTATAACTAGGGAAGGTGAAAAATCAATGCTTTTTCAAATGGTTGCCAAACCATCTTTACTAGAAAGGATTAAGAGTTCTCAGACCGATGATAAAGAATTCCAAAAGAAGAATAAAGCTGTGAATGATGGCAGATTGAGAGACTTTGTGTATGAATATGGAATTTTGAAATTCGGGAAGAGACTTTGTGTTTCCAATATACCTGATCTAAAAAGGGAATTGCTGGATGATGCTCATAGTTCCAATTTCTTTATACACCCTGGGAGCACCAAAATGTATAGAGATTTGAAGGAACATTTTTGGTGGGACAACATGAAGAGGGAGATTTCTGATTTTGTGTCAAGATGTATGGTTTGTCAACAAGTGAAAGCTGGAAGGCAATAGCCTGGAGGAGTCATGCAACCTCTTCCCATACCGGAGTGGAAATGGGACAATATTACGATGGACATTGTCATGGGGCTACCAAAGAATCCTAGAAGGAATGATGCAATATGGGTTATTGTTGATCGTCTTACCAAGTCAGCACATTTTCTTGCTATAAGAGAAGATCTACCCCTAGAACGTCAAGAAAGACTATATATTAATGAAGTTGTGAGACTTCATGGAGTACCATTATCGATTGTTTCTGATCGTGATCCCCGTTTTACTTCAAGATTTTGGAAAAGTCTTCAGAAATCCCTGGATACTGAACTTCATTTGAGCACTGCTTACCACCCTCAGACAGAAGTACAATCAAAACTGACTATTCAGACCTCAGAAGACATGTTGAGATCTTTCTCACTTGATTTTCAAGGTATGTGGGATCAATATTTACCATTGGTAGAATTTTCCTATAACAATAGCTTCCATTCGAGTATTCAGATGGCACCATATGAAGCGTTATACGGAAAGAGATGTCGTACACCAACCTGTTGGGATGACGTTGGTGAAAGAAAACTTGTAGGCCCAGAACTGGTGGAGGAAACGGTGGAAAAGGTGAAAGTAATCCAAAATCGCATCAAAGCAGCTCAAAGTAGGCAGAAGAGCTATGCCGATAATCGAAGGAAGGATTTGGAATTTCAAGTCGGTGATCATGTTTTCCTGAAGGTATCGCCATGGAAGGGAGTCATACATTTTGGTAAGAAAGGTAAATTGAGTCCCAGGTACATCGGACCCTTCGAAGTTCTAGAACGAATTGGGGTTGTAGCTTACTGATTGGCAATGCCGCCAAGTCTCTCCAAAGTTCGCGATGTGTTCCACGTATCTCTGTTGAGGAAATACACGCCTGACCCAACACATGTACTCACCTATGAGGAATTAGAACTGGAACCCGATCTGACTTATTGCGAAGAGCCCGTCAGGATTCTTGATATGAGAGAACAAGTACTGAGAAACCGGACGACGCGTCTGGTAAAAGTTTTGTGGAGAAACCATAAGATGGAAGAGGCAACGTGGGAACCCGAGGAACTTATGATGAAGAACCACCCGAGTCTTTTCATGCGGTAGTATTCTAGAAATTTCAAGGACGAAATTATTTGAAGGAGGGGAGAATGTAACACCCCAAGCTTCTACGGTACGCTTCTCTTTGAATAATGTGATAGCGTGTGTTGTACGCAACACTGAGTTCTAACACACCATAACTAATCAAACTAAGCGTTATGAATAGTAATAACTACTTTTTGAAATTATATATATTTTATATTTTAAAATGGACTTCATTTCTGGATTCGGAATATCAAATTTAGCCTAAGGTGAAATTTTGGTACTTTTCGGATAAATTTCATATTTTGATGAATAGTGAAAATTACTAAATTTTAATTAAAAACAACTTTTTAAATAAAAATAATTAATAATGATAAATTATGAATTTGAGTGGTTTTAAAGTATATTTAGAAAATATTTTTACCATTTAATATAATTTTGGTCATTGGACATAATTTTACAATTAAACTGAACATAAACAAGTGTCAATCTTTTGATAGTTATTATCTCTTAAAATCACGCATTTTGTTTTAATAGAGGGAATTAATTTTAAATTAATTTCTGCCACTTATGTGTTTTGAATTTAGAAAAATGGATTCCGTATTTGGAATCAGGATGTCCAAATTGTATAAATAGGTAACTTTTATTTTTAGACATTTTGAATAATTACTGTGGTAAATATTTTATTTACCATGGTTAAGGGTAAATCTGGTAAATAAGGGTTAAACAATAATATTATAATAATACTAAATTACCCTAAAACGTGTCCTATCCTTATTGGTTGATACATGTTCGACCATAGGCATCTTTGGGGCGATTTTGGGACCCCATGGTGCCACTTGTAGGTGATAGGGACACTTTATTTTAATTAAGTTAAAATGAATACAAAAATGACACAAGCATATATCTTTTAGAAAAAAAATTTTTACATAGGGTTATATATGTTGGGTTTTAGATTATAAATATTCATTAGAAATATAAAAATATTTCCTACATAGTGATATTTTATTTATAATTTTTAGACATTAAATAATTTAATTTATTTATGACACAATGATGATGTAGTAATTACTATAATAGTGAAAAATTAAACTAATTGATATTATAAATACCCAAATAAATATAATATGAAACTTTTAATGAATTAAACTAATTTTCTAGGATAATATGATATATTAGGATTGATTTAATTGACTTTTTTCGAAGTAATCAATCTTTTATGAGTTTCACAAAAATCAACTATTGAATAGTGTCAAAATTGACATAAAAGAGTTCTTAAAACAAATATTATATTATTAATTGATATTAAATTCCTAAAAATATAAGGTTGGGACAAGAGACTTATATCATGATATTTTCATCATTAATGGACCACTTGGGTGTCTCTTGGATGTATGTAGTAAGTTTATTAACCATATTATATAAAAATACAAAGAGACATTGTAAAAGTGAAACTAATTAACTTAGAGTTAATACTTAAAGATAAGGTTAATATAAGTACCCAAACCTGTCTAAATTCTATTGGTTGAGTTGTTTTCGACCCATACCAACCTTAAAATTTAAATAATAAACTTTGGAGCCATTGGAAACTGAATATGAATTTATTATAAACTAATATCTCTAGTTTTTCCAAAGGTGCCTCTCACCCCTCTTATAAAAGGGCACTCCTCCTTCTCATTTCTTCACACCTTCAAAGCCTTTTGGTTAGGCCAAACTCTACCCAAATACTCTCCCAACATCCCTCACTACAACCTAGAGGCCTTATTGTGATCATAAAGCCAACCTAAGGAGCCCATTTGATCAAATCAAAAGGAAGCACCCGAAGAAGAGGTAATGATTTCACCACCGTTTTCCAAGTTCCTTTTTTCTTCCACTTCTTCTTCCTTTGTTGTTACCATTCTAAAATAATAACTCCAGTATCATATTATACTGTGTTGTTATTATAAATATGGTACAACCATATTTAGTATTCTATCCACCCTTTGAATAACATGTCACCATACGTGCGTACGTACGGCTTACCGTCTCCACGTCGTGGTGTAATTGTTATTCAATATATTATTATATGGAGGGGTATAATAATGAATGTGTAACTCATGTAAATAATAAATATAACATGTTAATTATTCTGTATATATGATATACCATCCATTTATATATTATTTTAATATCAAAAGAATGATATTGTCGCTCGTGTGTACGTACGGACTACCGTCTCCACGAACGCGATAAGATTCATTCTCCGTCGTATCCATTCAAGTATAATTATCATTTTATGATTTAAAAATTATGTTCAAGGACTTGATATCATTATGGATATGAATAATATACAACCTATCCATTACAAACATGACTTACGTAACAAAACATATAAAAGAAAACAAGTAAGTTAACTCCCGAAACAACGATAATACTAAGATATTATTATCAAATCAATATTAAAAGATCATATATGATATCATATTAATATATATGATTCTTGTATAATTTAATAACAATTATTTCACCATTATACAGGAGGTTAACCTACCCCAACCAATGAAAAGTACAAGGTAAGGGTTATTTCACAATCTCTCCATTATCCGAGGTTATTTATGTGTAATAATCTACTGGGATCTCTTTATCATCCACATCCATGTTTTCTTAAAAATGTATTTCAAAACAATTTTATTATTTACAAGAATATGGGTTAAAGTCATTTATACCCTTATTTGACTTTTAGAGGTTTATAAAGGAATCTTTCCATCGTTTTCAAAACAAGGTCCTTTTTAACCTTTTCGACAGAATTAATGTAAGAATGATTTTTTTAACTTATACAGCAGGTGCGGCTATTTTCCACTGTTATAAAATCTTCAAAGATTTCCTTACAAGCTTATAAGAATATTTTCAAAGAAAATTTTTTATTTTATATGGCTCTTAAATGATTTCAAAAAAATAAAAGATATATTTCTCTAAAAAGAGTTTTGATTTCATCTATGTCAACATCCTTTGATGTATTTTACGCTTATTTGAAGTTGATTTATTATGATACCAAACTTCTATATTGTATTGAAGGTTTTGTGATATGTTTGACTGTGGATGTGCTATTTTTATACCATTCATAGTTTATGGTGAAATTATTGACATTTCGTATGCTAGTTTTAATACGAATGTTTATGTTATGTTTAAACCTTTTCATATGGGAATGCTTTGGACTTAATATGTGACGGGTGGAGCCCGCTATAGCTCCTCGATGCATCGGTAGGTCTCATGAGAAAAACTAGTGTCTTGGCACAAGGCCTTGACAAAATCTTATTTGTAGCCTTGGCACGAGGCCTTGGCTATGTGGTTATGATAGTCTGGCATTATGCATTCCAACATTATGAAAGTGGTTAGTGATTTTGCATGTGATTATTCGATTAGTAGAATATCCATGTGAATGAGTAAATGGAATTATTTCATTTTATTTATGCCATACAATGTTAAAAGTTCAAGTTTGAAAGGCTGTTGTTTTAGTTATACATTTCCTTAAATGTTTATTCTCATTTATGAAAGTTTCCTCTATATTGTTATCCTTACTGGGCATTTGAGATCACCCCTTTTCTATGTTTTATTTTTCCCAGGAAGTGAAGAAGTAAATTATGAATGACCTGCAGGGATATTATGTGGGGATATGAGTGTGGATTTTGGAGACATTATGTTGTTGTAGTAGTTTTTCATTTTATGATGTAATGTAAAACTTATGAATATATCTAGTGTTTCCAAGGCTACTAAACCAATCGGTCTTTCGAGATTTGATCTTTCTTGTGATCATGCCAATGTTATGTAATAATGCACCGACTCTGGGTAACTAGGGTCAGGGCGTTACAGTTGGTATCAGAGGAAGTTTAGTACAAACCTTGGAAGCTAGATTTAGATAAACTCTGATTAGAGCACGTAGACCTAAGATGAACTTTGAGGATTAGTATAGAAGAACTTCCTAGAATTTTGGTATTGTAGGGATTTTGTGAGTTTTTCGAGCAATACATCCCTGTCTGGATATGAGAAGGTAGAGGCGGCTCTGGCACAGATGTACCTAGGGGTAAAACCCGAAAACACCGCTTTGAGCTAGACTCGAACGGGAACTGATGCACGACAACGGGCCTTGCTGCACTCTTGGTTACGACACTCCCGGGGGATATGCTTAGGATAACTCTCATTTTCTTTAAAAATCATTTTGAAGGGATTATGAGTATATACTTCCTCAAAGAAAACATTCTTATGATTATGGATTATATCCATAAATAGTTCAATTTATGTTAAGTGTTTTATAAGTATGTGATTATGTATTTTGATTCATAAACTGATCTAGTTTATGCCATTGTTTAGAAATGGCGCCTAGTGTAAGAAATGGAAACTGTATCAATGTACACACTCCATGTAGGGATTTCCCTCCTGCTCAAGATAATTATAGTTGAGCTGGTGATGCAACTGGTGCCGATCAGCTAATCACCATACTGGGACAACTTACTCGGGTTATGAATAATAACCTTACCCGTATGGAGCACCATGATCCACAGCATGGAGGATCAATGTTAGATCGATTCATGAGGCAACAACCACCAACGTTCAATGGGAGTACAAATCCCTTAGTTGCTGCGCAATGGATAAATTCCCTAGAGAAAATATTTCAGGCTTTGGGGAGCAGTGAAAGGGAAAAAGTTATCATGGAAGTTTACCGCCTCACTGGAGATGCTGATCAATGGTGGTCATTGATTCAAAACATGAAGGAAGATTATGAAGTATCAAATATGGAATAGAGGGAGTTCAAAGATATGTTTTTAGAAAAATACTTTCCTCACGACCATCGAGAAGATATGGAAATGCAATTTCTAAGTCTGAGACAGAAGGAGGATGAGAATGTCACAAAGTATGAGGCTAACTTTAAAAGGTTAGCAAGGTATGCTGGTGATTATATACGTATCCCAAGAAGTAAGATTGATCGTTTCTTTGATGGGTTAAAACCATTTCTCCTTCGAGCATTAGTCTCACAATCCTTTTCGTCGTACGAAGACATTGTCTCATGTGCTATCAAGACCGAAAAGGAATTCTCTAAGTCTTATGACTTTAAAGCAAAGCAAGAGAAGAAGAGACCTACTGATCAATCTGGGAATGGAAATAAGGGGAAGACGGGGAAGGTTGAATATCCATCTTGTGCTAAATGCGGGAAGAAACATCCTGGTACTTACTTGAAGGGAATGGGAGTCTGTTACAAGTGTGGTGAAAAAGGCCACCAAGCTCGTGATTGCAAGGGGAAGAAGGAAGCTACCAACGTTCAATGCTACAATTGCAGGGAGATGGGGCATTATGCAAATGCATGTCCTAAGCGTCAAAAGAACTTACCTCCGAAAAGGCCAAGGGATCAAGGCCAGGCTTATGCTATCACTACTGCTGAGGTAGAAGCTCCGAAAGACGTGGTGGCAGGTAATTTAATGGTTTCCTCAAGTTTAGCAAATGCATTATTTGATTCTGGATCATCGCATTGTTTCATATCTTCCCAGTTTGCTAAGAAAATTAGATATTTCCAATTTGATTTAATAAGGGAGTTGTCAGTTAAAACTCCTAAGGGAAGTATCATTGCAACAAAGTTTTGTGAATCATTCCCCATTAGAGCACATAAATGTTCTTTATCTGCGGATCTCATCGTCATACCTATGATTGAGTTTGATATAATCCTCGGTATGGATTGGCTTTCGGACTATGATGCGAAGATTTATTGTAAGAAGAAAGAGGTTACGATTCTTGATGATAATGATAAGGAACACCTTATCTTTAGAGCAGAATCGTCACCACCTAATTCTTATTTAGATCCACCCCCAGTAGCTCAACTTAATTCAATTATTGGGGAGGAAGAGAATGAAATAACTGTCGGTGAGGAAAGGAATGTTCAAATAGAGGATGTACCTGTTGTGAAAGAATTTGTAGATGTATTTCCGGAAGATTTACCTGGACATCCTCCAGAACGAGAAGTTGAGTTTTCCATTGATTTGATTCCTGGATCAAGGCCTATATCGAATACCCCTTATAGAATGGCCACTGTAGAATTAGTTGAACTAAAGAAACAACTAGAGGAATTGAGTAATAAGGGATTTATTCGCCCTAGTGTTTCTCCATGGGGAGCCCCTGTTCTTTTTGTTAAAAAGAAAGATGGATCTATGAGGTTATGTATCGACTACAGGGAGATCAATGCTATAACGATAAAGAACAAGTATCCCCTACCTCGTATTGATGATTTATTTGACCAACTACATGGAGATCAATACTTTTCAAAGATTGACCTTAGATCTGGATACCATCAGTTGTGTGTGAAGAAGGAAGACATTCCGAAAACAGCATTTCGAACTAGGTACGGGCATTACGAGTTTACTGTAATGCCGTTTGGATTGACTAATGCACCATCTGTATTCATGGATCTGATGAATAGAGTTTTCAAGGAGTATCTCGATGAATTTGTGGTGGTATTTATTGATGATATCTTGGTATACTCCAAAACCTATGAAGATCATGAAAATCACTTGCGCATTAGCTTGAAGACTCTGAGGAGGCATGAATTATATGGGAAGTTTAGCAAGTGTGAATTCTGGCTTCAGGAGATTTCTTTTCTTGGCCATATTGTCTCTAAAGATGGAATCACTGTTGATCCTTCTAAGACCAAGGCAATACAAGAATGGCCAGCTCCTACGAGTATAACTGAGGTACGTAGTTTTATTGGTTTGGCAGGTTATTATCGACGTTTCGTCCAGAATTTTGCCCGATTGACTAACCCATTAACGAAGCTCACACGTAAAGGGGTTAAATTTGTTTGGACAAAAGAGTGTGAAGAATGTTTCGAAGAACTGAAGAGAAGATTAGTCAGTTATCCTATATTGACTCTACCATCGGGGAATGATGGGTTCGTTATTTATAGTGATGCATCAAAGAAAGGACTTGGTTGTGTCCTTATGCAGAATGATAGAGTTATTGCCTATGCATCACGACAGTTGAAAATTCATGAACAAAACTATCCTACTCATGATCTCGAGTTAGCAGCTGTGATCTTTGCTTTGAAGATATGTAGGCACTACCTCTATGGTGAAAAATGTGAGATTTATACTGATCACATGAGTTTGACTTATATTTTCTCACAAAAAGAACTCAACATGAGGCAAAGGAGATGGCTTGAATTACTCAAGGATTATGATTGCATGATACACTACCACCCGAGGAAAGCAAACAAGGTGGCAGATGCTTTGAGTAGAAAAGAACATGGAGTTTTGAACATGATGAGAATGGAAAGGGATCCAATTTTCATGGATCTAGTAAAGATGGACATGGGTATAACTAGGGAAGGTGAAAAATCAATGCTTTTTCAAATGGTTTCCAAACCATCTTTACTAGAAAGGATTAAGAGTTCTCTGACCGATGATAAAAAATTCCAAAAGAAGATTAAAGCTGTAAATGATGGGAGATTGAGAGACTTTGTGTATGAAGATGGAATTTTGAAATTCGGGAAGAGACTTTGTGTTTCAAATATACCTGATCTAAAAAGGGAATTGCTGGATGATGCTCATAGTTCCAATTTCTCTATACACCCTGGGAGCACCAAAATGTATAGAGATTTGAAGGAACATTTTTGGTGGGACAACATGAAGAGGGAGATTGCTGATTTTGTGTCAAGATGTATGGTTTGTCAACAAGTGAAAGCTGGAAGGCAACAGCCTGGAGGAGTCATGCAACCTCTTCCCATACCGGAGTGGAAATGGGACAATATTACGATGGACATTGTCATAGGGCTACCAAAGAATCCTAGAAGGAATGATGCAATATGGGTTATTGTTGATCGTCTTACCAAGTCAGCACATTTTCTTGCTATAAGAGAAGATCTACCCCTGTAACGTCAAGCAAGACTATATATTAGTGAAGTTGTGAGACTTCATGGAGTACCCTTATCGATTGTTTCTGATCGTGATCCCCGTTTTACTTCAAGATTTTGGAAAAGTCTTCAGAAATCCCTGGATACTGAAATTCATTTGAGCACTGCTTACCACCCTCAGATAGAAGGACAATCAAAACGGACTATTCAGACCTTAGAAGACATGTTGAGATCTTGGTCACTTGATTTTCAGGGTATGTGGGATCAATATTTACCATTGGTAGAATTTTCCTATAACAATAGCTTCCATTCGAGTATTCAGATGGCACCATATGAAGCGTTATACGGAAAGAGATGTCGTACACCAACCTGTTGGGATGACGTTGGTGAAAGAAAACTTGTAGGCCCAGAACTGGTGGAGGAAACGGTGGAAAATGTGAAAGTAATCCAAAATCACATCAAAGCAGCTCAAAGTAGGCAGAAGAGCTATGCCGATAATCGAAGGAAGGATTTGGAATTTCAATTCGGTGATCATGTTTTCCTGAAGGTATCTCCATGGAAGGGAGTCATACGTTTTGGTAAGAAAGGTAAATTGAGTCCCAGGTACATCGGACCCTTCGAAGTTCTAGAACGAATTGGGGTTGTAGCTTACAGATTGGCAATGCCGCCAAGTCTCTCCAAAGTTCACGATGTGTTCCACGTATCTCTGTTGAGGAAATACATGCCTGACCCAACACATGTACTCACCTATGAGGAATTAGAACTGGAACCCGATCTGTCTTATTGTGAAGAGCCTGTCAGGATTCTTGATATGAGAGAACAAGTATTGAGAAACCGGACGACGCGTCTGGTAAAAGTTTTGTGGAGAAACCATAAGATGGAAGAGGCAACGTGGGAACCCGAGGAACTTATGATGAAGAACCACCCGAGTCTTTTCATGCGGTAGTATTCTAGAAATTTCAAGGACGAAATTATTTGAAGGAGGGGAGAATGTAACACCCCAAGCTTCTACGGTACGCTTCTCTTTGAATAATGTGGTAGCGTGTGTTGTACGCAACACTGAGTTCTAACACACCATAACTAATCAAACTAGCCGTTATAAATAGTAATAACTACTTTTTGAAATTATATATATTTTATATTTTAAAATGGAATTCATTTATGGATTCGGAATATCGAATTTAGCCTAAGGTAAAATTTTGGTACTTTTCGGATAACTTTCATATTTTGATGAATAGTGAAAATTACTAAATTTTAATTAAAAACAACTTTTTAAATCAAAATAATTAATAATGATAAATTATGAATTTGAGTGGTTTTAAAGTATATTTAGAATATATTTTTACCATTTAATATAATGTTGGTCATTGGACATAATTTTACAATTAAACTGAACATAAACAAGTGTCAATCTTTTGATAGTTATTATTTCTTAAAAACACGCATTTTGTTTTAACAGCGGGAATTAATTTTAAATTAATTTCTGCCACTTATGTGTTTTGAATTTAGAAAAATGGATTCCGTATTTGGAATCAGGATGTCCAAATTTTATAAATAGGTAACTTTTATTTTTAGACATTTTGAATAATTACTGTGGTAAATATTTTATTTACTATGGTTAAGGGTAAATCTGGTAAATAAGGGTTAAAAAATAATATTATAATAATACTAAATTAAACTAAAACTTTTCCTAGCCTTATTTGTTGATACATGTTCGACCATAGCCATCTTTGGATCGATTTTTGGACCCCATGGTATCACTTGTAGGTGATAGGGACACTTTATTTAAATTAAGTTAAAATGAATAAAAAAATGACACAAGCATATATCTTTTAGAAAAACAATTCTTACATAGGGTTATATATGTTGGCTTTTAGATTATAAATATTCATTAGAAATATAAAAATATTTCCTACATAGTGATATTTTATTTATAATTTTTAGACATTAAATAATTTAATTTATTTTTGACACAATGATGATGTAGTAATTACTATAGTAGTGAAAAATTAAACTAATTGATATTATAAATACCAAATATAATATGAAACTTTTAATGAATTAAACTAATTTTATAGGATAATATGATATATTATGATTGATTTAATTGACATTTTTCTAAGTAATCAATCTTTTATGAGTTTCACAAAAATCAACTATTGAATAGTGTCAAAATTGACATAAAAGAGTTCTTAAAACAAATATTATATTATTAATTGATATTAAATTCCTAAAAATCTAAGGTTCGGCCAAGAGACTTATATCATGATAGGTTCATCATTAATGGATCCCTTGGGGGTCGATTGTATGTATGTAGTAAGTTTATTAACCATATTATATAAAAATACAAAGAGACATTGTAAAAGTGAAACTAATTAACTTAGAGTTAATACTTAAAGATAAGGTTAATATAACTACCCAAACCTGTCTAAATTATATTGGTTGAGTTGTTTTAGACCCATACCCACCTTAACATTTAAATAATCAACTTTGGAGCCATTGGAAACCGAATATGAATTTATTATAAACTAATATCTCTAGCTTTTCCAAAGGTTCCCCTCACCCCTCTTATAAAAGGGCACTCCTCCTTCTCATTTCTTCACACCTTCAAAGCCTTTTGGTTCGGCCAACCTCTGCCCCAATACTCTCCCAACATCCCTCACTACAACCTAGAGGCCTTATTTGGATCATAAAGCCAACCTAAGGAGCCCTTTCGATCAAATCAAAAGGAAGAACCCGAAGAAGAGGTAATGATTTCACCACCGTTTTCCAAGTTCCTTTCTTCTTCCACATCTTCTTCCTTTGTTGTTACCATTCTAAAATAATAAATCCAGTATCATATATATACTGTGATGTTATTATAAATATGGTACAACCATATTTAGTATTCTATCTACCCTTTGAATAACATGTCACCATACGTGCGTACGTACGTCTTACCGTCTCCACGTCGTGGTGTAATTGTTATTCAATATATTATTATTTGGAGGGGAATAATAATGAATGTGTAACTCATGTAAATAATAAATATAACATGTTAATTATTCTGTATATATGATATAAAATCCATTTATATATTATTTTAATATCAAAAGAATGATATTGTCGCTCGTGTGTACGTACGGACTACCGTCTCCACGAACGCGATAAGATTAATTCTCCATCGTATCCATTCAAGTATAATTATCATTTGATGATTTAAAAATGATGTTTAAAGACTTGATATCATTCTGGATATGAATAATATACAACCTATCCATTACAAACATGGCTTACGTAACAAAACATATAAAATAAAACAAGTAAGTTAACACCCGAAACAACGATAATACTAAGATATTATTATCAAATCAATATTAAAAGATCATATATGATATCATATTAATATATATGATTCTTGTATAATTTAATAACAATTATTTCACCATTATACAGGAGGTTAACCTACCCCAACCAAGGAAAAGTACAAGGTAGGGGTTATTTCACAATCTCTTCATTATCCGAGGTTGTTTATAGGTAATAATCTACTAGGATCTCTTTATCATCCACATCCATGTTTTCTTAAAAATGTATTTCAAAAAAAATTTATTATTTACAAGAATATGGGTTAAAGTCATTTATACCCTTGTTTGAATTTTATAGGTTTATAAAGGAATCTTTCCGTCGTTTTCAAAACAAGGTCCTTTTTAACCTTTTCGATAGAATTAAGGTAAGACTGTTTTTTTTAACTTATACAGCGGGTGCGGCTATTTTCCGCTGTTATAAAATCTTCATAGCTTTCATTACAAGATTATAAGAATATTTTCAAAGAAAATGTTTTATTTTATATGGCTCTTAAATGATTTCAAAAAAATAAAAGAGATATTTCTCTAAAAAGAGTTTTGATTTCATCTATGTCAACATCATTTGATGGATTTTACGCTTATTTGAAGTTGATTTATTATGATACAAAACTTCTATATTGTATTGAAGGTTTTGTGATATGTTTGACTGTGGATGTTCTATTTTTATACCATTCATAGTTTATAGTGAAATTATTGACATTTCGTATGCTAGTTTTAATACGAATGTTTATGTTATGTTTAAACCTTTTCATATGGGAATGCATTGGACTTAATATGTGACGGGTGGAGCCCGCTATAGCTCCTCGTTGCATCGGTAGGTCTCATGAGACAAACTAGTATCTTGGCACAAGGCCTTGACAAAATCTTATTTGTAGTCTTGGAACGAGGCCTTGGCTATGTGGTTATGATAGTCTGGCATTATGCATTCCAACATTATGAAAGTGGTTAGTGATTTTGCATGTGATTATTCGATTAGTAGAATATCCATGTGAATGAGTAAATGGCATTATTTCATTTTATTTATGCCATACAATGTTGAAAGTTCAAGTTTGAAAGGCTATTGTTTTAGTTATACATTGCCTTAAATGTTTATTCTCATTTATGAAAGTTTCCGCTATATTGTTATCCTTACTGGGCATTTGAGCTCACCCCTTTTCTATGTTTTATTTTTCCCAGGAAGTGAAGAAGTAAATTATGAATGGCCTGCAGGGATATTATATGGGGATATGAGTGTGGATTATGGAGACATTATGTTGTTGTAGTAGTTTTTCATTTTATGATGTAATGTAAAACTTATGAATATATCTAGTGTTTCCAAGGCTACTAAACCAATCGGTCTTTCGAGATTTGATCTTTCCTGTGATCATTCCAATGTTATGTAATAATGCACCGACTCTGGGTAACTAGGGTCGGGGCGTTACAATAATGACCACCATGATAGGTGGTAAAGGAAGAACGAGTAGTCATTGTTTCGTGATGCGGTAGTTCATCATACACATAAACGGTAAGTTTATTACCCATTAGATGTAAGTGTGTGTAAGTGTAGGTTTAAACCTTAGTGTAACAACATATAAGTATATTTATGAAATTTTTGTTATTATATAATTATGGAATAAGGAGATTTGAATTGGTATAAAATGAAAATAAAATAAAGAGCTTGAGGAAGGATGTTACCTCTTATTCAGGTAACTCCTTTTGGTTTTCACTAAAGGGATTTATTAGTTTGCTTTATTACAAAGGTTATGATTCTAGGTTTAGGGTAGATATTTTTAGGATCTATTTGGGAAGATATTTGTTGATCCAAAGTGTCTTGAGAGGTGTGAGGAAGTAGGGGGGGTTAGTTCCTTTTTATAGTGGAGGAGGAGGGGCACTCTTACAAATTTTGTAAAAGGGAATTCCACCCACGTTTTTCCTATTGAAAGTAGCTCCAATAATGGACCCAAATTAGATACAAGATAGTATATGGTTTAACTTTTACTACACAATATATTCTGGATAAATTTCTAGGTCATTTTTCCCTTTATTTTAAGGTTCGGTCCCCTGTTAAGTTAATGTTTCTCTTAATCACTATAGTTAATTTTAATTACATTCACTAATATTTTGGGTCAAAAAATAAGTTTAACTTATTATAAATTAAAAATTATCCTGATTCCAAATATTGAATCCATTTTTCCTAATTCCAATCATATAAGTATCAAATATTAATGCAAATTTAATTCCATAGACGGGATGATAATGCAGGTTTTTAAAATAAAAATGTTCAAAAGTTTGCTAAATTTTTATATCCAATATTAAAGTGAAATTGATTATATTTACCAAAATTGGATTAATTGATAAGAAAATTATATAATTAAACATTAAAACTAATTTAAAATTTAATTTAACTATATAAATAAATTATATTAAAAATAAGTTTGAATTAAAATTAAATATTTTTTTTGTTCATCAAAAAATGAAACTTCATAAAAAAATACCAAAAGTTCACCCTAACCTAATTATAATTTTTATATTTCAAAAATTAAGTTTATTTTGATATATAAAATCTATAAAATTTCCAAAAAATGTATTCAAAATTGGGTTTTCATTAAAAGGAGGTAAAAGTGCCTTTATAAAAATATAGCTTTTTATGTGTAACACCGGGTTTGTTCTTATATTATGCCTATCATATATATTAGATGAATTTAAAAAATATTTGATTGAATATATAACATATATATTACATTAATATCACTTACTAATTTTAATTAATTTAATTTATTAGGATAAAACAACTTTATGGGCATAAAAATAGTTTTTTATAAAATTATTTCCTTTATATTCTATTGGTTCTTATATTTATTTTTAATTAATTTGTAACCAATAATTTTTTTATATTCGAGTAAAACATAGATTTTTATAATTTACTTAATAATGTTCATAAATTATAATCTAATAAATATGTTATGTCTTATTATATTAAATAATAATATTTTAATAATATATTATTTTTTGGTAAAACTCAGTCTTGCATGTAATGAAATCCATTGAAGAAACTTGTTTCTTGTGTGACATAAGCTAACTCAGTGTCTCTTCAAGATATAAAATATATTTAATTTATTTAAAATATTAAATATATTATAAATTCTTAGGATATTATATTCTCTTACGCGCTTGTTGTTTTGTGTCAGACACACTATCAAATACAATGTTCCTACTTTAAATTTTTTGGGAGTTGCATTCTTCCCACCTTAATTAAATTGTGTCCATGAAATTTAAACATGTTCTTGGTGATATATTGTTTGATATTTCCTATATTTAAATCTTACATCATGAGAAGGTTTTGTAAAAAAATCTTCTAGAAAAGAGAGAATGGGAAGTACAAAGGTCACATGGACTAACCTATAACTAGGTCTCTAAGTAGGAGAACATTAGTGGAAATTAGAGATATTTACATGGAGGAAAAGTATAAATAATTATAAGGAGTTATTATGGTCATAAATCACAAACAACTGAATGATCAATGGATATTTCAGGGTCTCAAAGCCATAAATCTGTGATGATTTAAATGACTATTGGTTCATCCAGAATTAATGTATTAAGAAAACATTTTTTTATGATAATTTTCATAATGTTGAGTAATTTTTTACATTATAAGTATACAATGAAATATAATACTTGATATATTTATATAAAAAAATTTCATCCTTTGGTTGTGCTTCGATCAATTTCCAATTCATTCATTACTTCAAGAAATAGATATCCAAAAATTAACTTTGATTCTTGAAGCACTAAAATACACTTTTAAAGGATCCTGTGGTCTATAAAAGAGTGAAAAGTATAATTATTAGTCTCTAATTATTATCTAAATCTGATATGGTTAATAAATTAACCTCAAAACCTAAAGTGATACTATTAATTCATTCTTAATATTTATTTGTTAAATTGTTTAACTAAAACAATTACACATTAACTGAGACATCGTGTGGGCTAGTGGTAGGCATAAAACCCTTATCATCCTTCGATCATGGGTTCATGTCCTGTGGCCTTGCCGGATTTTATTGGTTGTCACCCGATATATAATTTTTCCTTTTCTAAAACCATATTAATATATTTTCCAAAATAAATATGATGGACATCCTAGAAATATGGTTAATCACTAAATATCCTTTTAACTAAGGTTTTAGATACATCCTCAATACATAAATACTTAATCCATTTTATTTAAACATAGTTCCTTCCTTATTATAGGGTTTAACCATAATATCATTTATAGGATTTCTAAATAATGACACCTTAGATTTAACCTAGGTTATTTATTTTCATTATATATTCAAATTATTTATAATGGTTTGTAATGAAAATGTGAATTATTCTAAGCGTATTCCCTAGGGGTGTCAAACCATGTGCACAGTAAGACCCGTTGTCGTGTACCGGGTTATGCCAAGTCAAGCCCGACACACCTTATTAGAGTTGTTACTCCTAGGTACATTTGTTCCAGAACCATGTCTAATTATAGTATCCAGACAGGGATGTATTGCTTGTATGACCCATATAATCTCTACTTTACCAAAATTATAGGGTTTTCTTCTATACTTTTCCTCAAATTCTAAGTTAGTTTTATGTTATCTAATATAATTTTTCCTAAATCTAGTTCTTAAGTTTTCTACTAAACTTAATTTTATTCCAATAGTAGCAACCTAACACTAGAGATCCCAGATCTAGTGTCTACTACTATTACATTAGAATGATTATAAGGAATCAAATCCAGAAGGACCAAAGAGTTTAGTAGTCTTGGAAAACCAGATACATACATGAGTCTTATATTAAAACTAAATACACTAATTACAACATAATTTATTTCTTTCGAGGAAAAATTTATTCCATATAGCGTAACCTTTTATAAATTTATTAGCACACTTCATGGAATCATAGGGAAATGAAACATGATAAGGGAGAGATAAAATGATTAGTAAGGGTAAAATATAGTGGAAAAATAATGAATCAATGAGAATAGTAAATATGGAAAGGTAATAACTGAATACACATACCATGTAATTAATAAACTAAGAAAAGAGTGTGAAAATAATGTAGCAAGGTAAATAACTGAAAACACATGCCATTCAAATAAATGGATAAGGAAAAATCAATAGGGAAAGGTAAGAAACTAAAATACATGAAATTTAATCAATCAAATGATAATTAAATGCATCTATAGATATATCGACAAAAAATATCATGGATAAATAATAACTGAAATGAAGGCGATGCTTAATTATTGGACATCATGTATCTAGAACATGAACCATTATACAGTCAAGATCTATCCTCAAGATAGTTTTTGTTTGTGGGTAGATTCCCATCTATTCTCCATGGAAACAAACTTGAAGGGTTTCTCACAAACTAATTTCATCTCATGAGACTATCAATGCATCGAGGGGATATATAAATTCTATTCCCCACCCATCACTTCTTGTCCAAAGAATTCCTCATATCTCGAATAATCGATTTAATTCAAATACAACGTTCCTTATAAAATATATATATTTAATAAAGGATGCAGATTTATCAATATTCCCCCAAATAATAAAATAACTTTCAATTTAAACACTGTATGAAAAATGGTATACAGTTCGGTCAATAATCATATCCATGAAAAATGATATGAATATTTAGGATAAATTCAATGTCAAATGATCATAGGGAATTAAATATTTAAAGGGAACTAAAAGGAATCAAGGAAGTGAATTTCAATACTATCCTTGGACAAATCAATCATAAAATATCCAAAGGAATAATGAGGATAGTATCATTACAACATATCCCAAGTGGAGTAAAATAAAGGGTTGTTGTCGTTGTTAAATAGAAATACTATAAAAAATATTTTAAAAATATTATTGAGGAAAATATCCTTTTGTTTTGAAAAAAAACTTTGAAAATCACTTTTGAAAAAAAAATATTTAAAAATTAACCTTTTAAAAATCCAAAGGAAGCTTTAATGAAATGACGGCGGGTAAATCTATATATGGTGTACAAGGTAAAAAGAGCATTCCTTTTCCATGGTAAAAATGTTAAAAAATGTATTGTTTGGAAAGAAAAAATACGATTCCTTTGAAAACAAGGGTAAAAGACAAAAAGGGTACAAATTTATTTAATAAATCATTTTAAAAAGTTTAAAAACGTTTTTTTGAAAACCATTTTACAAAAAGGTTTTTTTGAAGAAAATAGTTTCTTCAACTAAAGAGAGAATGAAGCCAGGTTTTCTTAAAAACATTTTATAAAACATTTTGTGTACCAAAGAGTGGAAAATGGTAATAATACTTGAAAAAAATTATGAATAACCATAGGAGATTAAAATTAAAAGTTTTATTGAACAATGTTCATATAATTTCATTGAATGGAAATGAAATATCATTAAATTTATTCTTGAGGAAAATAATCTTGAAACATTCCAAAGTGTCTCATACCACTTTGAAATATTTGAATCATAATCTCCAAATAAGAGTAACATTAAATGAAACTTATAATATAACTAGAATAAGTAGGTTCATGATAAAATATTTCAAAAGTTAGTATATACACCATATAAAAGTGAATTGGTGCATAACAATAAATAAGTCTCAATGGAATTTAAATTGAGACGAAATCCCTTACCTTGTGTTTCTTTTTTGGGTTAGAATCCTTTAACTTCCTGTATAATGTTTATAAACATGTCACCAACTAATACCAGAACCATGCTAAAATTTATAAAATCATGAATTATATTCCTATAATATCTTATTATTCGTTTGTTAACATTCTTTCTTTATTTTCACTATTTTAGGTGTTAATTGTCTAGTTTTTCGAGTATGTTTTAACTTGTTAATTGTTGTTATTATTAATTATATCATGGTTTCATCATCTATAGAATTTAAAACATGATTTAAATATCACATAAATTCATTATATATGTATTTATAATAATCTAAAAATTTTTGAGATAGGAAATGAAATACCTGGTGCATGAAGATGGTAGGTCGTACATACGCATGAACGCTACTTTAATTTATTTGGCATACTAAAAGAATGAAAAATAAAATTATATATATTTATATTATAATTATAGTATCATATATATGTCATATATGTTACAAATTTTTTATTAAAATCATTCTTTATACATTCCATGTATAGTGTGAACAAATCACATCACTTTGAGGGGACGGTAGTCCACACTTCCACAAATGATGTTATCGTATTCCCACAAAATTGAAAGTATAAAGGTATGTGTTATAAAAGAATTAAAAAAGCATAAATACATTATAAATATCATATATAACATATATTAACATATTTCCCATCATAATGTCCACCATGATAGGTGTTAAAGGAAGAACGAACAATCATCGCTTCGTGAGGTGGTAGTTCGTCGTACACATAAACGGAAAGTTTGTTACCCATTAGATGGAAGTGTGCGTAAGTGTAGGTAGAACCCTTAAAATAACAACATTTAAGTATATACATGATACTGGTGTTGTTATATAATCATGTAATAAAGATATTTGAGGGGGTAAATAATGGAAATAAAACAAACAGCTTGAGGAATGATGTTATCTCTTATTTGGGTAACTCCTTTTGGTTTGCATCAAAGGGCTTCCTTGATTTGCTTTATGCCAAAGATGAGGCTTCTATATTTATGGGAGTTACGTTTAGGATCTATGTTTGTAGATATTATTCAATCCATAGTGTCTTGAGAGTTATAAGAAAGTAGGAGGGGTGAGTGCCTTTTTATAGTGGAGGAGGAGTGACACTCTTGTAAATTTTCAAAAAAGGAATTTCACCCATGTTTTTTCTATTGTAATGACTCCAATAATGGACAAAAATTTAATTAAAGGGAGGATAGGGTCGAACTTTGACCAATAAATGGATTTTGGAAATTTTATAGGTTATTTTGTCTCTAAAGTTTAAGGTTTAGTCCCTTGTAAAGTTAATATTTCTCTTAATCACTATAATTAATTTTAATCATTTTCATTAATATTTTTGGTCAAAAAATAAGTTTATATTATTAGATATTATAAATTATATTGATTCCAAATATGAAATCTTTTTTCCCAAATTTCAATCAAATAAATTGTAGAAATTAATTTAAATTTAATCCTGCTGATGGGACAACAATGGAGGTTTTTAAATTAAAAATGTTCAAAAGTTTGTTAAGTTTTTATATCCAATTTCAAAGTGAAATTGATTATAATGACCTAAATTGGATTAATTGATAAAAATTTTATCTAATTAAAATTTAAAACAAATTTAAAATATAATTTAACTATATAAATAAATTAGATGAAAAATAATTGTGAATTAAAATCATATTTTTTACTATTCATCAAAAACTGAAACTTCACAAAAAATACAAAAAGTTTACCCTAACCTAATTATGATGTTTATCTTTCAAAAATTAAGTTTATTTTGACATATAAAATCAATAAGAGTTCCAAAAATTGTATTTAAAATAGGTTTACCATTAAAAGGCGGTAAAAATGCCATTATAAAAATATAGTTTTTTATGTGTAATATAATGTGTTCTTATATTATGTCTATCAAATATATTGGATTAACATAAAAAATATTTGATTGAATATATAAAATATATATTACATTAATATAATTCAATAATTTAAATTAATTTAATTTATTAGGATAAAACATCTTTATGGATATAAAAATATTTTTCTATAAAAATATTTCTTTTATAATCAATTAGTTCTTATATTCATTTCTAATTAATTTGTAACAAAAAAATTCATTTTATATTTGTTTAAACCATAAATTTTCATAAGTTACTTAACACTATTTATAATTGTTAATCTAATGGCTAAGTTAAGTCTTATTATATTAAATAATAATATTTTAATCTTTTTCTAAAAGGGAATTCCCATGTGTGACCTTTTCGAACCCTCCACACATGGTAACCCCCCTCCCCCAAGAAGAGGTTACTGTCCTGAGGTAGAGCCCCATCCGGGGAAGGATCTGTTTCTAGCCAAGATGGCGGAGCGTCCCATAGGGTGATAGCCTGATCGGCAATGGTTCGTCAAAGCAATCCGTCAGCACATTGGGTCGCGCCTATTTTTCCCGCCCAGTTGAGACCGAGCGACCCGACAATACAGGTGAATCCCAGGGGAGAGCCTCACCCCAAAAGCAGAATCCCAGGATTTTAACCCTAAAACTCCCAAATAATGGTGTTGTTGTACCACTCTACTTCACCACCATGCCACCACCGAAGTGGCGAATAATAATATTTTAATAATATATTATTGTTTGGTAAAACTCGGTCTTTCGTGTAATGAAAGTCATTGAATAAACTCGTTGTCGCGTGTGACATACACTAACTCAATGTCGTGTGCATCGAAAGTTATAAAATATATTGAATTTATTTAAAATATTAAATATATTATAAATTTTTGGGATATTATATTCCTTTATGAGCTTGGTTTTTCATGTCATACACGTTATCGAATACAATGTTCCTACTTTGGATTTTCGGGGAGTTACAATTCACATAAAATTTATTTCACATAATTCCACAAAAATGCTTAGGTCAATATATTTCCCCAAGAAATTAGCATGTGGAAGGATGTTTCTTGAAGATTTATGCTTATAAGATACATCCAAGCATGAATGGTTTACAAAAATTATGATCAGAACAATCTCACAAAAAATTCTAACGTTTTGAAAAAAATAATAGCAAGAGGTGCAAAAAAATTTACAACCCGAATCAAACTCATCGAAAAATTCTAATATATTAGAAATGGTGACCGGAAGAAGTAAAATATTTAATTAAACAATTTTATTTCGCAATAGAAATTTATCCAATAATCATTTTAAGATTTATCAAGAAAAAATACAGGGCATGAACATCAAAAATGGAGGAAGAAGAAGACAAGGAGTCTTCCCTTAATCTTATGATCATGATGACCTCATGTACTACGCACCTTCGAGCTTCGTTTCGGTCCAGAAATCTCTAACCAGAAAAATTTCTATCTCCAAATGATGTCAGAAAATGAAAAAACTCCCGTATTTTATTACATGGTAAATCTCTTTTTATTTTCCTTTGAAAATGCCAACTTAATTTTCTAAGTGCACACATATGTTGTCACTGACGGTGTCTTTTTATTTTGTCTTATGTCACTGCCTCATAACATCAACAGATCTTTTCAAAAAACAATTCTTACCTCCAAAAAAAATTAATGTTTGCATCAAACACAATACTTTTCTCACACAATGTCATCATTTTTCTCCTCATCCTTCAGTGTTTAACATAAATTTTAAAATCCAATTTCCTAAAGCTTAATTCTAGCTTTACACCACACAACATCAATCTCAACTTAACTCACTATAGCCAAACATTATTTTTTATTGAAATTGTGTGTCAATTTATTTTACAATGTGTTTAGTGAGATTTTAGTAAAAAAAAGAAATGAATTGATGGCCTATAAAAGAAAAGAAAGGAAAAAATGATTATGATTTCTCTCCTTGTGTTTGAATCAATAACTTAGTAAAGGAAAATTTACTAATCAATTTCAGTGGAAAATAATAAAGTCCACATAAAAATCTATAACACTATGCCATTGCTTGTCCGCAATCAATCACAAATCAATTTCAGTGGAAAATAATAAATCTCAAGAATTAAAAATTTTAATCCCATAAAGAAATATTTTTTAAATAAAATTTACCCCATGGGATCTCGCAAGATAAAAATGTGATTTCCCTTTTAAAAATAAACGATTTCAGTGCAAAATTGGGTTCATGTTTTAAAAAAGTGATTAATATTGAAAATTTTTAAAAGAATTAAACAAACATCAATTTGCATACAACTGGAAGCCCAAAATTCTCTTTACCACAACGTGACCCAACACACATAATTAAAAGACAATATAAATTGGCACTCTTTTTGGATGATCAAGTTTAATAATTACAAACAAGATAAACAACACATCCAACAACTATAAAAATTAAAGAATTAAAGAATGATGAAATAAATGATCTACCTAAATTAATATTTTCATTTCATAGTCCATTTAGATTCATATCTTATTATCATAATTATAATTAAAATTTTTAAATCCAATGATAGTGGTATAAAATTCATCCAAAATTTTATTGATAATTAATTATTTCGAAGGGGAAGTAAAAATAATGTGCTCAATTAAATCCATAGAGTAATAGAGACTAACCAACTCTAAGTGTCATCACAATATTTAAAGTTGAGAAAAAATTTGACCCATTGAAAATGAAGGTAAAATCTTGGAACAATTTTTTTTGATATTTTTTAATGAATTCTGATGAATTCTTCATTAAAGCACAGTTTATCTAATTTAAGAAAACCTTTTACCCTAATCTTAAAACTCAACTTTGTCTTTAAAGATGAATTCAAAAGTGAAGAAATAACTAATAATTTTAATTCAAAAGATAATTTCTATAAAGTAATTCAATGAAATGTTTTAAATTGTAAATGGAATGTTCAAGAACAATTTTCCACAATTTCCAAAACTTTCAAAAAACATTATTTAAAAAGTACGTGCATGTTTTTTATTTTGTAGACAAACAAATGTTCAGTTTAGTTCAAGAAATAGCATGTTAATCATTGATTCCAACAAACATCTTTGTGAAAATACATTCAAATTTAAAAGGGTTATTCATACATTTTAGGGTATTAACTGGATTTCAAGTAGGTTCGTAAGAATATTTAATGAAAAAGAAATAATTTCAGAACTAACATCCAAGACCTGTAGCACAAAAACACGCATAACAAGTTTGAACCATAGGGGAAAATTCCCCCACACTTAATTCCAAAATGTGAGTAGATTTTAATAAAATTGACACTATCAAAGAAGTATGTTGGAAAATTCAAAAAAAATTATGCAAAGCACAATGAAAAATAATAATTCTCTAATAACGAAGCTTTAGGCACATGAATTCGTACAAGCACTCCCCCTCTTTCTTTGTGTGGATTTCTCTAGTATGAAAGTCATGGAATCTACAAAAAATGAAAGGATGGACATGAGACTCTATAATTTAATGTTCAAGAAAGATAAGAACCAGAGAAAAAAGTTTACGAGAGTTTAATCCGAAAAGAGACAACTACCAGCTATTCTTTTCATTGAAAACAATTGGAATTACTCTCCATGAGTTTGAAAATTCTTCCCATGAGGTGTTTGAACAATATTGTTATCCTTACCTAGATCAATTGATAAAAAGTGAAACCAAGGGAGAAATTTAAGTAAATCTATTATTATTCAAAACAAAGAAAAAAACAGAAGAACCATGGATTGCCTCTCATGCAGTGAAAAATTAATAGTCTTCATCAAAACTCAATGATTTCTAAAATTTCAAGCACTAAAAAGATGGCCAATCCCTCAGGTCGCCCTTCAAGATACTGTTTGATTATTTTTTCATCAACTATAATTGGTATATTTTCTCCTACAACAATTTCTAAAGCTCTATCATTTAGTACTCTAAGAACAGTGAATGATTCATAGCACTACGGAAAAATTGAATATTTGCGATGAGGATGGGTTCCATCACAAATAGTCCCTCCCGACGGACTATTTGCGACGAGACCCTCTACTTGTCACAAAAAAATTAGTTACTTGCGATGGGTAGACGACACCCTATGCAAAAGGTTTGGCATGGGTTACGGGCCAAACCGCGGGAAGGGTATTGGCGACGGGCATAAGAACCCGCTGCAAATATCTGGCAGTGTTTTAGTATTTGCGATGGGATTTATCCCCCATCGTAAATACCTTTATAACCGCCAGAGCTAATTAATAGGGGGTTAGTATTTGTGACAGGTTCCATCATAAATAAACTCTTTACAGCTAATCTAACCTATATATACATCTATCTATTTCCCCCCTCATGTCACTCCTTTCTCTCATCATATCTCCCTCTCTACTTATATTTTTTCTCTAAAAAATTTTATAAGTTAATTTTTTTTAAATCGAAGCAATATTCCTAGAGTAAATTCTCCGAAAGATTCAGATCGAAGGTATTTATCTATTTATTTTATTTTTTATTTAATTCATTTTATTTGATATTAGTTATAATTATTTTAAATTTTCTATAATTAAATTAAATTTGAATTATATCGTTTTATTTTGCATTTTTTACAAATATATGTGATTAGTATTAATTAATAGTTATATTAATTATTATTAATTAGTATTCATTAGTATTAATTAGTAGTCAACACTATTAATTAGAAAAAATATTAATAATTATTAATAATTAATCATAATTAGTAATAATTAGCGATAATTACTAAAAATTAGTATTAATAAGTAGTAAATTGAAATAAATATTTATAAATAATAATAAACAGTAGTAATTAGAAGTAAATAGTAATAATTAGAAGTAATCAATAATAATTAGGAATAATTAGTGATAATTAGTGATAATTAGTGATAATTAGTAATAATTAGTAATAATTAGGATTAATTAGTAATAATTAGGATTAATTAATAATAATTAGGATTAATTAGTAATAATTAGGATTAATTTATAATAATTAGGAATAATTTGGAATAATTTGGAATAATTAGGAATGGTTTGGAATAATTAGGAATAATTAGGAATAATTAAGATTAATTAAGATTAATTAAGATTAATTAGGAATAATTAAGAATAATTAGAAATAATTAGTAATAATTGGGAATATTTAGTAATAATTAAGAATAATTAGTAACAATTAGTAATAATTAGGAATAATTAGTAATAATTAGGAATAATTAGTAATAATTAGGAATAATTAGTAATAATTATGAATAAATAGTAATAAATAGTAATAAATAGTAACAAATGGTAATAAAGAGTAATAATTAGCAATAAATAGAAATAATTAGAAATAATTAGCAATAATTAATAATAATTAGCAATAATTAAAAATAATTAGTAATAATTAAGAATAATTAGAAATAAATATTAATAAATAGGAATAATTAGTAATAATTAGTAATAAATTGGAATAAATCAGAATAATTAGGAATAAATCGGAATAAATTGAAATAATTAGTAATAATTAGGAATAATTTGTAATAAATAATAATAATTAGAAATAATTAGCAGTAATTAGTAATAATTAGTAGTAATTAGTAATAATTAGCAGTAATTAGCAGTAATTAGGAATAATTAGCAGTAATTATCAGCAATTAGGAATAATTAGTAATAATTGTTAATAATTAGTAATAATTGGTAATAATTAGTAATAATTAGAAATAATTAGTACCAATTAGCCGTAATTAGTAATAATTAACATTAATTTGGATTAATTAGCAGTAATTAGGATTAATTAGAAGTAATTATCATTAAATAGGAATAATTAGTAATAAATAGGAATAATTAGTAATAAATAATAATAATTAGTAATAAATAGGAAGAATTAATAATAATTAAGAATAAATAGTAATAATTAAGAATAAATAGAAATAATTAGGAATAAATAGTAATAATTAAGAATAAATAGTAATAATTAGGAATAAATAGTAATAATTATGAATAAATAATAATAATTAGGAATAAATAGTAATAATTAGGAATAAATTGTAATAGTCAGGAATAAATAGTAATAAGTAGGAATAATAGTAACAATAAGTAATTAATACAAATACATAGTACTAAATAGGAATAATTAGTTATAAATAGGAATAATTAGTAATAAATAGCAGTAATTAGGACTAATTAGCAATAATTATGAATAATTAGCATTAATTAGGAATAATTAGTAGAAATTAGGAATAATTAGTAGAAATTAGGAATAATTAGCATTAATTAGGAATAATTAGCAATAATTAGTAATAATTAAGAGTAATTAGTAATAATTAGGAGTAATTAGTAATAATATGGAGTAAATAGTAACAATTAGAAATAAATAATAATAATTAGGAATAATTAGGAATAAAGAGAAATAATTGGGAATAATTGGAAATAATTAGAACTAATTTGCAAGAATTAGGAATAATTAGCAAAAATAAGCAAGAATTAGAAAGAATTAGCAAGAATTAGGAATAATTAGAAATAATTAGGATTAATTAGGATTAATTAGGATTAATTAGGATTAATTAGGATTAATTAGGATTAATTAGTATTAATTAGGAATAATTAGAAATAATTAGGAATAATTCGCAATAATTCACAATAATTCGTAATAAATTGACACAATTTCTAGTGGATTGGTAGCATTCCTTTTACTTGAGAACTCATCCCCTTGTAACTTTATCTCATTGAAATCACTATGAAAAAACTACTACAATATACAAATACCCATTTTCATATTCACGAGAATTAATATGCATAAATCAGAGTAGATTTTTCATACTAATTTCAGTGAGAGAAAGTTACAAAGAGATGAGAAGTCAGGAAAAAGAGGCTCTTTTTCCTAACAACTAATCCTCTTGCTACTTCGACTAAAATCACTATGAAAAATCTGCTCTGATGTTCAAATATCCATTTTCGTATGCACAGGAATGGAAATCCATGCGGTGAGGCCTCCCTAATCTACATTCTCGTGCATGTGAAAATGGATATTTGTATGTTGGAGGAGATTTTTTATAGTAATTTAAATCGTAGAAAGTTGCAAGGAGATGAGTTGTTGGAAAAAAGAGTTGTTGTTAATCTATTGGAAATTGTGCCGCTCGTAATTAGTGGTACTTAGTATAAATTATTTGTAATTATTAATAATTAGAGGTAATTTGTATAAATTATTATAAATTAGTGTAGATTAGTGTCGATTAATATATATTTTAAAACAAATACTATAAATAACTATGAAATAATAGAAGTTATTATAAATTACTAGAAAGGTGAATTTAAATTTCTTCTCTTTTTTATATAGTGTTTGTCTAATATAAAATTATTCAAAAAAAACTTATCATTTTATATTTTTTAGAGAAATATGAAGCAAGGAAGTCGATAATAGTAATTATTAGATGATCGCTCTTGGATAAGTCAACACAGGAATACAAACAGTTCTGGTTTAAATCTCGTATATATTGAGGGTGTTGAATCTTTCTTATCATTTTCATAAGCAAAACCAAAATTTGTTTTAGAAGAGACAATTAAATTTCCTTGTAAAAAATGTTCTCTGAGTACGTTTGACACATTTAACAACATTAGAGGTCGTCTAATGCATTTCGATTTTCAATAAGATTATGTTTTTTGGTATCAACATAGTGAACATGGTTCTAGAGAAAATACTAATAATTTGGTTCTGGAGCCACCAGGGTTTCAAGATTTAGTATATGATGTGGAAGGTATGTCTGTTCAAAATACTGTAACTTAGGATGATATTGATTTAACTCCTGAGTTGGAACCATCTCAATTTTATGAGTTGTTGAGATCTGTTGAGGAATCCTTATATCCTAGATGCAAGATAATAAAATTTGAAGCAGTTGTAAAATTTATGGCTATTAAATCAGATCATGGAATGTCAAATAGTAGTTTTGATCAGATATTCTCTTTGGTTAAAACACTATTACCTAAAAGAAATGTGTTGTCGAAAATTTTCTATGAGAGCAAGAGGTTGGTTCATAATCTAGGTCTTAGTTATGAGAATATTCATGCATGTTAAAATGATTGATTCTTATATTATGGTGAAAATGAGACGCTATAAAAGATTCCCACATATGGAAAATCGAAGTATAAAGAGGCTCAACTAGGAAAGTATGGATTGATTCTTATAAAATAGTTGAGATATTTCCCGCTTACACCAAGATTACATCATTTATTTATGTCTCATAACACAATGGCATTGATGTCATAGCACAAAAACAATATTTCGACTGGTAAAAGCCTAAATCATCCATATGATGGTGATTCATGGAAACATTTTGACAAAGTGCATCTGTCTTTTTCTTTAGAATCCTAAAATATGTGATTGGTTCTTTCTTCTGACAGTTTTTGTCAATTTGGTTCTTACGGTAGTTAGTATTCATATTAGCCTGTCTTTATTAATCCATATAATTTACCTCCATTGATGTTGATGAAGGATTCATACATATTTTTGACTTATTAATTCTAGGATATCTGAAAAATAATATTGATGTTTATTTGAAACCATTGATTGATGAGTTAAATTCATTGTGGAGTAATGGTGTCAGTACATATGATATCACTACGAAACACAATTTCCTACTGAAAGCTGCATTGATGTGGACAATTAGTGACTTCCCAGCATATGAAATTTTATCTATATGGAGTACACATGGTCTAAAATTATTTCCATAATTTATGAGAGACAACAAAGCATTTATGCTCGCCAATGGAAAAAAAACCTTGTTTTTTTTACTATCACTGTAGATTCCTTCCAATCGATCATCCTTTTCGAATGAACAAATATCATTTTAGAAAAGGTATAATTGAAAGAGATGAACCTCCAATAATGATATTAAGTATAGAAGTAAAATAAATTCTCTTCATTACCTCCCATCACATTTGGACTAACAATAAACCAATAAAAAATTCATGGCTTTGGGAAAGAACACAATTGGAGAAAACAAATCATTTTTTGAGATCAGGAATATCGGTTTTATTTTTTGGTCCATCACATGTTAGATTTCATTCATATTGAGAGGATATATTTTGATAATTTATTTTATACTATTTTGGATACACTAGGTAAGACCAAAGATAATGTAAAGACACGATTAGATCTTGCCCAAATTTATAGGTGATTAGAACTTGAACTGTTTGAAAATGTCAGATCACAAAAGAAAATGAAGCCAAAAGAAAATTATACACTATCCAAATAAAATCAATTATTATTATTATAGTCGATTAGAGATTTGAGACTTCCAGATGGTTATGCTTCCAATTTGGGTAGATTTGTTAGAAATGATCATATTATTGGATTAAAAATACATGACTATCATGTGATAATAGAAAGACTTCTGCCAATTTTATTAAGAGGTTTATCGAATTCAATGATTTAGGATGTGATAATATATATATCATATTTTTTCCGAGACATTTTATTAGAAAAAACAGACTACAATTCACTAATCAGACTGCAAGAAGATGTTGCTTTAATTTTATGTAAATTGGAAAAAAATCTTCATGTCATCTTTATTTGACTCAATGGAACATTTGATATTTAAGTTTCCACATAAAGAAAAATTTGGAGGTCGGGTACAGTTCTGATGGATTTACCCATTCAAGATATGATGTATAAATTGAAGAAAAAAAGTATGTAACAAAGCATCAGTTGAAGGCTCAATTGCAGAATATTATTTGCAAGAGGAAATTTATTTTTTTTCTCTCATTAGTTTGAATTTGAATATCCCTCAAAACACAACTGCATGTTTCATATTGAGGGAAATAATGATGATGAAATGAGAAATAAATTATCCGTTTTTAATCAGCTAAAACTTGGCTTTGATGGAGTTCGTGAATGATGGATTTTAGATGACGAACATCATAGAGCTCATACATATGTTCTTCTCAAATGTGAATAAATGACACCATTTATACTATGAGTGATCATATAACTTATTCTATAATCTTTTTTATAGTAAATTAATCTTATTTTATTTGTAGTTTATATGATAATCATATCAAGAAACAACTTTCACAAATTATAGCAGCTTCTCTTAAAGAATGTCGGCAAAATAATTTTTCCTACTGGTTGTAAAAACCGATAACATAAATTATTTATGGTTTAATATATAAAATCATTTTACTACTATTATATTGATAATTGTTTTATAATTTTTCAGTTATCTCAACATGCTGATAAAATTGATAATCAATTATGTGTCTTGATTAACCCACCATCCAAAATGGTTAAATCTTATAATATATATATCGTGAATGGTTTTTAATTTCATACACGTGTATATAGGGAATAAAAAAATACATAGTGGTGTCTTCTTGAGAAGATATAATCATAGAGAAACTAAATTTGTCTTTTACAGCATGTTGGAAGAAATTATTGAATTCTGTTATCTGTGATAGAATTACATAACAATATTTAAGTGTTAGTGGGTGTATACTAAGAGAGGCTTGCATATTAATATGGACCATGGAATCATTAATATTAAATATAAAAGTCTTATTATAGTAAATGAACTATTTTATTAGCTCATCAAACAGATCATATTTATTTTTCTAATTATTGTGCTACTTTAAAATAGTTGGTTGATTGGTGGAGCATAATAAAAATTAAATCTTATGAAAATCAGTTTACTCAAAGTGAATATGGTTCTGTTGAAGTACAAGGAATTGAAATTTTTCAAAAGACTACTTCAAATCCATCTTTTTCACAAAGAGACACAAATATTGATGATGAAACCCCACAGTTAATGGTTGATAGTGATGATGATGTTAATGATGTTACAAATTAATTTGAAATGACAAGAGATGATTAAACTGAAACTCATATGGAAATTGATGATGTTGAGGAAGAATATGAAGAAATTAACAACGTTAGATATGAAGACGAGGATGTAGATGAATATTGATATACTTAAATGCTGGTTATAATCATATATAATATGTTTCAATATATAATAGTTATTTTCAATTGTTTGCTAATAATAATCATTTCATGTTTCAGATGGACCATGATCTGTTTTTTCAGTTGTAGGAGGCTGGTCTACCGTTGGATGAGCAGAATGTTGGATCATCTGACCCTCAGACTATTGGTGGTTCAGGGAGGACCTAGAGGGGGCAGGGCCTTTCCTGATTGATAATTCTTGACCTTATCCTGGAGTGACGACCACATCTCAACTTCGATCCATGCATGCAACGATATGTTTTCCTGTGTATTTTAGTTAGTTTTCATTAATTTATTTACATACTAATTGTTTGATTATCTATTTTTTTCACAGTTTTTCACATATAACTATTGGAAAGAAGATCTCTATATTGTGAAATTATTTTTCGGAAGCATGGGTTACATGGGATGATATTTCTATTGATATTCAACACCGTATGTTTGATCATTGGATGTTACATAAATAAATAATATTTATTTTGAAATTTATCTTATTAATAAATTGATATTATAATTTATTTGTAGAGTTTATGGTATCCCACAGATGAGAGCATGTGGGGAATTATCTGGAAGGCATGGGAGGGGTGTATGCGTGAGCATTGCCGACAGTTTTTGCACAATCGGAGAAGGAAAGCAATGAAGAAATTAGGAGTGACGGAGTTTGATGACTCTTTTCATGACCACCAACCTGATTATATTTCATCTTAGGTTTGAGATGAATTATATTCACATTGGTTGGGTGGATTTTTTCATAGAATATCATCAGTAGGTCGACAAAACTAGGAGATACAGGAGGTAACACATCGATCTGGTAGTCGTACATTCAGTACGCATAGGTAATATACGGTAAATACCATTTTTAAACAATTTATATAACTTTAAATGTAATGGATTATTTTATATTCAAATAGGCATCCAAACAACCTGATGTTATGGAGTTGGATGTTTATAAGAGGATGTATAATGATCCAGTCACTAGAGATATTAGAGGTGACCGCCAATATCATATTGTGGTTAATATAATTTATTTTTTAGTTTTAAAATTAACTGCATATAATATTTTAACTATTTTAATTTTAAATTGTAATTGAAAGAGTCATATGTGGCCATCACATCTTAGTCAGAGATTGAGAGTCAGGTCGAAACCAATGACCAGAGACCAGTGCCCATCAATTTGATGAGGCAACATGGATGCAGGTGACCCAATATGCCTTCAAGAAACGCCAAATTGTTGGTATCAACTCTCGATTGACACCTGAGGGTTATTATGGTACAACTGTGATGTCGGCATCCATCTTGAGAGGATCCCATGAAAATTTATCATCATCTGCTGCACAGTAGTAGGAGCAGCTGCGAGCTCAGAGTGAGGTCACAAAGAGTATGCATAAGGAGCAGGAGGAGATGTGTCAATGGCAGCAATAGGAGATGCGCCAATGGTAATAGTATCAAGAAGAGCTCTGATGACAATAACAGCAGTAGTAGGAGGAGATGCGTCAATCACAACAGTAGCAACAGGAGCATATGGAGTATATGCGATGTCTGACTCGTGGTTTAGAGATGGAGTTCCCTCCATCATCTCCTCCAGCTCCTCTGGAGGACCCCCCTCAGTGATATATTTGTTTTTTATGATAAAACATTTTAATGCATTTTTTGTAATATTAACTATTTACATTTCAATATAGTTTATTTTTTATATCTTTGAAAATATTTCATTTTTTATTATCTATTCTATTTTTTAATATTTATTTAATTTTATTATTTATTTGATTTTTTATTATTTTATTACTTTATTTTATTATTTATTACTTATTATTACTTTGTTTTTATTTTTTTTATTTTTTAAAAATATCGAGGTTTTAATTATTTTATAATTTTTTTATTTTACTAATATTAATATTATTATTTCATTAATATTAATAATATTATTTTAATATTTTACTAATATTTATATTATTATTTCATCAGTATTAATAATATTAATATTATTTTTTTATTATTATCATTATATTAATATTATTTATATTATTAATATTAGTATTATTATTATTATCCAATATTATTTTATTATTATTTTCTAATATTATATTATTTTTATTAATAATATTATTTTGTTCAATTTTATTTATTTTTTATTTTTTTAAGCTATTTGCGACGGGGTTCCCCATCCCAAATGATTTTTTAAATAATCTTGGGAAAACTATTTGCGATGAGACCACCTCCCGTCGCAAATAGTTTGTGTTTGCAATGACCTGTCACAAAAAATCTCTTTGCGATGCCTTTTTCTACAATAGGCCATTTGCAACGGGGTCCCGTCCTAAATGGATCGTCGTAAATAGTCCAGTTTCCAGTAGTGTGCCACTTATATTTCAACTTTTTAAGAAAGAGTTTATGTTTTGAATTAAATGGATGGATTTTTGACCAGCATTAAATTATCTTTTTTGAATGATGGAATCATGAAATACCTTAGCCCTCCCTTTATTGATTCAATAATTGTCCTGCTAATCTATCATAATATCATCCAACTCACTCAGTTCTAGTATCCCCAACTCTCTAATAGTCTTAAAATCAGCATTTAAAGCCTTCAAAACCCAATATTAGTTTTGTTGAAACTCCACAGGTAAATGAAAACATTTCCCAAACACGGCCTATAAGGAGACAGACTGATTGGGGTTTTGAAAGCTGTTTTATAATCCCATAACGCATCATCTAATTTCAAGGACCAATCTTTCCAATAGTTAGATAATTTTTTTTCTAAGATCTGTTTCATCTCCCACTTTGAAATTCCTACCTGTCCACTAGATTGTGGATGGTAAGTAGTTCATATCATGTGGGAAAAAACATATTTTCCCATCAATGATTTGATTTTTTAAATTTTAAAATGAGTACCATTACCATTAATGAAATCTTTGGGCACCCTGAATCTTGTCAAAATGTTCTTTTTAATGAATTTTATTACACTACTATCTTGACTATTGGGAAATTCCATTACCTCAACCCATTTTAAGACACATTCTTCAAAAAATAAGATATACTCATTCCCATATTAATATGGGAATGGTTCCATAAAATTAAATCCCTAAACATAAAAATATCAACTTTTAAAATAACTTTTTGAGGTAGCTTCTGCTTCCTTTGCACATTTCATAACCTCTGTCATCTATCAAACCCCACAATAAAACTCCGAATATCCTTAAATAATGTAATATCATAAACTATATAATTTAGGAATTTTTGGGCCATCCTTTCTCCATAATGATGAACTCTCTATGGTGATCAGTGATAACTTTAAAAAATGGAAAATATATCTTCTTCTGAAACATATATTCTCAGAATCCCATCAGAATTCCTTCTAAAATGAAAAGGGTCATCTCATAGATAGTACTTAAGCTCTAAAATGAATATATTCATCCATCAATCCAAATTTACTTTTTTATTTTCCAACACTTTCAAGGGGGAAAGTGAGAACCCTCACAGTTTAGCAGATCAAACATCAAAATAGACCACTGACTTGTTAAACAAGATATTGAGACGATTGGAGTCAAATTCCCAAGACAATTTCCATGGAAAAGGATTTACCTGGAAGCCTGGATCATCTTCAAGAAGTTCTTCATAAAAAGTTTCCAGGTATTCCCAGGTTTGCATATACTCTTATTTGCTAATTTTCCCCCTATTGAAGCCTTTAACCAATATACGGTCTTGCTTGTTAATCCACTCCCCTTGCTCCTCGGTACCTTCCACTCGGAGAAATCTACTCATCATTTGATCAATATCTTCCCTTATCTCCTTAATCACCAGGACACCCTCCTTCATTTCCTCACCCAAGTGCATGAGTAGATCCATCTTCTTATCTGAATCAGCATCCCCCAAGCACTGCCAACCAACAAGTGGCCCTTCAACAGGCTGCTGAAAATCTTCCTTCATTGCTGCCATCACCACTTTAGAATGAGTTTTCCATTTTCCGTGTTGATCAGATGCCCTTGTAGTAGCCACAGGTTCTACAAACACCCATTCGTTGACCTGTATGCCACCTTCTTGCTTACCATCCTCATGCTCATCAGATCCCTTCCTCTAGTTCGTGTAATTTTTTTATGCATTTTTAGTACCCATCAGATGAGGTTTACCCATACTTTCATACCTCGTAACAGGAGGACTAGGTAAGTTATAGTAGTCCTTCCTCCCTCCAGTCTTCCGGTTATGCTTAATAAAACATACTGGATCAATAATTGTATTATTTCCCTTCCTTAATGAGGATCGAAAATATTTCTCTACCAAGCCCACTTCTATGGGCTCAACAGGTGAGTCTGGGACTGGATCTGCCTCCTCTTGAGTATCCCCCTTTACTAGAGAAGGGTCCTCTCCTTGTGTATCCTCCATCTCCATGCCTTCTCCAGGAATATGAAAGTATTCTTCTCCCAGAACTTCAAACCGGTTCTGAGAATTTTTAAGCATGCCTCCTGTTTTAACCTTCTCAGTATAAGAAGGTTGTGCCCGCATAACCTGCGCTACCAATTATGGACCCTCTGATTGGATGAATCCACGGACCATGTATTGAAACTGCAAGGAGGTGTCTCCACTAGAGTCTGGATACACACCCGCTGCATCCCTCTCCATGGAACCACTAGGTAAATATGAATCCAGTTTCCTTACCATCTCAGCATCCAAATGTGGATCCCTCTCCTCAAGACATGTTTCTTTCTCCTACACCAATCCAGAAGTCCTGATGACCCCACTGTTTCCAACAGAAAGTGTTGCCTCTGGAGAACAACCAAAACCCAAATCAGCTTTCAGTCTACTAAAAATTTCAGAAATAGTTGGGTCGTGCTGAGCATCTATAGCTAGCTTCCGAGAAGCCTCCACACCTGGAGAGACATGTTTCCCAATGACCTCCAAAACCTCTGCTACATCCCCGCGCGACTCCACTTGCTCACCCAAAACTTCTACTGCTCTTGACTTTGTCATCAGTGTTCCACTTTCTTATCGTGTGATAGAAGAACTTCCAGTCGCTCCAGTAGCCATTTGACCCATCTCTAAGGTATTATGTACTGCACCAGGATCAGTATCCCGAAGATCCTTAGGGAAATCTCTCCGAGTAAAAGGAGAAGAGCTTATACGGAATTTGCTAACTTCATGACCCAATCGATTACAACCTATACAGAACTGAATCCATGAATCGTAGAATAGCATCTGGCGCCAGCGAAGTTCTCCTTCAATTGTGATCGTTATGAACTCCACTGTACTCTTCAAGAAATCAACTTCGACGCAAATTCTAGGATAAATCGGGTGGAAAACCGAATGGGTATGGGCATCAGAACAGAGGAAATGACCCATCATATTTCCAATCAACTGAAGAATACCTGGATTCTGGAACAGTAATGGTAGACCAGGGAGATAAATCCATATTTCTGTAACCGGAGAGTCGCGTAATAGGTGAAATGCGAAGGACCACCGAGAGAGGAAGAAACAGCAACCCTCCATGGACCACGGAGCATTTTCCCAAGCCTTTAATAGATCCTCCTCATTCGAAAATCGAATCATAATATTCCTTGAATCCAGAAGTCCAACAACTGCCCGATCCTGAAAATGCTAGGAAGAGGAGACAAACCTGTCAAAAGCATCAACGGAGGGCCGCTTCATCCCAAAACGAGCGACTAGTATAAGGTCCGGCCGCGCTGAGGATTCTGTGAGTTCCAGAGTAGAAATCAGAATAGAAATATCACCATCCACATAGGACTAAACTTTTGGGCTCAATTCAATGGATGGAAAGAAAGGGATGGAAGAATAGTCTATAGAGATTATGAATTTTGAACTTAAAAGGTACTACCTAAACTTATCTAGATAAACAATCACAGTAAATGATCCCTTTTTGGTAGAGGTGTAATTCCTATGAGCATAATCTATCATACTTCTAGCTTAATAAACCACATGTAATCTCTTTTTTCTCCTCATTCCTAACACATCTCCAACATCTATATCACTAGCACCACACATAACTTCAAAAGGTAATTTCCAATCAGGTTCAGTTGTGATGGGTGATGAAGAGAGTTTTTCATTAAAAAAAATTAAATGATTCCAATTGTTTTTTAACAAAAAAAAGGTTCATATTTTACCAAAAAATAACACAAGGGATTTATAATTTTATATTTTTTTAATAAACCTTCAATAAAAATAAGCATTCTCTAGAAATATCTTAACACCCTTAACATTTTCAGGAGGTGGAATTTATAGATCACTTAAATATTAGCAGTATCAACTATTAATTCCCTCTTAGAAACTTTATATCCCAATAAAATTCTTTTAGTGACCATAAATGGGCATTTATTTCATTTTAGAACTAAGTTAGTCTATAAACATATCTCTAAAACCAATTCTAATTTTATTAAACCGCTCTCAAATGTGCTACCAATAATAGAGAATTCATATATGAATACCTCAATGATCCTCTATATCATGTCTAAAAATATAGCAATCATACATATTTATAAGTTAGTTAGTGAAACAAATAATCCAAATGGAGTTATCCGGTAGGAAAATGTTCAAAAGGGGTATGTGAATGTATATTTCTCTTAATCTTATAGGGCTAAAAAAATATGGTTCTACCCAAAATTGCATTCCAGAAAACAAAAGAACTCATTTCCACCAAGACTCTCAATTATTTGATCTAAAATTGGAATAAGAAAATTATCATTTCTAGTGTTAGAATTCATCTTTCAGTAATCTATACAGAATATCTATTTGGTTTCTTTTATCACTTGAATTTGTTCATTTTTTCATTGGTTACTATAATAAAACCTCCTTTATTTGGGAATAATTGGACTAGACTTACTTAATAAATGTCAAAAATGGGATATATAATACTAGTATCCAGAGACATTATTACCTATTCTCTCACAACCACTTTCTTGTTTTGTTTCATTCTCCTTTAAAACACTACTCTCGGTTTATGATATGGTTCCATAAGATTCTTGTCCATGAATAAAGAAGGTATAATCCATATTATATCATCTATGGACATACCTATTGCAGTTTTGAATTTCTTTAGAAAACCCAAATATTGTTTCCTCATGATTTAAAAGTAAAAATAATTACAAGCAATGTTGATTTTACACCTATAAATAATAATTTTAGGGGTAACGGTAAAAGTGTATGCTTCTTCACTAGAAGGAAGGACTTTAGGCCATGAATGTGCAATATCTTAAACATTTTTCTTATAAGGATTTTGAAAAGTGGAAATATTTTAAATTTTATAACAACTTTTAAATTATCCTTTACCATTTTCCAAATTAGATAGATCACTCTAAATATTTTTAGATGAAGATTAAATAAATTTATTAAGTTATATTAAAAAAAATCAACCCTCCCATAAATTTATCAAATTATTAAGAATTATTTGTAGAAGGATAATTAGCCTTATGTTCTTTAAACAATTATCTATATTTTTCATAAGATATTGATTCTCTACTTCATTCTTGATAGTAGAAACATGATTACTATATAATTATGGAAAATTTTCCAGATTCTCACTTTGAGAAGACTCAATAATGTGTATAACATCGTTTTCAAATTCCAAATTAATTTCTTCATCCAATGATTTTTTTTCGAATTCTTCTGAATGGAAAACTATGTTTTCAAATTCTAAGGACTCTAATCTTGAATAGTTTTTAGAAAGTATTGGTGCTTTAAAATTTTTAAACACATTAAATTCCTCTTATTTCTCACTAAACAAAAAGTTTAATTGGACCTTAGAAACATCTATAACATCTACACTAGTGTCCAAGAAGGGCCTAACCAGGATGATAAGAACTTCTTGGTCACAATCCATGCTAACATAAGAAATTCAGCTAGCAAAAACAGCTTGCCAAATCCAAAAAGAAGATCATCTACCCTACATATGGGATGTGCAAATGAGTAGTCAAACAAATATGTAATTATAGTGGTGGGTTGAAGGACACAAAATATCAACTATTAGAATAGTGAGAATGGGATCATGTTTATACTAGCACTTAAATCATAAATACATTTGTGTTGGTCACTATTCCTTATGGTATAGGGAATAAAAAATATGTCAGGGTCCTTAATTTTTAGAGGTATTTTATTTTGAAGAAAAACACTACACTATTTGGTGATGTTTTATGTACAAAATCCTTCAAAGATAAATTTTTTTTAAAAAAATTGTTTAAGAGATTTCAGATATGATGTAATCTAAATTAAATCTTGTATAAAAGGAATATTCACTTAGAGCATGGTTAAAATCCTAAGGAACTAAAGCAGTTAGGCCTTATTATTATTCTTGGGTTTTAATTTTTCAAGGAAAGAGATGGGTGGGCAATATTTATTTAAAATAGTATTCATATCCCTAAATTATTCAAAAAAATTCTTTCCCTTTATTCTTCTTATTTTTAGAAAACAATTCAGCTTGGTTTTCATGTAAAACATTGAGATTTTCTTCATTTTCAATATTTTTTCTCTCATGTATAGATTTTGTGCTATCTATTTTATGACTTCCAAATTCACCAAGTTTTATAGTTTGGGTTCCCCTATGGAATTTTTCAATTTCTTTCTGAGTTATTAATCCACTACTTATAACCACTACCATGACATTTTCCCAAGGGTTTATTTTAGTTGTGCTAGGCAATTTTACTCTATTTTTAGATGTCATGTATCTTACTAATTAACCAATTTTTAATTTCACATTGTGAATTATGTTTCCATTATCATAATTATCGAATTAACTTTGTTCTTTTTTAGAGTCAAGTTTAGCCTCTTGTGAGTCAAATATTTTTAACATCTGATCCATTCTATTAAAAATATTTCCCTCTGAATTCCCTTGAGAATTAGAGGGATCATCACTTTATTGGTTTTTAAATTATTGTCTAGGATTATTTTGGTAACATGGGGTAATAGGTTTTCTAATCATTCATTTTTCTTTCCAAGATAAATTTAGATGGTTCCTATAGCCTCGATTGTAATTATTTTAAAGAGGGTCATCTTTAATAGGCCTCTAATGACCATATCCGAAAAAAATTGACATTTTATTATTGTTGGAAAATCTTATCAAAGATTGAATAAAAACTTTAGTGTGCCAAAACATCACACACTGATCACACTACTATCTAAGTGATTGATTTTGGTTTCGATATCCCACTTGATTTAATTTTTTTTTGGAATTTTGGTTCATTAAACATTGAAGTTTATCTTTTAATTAAACTAGTTGAGAATTTAAATCTATCCATGAACCAATATTGTTTCCACCACTATTCATTATTTTCCTCCTAGAGTTTTATTTTGAGAATTCAAGTCAATATTATTGAAAATTTGTCTCAATTATACTTTTTTTTGTTATAATTTCCACCAGCTGACAAATCTACCAAATTATATCTTAAGGAGGAAATTTATTTATAGAAGTCATCCATGAGGACATGATATAGAAGATTGTGATGAGGGAAATGCTTAAGAAGGTCCCTAAATATATCTTAAGAATTATTAATGACTACTCTATTCTATTTATAAAAACTTATGATTTTAGTTTTAATCTCTCACTTAAGCCTCTGAGGGTAAACTTTCATCACAAAATGGTTATACACTTGATCCCAATTTTGAAATATGACTTCATATATAATAAAAAACCAGTTACATTAATTACCCTTAATGAAAAAGGGAAATAATCACATCCTAAGTTCATTTTTATTGAACACTAATAGTGGAAACTGTTTCACTGTATTATAGAAGTCTCTAATAAAAGCAAAATAATCCTCATTAAATAAACCCTTAAATATAGGAAACAATGAAAATGTGATTTCTTAAGCTCAAAATTTTGGGTTCTGGTGAAATATTAATGGACGATGAATTTCTAGACACTTTAGGGAGTTGAAAATACCTTATCCTAAATCATTCAAGATTGTCATAGATGATTAAAGTTTTTTAGTTTTGTTTATTTTTAGCAAGATTTCTTTCTCTCAGATTTTCCATTTCAATTTTTTTGTATTTTTTTTCATTTTTCACTTTTTTTACAATTTTAGGTTCTATTAGATCTAAATTTTGAGAAACATATATTTTTCATGTACTATAAAGTTATCATAAATTTCTAATAGCACACAAAAAATTTAGTTTTAAAAAAAATATATTTGATTGATTTTTTTAAGAAACTTATTTCAATTAAATGTTTTTATGAGTTTTTCATTTATTTTGGATGAGATAAGCCCTCTCTGAGAATATCACAAAAAATATGATCTCCATGTCATTGACTAGTAAAAATTTAAATCCTAAAAACTATTAATTATTAAAAATAAAGGAATCAAATCTATACCAAAGACAATTGTTGTGTAGACCAAAGAAGAAAAAACCAAGAACTTGTAAATAATGGTGATAAAATTTTCATTAGAAACATGTATCAGAAGAATATGAATACTATAAAATTATGAGTGAAAATAGATGAACGACAATAAAGAATAAGATAATGATAAAGTATTAAAAGAAAAAGGAATTTAAACTTCTTGGTTTTCAATAAATTTCTTCATTCATGGAAAATTAATTGCATTCACTTCCATAAAAATGATTAGGTAAATCAATTTCACTTAGATTTTAACCCATAGAAGAACAATTATCTTATCACACTGATTACTAAATACATCCAGCCATGAATGGTTTGAAGAAATTACAATCAGAAAATTATCTCTGAAAATTATGATGTTTTGAAAAAAAACAATCAAAAGAGGTACAAAAAATTTTACAACCAGACTCAAACTCACAGTAAAATTATAATGTGATAAAAAATGGTGATACTAATAAGTAAAATATTTAAATAAATAGTTTTTTTCCACAATATGAATTTATAAATTAATCCTTTTATGATTGATTAAAGAAAAATACAGTGTAAGAACATCAAAAATAAAGGAAGAGGAAGATGAGGAGGATTCTTCACTTAATCTTATGATCTGGATGACATCTTTCACTACTCCATAGCTTCTTCCTTCATTTTTCTCTAGAAATCACCATTCAAAAAATGAACATATATAAATGTTGTCAGAAAATGAATCAAATAACCTTGTTACTTACATGGTAAATCACTATTTATTTTCCTTTGAAAACACCGACTTGATTTTCTAATTTTACACATCAATTGTCACTGACAATGTTTTATTTCTCTTTCCTTATATCACTGCCCCACAACTTCAACAAATATATCCAAAAAAATATTAAAAATTCATAAATAATTATTTATTTTATCTGAAATTAATATTTTCCCACACAGCATCATTGTTTTTCTCATCATCCTTTAACATTCAATAGAAAAATAGAAATCTATTTTTCTGATGCTTAATTATGGATTGAAAACACACAACCTCATTCTTAGCTCAACTTATTAAAAAAACTTTCTTTCGATTGAAATTATATGCCAACTAATTTTACTCTATGTGACTAGTTTTAAAAAAGTTAAATATTTTCTAAAAATTCATCATGTCTGTTGCAAAACCGCCAACAACTATCTTTGGATCCCACTTATAAATATATTTGATCACCTTGCATGCATCAACCCTCTTTCTCAAAACCATAGTGTTGGGAGAGTAAATTACACATTCATCATTAAAATATCTAAAAAAATAAAACAATTGAAAACATTTAGTCACAATTTCATAATCTCAACAAATAAAATTATCTAAGCTTCAAATAGACACCCATGGTTGAGCAGTTTTGAGAATAGTTGGAGCTAACAACATTTAAAATTTTTCAATGTTCAGTGCGTGAATAAGTTTAACTAGATCTCAATTCCTTTTAATGAAGTTCTGATTCACCCAAATCCAACTCTAAAATCATGTTTTTCTTCAACCTCATCATAATGGTGGCTTCGAAAATATAGTTATTATGGTTACACATTGGTATTCTAAGTTTATGCTCAAAATATCATTCCAGGTCCAAGAAGTCTATCTTGGTGTGTAACTTATCCATGGTGAAGGTTTGTTCATCTTCTTTAATGTGGTATTCTAGTTAATATATATAGTGTATATCAGTCTTGATTAGCATCATCAAAAAACCAAATTGGAAAATCATCAACATATTTGAAAAAAAATTACCCCTACCATCCTTCTATTGGACACAGCTTCCATCAGGTGCCTTTATCCCACCAAGGTTCTCTAGGAACCTTAGTTTTTCGAATGACTGGATTTATACAACCTTTATTTGGAAATAGAAGTTACAGGGTTTGACACCAGTTCATCATTGGGCATCGACCTATCATATTTATCAAATAACTCCACAAATCTTATGTAGTTTTTCATCAAATTGGTACTGGTTGGTTGGCCTCCCTAAAAGCTCACTTCATATCACTCGACTCTTTCTTAGGTTTTATTTGTCTTCTTTGATGTGCTAAATTTGGCCTACTAGTCCTCAATTGGTCAAAAATGGTTGTGCTTCGGGTTTCTTCTATGTTTAACCCCAGGTGACCTTGGTTTTTTTCTTGAGCAAGAAAAATTAAGGGATCAAGTTGGGTTCATTCAGCCTCCCATATGGTTTGGAAATCAATTGTTAGAATTTATGTAGGATAATTATCCTAAGTGATTTTATATTATGAAAACACCCCTTTCAAATTTATCTTATGGGTGTAGGATTATATTGTGTGTACGCCAGCTAAAATACTAATGGAGAATAAATACTAGTTCTCCCAATTTATTTTACTCACTGCACCTCAAATTCTTTAAATAATTCTCTTATGCGGACCAAAAATTGATCATATGCTTTTCTTCCAAAAAATATTTTATCCTTCACAAATACTTAAAATCTATTATGCTCTTTATTAACACCTTGTGCTATAAATGGAAATAAAATAGTAAAATAAATTAAAATAAATAAATAAATAAAAGATAAAATTTTAATAAATTAAATCCACAAGTTAAAATTTACAAATTTCAAACAAAATTAGGTAATTAAAAATTAAATTAAATTAAAATTAATAAAATATTGAAATAAAAATAAATAACTAGAGATTAAAATTATAAAGAACCAATAATTAAGTTAAAATTTTTAAAATTAATATTTTAAATTAAATTACATAAGCAAATAAAATAAATATAAATTAAAAGAATAAACATTTAATGATTTAAACATAAAAACACAAAATTTAACAAGGAATTGATAAATTTAATATTTATACAAACAAATGAACACAACACAATAATTTTAAAAAAAATAGGCACAATAAAGCATTAAATATAATTATTTTAAATCAAAATAGATTTAAAAAAATGCATGAATAAAGGACACATCAATCTTATCCACCAGACATTATCATCATTAGTAAGGTAGTTTCTTTCCATAAATATGGGTTTGTTCAAGGGAGAATGATAAGAAACTATTTTTTATCTACTTAAAAATGTATTAACTTGCTAAAGAAGCCTAGTAAAAATGGGATAATTTCTCTCAAATTAGATTCCATGAAGGATTTTGATGCTATCATTTGGGATTTTATGATTATGGTCCTCCACATGTTTGGTTTCATGGATCTTTTCAATTACATGATTCTCTCTGTTTTCAAATAAGTAAAAAATTATACTTTGGTGAAAGGATCTCATTAAGGATATTTCTTTTTATCTTGATGAATTAGATAGGGTGATCCTTTATTTTCCACTTTGTCTAGGATTGTTGAATACTATTTAAGTAGATGCATTATTGATATGGTTGAAAAAGGAAATCTCAATCCAATTCATTCTAAGAGAGGGGTGAAGGATCCATCTAACTTATTTTATTCTCATAATATTATTATGTTTCTCTAGGGAGGTTTAAGGTATATTGATTATATGAAGGTGGTATTAATGCATTTTGGGTTTATCTCCAATAAATATATAAACTAGAATAAATCCTAGATTTTCTTTAGTCATAACTTCAACTATCATGATAGGTTTATTATCAAAATAAGTATAAACATTAAATAGGGAAGTCTCACATTCACCTATCTGGAAATACCACTATTCTAGGGAAGGTCTAAGGCTACTCAATTTTGGGATATTTCTAACAACATTAAAGAATAGTTAAGATCTTAGAAAGGGAAATCATTCTCTCTTGCAGTAATGATCTCTCTTATCAAGGGAATTGCTATCCCTAAGATTTTTTTACTCCTTTATGGAATGTAAATGGCCAATTTCCTTAATCAAAAGAATGAATCAATGCTTTAGGAACTTTACATGGGGTGGGAATTTCTATGATATGAATGAAGTGGTGGTAAAATAAAATACATGTTGTAAAATTTTAAAGGAGGGGGGAATGAGTATAAAGAACCCAACCCTTTTCAACAAACCACCTCAGGACCAATTTTTATGGAGGATCCTAATTAACAACTTAAATAATAATCATTTTTTGATATATAGATTTATCAATCGACTGGGTTCTATAAAGATTCACTATCTCATCTCCTCTATTTTCTTTTCGTTGAAAGGACCTACACAGTTGTGATGAATCATAGTCAATGGATGAAATCCATTAGTTCCCATGTCAAATCATGGAAAGAAAACTAGATTCTTTCTCCCTTAATTGATGAATTTCATGGGAAGATTTTAGATCCCATTGTTAAAATAATATAAAAAATTGGATCCTCCTTTGATCAACTACCTTCTCCTCTTAGGGTGGCTATCTATGTGTATCCTTTTATTCCTAAAAATATCACCCTTAATTAGGATATGGGAATTCATGGCACTCTCACTTGTAAGTTATACTATAAAATTTTCATGGGAAATCCCATAGATATTACATAATAGTTAAATCAATTCAGTGATCCCTATATTTGTAATTATCATTATACTATTATATGGAGGTAATCTTATAAAAATATTACCACAGATGAATGCCTTATGAGAAATGGTATAGATATTTTCATTATGCGCAATGCTTGTAAATATAGAAATGAATCCATTGAATATATTTTATTTCAATGTTATTTTGATAAAAATTATGGAATATCATTGTTAACCTCTTTGAAATATAGGAATATAAAACAGTTGATTTCAACTCCCAATTTGATCATTGTAGAATCCAAGAGGGATCTACCCGGTTGAAGAGTTTACTCTAACTATTATTTCTAAAACTTTATATCTGATATGGTGGAATAGGAATTTCAATAAATATAGTATCCATGGTTAGGAAGAGTATTATATCTATTATTAGGGTGGCTACCTCTATAAATGTAGGCTTCACTGGGTATTAAATTAGTTAATTATCTGTATTTAATAGGCTAGACATTTAAGGTCATTAAAAAAAATTACAATGGAAACATATTTCTTATTTGGAAACCCCATTTACAAGTTGGATCAATATTAACATAGATTATGTTTCCAAAAGAAACATGAGACTTTTTGGCTGTGGTGGAATCTTGAAGTTCTAAAGATCGAGTAAAAACTAAGAAGGGGGGGGGGGTTGAATCAGCTGTTCAATTTAAGTATGTTTCAAAACATTAAGAAACTTAAACCCTGAAACCTATTAAGATTTATTTCCTTATCAACCTGTATAAAATAATTAAGAATGCGATAATATTAAAGAAAGTAAGGAACCCACGATTTATAAGGTTCAACCTCAATGTTATAATCTACATCCTTTCCATAACCTCTCATGTGGGTCTATGAAAATCCACTATAATGAAGAAGTGAATTCAACTTGTTCCAACTCCCGTTAAACACCTTTTACCTCCTAATATAAAATATTATACTTACCCCCATATGTTTACATTGTTTTCCTAAATAAAAAATGATTCAAAAAAAGAATAAAAACTTTGTTGAATCTGCTCCACAAATGCTCAGTCTGAATCCTTAGTCCAGTTTGGCTGATTTCGATCTTCTCAGCAAGGTAAAGATGGTTCCAATTATTTCGTTCCTTAAATACTAAAATAAAAGCTTCTTCAATCTTGGTGGGAAATTTTCACTTTGAATTCTATATCACTCTTCCTTTTCTACATGTGTGAAAGTTACAAATGAGAGAATGATATGAGACCATATTTATAGGAAACTACGAAAACGAATGTGGGAATCTTGATAAAATTCCCCACTTCCTCAAATCTCAAAAACTCTAAAATTCTCTCGCATTTAATTTTCAATATTTATATTCTCTAAACGTCCTTAAATTTCTCTAAGATTTACTCAAAGTTTAAATTTGGGTTTTTCCTCTTGAACTCTTCATATCTTTCTCAGAATGATAATGCTTGATCTTGGTTCCAATTTTCTTAGAAACATGCTAAAAAATCAGGTTCCAAATTTTCCAGAAATCAGGTTCTGAATTGTTTAGAAATCAGGTTCCAAATTATACAGAAATCAAGTTCTGAGTTGTTCCTAAATTAGGTTCCAAATTATCCAGAAATTAGGTTCCAAATAGTTTATAAATTAGGTTCCGAATTACTCAAAAATCAAGTTCTAAATTGTGCAGAATTCAGGATCCAAATAGTTTAAAAATCAGGTTCCAAAATTTTCCAAAATCAGGCTCTAAATTTCTCAAAAATTAGGTTCCAAATTTTGTAGAAATCGGGTTCCGAATTATGCATAAATTAGGTTCTGAATTGTTCAGAAATCAGGTTCTAGTTTTCTCAAAAATCAGGTTCAAAAATTAGGTTCTTGTTTTCTCAGGAATCAGGTTCCAGATTACTCAAAAATCAGGTTTAGAAATCATGTTATTCTTTTTTTCAGAAATCATGCTCATAAATCATGTTCTGGTTTTGTCAAAAACAAGTTTCAGAAATCAGGTTCCAAATTATGTAGAAATCAGGTTCCAATTTTGTCAGAAATTAGGTTCTGAAATCAGGTTCAGGTTTTCTCAGAAATCATGTTCCGATTTTCTCAGAAATCAAGTTCTGGATTACTCAGAAACACTATTGGAAACCACAACTATACCATCAGAAATATTCCAATGGTTTTAAAAAACCATTTCGATAGGTTCCATATACCAATAGTTCAATGAAACTGTTGGTATAGGTCTGTTAATAGATGGTTTTACTAACGATTCAATACAACTGTCGGTATAAGGGTGGAATTGTGAAGGTTATACCAACAGTTTTAAAAAACCTTTGGTATATCTTATTTATCCTAATGATTTTTAAAAACTATTGGGATAGAAAACCACCAAATAACCATGGCCCCCTACTTTCTAAAGATCTGTATGCATTTTGTCTGCATTTTTCCCTAGTCGTGAGCCTCTGTCCGCATTTTTCTCTAGCCCCAATTCTAGAATAAAATCTATTTCTCCTAAACAAGAGACCTCTTTCACTTCAAATTCGTAATTGGTAATTGATTTATATCTTTTAACTCCATTTATTTTGGCCTTTCATTCTATTTTAGTGCAATCTGAATTCAATTTTTCCTTTGGTTGCTCATCCATGAAGGTGAAATGTTTTGAAAGGTTTTAAGTCAATTTACACCTCTTTAAGGAGTGTGTTTCGATGAAATTATTTCATTTTGAATTAAATGTTTTTTTCATTGTAAATTGATTTTTATTAAGGGGGTGGCATGTTCAGGTGAGAAGGGGGGTTGTTCATGTGGGGAGGGGGGTGCAGGTTGCAGGTTGGGAGGGGGAGGGGTGTAGGCTATCTAGGTGGGGTGGGGGGCTGGGCTGTGCAGGTGGGGAGGGGGCGTGCAGGTTGGAAGGGGGTATGGGTTGTCCAAATATGGGGGGGTGTCCATGGGGTTTGGGGTGTACAGGGGAATGTGGGGACGATCCAAGGGGGTCGGGGGTGTCTAGGGGGTGGGGTGTCTAGGGGGTGGGGGGCTGTCCAAGGGGGTGGGGGGTGCCCAGGGGGGTGGGGGTGCCTAGGGGGTGGGGGCTGTCCATGGGGTTGGGGGTGTCCAAGGGGTGTGTGGGGTTGTCCAAGGGGTGGGGTGTTAAGGGGGGTGAGGGTATCCATGGGGTGGGGGTGTCCAGGGGTGGGGGGTTTCCAAGGTGGTAGGGGTTTCCAGAGGGGTGGGGGTATCAAGGGGGTGGGGGATATCCATGGGGGTGGGGGCAGTCAAAGGGTGTGGGGGTGTCCAGGGGGTGTGGGGGTTTTCTAAGGGGGTGGGGGTGTCCAAGGGGGTGGGGGTGTCCAGGGGGTTGAGGGGGTCCATGAATCCCCCTATTCCCTCTCATATATTTTGTTTTTTGGGTTATACATCAGTTATCCTTTTATAATTACTTTCATATTTGTTTTCAAATGCAGTAAATACAACCAATCAAAGAGTGGCGATGAAAAAGATGATAGAAAACAATCGTCGCATGGTTTAGATGAGTGTTCCACCACTAGTGCCTATAGTGAGTATTTTATTTAAAATATATATATTTAAATAATATATAATGTCATGGGATTAATTGTTTTTAACATTTTTGAAGGATCCACCTCTTATGTGATAATTATTTAATGAGCATCCTAGTAGTGGTCCCAGTACTCAGGGTGTTCGTACGTGGGGGGGGGGTGGTACGAGAGGTAGGCGATTTGGTCAGCATACCCAATTAGACCCTGCCCCTTCCACTAACATACCATCTATCCCACATTCTGATCCTGATGTGTCATTAAGGACACATAAGATATTTAGGCATCCCATGTTTTTACCACCCTTTACATCTGAGTCTCCTCACCCATCTTTACTATATCCGATTATGATTCCCACTCCCCATCCAGCATTCAGCCAGCCATCTATGCAATCTTATTTTACTTCTACTTCCTTCCCTATAAGCTTCTATATTCCGTCTTTTTTTACTCCTACTCTGCCATAGTTTGTCCCTACGGAGCATACATTAGGAACTACTCCACCTTCACAGGGTGTTCCTTCAGTTTCCATGGATCCAGTGATGCCCATTGATCAAACTGCCACAAGTATATTTATAAAACACTAAGAAATTTTTATAACATTATTTAATTTCATTATATCATTCATTGATAAAATATTTGTTTTTCTTTCATAACAGATACATATACTGATAGAAGGCGGGGGCGGGGAATACATGCATGTGTGCGGTGTGGAACTGTTGCACGTAGTTGATGGTGGACTACAATAAAGATAGTCAGATGATTGAAAAAACAGGGCAACAATGTCGAGTTTTTTGGCGACACTTTCCAAATACTTCGACATCATTTCTGTCAGCCCGTTCTCATGGAGACAGTTTCCAAATGAAGTAAAGGATAATTCTTGGGCAGAGATATGGGTAAAAAAATCTATTGTATTTAATTCATTATATTATTTTTTGTATTTATATGAATTAATATTTTGGTGTTAGCTTCAGTTTAATTTCCCCGGTGGTGAGGTTGCACGGATAGCATGTCTAAAGAATTTAGGTGAGATTTGGAGAGCCTATAAGAATGAGTTGTATATTGGATGGCATGTTAGAGTTTGAACAGAGGTAGAGGTGGTATCTATCATGGATGATGGTCTGATAGAACAGTATCGACAGATGATTACTCATTGGATGACTAACCAGTTTAAGGTATTAATCACATTTGAGATATTTAAATGACAAATTTCATGTTTTGAAATAATACTCTCTTTTGTATTATTAAATATTATTTAAGAATTATCTATAAGAAATAAAAAGATATGCTAAAAAATAACTCCAGACATTGGGATGTACTAAATGCCAAATCATGAGAGGAAGAAGGTATGACAGTTGTTTATAATTTTTCTTTACGACTTTCACTTTTTATTGTTTCCTACACAATTTATTCAATTGTTAAAGTTGTTATATAATTATAGGTATGAAATTAATTAACAGTAACCTATTTTTAATTATGGTTTCCTACATTGAATTTCATTTTAGAGGAAAAATTAAATATTGAAGGATGTGTTCCTCGAGCAAAACTGTTTTATTCGAGTTGAAGGAAGAAAGATAGAAGTGAAATTAATGAACCAACTCAGCATAATATTGTAATTTTTACTTTGTTGATTTCAAATTTTAATTTCTATTTTATAACTTAATAATCTATTTATATTTTTAACTGGCTGCTTTAGAGGCCCTTGATGCCCAGGAACCTGACAATTTTGGTCCAAGCAATCACTTACATCAGGTGTTAGGAGATGAGAACCCTAGAAAAGTACGTTGCCGACCTGGGAAGAGTATATACCTAATGAGGTATTTACCCTCATCAGTTATGATTTGTAGTGCCACCAAGTTCTAATAGGTTTAGGCACAAGAAGAACATGCTGAAAAAAGGGCCATAGAGACGGTAGAATAGTCTGCTAGGGAAAACACTACATTTATGAAACTAATGGAAGTTTTACATCCAACACTTCCACCAGAGGCCATCATAACTTATGATGAATTTATTTCATCGATTAATTCTATATATGGTGCACTAGGTGGAAGTTATAGTGGTGGTCGAGAAGATGGCGAGGAGGAGGCCGAGGTAGAGGAGGAGGAGGGAGAGTATGAGGAGTAGGGTGAGGAGGAGGCCGAAGTGGAGGAGGAGGGCGAGGAGGAGACCGAGGAAAAGGAGGAGGGAAAGGAGGAGGCCGAGGCGGAGTACGAGGGAGAGGAGGAGGGCGTTGAGGTAGGTGGGGGAAATGATGGGGAAGACGATGAGGATGGTGTTGAGGCTGGTGACGATGATGATGATACTGATGGTGATTTGGGACAAATTGTTTCGTTACATTTTTTACTAATATTACGAAAATTTGATGTTTGATGATTTGTTGTTCCTGAAAATATGTGTGATTAGGTAGGGCACATTATCTTTATTTATTTATTTATAAATAATTAAACTTGACTTAACAATTTTCTGTGACTGATTCACCCCTCCCCTGGACACCACCACCCCCTGGACACCCCCACCCCCTGGACACCCATACCCCCTTGGACAGCCCCCCACATCCCCTAGACAACCCCCACCCCTGGACACCCCCACCCCTTGGGCACCCTCAACCCCCTTGGACAGCCCCCCTAACACCCTGGAAAAACCCCCACCCCCTATACACCACCTCACCCCAGCACCTGGACACCCCACCCCCTAGACACCCCATACCCCCTTGGACAGCCCCCAACCCCCTGCACAGCCCCCACCCCCATTGGACACCACCCTACCCCCTGAACACCCCCACCCCATGGACACCCCCAACCCCATGGACAACCCCCACCCACATGGACAACCCCCACCCCTTGGATACCCCCACCCCCTGGACACCCCCACCCCTAGACACCCCACCCCTGGACACCCCTACCCCCTTGGACACCCCCTTGGACACCTCCTACCCCCTTGGACAACCCCAACCCCTAAAAATCCCCCACCCCATGGACACCCCCACCCCCTGGAAACCCCACCCATATAGACAGCCCCCCACCCCCGTGGACACCCCCACCCCCTGGACACCCCCTACCCCCTGGACAGCCCCCAACCCACTGGACAATCCCCCACCCCCTCGACACCACCCCACCACCTAGACACCCCCCCACCCCATGGACACCATCCAACCACCTGGACACCCCCACCCCCCGACACTCCACCCTTGGATAGCCCCCACCCACAGGACACCCTTACCCCCTTGGACAACACCCCCAACCCCTGGACAACCCCCACCCGTTGGACACCACCCCACCTCCTGGACACCACCACCCCCTAGACACCCCTACCCCCTTGGACATCCCCCCAACCCTTGGACAACCCCTACCCCCTAGACACCACCCCACCCCCTGGACACCCCACCCCTAGACACCTCACCGCCATGGACATCTGCCACCCCCTGGACAACCCCCACCCCCTGGACACCCCCATCCCCCCGAATCCACCCACCACCCTGAACACCCCCTACCCCCTTGGAAAACACCCCTAAACACCCCTTACCCCCTTGGACAGCTCCCCCAACCCCCTAGATAGCCCCCACACCCCCTGGACACCCCCACCCCCTGGACACCCCACCCCATAGACAACCACCACCACCCTATACAACCCCCACCCCTAGACACCCCCAACCCCTTATACAGCCCCCACCCCCTGGACACCACCCCACCACCTAGACACTCCCCCCACCCCTATACACCCCCACCCCCATGGACAGCTCCCACCCCCATGGACACCCCAGCCCCTGGACACCCCACCCCCTAGAAACCCCTACCCCCGTGGACAAACCCCAACCCCCTGGACTACCCCCACTCCTAGACACCACCCCACCACCAGGACACCCCCACCCCGTCGACACCCCCACCCCCATGGACATCCCCCACCCCTCTGAATAACCCCCACCCCCTGGACACCCCCTGGACACCCCGACCCCCATGGACAACACCACCAACCCCCCTGGACAACCCCTCCACCCCCCTGGGCACCACCCCACCTCCTGTATACCCCCACCCCTAGACACCCCCTACCCCCTTGGACAGCGCCCACGCCCTGGACAGCCCCCCACACCCTGGACATCATCCCACCCCTGGACACCCCACCCCATGGACACCCCACCCCCATGGACAACCCCCACCCCCACCCCCTGGGACACCCCTACACCATTGGACAACCCCCTTGGACACCCCTACCCCCTTGGACAGCCCCCACCACCTAGACACCACCCCACCACCTAGACCCCACACCCCTGGACAACCCCACCCCCATGGACACCCCCTCCCCCCTGGACAGCCCACCACCCCTTGGACACCCCCACCCCCTTGGAGAGCACCCCCAACCCCCTGGACAACCCCCGCCCCCTAGACACCACACCACCTCCTAGACACCCCCACCCCCTGGACACCCCCACCCCCTTGGACATCCCCCAACCCCTAGACAACCCCCACCCCCATGGACAACCCCCACCACCTGGACATCCCCCCACCCTCTAGACACCCCACCCCGCTGGACACCACCTACCCCCTTGGACAACCACCCTGGACACCCCTACCCCCTTGGAGAGCCCCCCACCCCCTGGACAACCCCCCACCCCCTACACACCCCCACCACCTTGGACAACACCCCCAACCTCACGGACATCCCCCCACCCCCTATACACCACCCCACCACTTGGACACCCCACCCCCTAGACAACCCACCCCAATGGATAGCCCCCCACCCCTTGACAACCCCCACCCCCTAGACACCCCCACCTCCCTGAATACCCCAAAACCCCTTGCACAACACCCCTAACCCCCTGGATAGCCCCCCACCCCCTGGACACCACCCCACCACTTGGACACCCCCACCCCATGGATACCCCCACACCCATGGATAGCCCCCCACCCACCCCGCCCCATAGACAACCCCCACCCCCTAGACTCCCCCACCCTCTGGACACCCCTTCCCACATGGATAACCCCCCAACCCCCTGGACATCCCCACACCCGGATATCCCCCACCCCCCCAGACACCCCCATCCCCCCAGACACCCCCAGTCCCCTAGATACCCCTACCCCCATGGATATCCCCTAACCCCCTGGACAACCCCCACCCCCTAAACACCCCACCCCCTGGACACCCCACCCCCATGGACAGCCCCCAACCCCTGAATAGTCCCCCACCCCTAGACCCCCACCCCCTAGACACCCCTACTCCCTTGGACAGCCCCCAACCCACTGAACAGCCCCCCACCCCCTGGACATCGCACCCCCACCTGGACACCCCCAACCCCTGGACACCCCCAACCCCCTAGATAGCCCCCGACCCGCCTAGACAACCCCCACCCCCCTGGACACCCCCACCACCTAGACACCCCCTACCCCCTTGGATAAGCATAAACCATTAGAGCCTCTACCCTAAGTCACGTTACCCCTTACTACAACATGACATAGTAAATTATCCAAAAATTCAAATCTCATCTGAATTCACTCATGCCTATGAACAAAAATTCCATATTCAAAACCTAAAACATGATTTTATCATATAGGTGTTATTACCTTCTAAATTCTTAATTCAATTATGTATGCATTATAGAGAATTCAATATTCTATGTATTCAATTTTGAATTATGTATTGCATAGGTTAATTGCTCTGAATTCTGAATTGAATTAATTATGTATTTAATTAACATATAAATTATGTGTTAACGATGTATGGGTATAATTTTTGTATGTGTATACTTGATGTAATTACCTTATGAATTATGTTTTAATTCTGTATGTGTGTACCAGGTAATTAAATATAGAACTATAGGTATGTGTGTATTGAGAACTGGTGGAAGTTCATTGCTGTAGGTGCAAAGGGGGGAGGCAGGCCTGCTGCTACTATAGGTGCATAAAGTCTATGCAAACAATTTATAACCATTGGCATATTTCTAAAAAGAAAACATATACCAATGTTTTACATGAAACCATTGGTATAGATTATATACCTGAATTTTCCCAACGGTTTGTGAGGAACTATTGGTAAAGGTCTATGCCAATGGTTTGGAAACAGTTGGTATAAACATGGATTTTGATATTTACAATAGTTTTAAACTATTGGTAAACATTATACCAACAATTTATTATAACTATTAGTATATAATCCATTAATCACCCATATCCAAATGGTTCTACTAGAACCATTGGGATATGTCTATCCCCACGGCTCCACAACCAAGAGTTTAGAAAACCGTTGGTATAGTTTATTCCAATGGTTTGAAACTGTTGGTAAAGGATAAGTTTTCAGCAGTGTAATCAGGTTCAGAAATCAAGTTTCAGTTTTCTGAAGAACAAAGTTTCGGATTGCTCAGAAATCAGGTTCAGAAATCAGGTTTTAGTTTTGACAGAAATTAGGTTCAAAAATCAGGTTATGGTTTTCTATGAAATCAGGTTCTGATTTTTCTCAGAAATCAGGTTCTGAATTTTCTCAGAATCTTGTTCAGTGAAAATCATCAAACCTCTTCACCATTTCTTCAACAGATTTTATCATGAAACTTTTCATGGTTTGTGAGAAATTTAAGATCAACAAATCATCGTCTGATTTTCATAGAACATTTGAGAAACTTTCTAACTTGTAACTCTTCAACAACATACTCTTTCAAGATTCTTCAATAACAAAAAAAAAGAACTTCATCAACATCTTTCAAACTCAGCAACTTCTTTCATACTTTGTAACTTTCATTAATCTTATCAACTTACTTAAAACCAAAAACTTTTTTCTTTCTGTATATCAAAAACATTATTCGACAAAAAGGTTATTTGTCAACAAATACAAAACATTTTTAAAACAAAAACACTACAAAGGTTCTTCAATCTCCCCCTTTGGATTTGTTTACAACCTTTTTATAACAACTTTTCCAACTATCAAAATTTTTCCACTACTAAAGTTTTTTAATTTTATCAAAACATAAACTTTCTCAAAAGAGAGTTTCCTAACACCACACGACTATATAAATTAATTTTTTGAAGGATTTTCATCCCTCTATGGAAATAAAATTTTGCATCCATGTAAAGATAAACTCCCATTACTCAAACTCCCCTTTACTTTTATCTTTATCTTTCTCAATTTTATTTTTTATCTATCATTTTTTTCTCTCCCCCATTATATTATAACCACATATTCAGAATAATAAATGAAAGATAAGAAAAAATTTCTTATAAAAAGATTGTTTCTTACTCCCACCCCCTTGTCAACATAATACAAAGAACATTGGTGTATTTTTCTTACTAGGTTTAGGAAGACATGGGAGGAGGCTGAACATGGAGTTGCAGCCTCAATTTGAAAAACCTTTCCTTCGACATTGTTTTTATAAATATATCAACGATCTAATACTTTGTTGATGTGTATTCCAGCAAAACATCTCTAACAGCAACTTTATATTTTATGAAGTGAAATTTTATATCAATGTGTTTTGATCTTGAGTGTTAGATAGGGTTCTTAGAAAGATCAATTGCACTCTGATTATCGCAAATTATCTTCAATGGTTTAGAAAATTTTACTTTCAAATATTCCAATCGAACTTCCATTCACATAATTTGAGTACAAGACTAAGTAGATTCAACATATTTGGATTCAACAGTGCTCAATGTTACTAAACTTTGTTTCTTTCTATGAAAACTCGCAGAACATTTAACTAAGAAAAATGTTTCTCTTGAAATTGATTTTCTATCATTATAATCACCATACCAATCAGCATCAGGGTAACCATGAAACTTTAACTCACTATTTATTTTATATAAAAACCCATATGAAGTTGTTCCTTTGACATATCTCAGAATACTCTTTCTTTCCAACATATGTGATTCTTTTAAATTACTTTAATACCTAGCACATAAAATAATGACATAAACAATATTAGGCCATGAAGCTATAAGGAAAAGAAGACTTCATATCAGCTTCTGAAAATCTTTCTGATTCACACTTATTCCATATTCATCTTTGTTCAACATTGTGCTCACTAAAATAGGAGTTGAAAATTCTTTTAATTATTCCATTAAAAACTTCTTTAACAATTCCTTGGCATACTTTTCTTAAGATAATAAAGTGTATCGTTCTTTTTGTTGAACTTGTAAGCCAAGGAAGAAAGTTAATTCCCCAAACATTGATATTTCAAAAATTATTCTTCATCACTTTAGATAACTATTCAAAAACATTTTCTTCATCCCCAACAAAACTTATATCAGCCATATAAACAATTATAATTAATTTTATGGAGTCAACATATTTCACATACAAGTTACTATCAAATTTTCCTTCTCAAATAATTTTCAAGATTTGAATACCAAGAACGTGGAGCTTATTTCAACCCATAAAAATCTTTCTCTAATTAAAAAACATTGTTTTCATCCTCATCATGTATAAACTCATAAGGTTTTTTAATGTAAACTTCATCCTCAATTTCACCATTTAAGAATGTTGACTTTATATTCATCTGATAAACTTTTTAATTTCGATGGGCTTCCACTGAATGAAAAATTCGAATAGTTTCTAGCTTTGCAACAAGGGAAAAGGGTTCATAAAAATCCACACATTCTACCTATGCATATCCATTACAAACTAGTTTTTCTTTGTTTCTTGAAAGATCTCTATGCTCATTAAATTTATTTCTGTCAACCCACTTGGTTCTGATAACATTTTTATTTGTTGTCCTTAGAACAATTTCCCATGATTCATTATTTTCAATATATTTTATCTCTTTATTCATAGAATCCACCCATTATTTATATTAAATATCCTCTAAAACTGATTCTGGTTCAACTTTTTAGTGAATTCTGATATTCTAATCTCAACTTCCTTCTTGTTTGAACTGGAGCCTTCTGATTCCCAATAATGTTTTCAGATTAAACATGCTTTCATAAGGTAGTAAATCTCATGGTTTCTTCCTCAGTATCACTTTCATTACCACATGACTCATATGAATCATGATGAGGTTGTTTTGGAAAATATTCACTATTGTTGGATTTCTCCAATGTTTCATCCCCAGTATTCTCAACAACTTTTGTTAAGGAAAATTGAATTTCCATTATCTTCACATCATATGATTCCACCAACCTTTGTAAACATTTGTTCCAACATTTTTAACTTCTCCTGTTTGGTGAATAACCCATGAAGGTTCCTTCCTCAGCTTTCTCATCAATCTTTCCCAAATCCAAATTTTTGACTTTAATAAAACATGGAATTCTAAAGCCTTTTAAGTATTCTAATGAGAGTTTTTTATTATACCACATTTAATAAAGAGTCATGTTGGTTTTCAGTATCAACAAGTATATATTTTAAACATGTACAACATTACTAATAGCTTCTCTCCAAAAAGATAAAAGTTTGTTTTCAGCTAACATACTTCTTCCCATTTCTACCAAGATTTTATTCTTTATTTCTGCTACTCCCTTTTTTGTTGAGTATAGGGAGAACCATAATGATGTTTGATACCATGCTTTCTTAGATAAGTTTAAAAAGCATTTTTTGTGAATTCAGTACCATTATCTGTTCTCATCTTCTTTATGGAAACCCCCAATTCTTTCTCAACATCTTTTCTAAAGAATTTAAACATTTCAATATCCTTTGACTTGTGTTTCATGAACAAGATGTTTTTAATCCGAGTGAAATCATCAATAAAAGTGATAAATTATAAATATCATTTTGTTGATTAATGTCTCATTGGACCACACAAATTAGAATGAATAAGCTCAAGTGGTTTACTAGATTGAATCTCAACTCTTTTATGGCTTCTGTTTGTCATCTTTCCTTTCTAGCTAGTAACACAAAAATCTTCATATCTTATTTTCTATTCTAGAAAATTCTGAACAACATAAACTTTAGATATCTTATTCATGTTATTATAACCAACATGTTCAAGTCTTCGATGCCATAACATGTTCTCATCTTTAGCACTCAAATAACAGGAGTTATTAGATTCTTTAATTTGAAAGAGATTCCCACTGGTTATTTCTCATTTTGTAATTACTTTTCCATTTTTCACACTTTTGATGATAAAATAATTATTTATGAATATTACTTCTTTCCCATCATCACAAAGTTTTCATACACTATGTAAGTTATGTTTTATCCCATCAAAAAGAAAGACTTCCTTAGACTTTAGTTTCTCTAATTCAATCTATTTCATTCTGATTCCTTTAATTTTTAAGGAACTATCATTTCCAAAAGTAACTTCTCCTCCATAATGAATCTCAACATGTTCCAAGATTTTTATATCACATTTCATGTGTTAAGAACACCCACTATCAAGAATCCATGGTTTGTTCATCCTACTTGCTTTCAAATCCATATCAACAATGAAAGATCTCTCATCAAAAATTTTATTTTTAGATTTCATTTCTTTCTTTTCAGAAGAAACTTGTTTTGGAAGGAGTGTCATATATCTTTTGGCATGATGAAAATACTGATAACATCTTCCACAAACTTCTTCGAGATATTCAAAATGATTCTTTTTTGGAATGTTTCTGACATCTTGAGAATTTACCTTTTCAACTTTTTGTGAGTGGGGGAACTTACTCATTCTTCTTTCACTATTTCTTCAACTTTGTTCAAACCTTCTTCCAGGTAGAGATAAATTGTGAAAAAAATTATAATATCTATTTCCATAGATTCCGAAGCACCAAAAATAGCCTTAAAATATTGATTTTCTATTAAATAATGATCTGTGTCTATAGAAACTTTGTTAAGGTAGGTAACTTCTTTCATCCCTAACATTCTCAGGATGTGGACCATCTTTCCCTTTGAGTGAGATTTCAACTTTTGTAGAGTTGATAGGTTTCTCACAACCTTTTTCCACCCAATATTTTCCAACACATTTTCCGGACCCTTAAAGGTTAGAAGTGTAAGATGAAACATTATCCTTAGTAGGAGAATATTTCCCCTGATTCTCCTAATAATCCTTCTCAGAAATTCTAGAGGTCTTAGATTTTACTTCTATAGCTTTTTGGAAGTTTGTATTCATCGTACTCAAGGAATTTTCAGACTCAAAAAGTTTTTATTTCACCTTGTACACTTATTATTATTTAACTTCCAACTTCTTGCTTAGATCTTCAATCACCTTTCCCAGTTCAACATTTCTACATTTGTAGCTTAGAATCTCTTGAATGTATTCATAATCCTACTTGATGACATTTTTTCTTCCATCAGAAAATTCTTCATGATATTTATTCATTACTCTAATTTATTTCTTGAGATATTTGTTTTTTCTCAAGACAAGCAAGAAGTTCAGTGCTGAGCTAATACTCTCTATAATATTATTCACCACCTTCTTTACTCTCTGAAGAGTCTTTTGTTTTATCAACTTTTGCAATAAAGGTTCTAAATTTTGTGAACTTTCATCTTCAGAAGAATAATTTCCAGTTGAGTCTAATTCAACCTTATTGCTCAACATGATTCTCTTCTTTTTGAAAGACTTATTCTTGAATTTGTTGGAATAATTCTCTTCTTTATAATTTTCTTCCCACTTCTTCCATCAAGGTTTTTCATCAGAATCATCTCGATATTCTCCAAATTTCTTCTTAGGGAAATTCATAGAAAATTTCACGATTACACCACACTCAAAGAACTTGAGAGGAATTTTTACTCCATACTTTATTCTTCCTCTATGATAGTTCATAGATATAAGGGACATGATCTTTTCATTTAGCTCATCATCTTCCTTGTCATCAGATTCACAAGGATCAGATTTATCAACTTCATTGATTTTCATCTTTCTCTTGGATTTAAAATCCATTTCATCATTAATTTTATTCTTAAATATTTGATCTTTCCTCATTTCATAATCAATAAGAAAGTTATGCAATTCAACAAGAGTTAAATCATCTTTATATTATAAGGTAGAAATTTTAGAATGGAACCTGTCCAGAAAGTTTCTCATAAGTTTCTTCAAAATTGTAGAATCTTCCAAGTCTTCTGTAAATCCTATGATGTTGCATACAATTTCATTAACTCTTGTGAAGTATTAATCAATTGTTTCATCATCTCTCATCCTGATGTCTTCAAACTTACTATGCAAGATTTTTATCTTTTCCTCCTTGAATTTTGTATTTCCTTTGAAAACACTTTCCAGCTTGTCCCACATGATTTTTGATATTGTGAGATTCATAACCTTCTGATAGAAATTTTCTGATAAGGACATGAGAATAACATTTCTATCTTTTCCATCAATTTCTATGTCTCCCTTATCAAAAAACGTCATAGGAGAATTTTTCTGAATTGGTGGAAAGCCAATAGTAGCATCATTAACAACTTCAAGGCCAAGAGATAGGAGATAATGAATCATCCTATTTTTTCATCCATAATAATTCTTACCATAAAATGTAGGAATTACTTTATTGTTGACCAAATTGATATTATCCCTAATTAGGATTAAACAACGGAACCTCACTCTGATACCACTTGAAGTTCTAAGGATCAAGTAACAACTAAGAAGGTGGGTTGAATTAATTTTTCACTTTAAGTAAGTTTCAAAACATTAAGAAACTTAACCTTTGAAACCTGTTAGTATTTCTTTTCTTATTAACCTATATCAAATACTTAAGCATGAAATAATAGTAAAGCAAGTAAGGAACATATGATTTACAAGGTTCTACCTCAATGTGAGAAGCGACATCCTTGCCATAGCCACTCCCATGGGTCTCTGGGAATATACTATAATGAAGAAGTGAATACAAATTATGACAACTCCCATTAGACAAATACTATCTCCTAATAGAAAATATTATACTGACTCTTATCGGTTTATAATGTTTTCTTAAAGAAAAAATGATCCAAAAAAAGAATAAAAATTTTGTTGAATCTGATCCAAAAATGATCAGTCTTAATCCTTCATCCAGTTTTTCTGATTCCAATCTTCTCAGCAAGGTAAGGATGGTTCTGATTATTCCATTCCTTAAAAACTCAAAGAAAAGCTTCTTCAATCTTGGTGGGAAATTTTCACTTTGAATTCTCCAGTGCTCTTCCTTTTCTGTGTGTGTGAAAGTTACAAATGAGAGAATGATATGATTATATATTTATAGGTATCTCAGAAAACAAATTTTGGAATCATGAAAAACTTTCTCGCTTACTTAAATCTAAAAAATGCTATAAATCTCTCACATTTAATATTCAATATTTTACTTCTTCAAACCTCCTTAAATTTCTTAGATATTTACCCAAAGTTGAAGTTAGTGTTTTACTTCTTTAACACTTCATATCTTTCTCAGAATGATAATGCTAGATCTTGGTTCTGATTTTCTTAGAAACATGCTCAGAAACTAGGTTCCAAATTGTGTAGAAATCTGGTTCTAAATTGTTTAGAAATCAGGTTTCAAATTATTTATAAGTCAGGTTATGAATTATTTAGAAATTAGGTTCTGAATTATCTATAAATTAAGTTCTGAATTATTCAAAAATCAGGTTCCAAATTACTCAGAAATCAAGATATGAATTGTGCAGAATTCAGATTCTTTATTGTTCAAAAACAAAGTTCTGAATTTCTCAGAAATCAGGTTCTAAATTGATAAGAAATCAGGTTCCCAATTGTGTAGAAATTTGGTTCTAAATTATATAGAAATCAGGTTCTGAATTGTTCAGAAACCAGGCATCTATTTTCTCAGAAACTGGGTTTTGGTTTTCTCAGGAATCAGGTTTCGGATTGCTTAGAAATCAGGTTCAAAAATTAGGTTCTGGTTTTTTCATAAATCAGGTTTAGAAATCAAATTCTTGTTTTTTAGGAAATCAGTTTTAGAAACCTGGTTCATAATTATGTAGAAACCAGGTTCCTATTTTGTAATAAATTAGGTTTTGAAATTAGTTTCTGGTTTTCTCAGAAATCAGGTTCAGAAATGAAGTTCCAGTTTTCATAGAAATCAGGTTCCAGATTGCTCAGAAATTAGGTTCAGAAATCAGGTTCTGGTTTTCTTAAGAATCCGGTTCTGGATTACTCAGAAATCTAGTTCAGAAATCAGATTCTGGTTTTTTTATAAATTAGGTTCAAAAATCATGTTATGATTTTCTTTGAAATCAGGTTCTGATTTTTCTCAAAAATCAGGTTCCGAATTTTATCAGAATGTTTCTTAGTGAAAATCATCAAGCCTCTTCACCATTTATTTAACAACTTTTATCATGAAACTTTTCATAATTTGTGAAAAATTTATGATCAGCAAAGTTTCATTTGATTTGTTTATAATTTTTGAGAAACTTTCTCACTTCTGACTCTTTAATAACATCCTCTTTCAAGATTCTTCCGCAACAAAAAAAAAACTTCAGAAACATCTTTTAAACTCAGCTACTTCTTTCATACTCAACAACTTTCATTAATCTCAAAAACTTCTATAAACCCAACAACTTATTTCTTCCTATATTTCAAAAAAAAATCTTCAACAAAAATTTTAGTTATCAACAAATACAAAACTTTGTTAAAACAAAAACACCACAAAGGTTATTCAAATATTTAGGGACTCTAAAGGAGAAAAAGTCTCATGATTATATAAGGACTGTGAGATAAATATATCTTATGAACATGATATGGAAAGAGTGATCATAGTGATTCAGATTGTGGGATTAAACAATTGGAGAAAATTATGGGTTGAAATAGACTCATACTTTATTATGTATTCCATAAATTTGAATATATCCTCTCCCTCTTGGTGGATTCCTATGGATTGAGAGGATTTTTTATAATTTTGTTTTTCAAATTAACATTTTTATTTATCATAATTAAAAAAGGGTAATAGAATTATTGACACATTAGTCAATTTAGGAGTTAGGTCAACATGATGCAACTGACATTGATACCTACGAGGATTGATTAATGAACTCTTATTCCTTGACATTTGTAAAAATATATCTTTCTTTTTTTAATAATATTTTATGAGACATATAGTTTCACTCTGGGTCTTTTATATTATTTTCCATCTTTATTATTATTATTATCATAATCCACGTATGAATGTATTATCAATTTTATTTTATAATTTATAATGGAAAATAATTTTATATATCATATAGTGACTCAATATTTTTCCAATTTTATCTCAAGTTAAAACCCTTACGTAAGCTCTATAAAATCTCATGTATCTTAAGGAAGCACCTGAAAAAACCTTATATACCAGGGAAAATATCCTATGTCCTGATAAAAAATTACATATAAAAACTATACATTTAGAACTTTGATAATTTCTAACTACTTTCTCACCCAATCATCTCAAGAATACCCATATAAAACATGAAAAAATGTACATATGGGTAACCCTATGTTTGGGACTTTACCGATTTCAAACTTAGTCTACTCAAGAAGTCCCTATTGAAAAATATAGAAATAAAACTTATGTATAGTACTTTTACTTGTATTCCAAAATCATTAGATCATATGTATTTCAATGAAATTCAACACAATTATTCATTCTAGCATTCTGTATGATATCTAACATCATAAATATATCTTATGTATACAAGGAAAATTTCTTATGTAAACATAGATTTGTCAAATATTTCAACTTTAATCTTATCTATCCAACTCAACATGACTCAAAAAATTATTTACGCATTTCAAAAAATTTAAGATGAATTATAACTAACTTCTAATTGATAGAAAAATAAAACATTATATTTTATAGTTGCAACCTTATTCCACTTTAAATTTTTTTTCAATCCCCCATATGTTCCTCTAATATTAGTCCCCACATTTAATAAATAAGTTTAATCATTCCATACATTCTCTCACTATAGTTATTATACTCTTTTAACAATTAAGTTAGAAATATTTTTTCCTTTTCTAGATCTAATCATGTTTGAGTAGTTGTGAAATTTCTTCTCTACCAAAACTAAACAAGGAGCCATTAAAAACTTTTCTAAGACTATGCGAGTCAATGCACATTTTAGGAAATATGAAAATATGTCAATGTTTACAATAATTCCCATTTTTTTGACCAAATTTTTTTTTCTACTATAAATTTTGTTTCCCTAGATTACTATGGTAGGTAAATAAATGTGGGGTGAATTTCAGTAAACAAACATGAATTATAATTTTTCACCACCTCAAGTATAAAAACTAATAGAAACCATAAGTTTTGATAAACCCAAAAACATATAAATCCATAATATATCATTGCAGAACAAATAATTATAGTGAAAATTATGTTTTTTGGAATTAAGTAAACATATAAAAAATGGAAACACACAGTGAAAATAAAAACAACTGCTAAATGTAATAGGTAGATAAGAAAATAAAAAAAATATAGAGTATCAATTCATAAATCAAGTACCCCTTAAAAATGACATCATAAATAATACTTTTACCCCAAGAACAAGAGGAATTATAAACCTAATTCAATATATACGTGATTTTATCTTCTTGAAAGGTTTTTCTTCTAATAACCTAGAAGCACTAACTAAAACCATTAGAAGATATCAATCCACTTTTACGAAACCATAAGCTCCAAGTTGTATTTATATCAGAATCCCTCGATCAACCCGATCGATAGTAGCTATGCTTGAACACACTGAGAGATAAATATTCCTCCTTGAAATCCCTCAAAGTTAAAGAATCAAATACTCAATGAATACAAAATAAGTTCAAATATTTTTACATTATAATCCTTCATATAAAACTCTTATTGAAAATAGATAAAAATAAAATAAAATTTAAAGTGATATTATGAGAATTATTATTTTTATACATTAATCAATTTCAAAATAAAAAAGTATATCTCATTATTATTCTATTACGGTCCTCAATGTTGTGGTCCTATTTATAGGAAAAACTTCAAAATTTAGATTCTTCAATATTTTAGATCAGTTATGATAGCATCAAAAGAAACTTCATTATCATCTGATGAACTCGACAATGCATCACATCTTCTGATGATGTTATTTTTTCACCACCACAATGCTTGTAAATCTAGTTAATTTAGTCAAAAATGATAACTTATCCCATTATATTTTCATTCTAAATTACATTAGAATTATAGTTATTAGAATTTCATCCCCACGTGATAAAAAATGTAAAACAAAAACTCAATGTTAATATCAATTAAATCATGGGTTATGTAATTTTCAAAACTAAACATAAAGTGATTTTGGGACTCAATAATCTATCTCTTTTCGGAAAACACAACACAGATAAAAAATTTAATAATAAAATTTATTTTTATAGGAAAATATATCCCTTTAAGAAAAATAAATAAATTTTTAACCCCCCCCCCCCCCATCATAAAAATCTATCTCTCCCCCTAAATAAGATAAATTTTCAGTTTTTCAAAATCTCTTCCCCATTGATATTTTCATAAATAATAATAATAAGGAATAAAATCAAGAGTATTAACTATAAATTATAAATTAATATCCCCCTACAAAACAAATTTTATTAAATTAAAAGAAAAATTTATTTTCAGAAAGGTTTAATTTATAAGAAACTTCTCTCCCCATGGATTTTAAATATGAGGTCCTAAAAAGAAACCACAAATCATTATTTCCTTTTGGATTAATCAAAATGATAAAAATTCATATGTTGAAAAATAATAAAATGTATGAGAAATGGAAATACATCCAAACAATTGTAATTGGAACACATTAATATTTTAAACACTATAATTCATACTTTTATACAACCAAAATTTAATCATTAAATGAATAACATCATATACCAAAGATAATCAAAATCAAGTTTTACAAATCATTGATAATTTTAAAAATTATTAAAAAAAATTAAATTTATTCTTTCTTAAGAAGTTTATCAATCATGTGCTTCTGGTACTTAATTTTATTGTATTTTTTAGTCAACTTCTCCTCTTGAACAAACATCTTCATTTCCTAAGCAACTATATTTTCTTCTTGAGAGGCTAGTTTATCATCTTTATTTAATAGTCTTTATTCCTAAACATCAGGTTTTCAGTATTACTCCTCTAATCAAGAATATTTATATATATAGTCTGATGCTTCAACTCATCATCTGATTCATAAATACTATTAACCCTCTCATCAAGAATAGTCATGAAGTCTTCAATATTTTCCAATATCTTGTATAAAAATGAAAATTCCCATATAACAATGAACACTACTTTTATGGAATTAATATCATTATCTTGGGATTTAAAATACTTTGAAAATTCCTTCATCTTCTGGTAATGAAAACCACATCCTTCTTGAATATTTTTCAAATCCACTTTAACTTCTACAAAAATATTTACCATCTTTTTCTAGAACTATGAAACTTGAGTGTTGAAAACTTAATCTTGGATCAAATTCAATTTAGCATTAATTTTTGAAAAATATATATATTATATAATATTATTCTATTCATTTCACTTCAGAACATGAAGAAAATGTTTATGAACTCTCAAATTTATCTTTTTGATTTTATGAATCATCAAATTTATCTATATTATTATCAATATCATTAATGGAATCATATTTGTCAACATGAATTCCATTAAAACTATTTTCTCCCTCTAATGATATTTTCTTATCAATTAAAGTTATATTGAATGGGATAGAACAATATTGGAAACTTTTTCCTTATTCTGATGAATTAACCTTATCAGATTATGATGTAGTTAATTATTTGTAAGTATGAATTGAAGTCTCTTTTGATGAAGGGTCATCAAAAACTTACTTTCCTTTATTGACTTCATATTCTTCTATAAATTCTTCCATCTCCTAAAAAAAATTTCAACTTCAAAATATTCACTTTTAGGGGGGATTCAAATAAAGAAATTTCCACTATCATAATTTTTAATAGATTCTAATCCATTAAAAAAACTTTTAGTGGAATGAATTTCTTATCCTACTTACTATTTTCTTCAATTTTATAATGAGGATAAGAGTCTAATGAATACTTCTCTTATACTTTTATCATCGTCTACTTTCCTTTTCTTTTAAATATAATATTCCTTTGAATAGGTTTATCTTCAACATTATGCTCATAAATAGTAATATAGGGTAAAATAGCCCTCACTACGTGAGAAACCCTCAACTTATATGAGTATATTTTCTTCTCCTTATCCTCAGATAACTTCCAATGAGTCTCTCCCATTAAATATTTATATTAAAAGCTTTCCAACAACCCTTTCTTCAATATTCTTCTTTATTTCTTTAGTCTTAATCTTCCAAGATTCCCTATGAGTTTTTTAATTCTTGGAATTATAAAACAATATTTTTAATTTTCAACTGCAAAGGATTTTTTTTTTAACTTTACCTTCACCTTGTTTCTTAATCTTCAGAGATGGAGATATAACAAAATATCTCTTAGTAACTTTTTTCTTCTCCTTTAATGTCTTCTTGACCATTTACATTGCCTTATTCTTGAAATTTTTTCAGCATTAAATATAATTTTTTTTCAAATTTTCAAATTATTTCTTTTTTTTAAGATATACATCAACCTAAAATAAGATACAGTCCTAATATTGATCATATTATCCATCACCCTTTTAGGATAAGCTTCCTTCTCAATCTCATAGATCCTATAATCTTTACTAAAACCTTGTTCAGCATCCATGAAAACAACAAAATCTTTAGCTTCACTATTCCTATACGTATATCTTTGATATAAATCTAAAAAAATTCACAAGATTTAGATTCCATACATTAAAAATAAATCAAACAAATATACATCTTTAATTTTCACCATTTCTTTATCACTTTTCCTTGGAAATAAAAAATATTGGCCTAATTGGAGCACAATATGTAATTCTAGTTGCATGTGTATTATCTTATGAAATTAAATCTTATAAAAAAAATTTTCCTTAGATTTACACTTAATGGATCCATAAATCTCTAGAAGTTTGTGTGAAATAAAAAATAACTCCCCTTCTGGTGGTAGTGCAATTAACTTAGTAAACCTCTCCATAGTTAATCTCAACAGTTTACTAAAGAGGTAAAATTATACTCTTATCTCATCAACATAATAAATTAATCTTATTTTTATATAGAAATTACGGATAATCAAAGATTAATTCAGCTCATAATGCTCTTTTGATAAATAAATATCTTCACATCCTTGAAAAATTATAGCATCACTCAGTAAAAACTCATGTTTTGTAAATATATCATATCCTACTAATATTTTAAAAATAATTTATATTCAGGAGATTTCTTCAAATGATGTAATTTCTCAATTAAAAAATGAATTGTACCCTAAAAGTTTATAGAAGTTCGGATGGTAACTCAAAATTGAATGTATCCAACCAATTCTGGGTCCACATTTAAATAGAAATTATAGGTCATATTATAAAAAACATTAATCACCCAAGATCATAATGTCAATAAATTCCCCCCCCCCACAAAAAAAACTTATGATTGAATAAATTATTTAAATGTATTAAAATTTAAATTCACAAAAGGTTTTCTTTATTAAAACTTACCATCTTTTGTTAAAATCTCAAAAATTCACAGTGATATGAAATTTAGTTTAATGTAAGATAACAATTCTTTAGAAAATATGTAGTTATGAAAATAGAAATACATAAACTATTGGATTTTATTTTTTGGTAAACCAATGTTGTCATATTTTTTTAAATATGGTTTTAGATATATTTATCTAAAGATTAAACACTCCAAAAATTAAAAAAAAATATTATTTGAGAAGTTAACTAAGAACATAAACTAGAACTCCTATTAAATAAAAATAATTCAAGCAAGATATTAAGAAAAACCTAAAATATTCAAATATTATAAAAACTTTATCTAAAAAAAGAAATAATTTGTGGAATATTTAAAAATAGTTACTAAGAACTAGAACTATGAGTTCAGTTATCGGTGTGAAATGACTTCATTTCATTATAATTTAAGTCTTTTGAAGGCAGACCTTCTTAGGTCTATAAGTATTTTCAAAAAGAATATTTGGAACCCAGACTTTATTGGTGTACTACTATTTGGAAGTATCTAGATTTATTGAAATAAAATATCATGTTATTACACCATATTGAATTTTGTATAGAGATAAATTTTTATTTTAGTTTCCCCCACTTTTGGAAGTTGAATAAAAATTTTCTCAACTTAGAAAAAAATAATTTGATTAATATGTCAAAATTATTGTGTATTTACTTCCAATTCCAGAAGTATTTATTTTAGGTTTTAGTTATCCATATATATTTTCAAATATTTTCCTTCCAGTGATAAATCTTTTCAACAATTTACTCAAGCTTTCAATCTCTGACTTTAATTTAACAATATAATTTTTTTTAATATATTTTAATTTCTTCTCATATTTATTCAAATTTTAATAACTATAAATTTAATGATCTTATGATAATTTCCTGCCAATATGGAATAAATATTTAAAATATTATCTCTATAATTACCTAACTTAGTAATAATATTATTATTATCATTCTTTACTTTTGAAAACTCAATTTTTTACTCATTTAACTAAATCTATCATTCAACTAACTCAATTTTAATCTCATTTTAATTTTTATCAATCTTAAAAAAGGTATATTTAACTTTCTCACATTTATCTTATACTCTTCTATCTCACTTTTCAAAATATGTACACATACAATGACATCTCTCAACAGTATATGAATCATTTTCATCTTCACTTTCACTGACACATTCATCAATATTTTTTTTTTGAATCAAGATTTATATTAGTTAGTGTTTCTATAGTCATATTTCACAGGAACCATTTTTAAAATTTTATATTATTAGAATAAAAACTAGTGATCTTTATACTATCATCAATAAATTATGATAAACTATCAGAAGTAATATCTTCTTCACTAGAACTTTATATATCCAGCACATTCAAAATTTTCTTTTCATTTCTATTAAAATATTTTTTTAATAATTATTATATTTACCTTTTGAATCTATAAAATATAGTTGAATATGACTTGGATTTATGAATCTATAACAAGTAAGTTTAGAAGAATCTTTCTTATCATAACTTTCATTAATGTATTTCCTTTAATTTCTATAGAAATTCTTCTTTAAAACATATTGATTCATTTATCTAGAAATATATGATATTTATCCTTATCTTATCACATAAAAACTATAACCATTTTTTGTATGTAGATTATCATCATAAGCTTTAGAATTTAAAGCACCAGTGGATGTAAAGGAAACTTTGTTTTGATTTTTTTATTATATGAATCTATCTTCAAGGAAAACTCATACTATATTAATGTTCAGATAAAGTGATGAAGACATAACTTGGTGATATGTTTTGTATCATCACTAGAAGTAATATTATATTATAGTGACCCTACTTTTTCTTACATGAATATTACATCACTTTTAAGACAAATAGCATAATAGCGATACAATCCTGGATCTAAAGGTTTAGTGTCCTGGGGAAATTAGGCTCATACATCAATTGAACATAATAAAACTTAAAAATTATTTAAATTCATCTTCTTTATCCTTATAAAACTATAACTATCTCCTTAGTACATGTAGTCACCTTAGGATATATATTAAAGAAATGGGTAAGCTAAAATACCTATAAGTGGAGGAATAATGATCAATAGAACATGGGTGAGCATAATCATCATCATCATAATAATTAGGAAAAAATTTGATAAAGTATGGAATGTGGAAGATACATTAAAATGAAACATCATGTCATAATGGTCAAATACCACACATAGTTGTGAACAAATCTAGCATCATATCCACACATAACATATTTTCATAAATCATAAAATCATCATTGTGAAAAAATATAGAATAATTTTCACACATAGTTCACATAATATCACAAGATACGTCAAATTACCACACACTTTAGAGGGATATATAATTATGGTCTCACCCATCACATCATAAATTTTCATAATCATGTTTGACACATATAACGTATAATAATCATAGTCAAGAAATAACCCATGTAAAGGAATGGGTTTCATAAGTTTTTCATAAATTATACATTCATGAATAAAATTTTGGGTTCCCAAATGAATAAGGGAAATTGTATCTAGCATAAAAATTATCATTATAGACTAAAGAAGAAACAAATTAAGTTTAGTCAAATATGTGTTTTGGAAAGAAAAATTCTTTTTGAAAATTCTTTGTATTTTTCTAAAACATCATTTTAGCATAGAAAAAATGAATATACCTAAAACGAATAGGGAAGAATAGAAAAATGATATTTATAAAATATTAGGGAAATATCCATACTAAAAATGACAATAAATATAGATAACTTAAGAAAAATAGGTTGGGTTTGAGAATCCACTTACCTTAAATCTCGTTTTATTTTATCGATTTTCATCCTCCTGAATAAAAAAACATAGTTTACTAAAACATTAAACCAAAAGGGAATTATTATAATTTTTTTCAATATTTATCAATTATAATCACTCGATTATATTTCTTAATTTCCTTTTTAAAAATTTTGACACTTTGATGTCATGTTTTCCTTAAAAAGTTCCCTTTTTTCTTCGATTTAATGTTCCATTCAATGTAGTTTATACTTTATTAATTAAAAAAACCATAAATAAATTTATTTATACATTTATATATTATAAATAATTTAGTGTAACCATACCTAAGGGTTTTGATGTGGAATAATTTCAAACATCCTTGTCGATGGTTAACCGACCATTATCGAGACATTTTTAGAAGTGGAGCCGTGAGATGTATAATATATGATTATATTTAAAAAAATATAGTATATTAACAATATTAAGATCATTTTTACAAAATGTATAATTTTTTAATAATGTTTTAATTAAAAAAATATAATAGGATATAAAATTATAAAAGAGGAATGAAATAAAAATATAAATGAATACTATCTCTTTCTTGAAGTGGTTCCTTTTCTACAACCCTTAACTTCTTGAAAGATTAAATTTTGATTACTCCAAAAATCCTCTAAAGATGATAAAGGGATTTAGGAAGTGTATTTTTTAGAGGTTTGTCTTTGATAAGTTTGGGAGGAGTGATTTTCCAAGGGGAGGGATAGGGGTTATTTATACTTGAGGAGCGAGGAATGTTTAGAATAAAATATTTAATAAAATACTATATCAAAGGTAAACCTTGTAATGATGATATTTTTGCATTATAAACCATATTTTAATTAAATAACATGATTTTAATAAATTTAATCACTTTGTAATTTGAATTCATTAGTTTAATACAAAGGAAAGGTGAAAAATGAAAAAATATTATATTAATGTAATAATTTAGATTCTAGATTTTGGAAAGTAATTTTTATGTTTGGAAATCCGATTTATAGTATTTTAATGGATCATTTATCAAATTAGATATTTTTTGTGCCTCAAGTTCTAGAAATGGATAGGTCATTATTACATCATTAATGACGAAATTCAAGATATATCGGTTATGGAATAAAATGCATTTTTACTATTCACATGGAAATTGAAATATTTCAGAAAATTGACAAAAAATAACACTTGATTTTTTCTGACATGTTGATTTAAAAATGACATTAACTTTATCAAAATAATTTTCTAACATAAGTAATTTTAATTTTTAATATAAAAATTATGTTTTTTATGAAATAATTTAAAATTTTGTTTATTAAAAATGGGTTTATATTTTCTTTCAGTTTTTTAATCATGATATTTGTTAGGTCCTCTAGGTTAGATACCCTGAGAGGGGGGTGAATCAGGGTATGACAGATTAAAACAAAATCCCGTATTGATATTGTTTCGTTGTTAGAAAAAACTCTCTTCTCTCTCCTTCTCATTGTAGAGTATGAATAAAACATAAACAGAGAACATGACACAACAATTTTACTTAGTTCACCCTCACTAGGCTATGTCCAAGGAGCAAACACTGATGATGTGTCAATGTACCAAATCCACTAAAAGTGCACTGCTATTTACAATTATCGGAGTGGACTTACTATCCCTCTTGGTTTACAACCATACCTCTGGTAGAGTGGAGTGCCACATCCAAAAATTTTCAAGTGAGGGGAGTTGACTAGACTCTCAGAGCCAGTCGATGCCTCTCAAATGCATCCTTGGGTAAGGCCTTTGTTAGAATATCTGCAACCTATAGTTTTGTAGGCACATTCTCTAACTTCAAAATTCCCTACTCAACCTTCTCCTTGATAAAATGATATTTTATCTCAATTTTCTTTGTCCTAGAGTGAAGGGAAGTATTTTTTCTGAGATTTATAGCACTTGAGTTATCGCACTGGATTCTTATCGAAGACTTCACTTCAACTCCCATATCATCAAGATGCTGCTTCATCCACAATAACTGTGTGCATGTTTGAGTGTCTGCAATATACTCAGTCTTTGTAGTTCTTAATGAAATGAAATCTTTCTTTTTACTTAACTAATAAATACACAATTCACCAAGACAGAAAGCACCTCCTGACATTGATTTCCTGTCATCCACTGAACCAGCCCAATATGCATCTGTATATCCCAATATCTCCGGCTGAGATTTGTCATTGTATGTAAAACCAAAATCCACACTGCCCTTAATATACTGAAGTATTATTTTCACTGCAAGAATGTGTCTTTCCCTGGGATTTCTTTGAAATCTCACTACTTATCATGTGGAAAAACAATATCAGGTCTCATTGTTATTAGGTACCGTAAACTCCCAATAATCTGCATGTATTCTATGATATCAAATACCTTTCCATAATTATCTTTCAATAATTTCATTCGGGTAGCAACCAGAGTCTTCATATACATTTAATTTTTCATTCCAAATCTTCTCATAACCTCCATGGTATATTTGGATTGGGAAATGAAAGTGTCATTACTTCCTTGTGAAACCTGTAAAACAAAGAAAAATGTCAGGTCTCTAATCATTGACATTTCAAACTCACTTCTCATGAATTTGGAAAACTGTCTGCACTGAGCTTCATCTGATCTGCCAAATATTATTTCATTGACATAAACTAGCACCATCATCCTCTGATTACTATTGTTTTTCAAATAGAGATTGTAATAAACTCCACCACGCTAGAAACCAAGATTTCTCAAATACTAATCAAGCCTTGAGTACCATGCTCTTGGTGCTTGTTTCAGCCCATATAACACCTTCTTCAACCAAAAAAATTGTTATCATCCTCATGAATGAGAAAATAATCTATATACTCGATATACACTTCTTCTTCTAGAACCCCATTCAAGAGAGAATATTTGACATCTATCTGGAACAATTAGAACTTTTGTTGCTCTGTAATGGCTAGGAATAATATGATTGTCTCCAGCCTTGAAATTGGTGAAAATGTATCATCAAAATATATACCCTCTATCTGGGATTATCCTTTGCACACTAGTCATGATTTGTTTTGAATCACTGTACCATATTCACTCATCTTGTTGAGAAAGACCCACTTAGTCCCGATGACATTCTTATCTTCTAGCCTCAAAACAATCTCCCAAGTTTGATTCTTCTTAATCTGGTCTAGTTCTTCATTCATATTCTGAACCCAGTTTTCATCTTTAGCTGTATCAGCAAAACGTTTAGGTTTAACTTGAGATAAAAGAGATTTCTATTGCAGTGACTTTATTCTTCTTGTCTGAACTAGTGTCATCTGATCACCAATGATATTCTGCTTGTTAATTTTGGCTCAAATCTTTGGCTTCTTTGCAGATACAAACTTGAATTCTTCTTGTTCATCATCAGTATCTTCTTATGATTCAACATCTTATGCTTCTACTCCCCCTGTGTTACTTTCCTCTTCATCACATTCATCAAGAAATTATTCCCTGTTCTTTTGAGTATTCTCTTAGTTTTCCACAATAGTGACACCATTTCTCTCAACTAATTTTCCCAGATTTTTGTTAAAGCATTTGTATGCTTTTCTTTTTCCTGTGTAGCCAAGAAATATCGCCTCATCTCCATGTGACTCAAATTTCAAATGTTTTTCTTTGTTGAGAATAAAGCACTTACTCCCAAATATTCAAAATTATTTCACTATTGGATTCTTTCTATACCACATCTCATATGAAGTCTTTCCTTCCTTATGACACAACAGATCCTGTTAGAAATGTAGACCGATCTTCCTTCTAAAAAATTTCTAGTGGGTATTTTTCTATAAGAATTGTTCTGGTCATGTTTTTGATGATCCAATTTATACTATCAACCAATCCATTCTATTGGGGAGTTCTTACTTAAGAAACTTGATTCATTATCCTATATTTCTTGAGATATTCTTCCACCTGGCAGTTTGTGAATTCTGTACCATTGTTAGTACAAAACTTCAGAAATTTCTATCCAAGAATCCTTTCAGATTCCCTTCGATATTGTTTTAGGAAACTGAATACATCGGACTTATGTGAATTTATGAATACCCATGCCATTCTTCTATAGTCATTAATGAAAATAATGTAGTACCTTTTTCCCATTTATAGATCTTGGTGAGATAGGTCCATAAACATCAACATGCACTAATTTGAGAACTTTTGCTGACTTATTTTCCTTTTCTTTGTACGTTTTTATGATGATCTTCCCTTTTTGACAAGAATCACATATATATGTATGATCACGTGATATCTTAGGAAGGTCTCTAGTTGCATCACATTTCACTAGATATTCTAGGGATGGTTGTCATAGATAACCCATTCATTTATGCCACAACTTTTTTTCTTCCTCTCTAGACAAAAAACACATATCTTCTTCTCCACTTACAAGGTAGAGATTTCCCTTTTTTCTTTTTACCCATAAAACCAATGCACCATATTTTTTTTGATGATACACGTAATCTTAGTAAACCTTATAGAATATCTTGAGTCACATAGTTGGATGACACTAAGAAAATTATGAATGAGACCTTCCACTACTAAGACATATGCACATCTCATCTCTTTGCCCCCAAACTTGGCCTTTCCTAATCCAAACAATTTCAAGACTTCATCATTTCCAAACTTGAAAACTTATTCTTTATCATACTTTATTCCTATAACAAGATCATTTTTACCTATCATGTGGGATGTCCAACCACTATCAAGGATCCATACACCAGAACGGTCTGATGCTTTAAGGGAAATTTCAATAACCACTGCCTTATTATCTCTTTTCTTCTTGATCTATATTTTTTTCTTCGCACTCAACATAGATTTAGAATATTCATATTTCTTAGAGTATGATGGACTAACTTCAACTTTCAAGATTTCAAATCTATTCTACATTTTTAGTTCACCTACTAGTTTATTTATATGTTGTTTGTGAATAGTTTGGTTCTGCTTTGTCACATTCCTCTACTTTCCCTATATACAGTATCTGGCCATATATCTAAATCCACCACACCAAAAACAATATCACTCGAATGGCATTCTAGAGTATTGATCTATGTTTGGCTGCCATTATTGCTATTGTGGTCTTCTATACCTCTTAGATATGGAACACATATACTTTGAATGTCCCATCTTTCCACAACAATAACACCTGATATATAGTGCATTCTTGCATGTCACTTCTACACTACTAGTTTCCTCTTGAGATCTCAGAATATTTTTATTCTACTTGGTTCCCAAATCAACTTTCATTCTTCGAATGGGTGCTTGCGGTCTTACTTCAACCCTATCTGATTTTTGTTTATAATCAATCCCCAAATCAGACTTAACATTTGAGCTCAATGGATTCTTCTTTCCTAATGAACTACTAGGCTTCTCTTTTATCTTTTCAGTCTTCTAAATGATCCGCTTTCCCGATAATGTGCTAGAAATCAGAATTTTTTCTTGGTAATTAACTTATAGTTACAAATCGACAACTTATACTTCAAGTTCATTGATATGCTTAATTTTATCTTTCATTGTGTTATTTAAGCCATTGATATCCCTTTTCTGTTCTTCAATCTTGAGCTTATGCCCATCAAACTTTTCTGAGCTCTATAGCTTGGAAGACTTATGGTTTTAGATTTCTTTTACCAGCTCTGACTTATCTTCTTCCTGCTGTTGCATGTAGAGTTTGGCATCATGTACCACCTTGTTGGATTTATTTGTTTTTGCTCTCCAAACATCTATCTCTTTAATTGTTGCTTCTAATTCAGCTTCCATGTTGATTCTTCCTATAACTTCTTCTTCTTCTTCATTAGCTTCAGTTTTATCCTGTTTCTGATAACTACCAAAAACTTCCACCATAACATTCTCTCCATGATCTCAAAAGTCCTTTATCTCTTTAACCTCCTCAACCTCAAACTCATCTGAGTTGTCACATTCTTCTGAAAGAAGTTTCTTCTTATTAAAAAAAATTATCTTGAACTTTTTATTGCCTTTCACATAGGCTGAAGACTTCTTCTTGGGAATTTTGTCTTCATCGACATCATTATCTTCTTGGAACTTTTTGGGGAACCTTTCCGTAATATGTCCAACCTTTCCACATCGAAAAAAATCAAGTGTAAGTTTCCATTTAAACTTTCCTTTTTCTATTTGAAGGTTTTAGGAGAGGAATGACATCACCTCATCCATCTCTTCTTCTTCTTAAGAGTATTCAATAGTGAGCTTCTTCATGGATTTGAATACCACCTCTTTGGATTTCCCCTTTTCAAAAGCATCATTTTAATAATTTCTCATTTCATATCCTATAAGGGTATTGTGCAAGTTATCTAGTTTCATATCTTTCATATCATTGTCTTCTAATATTGAAACCTTTAGATTAAAGTGAGGTGGAAGTTTCCTCATGATGCGCTTCACAATATTTATTTCTTCAATGACATCAATAAGACCTTTCATGTCTTCCACTACCACATTTACCCTATCAAATAATACATTAAAAGACTCATTCATGCTCCTTAAAAGATCTTCATACTTGTTCCACAACACTTTCATATTCACTTATCTGACCTTTGTATCTCTTTCATATATAATATATTTTCCCACGTGGCATGTGAGTTTTTTCATAAAATCACCTTCGTATAAATAGCATTGTATAGGGCTCCCCCTAAACCATTGATTCCCTTGGAGTCAGAATCCAATCCCCTTTTCTTGGCTTTCGATAATACACAACTGTTAATAACAGCTGTTATACCATGAATTTCTGTTGTGAACACATCCATTACCAAAGATCAGAAGTAGTGTTGTATCTGATTCTTCCATAGCTGAATGTTGTTCCCCTCAAAGATCAGAATCCTTTTATGATTAGTGACATCCATTTGAGAGAGAACCACTGATATTAACCTTTTTCTTTATTACCAATTGTTAGGTCTACTATGTTAGATACCCTAAGGAGGGGGGTGAATCAGGGAATGACAAATTAAAACAACTGCCCCTATTGATCATGTTTCTTTATTAGAAAAAACTCTCTTCTCTCTTCTTCCTATTATAGATTATGAAAAAAACTTAAAGAGAGCATATGACACATCATTTTTACTTAGTTCACCCTCACTAGGCTACGTCCAAGAAGTATACACCGATGATGTGCTGATGTACCAAATCCACTAAAAGTGCCTTGCTGTTTACAATGTTTGGAGCAGACTCATTGTACCTCCTGGTTTACAACCATTCACAGTTTGAAAGCTCACTACTCTCTCAAATAAATTGTGTTAACTGATTCTTCATAATATCCACTCACAGTTTAAAGACTTTTAGGTCCCTTAATTATCACAAATGAATTAATATTATTCTGTATATAGATGCTCTGTTGAAGTTCCACTTTCATCCAATGATGAATACAACTTTACCACGGGTGTACTGGGAAATCTTCCAACTTTCATACAGTCCTAGAATGACCTACATGCTTCTCCAAGCCTGGAGCATATGTTTCACAAAACCACTTGCCTGACACTACCTTCATCAACAAAAAACTTGGGTGAATCACACCCTTCTACACTCAAACCAATATTGGCACAAAACTATCAATTCTAATGATTCTACAATCCTGGAGCACAAGTGTCACCAAACCACTTGCATGACACTCCATTTTACAACATAGAATTGGGGAGACTCACACCCTTTTTTGCTCAAAAAATATTGGCATGAAACTATCAACCAGAGCACAACTTCTGAATATCTTTATACTTATGTGCCCAAACCACCACTTGCACACACAAACCTACTTGTATAACTCGAGATCAAATTTTTACTAAGTTTTGAGATTATAGAAAAATGAGGATGGGTAGACCTCTATTTATAGGAATTTTGGGCACCCTGAGCACCGTGCACAAGCCTCCTCCCGGCGCGCAAGTCCAGCCTCCTTAGCCTATGTCGCCCTAGTCACCTTGCACGCCCAAACCCAAACTTGGGTACCCCTCTTTCCTTTAACATATTTTGATGTTATGATCTTGAAAAAAATATGGTGTGAAACTTTCAAATCCCCCAAGACACTGGCACACAAATTGAACTCGACAACTTACCATTTAAACTTTCATTTGTTAATAAATTGAACATCATGGTCCACTTTGTTAAAAACACAACATGGAGGCCCGCTTTGTCAACAAACACAATCACCTCAAAAATTCTTCAATGATAAATTGAGGTATTTTTCCCAATAATATTTATTTTATAAAATAATAATATTTCTATTTACTTAAATTAATCATTATAAATATTATTTATATTATATTTTATTATTTTAAGGTCAAATTACTCTTCCAATGGTCATGTAACTATCCTCAACGGTCATCTTAATATTCCAATGATCACATTGCTATTCCAATAGTCACATTCCCTCCTATAAATATAACTCCATTACTTCAATCATTTCTCACCTAAATTTCTCTTAAGGTTCTATATTTCTATTTTCTAAAATAATGACTGATTTAATAATATTTTGTTTCTTTTCCCTAGAATTATTCATGGGAGGGATGACTATAGCTGATCAGGGAGATCCAAATTTTCCCATTATAGTATTTTTATTTTCTATTTTTTCCCCTTGTAATATTTATAATTTTAATGGGTTTATTAATTTACTAATTTAATAATTTTCATTAAAAAATTTAAGTTTTTTTGTTTATCTATGTGCTCTAAGAGTATAATACTTATCTAATATAATATAACTCACATTTATTTAGAAAAAAATTATCATTAAAAATATCTCAGTACTTACATTAATCCCACATTTAGATATTTTATCCTCAAAATTTCCACTCATATTCTCAGTTGAGAATAGATGAGGGTACTTCTGTTTCATTGTTTCCTCAGGTTCCACGTTGGATATTCATATTTATAGTTATAAAAAACACTTTGAAAAGATAAGTTCACTTATTATGAAGAAAATTATATATATATTATAAGATATTCATCAGTTTCTCTTTATATGAGAGGTCATTCTCCGATTGTACCACATATGGATTCAGTACATGTAAGTGGTCAGGTATGTACCTCATTTGGAGATATATGTGGAACCCATCAGGAATTTGAGGAATATTTGGTGTAATTTCAAGTTTATAGGTCATTGATCCTATGTAATTAAGGATATAAAAAGGGAAAATATACCTAGGTTTAAGATTCTATTTCTTTCCAAAATGCAATAATTTCTTCCACGGTGATATCAAAAGGAAAAATTTGTCTTTAATTTCAAACTCCATGTACCTTTGACGATTATTATCATATAAATTATAGTCACTTAGAGTAGTTATTTTATGTCGTAGGATGGCTTGAACCTAATCTATCATATGTTTCACAAGATCAGTTCAAAGTATATTTTTACACCAACTTCATCCCAAAAAAGTAGGAGTTATACATAGATTCACATATAAAGATTCACATGGAGCCATTTTAATACTTGATCAGAAACTGTTTTTGTATGAAAACTCAAATAATATGAGATATTGATCCCATACTCCTTTCAATTCCACTAAAAAGGCTCTCAGGATTTCCTCATGAGTCTAAATTTTCCATTTAGATTGTCCATTAGTTTGGGGGTGATATGATGTAATAAAATTCAATTCAGTATTTTGATCATGTTAAAGACTTATCTAGAATTTAAAAGTGAACCTTTGATTATGATCAGAGGCAATCAAATATGGTACCCAATATAGCCTTAACACTTCCTTTACATATATCTTGGAATGTTTTTCAAGTAATAAATCTTGTTGAATAATAATGAAGTAGGAATTATTGGTGTGTCAATCCACCACAACCCACATCTCATTGTTTCCTTTATATATATTTGGGAGACCAATGAAAAATTATATAGTGATGTTCTTTCATTTCCACATGGATATAGGAAATGACTGTATTATCACCTTGGACATCTATCACTTTACATTAACTTTTTGATATACCAGTCCCCTTTAGATATACTCATTAATATCCTTCTTTATGTTGTCCCGCCAAAAGTTCTCTTGAAGATCATGATACATCTTGGTACTTCTTAGATGGATAAACAAAGATGAACTATGTGAATTATCCAATTGTTCTATGTTTATATCTGGTGATGAAATCGTGAAAATCCTTATTCTAAACCAAATCACACAACTATAATCAATATGGAATTCATGAATCTTCCTTTCCTTTAATGTTTTCATCTTATTTTAATCTCTAGATCATTTCTTTATGTCTCATTGATATTCTCTTAGATATATAGTTAGGAAATAATTTGGGAAAGGTAGGCTGTATTCCTTTCCATTATTATTTTCAGATCCATCCTTTGTATATCCATAAAGATAGGGTCTTTCTCAATCATCATTATGGATAGAGTAGTAGGTTCTTTTATATTAAGAGTATCAGCTACCTTGTTCACATTTCTTAGATGGTAGTGAATTGATAAATTGTAGTCCTTGATTAACTATAATCATATTATTTGATGCATGTTGATCTCTTTTTGTGTGAATATATACTTTAGGTTCTTGTGATCAATATATATATGACACTTATCACCATAGTGGTAGTTCCTCCAAATCTTCAAAGCGAGGATAACATCTGTAATCTCCAGATCATGCATTGGGTAGTTCTTTTTACAGATCTTCAACTTTCTTAAGGCATAGGCTATGACTTTATTATTCTGTATGAGTACAAAACCCAAACCATTCTTCAATGCATCATTGTATATCACAAAAACTTATACACTTGTTGGTATTGTGAGTACATGCATATTGATTAGTCTCTTTTTGAGATCCTTAAGGCCTTCCTTCTATTCTTTTTTCCATAAATTCTTTACCCTATTTTATTTTAACTTAGTTACTGGGATTTAAAATCATGATAAATTTATCACAAAACATCTGTAGTATCCTTATAATAAAAGAAAACTATTTATTTCTATGGAACTAGTGGTTCTAGGCTATTCTTTAGTTCTATTTATCTTTAAATGATCCATAAAAATTACTTCACTTATGATCATGTGAACTAAGAATGTGACTTGCTACATATAAAAGTCACATTTTCTAAATTTAGTGTACATTTTCATCTTTAAATATCACAAACACTATACTTAGATTCTATTCATGTTCCTACTTAAGCATGGAGTAAATGAAAATATCCTCAATGAAAACTACAATATATTTTTCAAAGTAGTCACTAAAGACTGTATTCATTAAATCCATGAATATCATAGGGGGATTACTAAGTCTGAATGCAATCACTATGAAATTATAGTTTCCATACCTTTTATGGAAATAATCCATATAAATATCTTCTTTCTTCAGCTTTAGCTGATGTTATCCACAATGAAGATCCACCTTTGAGAAGTATTTATTTCTATATAGTGGATCAAACAAGTCATCAATCCTATATAAGGGATACTTATTTTTCATTATGATCTTGTTGAGATCCTGATAATTTATTCACATTTGTATTAACCCATTCGTTTTATTTATAAATAAAACTATTACACCCCAAGGAAATTAACTAGGTTGTATGGACCCTTTGTCCAAATTATCTTAAAGCTACTTCATTAACCCCTCCAGTTTAATCACGACCATTATAACCCCCCCCCCCCCCCCCCCCCCGATGTTTTTTAAATAGAAACACCATGTTTGATAGTGTGCATGGAACATAACAAAAATATTATAAGAAAATATAACATCATGATACCTTATGATATATTTCATTTTAAATAAATTCAATCTCTTTGATAGCTTTCAATGCACTCAACACATGGTTTAAATGAAATATGATACTCTATTCAAATATTATTATTTAGACATGACCGTTATAACCTAGCCATTAAATTTAAAGGAATGAATAGTACTATATAAATTACATAACTTATATGGTTTAAAATTGTATAAAATAAAATAAATATGTATTAATTAATTATAAATAAAATAAGAATCATTTTAAATTAAAAGAAATGTTTTCTAAAAAACTATATTTTTCAAAGAAGACGGTTTTGTCACTTTTTATGAATTTATGATAAAATTAAATTTTGAAAATTTTAAAAAAAAAATTTGATAAAATTATATTAAATTTTAAAATCATTATATAAAAATTATTTTATTATGATTTTTTGGTATTTTTCTAAAAAGTTTCATTTTCAATGAATAATGAAAAATACTAATTTTTACTTTAAACTAACTTTTCGATTAAATTGTCTAAAAGGTTAGTTTATATTTTAAATTGGTTTTAAAGTAAAATTAGTAAAATTATATTATAATAAATAAGAATAATCTCATTTAAATCAATTTTACATTAATTTTTTTATATTAAAAACTTATATAATTATTTGAAGTTTCTCTTTGAAAACCTACTTTTAATTGTGATTGTGGGTATAATTTTAAAGTGAATTAGGCCACTTTTGTGAATTGAATTTTTTAAAATGGGTTCAATATTTAAAATAAGAATAATTTATATTATCTTGTATGATAAACTTAATTATTTACAAAAATGAATAGTGAAAATACTAAAAATTAATTATCACAGTTAAGTTAAAAATGGGTTTATTGTGGGTTAAAATAAGAAGATAAGGGTTAAAATGACCTACCAACCTGTAAAAAAATTATTTTAGGGAAATATTTACACATTATAATATCCCAAATTAGATCCTAATATTATTTGGAAGCTTTTTAATGTGAATTACTTTATCATTTTGGATTCTTTTGAGAATTTTGGAAGTAATTTCCAAGATGGTTCCCTTTCCCCACATATAGAAGGTCACTCCATCCCCTCACTTATTCACACCCATAAATAAATTTGTATTGATAAAACACTAAAAAAATAACTATACATTATTCTTATGCATATTATAGATATACTTTTCCTCCCAAAATTCCATCCCTAGGATCCTTAAGAGGAGATCCAAAGGATGTTTCTTTTAGATAAAGTAATCATCTTAACAAATCTCTTTCATTTTCTTTCTTATTTTTCCACCTTCAATTATGTATTAAAAATTACAATAAAATAACACCAATTTCTACCATATAATTATATATTATTATTTTTATGTAATAATATTTATTCCTCTCCACATACATCAAATGAGAAACAAAATCATCTATCTTGTGTATAGTGGACTATCGCACCGTAAAACGATGTAGTTCATTTACCATCACCACATTTAAAGGATATATATAATGATAGATTTACCAAATATATATTATATTATTATATTATTATACTTATTTAATTTTAATATCGCATACACCTTTTTATGTTTCATTCCATTTCAAATATAATAATATCGCTCGTGTGTGCGGTGGACTATCGCCTCGCGAAGTGATGTGATTCATTTTTCACTTAGGATTTACATGGAATGTGTTAAGGTTAAAATTAATGAATATATATGATATAAATGATATTATATTTATTCTATAAAATTATTATAATATACACTTCCTCATCCTTTCACTCATTAAGGGAATGATAGTATTACTTGTGCATGCGTACGACCTCTCCTCTCCATGAAGCGATGTGATTCATTTTCCATGTCCAACTTTCATAAATGATTATAAAAATGTTTATACAGAGTAAATATGATATTTATATGATTATTATAATTATTTATATGATATATATATATTCTATTTATAATAATTATAACTTTAATTACAAAATACGCATGAGAAAACAAGGCAATTAACACCTGAAACAATGAAAATAATAAAATATTATTTACAAATGGGTGATAAAATTTTATAATATGATAATATATCATATTATAAATATGACTATTTTTCTCTTATAAATTAATAAAATGATTAAAAAATTACACGGGAGTTATGGACACGTACAAAGGAAATCAAACCTAAGGTAAGGGTTTCTTATCTCACTTTTACTTCCATGAGACATATGCAAAATTCACAACTTATTTCCTTTGTGTGGTGTATATAATGAACATTTAATATTTTATATAATGAATATATTTATCTCTATGTTATTTAAAATTTCATTTTATGACATTTATTTTATGGGGTTTATGATTCAGAAGTACCCAAAGTGGTAAGGGTTTATTTCACAATTTCATCATTAATCGGGATGGTTTTTGCTTACATCTCACTTGGGGGGAATTATTTTTATTTATTTCTTAAAATAAATCTATTTTATTAAAATATGATTATTCAAGAAATTTTTAAAGTATTAGTACCATTTTTACATTCTTCTGTGCTTAAAATTATTGAGATTTTTTTAATGAAAATCTGAATTTATTTCTCTCTTCCGCCAGAAATCATTTTTTCTAGAAAACCCATGTTTTATAAAAAAAATTCAAAAATATTTTTAATCATTTAAAAATAATTTATTAAAAAATATTTACCGATTTTTACTTTTTAATTTTTTTAATGGAATCATCATATCATTTATAAAAAAGTATCATTTGGCAATTACCGAAAATGTGAAAGGAATAATTTTTTTAACATGTACGTCATGAACATAATTTTCAACCGTCATGAATAATAAATGTTTTAATTATTATTTTAAAAGTTTTAAAAGGTTTTTTTTAATGGAAATTATTTTAAAAATGTTTTGTGCCCTTTTTTTAAAAGGTGATTTTCAAAATGAAAAGCTTATTTTTCTCAAAAATGTTTCTAAGGATCTTTTCATGGTATTTTTATTCATCAAAAACATCCACCATCTATTTTACTTAAGATACACTAAGGGTATGTTGTATTGTTAACATACATATTATTTCTCTAGAAGTTTTATGATCAATTTTATTAGAAATGTACAATTTTATTACCATTCTACATTTTACTCTGGATGGTTTGTGATTTTGTTGATTGAGTAGGGTAAGTATTATCATTTCATATGTTATTTTTTTAATTCAAATGTTTATGTTTATTATGTTTCACCCCTTTCATATAAGGAATATATTAGACTTATTATGTGATGGGTGGGGGCTAATATATCCACACAATGCATCAGTAGGTCTCATGAGACAAACTTTATTCTATTTTGGCTGAAACCTTACCCATTTATTCTTATATCATGTCACAAGGACTCGATGGTATGTTTTAGATGTTTGGTATTATGCATTCCCTAATTTTGATTTCAATAATTGATATTCCATGTGATTATTTGATTATTTATAATATTAATGGTCATGTTTCAAACTCTTGTGATTATTTATATAGAATTATTTGATTATAATTTATTCCCACTATATTATGCTCAAGTTATTGATTAAATAAAATATATTTCAGTTATATAACTTTCTATATTGATTATGCCTTACTGATTCATAGCTTCTATTGTACACTTACCCTTACTGAGCATTTGATCTCACCACTTTCTTATGTTTTATTCTCCCTAGGATATTAGGAAGTTTTTTGTGATTGATATGTAAGGATACACTATGAGTAATAATGGAATTATCAAAGAAAACACTTTGTACGTTTTATGTTTCCAATTTTAATAAAAATTTCAAGTATATATCTAGTTTACCAATACTACTAAAATATTTAGTGATTTGGGATGTCATTCCTTGCATCTTATTCCAGTGAAATAATGTGGATATTAGCTTTAGTATACTAGGGTTGGGGTCACTATAATTGGTATTATAATAATTTTAGTAAAAACCTTAGGAAATAGATTTAGGAAAAAATAAATTAGGGAATATAAACCTATTATAGAATTTGAGCATAAGTATAGAATAATATAATAATGTTTTTTAAGGAAGATATTAGGTGGGTTTTCCTAGTAATAAATCTCTTTTTGGATACTATAAGTGGATGTGGTTCTAGAATAGGCGTACCTAGGGGTAATAGCTCTGAAAATGGAGCATTAGGCTTGACCTAATTATCTCTCGGTGCACAAAAATATGCCTTACTATGCACCTGGTTTGACACTCCTGGAGGATATGTTTAGGATAAATCACATTTTTATTACAAACCATTACGAAGTATTTAAAAATAAAATATCCCCAAAGAAACCATATTTGGGATTATCATATTATCTATGAATAAAATTTTTAGTTTATGTTAAGTGTTTAAGTTGTTTTAGGATTATACATTATGTTCCATAATGTTATTGTAACACCCCAAGCTTCTACGGTACGCTTCTCTTTGAATAATGTGATAGCGTGTGTTGTACGCAACACCGAGTTCTAACAACCAATCAAACTAGCCGTTATGAATAGTAATACCTAATTTTTAAAATTATATATATTTTATATTTAAAAATAGACTTCATTTTTGGTTTCGTAATATCTAATTTATCCTAAGGTGAAATTTTGGTACTTTTCGGATAACTTTCATATTTTGATGAATAGTGAAAATTACTAAATTTTAATTAAAAACAACTTTTTTAATCAAAATAATTAATAGTGATAAATTATGAATTTTAGTAGTTTTAAAGTATATTTAGAATATATTTTTACCATTTAATATAATTTTGGTCATTGGACATAATTTTACAATTAAACCGAACATAAACAAGTGTCAATCTTTTGATAGTTATTATCTCTTAAAAACACGCTTTTTGTTTTGACAGCGGGAATTAATTTTAAATTAATTTCTGCCACTTATGTGTTTTGAATTTAGGAAAATGGATTCCATATTTGGAATCAAGATGTTCAAATTGTGTAAATAGGTAACTTTTATTTTTAGACATTTTGAATAATTACTGCGGTAAATATTTTATTTACCATGGTTAAGGGTAAATCCGGTAAATGAGGGTTAAAAAATAATATTATAATAATACTAAATTACCCTAAAACGTGTCTTAACCCTATTGGTTGATACATGGTCGACCATGGGAATCTTTGGGTCGATTTTGGGACTCCATGGATCCACTTGTAAGTGATAATGACACTTTATTTTAATTAAGTTAAAATGAATACAAAAATGACACAAGCATATATCTTTTAGAAAAACCATTGTTACATAGGATTATATATGTTGGATTTTAGATTATAAATATTAATTAGAAAGATAAAAATATTTCCTACATAATTATATTTTATTTATAATTTCTAGACCTTAAATAATTTATTTTATTTATGACACAACGATGATGCAGTAATTACTATAATAGTGAAAAAATAAAATAATTGATATTATAAATACCCAAATAAATATAATATGAAACTTTTAATGAATTAAACTAATTTTATAGGATAATATGATATATTAGGATTTATTTAATTGACTTTGTTCGAAGTAATCAATCTGTTATGAGTTTCACAAAAATAAACTATTGAATAGTGTCAAAATTGACATAAAAGAGTTCTTAAAACAAATATTATATTATTAATTGATATTAAATTCCTAAAAATATAAGGTTCGGCCAAGAGACTTATATCATGATAGGTTAATCATTAATGGACCACTTGGGGGTCTCTTGGATGTATATAGTAAGTTTATTAACCATATTATATAAAAATACAAAGAGACATTGTAAAAGTGAAACTAATTAACTTAGAGTTAATACTTAAAGATAACGTTAATATAAGTACCAAAACCTGTCTAAATTCTATTGGTTGAGTGGTTTTCGACCCATCCCCACCTTAACCTTTGAATAATAAACTTTGGATCCATTAGAAACCGAATATGAATTTATTATAAATTAATATTTCTAGCTTTTCCAAAGGTGCCCCTCACCCCTCTTATAAAAGGGCACTCCTCCTCATTTCTTCACACCTTCAAAGCCTTTTGGTTCGGCCAAACTCTGACCAAATACTCTCACAACTTCCCTAACTACAACCTAATGGCCTTAGTTTGATCATAAAGCCAACCTAAGGAGCCCTTTTGATCAAATCAAAAGGAAGAACCCGAAGAAGAGGTAATGATTTCACCACCCTTCTCCAAGTTCATTTCTTCTTCCACTTCTTCTTCCTTTGTTCTTACCATTCTAAAATAATAACTACAGTATCTCACATATACTGTGATGTTATTATAAATATGGTATAACCATATTCAGTATTCTATCCACCCTTTGAATAACATGTCACCATACGTGCGTACGTACGGCTTACCGTCTCCACGTCGTGGTGTAATTGTTATTCAATATATTATTATTTGGATGGGTATAATAATGATGTGTAACTCATGTAAATAATAAATATAACATGTTAATGATTCTGTATATATGATAGACCATCCATTTATATATTATTTTAATATCAAAATAATGATATTGTCGCTCGTGCGTACGTACGGACTACCGTCTCCACGAACGCGATGAGATTCATTCTCCATCGTATCCATTCAAGTATAATTATAATTTTATGATTTAAAAATGATGCTTAAGGACTTGATATCATTCTGGATATGAATAATATACAACCTATCCTTTACAAACATGTCTTACGTAACAAAAAATATAAAAGAAAACAAGTAAGTTAACACCCGAAACAATGATAATACTAAGATATTATTATCAAATCAATATTAAAAGATCATATATGATATCATATTAATGTATATGATTATTGTATAATTTAATAACAATTATTTCACCATTATACAGGAGGTTAACCTACCCCAACCAACGAAAAGTACAAGGTAAGGGTTATTTCACAATCTCTTCATTATCTGAGGTTGTTTATACGTAATAATCTACTGGGATCTCGTTATCATCCACATCCATGTTTCTTCAAAATGTATTTCAAAACATTTTTAATATTTAAAAGAATATGGGTTAAAGTCATTTATACCCTTGTTTGACTTTTTATAAGAGGTTTATAAGGGAATCTTTCTGTCGTTTTCTAAACAAGGTGCTTTTTAAGCTTTTCGACAGAATTAAGATAAGAATGTTTTTTTTAACTTATACGGCGGGTGCGGTTATTTTCCGCCGTTATAAAATCTTCAAAGCTTCCCTTACAAGATTATAAGAATATTTTCAAAGAAAATGTTTTATTTTATAAATATATGTCTCTTAAATGATTTCAAAATAGAAAGAGATATTTCTTTAAAAAGAGTTTTGATTTCATCAATGTCAACATCCTTTAATGGATTTTACGATTATTTGAGGATGATATATTATGATACAAAATTTTTATATTGTATTGAAGGTTTTGTGATATGTTTGACTGTGGATGTGCTATTTTTTTATATACCATTCATGGTTTATGGTGAAAGTATTGACATTTCTTATGCTAGTTTTAATACGAATGTTTATGTTATGTTTAAACCTTTTCATATGGGAATGCATTGGACTTAATATGTGACGGGTGGAGCCCGCTATAGCTCCTCGATGCATCGGTAGGTCTCATGAGACAAACTAGTGTCTTGGCACAAGGCCTTGGCAAAATCTTATTTGTAGTCTTGGCACGAGGCCTTGGCTATGTGGTTATGATAGTCTGGCATTATGCATTCCATCATTATGAAAGTGGTTATTGATATTGCATTTGATTATTCAATTAGTAGAATATCCATGTGAATAAGTAAATGGAATTATTTCATTTTATTTATTCCATACTATGTTGAAGTTAAAGTTTAAAAGGCTTTTGTTTTAGTTATACATTGCCTTAAATGTTTATTCTTATTTATGAAAGTTTCCGCTATATTGTTATCCTTACTGGGCATTTGAGCTCACCCCTTTTCTATGTTTTATTTTTCCCAGGAAGTGAAGAAGTAAATTATGAATGACCTGCAGGGATATTATGAGGGGTTAATAGTGTGGACTATCGAGACAATATGTTGCTGTAGTAGTTTTTTTTTATTTTGATGATGTAATGTAAAACTTATGAATATATCTAGTGTTTCCAAGGCTACTAAACCAATCGGTCTTTCGAGATTTGATCTTTCTTGTGATCATGCCAATGTTATGTAATTAATGCACCGACTCTGGGTAGCTGGGGTCAGGGCATTACAGTTGGTATCAGAGGATGTTTAGTACAAACCTTGGAAGCTAGATTTAGATAAACTCTGATTAGAGCACGTAGACCTAAGATGAACTTTGCGGATTAGTATAGAAGAACTCCCTAGAATTTTGGTATTGTAGAGATTTTGTGAGTTTTCCAAGCAATACATCCCTGTCTGGATACGAGCAGGTAGAGGCAGCTCTAGCACAGATGTACCTTGGGGTAAAACCCAAAAACACCGCTTTGAGCTAGACTCAAACGGGAACTGGTGCACGACAACGGGCATTGCTGCACTCTTGGTTACGACACTCCCGAGGGATATTCTTAGGATAACTCTCATTTTCTTTAAAAATCATTATGAAGGGTTTATGAGTATATAATTCCTCAAAGAAAACATTTTTATGATTATGGATTATATCCATAAATAGTTCAATTTATGTTGAGTGTTTTATAAGTATGGGATTATGTATTTTGATTCATAAACTGATCTAGTTTATGCCATTGTTTAGAAATGGCGCCTAGTGGAAGAAATGGAAACCGTATCAATGCACGCACTCCATGTAGGGATTTCCCTCCTGCTCAAGATAATTATAGTGGGGCTGGTGATGCAACTGGTGCCGATCAGCTAATCACCATACTGGGACAACTTACTCAGGTTATGAATAATAACCTTACCCATATGGAGCACCCTGATCCGCAGCGTGGAGGATCAATGTTAGATCGATTCATGAGGCAACAACCACCAATGTTCAATGGGAGTACAAATCCCTTAGTAGCTGAGCAATGGATAAATTCCCTAGAGAAAATATTTCAGGCTTTGGGGAGCAGTGAAAGGGAAAAAGTTATCATGGCAGTTTACCGCCTCACTGGAGATGCTGATCAATGGTGGTCATTGGTTCAAAACATGAAGGAAGATGATGAAGTATCAAATATGGAATGGAGGGAGTTCAAAGATCTGTTTTTAGAAAAATACTTCCCTCGCGACCATCGAGCAGATATGGAAAGGCAATTTCTAAGTCTGAGACAGAAGGAGGATGAGAATGTCACAAAGTATGAGGCTAACTTTACAAGGATAGCAAGGTACGCTGGTGATTATATACGTAACCAAAGAAGTAAGATTGATCGTTTCTTTGATGGGTTAAAACCATTTCTCCGTCGAGCATTAGTCTCACAATCCTTTTCATCGTACGAAGACATTGTCTCATGTGCTATCAAGACCGAAAAGGAATTCTCTAAGTCTTATGACTTTAAAGCAAAGCAAGAGAAGAAGAGACCTGCTGATCAATCTAGGAATGGAAATAAGGGGAAGAAGGGAAAGGTTGAATATCCATCCTGTGGTAAATGCGGGAAGAAACACCCTGGTACTTGCTTGAAGGGAATGGGAGTCTGTTACAAGTGTGGTGAAAAAGGCCACCAAGCTCGTGATTGCAAGGGGAAGAAGGAAGCCACCAACGTTCAGTGCTATAATTGTAGGGAGATGGGACATTATGCGAATGAATGTCCTAAGCGTCAGGATAACTTACCTCAGAAAAGTCCAAGGGATCAAGTCCAAGCTTATGCTATCACTACTGCTGAGGTAGAAGCTCCGAAAGACGTGGTGGGAGGTAATTTAATGGTTTCCTCAAGTTTAGCAAATGCATTATTTGACTCTAGATCGTCGCATTGTTTCATATCTTCCCAGTTTTCTAAGAAAATTAGATATTTCCAATTTGATTTAATAAGGTAGTTGTCAATTAAAACTCATAAGGGACGTATCATTGCAACAAAGGTTTGTGAATCAGTCCCCATTAGAGCACATAAATTTTCTTTATCTGTTGATCTCATCGTCATACCTATGATTGAGTTTGATATAATCCTCGGTATGGACTGGCTTTCGGACTATGATGCGAATATTTATTGTAAGAAGAAAGAGGTTACGATTCTTGATGATAATGATAAGGAACACCTTATCTTTAGAGCAGAATCGTCACCACCTAATTCTTATTTAGATCCACCCCCAGTAGCTCAAGTTAATTCAATTATTGGGGAGGAAGAGAATGAAATGACTGTCGGTGAGGAAAGGAATGTTCAAATAGAGGATGTACCTGTTGTGAAAGAATTTGTAGATGTATTTCCGGAAGATTTACCTGGACATCCTCCAGAACGATAAGTTGAGTTTTCCATTGATTCGATTCCTGGATCAAGGCCTATATCGAAGACCCCTTATAGAATGGCCACTGTAGAGTTAGTTGAACTAAATAAACAACTAGAGGAATTTAGTAATAAGGGATTTATTCTCCCTAGTGTTTCTCCATGGGGAGCCCCTGTTCTTTTTGTTAAAAAGAAAGATGGATCTATGAGGTTATGTATCGACTACAGGGAGATCAATGTTATAACGATAAAGAACAAGTATCCCCTACCTCGTATTGATGATTTATTTGACCAACTGCATGGGGCTCAATACTTTTCAAAGATTGACCTTCGATCTGGATACCATCAGTTGTGTGTGAAGAAGGAAGACATTCCGAAGACAGCATTTCGAACCAGGTATGGGCATTATGAGTTTACTGTAATGCCGTTTGGATTGACTAATGCACCCTCTGTATTCATGGATCTGATGAATAGAGTTTTCAAGGAGTATATCGATGAATTTGTGGTGGTATTTATTGATGATATCTTGGTATACTCCAAAACCTACGAAGATCATGAAAATCACTTGCGCATTATCTTGAAGACTCTGAGGAGGCATGAATTATATGGGAAGTTTAGCAAGTGTGAATTCTGGCTTCAGGATATTTCTTTTCTTGGCCATATTGTCTCTAAAGATGGAATCTATGTTGATCCTTCTAAGACCAAGGCAATCCAAGAATGGCCAGCACGAGTATAACTGAGGTACGTAGTTTTATTGGTTTGGCAGGTTATTATCGACGTTTCGTCCAGAATTTTGCCTGATTGGCTAACCCATTAACGAAGCTCACACGTAAAGGGGTTAAATTTGTTTGGACAAAAGAGTGTGAAGAATGTTTCGAAGAACTGAAGAGAAGATTAGTCAATGCTCCTATATTGACTCTACCATCGGGGAATGATGGGTTCGTTATTTATAGTGATGCATCAAAGAAAGGACTTGGTTGTGTCCTTATGCAGAATGATAGAGTTATTGCCTATGCATCACAACAGTTGAAAATTCATGAACAAAACTATCCTACTCATGATCTTGAGTTAGCAGCTGTGATCTTTGCTTTGAAGATATGGAGACACTACCTCTATGGTGAAAAATGTGAGATTTATACTGATCACAAGAGTTTGAAGTATATTTTCTCACAAAAAGAACTCAACATGAGGCAAAGGAGATGGCTTGAATTACTCAAGGATTATGATTGCATGATACACTACCACCCGGGGAAAGCAAACAAGGTGGTAGATGCTTTGAGCAGAAAAGACCATGGAGTTTTGAACATGATGAGAATTGAAAGGGATCCAATTTTCATGGATCTAGTGAAGATGGACATGGGAATAACCAGGGAAGGTGAAACATCAATTCTTTTTCAAATGGTTGCCAAACCATCTTTACTAGAAAGGATTAAGAGTTCTCAGACCGATGATGAAGAATTTCAGAAGAAGATTAAAGCTGTGAATGATGGGAGATTGAGAGACTTTGTGTATGAAGATGGAATTTTGAAATTCGGGAAGAGACTTTGTGTTCCCGATTTACCTGATCTGAAAAGGGAATTGTTGGATGATGCTCATAGTTCCAATTTCTCTATACACCCTGGGAGCACCAAAATGTATAGAGATTTGAAGGAACATTTTTGGTGGGACAACATGAAGAGGGAGATTGCTGATTTTGTGTCAAGATGTATGGTTTGTCAACAAGTGAAAGCTGGAAGTCAACAGCCTGGAGGAGTCATGCAACCTCTTCCCATACCGGAGTGGAAATGGGACAATATTACGATGGACTTTGTCATGGGGATACCAAAGACTCCTAGAAGGAACGATTCAATATGGGTTATTGTTGATCGTCTTACCAAGTCAGCACATTTTCTTGCTATAAGAGAAGATCTACCCCTGGAACGTCTAGCAAGACTATATATTAATGAAGTTGTGAGACTTCATGGAGTACCCTTATCAATTGTTTCTGATCGTTATCCCCGTTTTACTTCAAGATTCTGGAAAAGTTTTCAGAAATCCCTGGATACTGAACTTCATTTGAGCACTGCTTACCACCCTCAGACAGACGGACAATCAGAACGGACTATTCAAACCTTAAAAGACATGTTGAGATCTTGCTCACTTGACTTTCAGGGTATGTGGGATCAATATTTACCACTGGTAGAATTTTCCTATAACAATAGATTCCATTCGAGTATTCAGATGGCACCATATGAAGCGTTATACGGAAAGAGATGTCGTACACCAACCTGTTGGGATGAGGTTGGTGAAAGAAAACTTGTAGGCCCAGAACTGGTGGAGGAAACGGTGGAAAAGGTGAAGGTAATCCAAAATCACATCAAAGTAGCTCAAAGTAGGCAGAAGAGCTATGCCGATAAACGAAGGAAGGATTTGGAATTTCAAGTCGGTGATCATGTTTTCCTGAAGGTATCTCTATGGAAGGGAGTCATACGTTTTGGTAAGAAAGGTAAATTGAGTCCCAGGTACATCGGACCTTTCGAAATTCTAGAACGAATTGGGGCTGTAGCTTACCGATTGGCAATGCCGCCAAGTCTCTCCAAAGTTCACGATGTGTTCCACGTATCTCTGTTGAGAAAATACATTCCTGACCCAACGCATGTACTCACCTATGAGGAATTAGAACTGGAACCCGATCTGTCTTATTGCGAAGATCCCGTTAGGATTCTTGATACGAGAGAACAAGTACTGAGAAACCGGACGACGCGTCTGGTAAAAGTTTTGTGGAGAACCCATAAGATGGAAGAGGCAACGTGGGAACCCGAGGAACTTATGATGAAGAACCACCCGAGTCTTTTTATGCAGTAATACCCTAGAAATTGTGAGGACGCAATTATTTGAAGGAGGGTAGAATGTAACACCCCAAGCTTCTACGGTACGCTTCTCTTTGAATAATGTGATAGCGTGTGTTGTACGCAACACCGAGTTCTAACAACCAATCAAACTAGCCGTTATGAATAGTAATACCTAATTTTTAAAATTATATATATTTTATATTTCAAAATAGACTTCATTTTTGGATTCGGAATATCTAATTTAGCCTAAGGTGAAATTTTGGTACTTTTCGGATAACTTTCATATTTTGATGAATAGTGAAAATTACTAAATTTTAATTAAAAACAACTTTTTTAATCAAAATAATTAATAGTGATAAATTATGAATTTTAGTAGTTTTAAAGTATATTTAGAATATATTTTTACCATTTAATATAATGTTGGTCATTGGACATAATTTTACAATTAAACCGAACATAAACAAGTGTCAATCTTTTGATAGTTATTATCTCTTAAAAACACGCTTTTTGTTTTGACAGCGGGAATTAATTTTAAATTAATTTCTGCCACTTATGTGTTTTGAATTTAAGAAAATAGATTCCATATTTGGAATCAGGATGTTCAAATTGTGTAAATAGGTAACTTTTATTTTTAGACATTTTGAATAATTACTGCGGTAAATATTTTATTTACCAAGGTTAAGGGTAAATCCGGTAAATAAGGGTTAAAAAATAATATTATAATAATACTAAATTACCCTAAAACGTGTATTAACCCTATTGGTTGATACATGTTAGACCATGGTCATCTTTGGGTCGATTTTGGGACCCCATGGATCCACTTGTAAGTGATAATGACACTTTATTTTAATTAAGTTAAAATGAATACAAAAATGACACAAGCATATATCTTTTAGAAACACAATTGTTACATAGGGTTATATATGTTGGATTTTAGATTATAAATATTAATTAGAAAGATAAAAAGATTTCCTACATAATTATATTTTATTTATAATTTTTAGACATTAAATAATTTATTTTATTTATTACACAACGATGATGCAGTAATTACTATAATAGTGAAAAAATAAAATAATTGATATTATAAATACCCAAATAAATATAATATGAAACTTTTAATGAATTAAACTAATTTTATAGGATAATATGATATATTATTATTGATTTAATTGACTTTTTTCGAAGTAATCAATCTGTTATGAGTTTCACAAAAATCAACTATTGAATAGTGTCAAAATTGACATAAAAGAGTTCTTAAAACAAATATTATATTATTAATTGATATTAAATTCCTAAAAATCTAAGGTTCGGCCAAGAGACTTATATCATGATAGTTTCATCATTAATGGACCACTTGGGGGTCTCTTGTATGTATATAGTAAGTTTATTAACCATATTATATAAAAATACAAAGAGACATTGTAAAAGTGAAACTAATTAACTTAGAGTTAATACTTAAAGATAAGGTTAATATAAGTTCCAAAACCTATATAAATTCTATTGATTGAGTGGTTTTCGACCCATACCCACCTTAAACTTTGAATAATCAACTTTTGATCCATTAGAAACCGAATATTAATTTATTATAAATTAATATTTCTAGCTTTTCCAAAGGTGCCCCTCACCCCTCTTATAAAAGGGCACTCCTTCTCATTTCTTCACACCTTCAAAGCCTTTTGGTTCGGCCAAAATCTGACCAAATACTCTCCCAACATCCCTAACTACAACCTAAGGGCCTTATTTTGATCAGAAATCCAACCTAAGGAGCCCTTTTGATCAAATCAAAAGGAAGAACCCGAAGAAGAGGTAATGATTTCACCACCCTTCTCCAAGTTCATTTCTTCTTCCACTTATTCTTCCTTTGTTCTTACCATTCTAAAATAATAACTCTAGTATCTCACATATACTATGATGTTATTATAAATATGGTACAACCATATTCAGTATTCTATCCACCCTTTGAATAACATGTCACCATACGTGCGTACGTACGACTTACCGTCTCCACGTCGTGGTGTAATTGTTATTCAATATATTATTATTTGGATGGGTATAATAATGATGTGTAACTCATGTAAATAATAAATATAACATGTTAATTATTTTGTATATATGATATACCATCCATTTATATATTATTTTAATATCAAAAGAATGATATTGTCGCTCGTGCGTACGTACGGACTACCGTCTCCACGAACGCGGTGAGATTCATTCTCCATCGTATCCATTCAAGTATTATTATCATTTGATGATTTAAAAATGATGTTTAAGGACTTGATATCATTCTGGATATGAATAATATACAACCTATCCTTTACAAACATGTCTTACGTAACAAAACATATAAAAGAAAACAAGTAAGTTAACACCCGAAACAATGATAATACTAAGATATTATTATCAAATCAATATTAAAAGATCATATATGGTATCATATTAATGTATATGATTATTGTATAATTTAATAACAATTATTTCACCATTATACAAGAGGTTAACCTACCCCAATCAAGGAAAAGTACAAGGTAAGGGTTATTTCACAATCTCTTCATTATCCGAGGTTGTTTATACGTAATAATCTACTGGGATCTCGTTATCATCCACATCCATGTTTCTTCAAAATGTATTTCAAAACATTTTTAATATTTAAAATAATATGGGTTAAAGTCATTTATACCTTTGTTTGACTTTTTATAAGAGGTTTATAAGGGAATATTTCCATCGTTTTCCAAACAAGGTGCTTTTTAACCTTTTCGACAGAATTAAGATAAGAATGTTTTTTTAACTTATACGGCGGGTGCGGTTATTTTCCGCCGTTATAAAATCATCAAAGCTTCCCTTACAAGATTATAAGAATATTTTCAAAGAAAATGTTTTATTTTATAAATATATGTCTCTTAAATGATTTCAAAATAGAAAGAGATATTTCTTTAAAAAGAGTTTTTATTTCATCTATCTCAACATCCTTTAATGGATTTTACGCTTATTTGAGGATGATATATTATGATACAAAATTTTTATATTGTATTGAAGGTTTTGTGATATGTTTGACTGTGGATGTGCTATTTTTTTATATACCATTCATGGTTTATGGTGAAAGTATTGACATTTCGTATGCTAGTTTTAATACGAATGTTTATGTTATGTTTAAACCTTTTCATATGGGAATGCATTGGACTTAATATGTGACGGGTGGAGCCCGCTATAGCTCCTCGATGCATCGGTAGGTCTCATGAGACAAACTAGTGTCTTGGCACAAGGCCTTGGCAAAATCTTATTTGTAGTCTTGGCACGAGGCCTTGGCTATGTGGTTATGATAGTCTGGCATTATGCATTCCATCATTATGAAAGTGGTTATTGATTTTGCATGTGATTATTCGATTAGTAGAATATCCATGTGAATAAGTAAATGGCATTATTTCATTTTATTTATGCCATACTATGTTGAAGTTAAAGTTTAAAAGGATTTTGTTTTAGTTATACATTGCCTTAAATGTTTATTCTTATTTATGAAAGTTTCCGCTATATTGTTATCCTTACTGGGCATTTGAGCTCACCCCTTTTCTATGTTTTATTTTTCCCAGGAAGTGAAGAAGTAAATTATGAATGACCTGCAGGGATATTATGAGGGGTTAATAGTGTGGACTATGGAGACAATATGTTGCTGTAGTAGTTTTTTTTATTTTGATGATGTAATGTAAAACTTATGAATATATCTAGTGTTTCCAAGGATACTAAACCAATCGGTCTTTCGAGATTTGATCTTTCTTGTGATCATGCCAATGTTATGTAATTAATGCACCGACTCTGGGTAGCTGGGGTCGGGGCGTTGCAGTTATGATCTACTCTAGAATAATCCATTATTTACAATTTGTGCCTAACATCAGTAATGAGAACTGTATTAATTCAAGTGCCCCATATATGGATTTCCCCCTAGGGAAAGATAATGTGGATGGATCTAGAGATGGAATTGGATTTGATAAAATTTAAACCATATTGGGGAAGCTGACTAAGGCTATGAGTAATAAACTTTCTTGTATGGAAAGTACTTCTACTATAACACACAGTATAATGATGTTATACCGCTTCCAGAGTCAGCAACCTCTATCATTCAATGGGACTACAAATCCATTTTTATCTAAAATATGTATAAATTCCATAGAAAAGACAATTATCACTCTAGGAATTAGTGAAGGGGAGAAATGTTTAATGGATGTTTATCATCTCTCAATATATGTGGATAAATGGTGGTAATTAATTCAAAACACTAAGTATGAGGAGGAAATAACAAGCATAGAGGGGAATGATTTAAAGGTTCTATTTTGGGAAAAATATTTTCCTTACGAGAAAAGAGTGGATATGGAAAGACGGTTCTTGAGTATAAGACAGAAATAAGAGGAAAATGTTACTAAGTATGAAGCCAAATTTTCAAGGTTAGTAAGGCATGATTTGAACTCTGTACATAATCTAAATTGAAATATTGAACATTTCATTTAAGGTTATAAGCCAATACTATAAATGGAACTAGTCTCCCAAACTTTCTCATCATATGAGGACATAGTATCATGTGATATCAAGACATAGAAATAATTTTACAAGTATTATGAATTCCAAGGAAGTAAGGGAATAAAAGGATGGTAGAGAAAAATACAGATAAAGGGAAGAAGGGAAAGAAATATTTTCCAACATGTGTTACATATGGAAGGAAACACCTTGGTACATGATTAAAATGTAAAAAGAGTTTTCTTCAAGTGTGTAGAAAAAGGCCAGCATGATCATGATTAAAAGAGCAAGAAAGAATATTCCAATGTGTGATTCTTCCAATATAAGGAGAAGGGTAACTAAAAAAATTTATTCCCTAAGCATCAAGAGAATATACTTAAAAATAAGCTAAGGGATCAAGGTTAAGGTTCTACTATTACTACAGAAAAAGTTTAATTATTAATTTTTTTGTGTTTTGATTCAAGAATTATGTTATAGGAGTATTTTAATATATTATATTATGGTTATAAGAATTATGAAATGTATAAGGATGGTACTGTAGTAGTATTTATTTAAGGATTTTAAGCCATGTGTTTAATAGTACTAGGAAAAGTGATTTAGTGGAAAGTTAAACTTCTTAGAAAACACAGGAATGAGGGATGATAACACTTAATATGTTATCTATATTGAGATGATAATGATAAGGGAGGTTTTTATGAAGGTATTGGTAACCTTTAATGTTTATATAATCTATTAGGTTGGGGTAATTATGGGATATTATAATTTGGAAACATTATAGGAATTAAATTAATTTGGTTTTAAAAAATGAAAACAAATTTGTTGGGTGAAAACCCATTGCATCTGGAAATCCCACGAGGCTTGAACCCAAAACCAAAGGATGATAAGGGCTTAGCACCCACCACTTACCAAATAGATTTCCTAATTAATATTTCATTTTATAGTTAAGTGATTTTATGGATAAATATTAATTTTGAACCAATGGTGTTACTATTGAGGATTAGACATTTATGTATTGTATTGGATAAATTTTAATATCCATATTGGTTTTGTAAAATATTTATAAAAATGAGGAAATACGTGTCACTATTTTATAGATATTATGATTCATTAAAAGGTAATTTTAGTGGTTCAGACATAAAAAATTCTTCTTGGATATTCATTTCTTGTAGTAATTAATGAAGTGGAAAATGATATAAGCACAACTAAAAGATGAAATTTTTACTATGAAATAAAAAGATATCAATTAAGTATATTTTCATATATTATCAGTCTAGATGGTAAAGGAATTACTCAACTCAAGGAAAAGGATATTAAATAAATGTTATCTTAACACCTTAATTTATATTAAAATGATGGTCTTTTAAATCATGGAATATTTATGTTTTTAAGGTCTTTAAATTTAAATTCATCATACAGTTTCTTATGATCAATGACCTCTATCACTCTCTATAATTATTTACAATTTTCTTTTGTGTCTATATTATCACTTACAACCAATGTTCTCTTACTTAAAAACTTATTTATGTATTATTACATACGAACTTTGTACTCACCTTTATAACTTATTAAGAGGATGTTTTATTAACCCTTTTTATGATTTGGGTTTTCAATGAAGGTATTTTAAAATTTAAAACCCTTGATTATTGATCCCAATATTAAATTTTTAGAATGTAATTTATTTAAGGGGTGAGAATGTAACACCCTGAGATTTTTAAAATAGGAGCATCGTGTTCGATAGCGTATATGAAACACAAAACCGAGCTTAGAAGAGAATATAATATCCCAATACTTCATAAAAAAATTATTTTTTAAATAAATTCAATATCTTTGGTATCTTGATATGCATGAAACATTGAGTTTAAACAAAACATGACACTCTATTAAAATATTTCAATTAAAACATGGTTGTTATACCCTTGCTATTAAATTAGTAGGTATGAATAGTACTAACTAAATTTATAAAATTAAATGGTTTACACATTTATAAAATAAATTAAATGGATATATATTTATTATAAATAAAATAATAATAATTTTAATGTAAAAGAAATGTTTTTTAAAAACTGTATTTTTCAAAGAAAACTGTTTCATCAATTCTTGCGTACTTATGATAAAATTATTTTTTGAAAAAATTATAAATTTTATTTGATAAAATGAAATTATTTTTTGAAATCAACATATAAAAATTATATTTTAATGATTTTTTTTATTTTTCTGAAAATTTTCATTTTTCGATGAATTGTGAAAAATACTAAATTTTACTAAAAACTGCCTTTTCATTTAAATTATTTACAAATTTAAATTATATTTTACTTTTTTATTCAAGTAAAATTATTTAAAATATATTATTATAAACAAAAATCATTTAAATTGAATAAATTTAAAATTTAATTTTTATATTAAAACCTTCTATACTTATGAGAATTTTCTCTTTGAAAACCTGCATTTTCATCACATCGGTGGGTAATATATTATCTCATAATTTCAAGATAATTTTTGACCAAAATGAATTGTGAAAATAATAAAAATCAATTACCGTGGTTAAGGTAGAAATGGGTTTACCCTAGGGTTAAACTAAGAAGATATGGGTTAAAATGACCTACCAACTTGTCAAAATATTATTTTATGGACATATTTACACCTTATCCTATCCGAAATTCAAATATAAGGTTATTTTGAATATGTTTTCATGTTAATCGATTTATAATTTTGGATTTTTTTGGGAAATTTTCATGTAATCTCCTAGAGGATTCCCCTTCCCCACTTAAAAAATGGTACTCTATCCCCTCATTTCATTACACCCATCAAGCCATTTATCTTAAAAAACCCTACCAAAATCTATCCCCAAAATCCTTATACATATTATATAGCTTTTATTCCACCTAAAAGACCATCGCTCGAGTCCATCCAAAGCAGGTTTCTCTTAGATAAGATAATTATCATAACAAAGGTCTTTTATTTTATTTATTCTTTTTCCACATTCAATTATGTATTAACACTTAAAATATAATAAAATAGGTATATAAAATATAATTAGATTTTATTATGTTCAGTTCATAATATTTATTCATCTCCACTTCCATCAAATGGGAAACAAAATCATTGATCGTTTGTACAATGAACTACCGCCTCGCAAATCGATGTCGTTCATTTTCCGTCACCACCTTTAAAGGATGTATATGATTACAGATTTACCAAATGTATTTGATATTTAAAATATTATTATACTTATATAACACTACTTGAATTTCAACATTTTGCGACGGGCTATTTGCGATGGGTGCCCGTCGCAAAAACCATTTTGTGAAGGGGTCCCATAGCAAATAGCCCGTTGCAGAAAATGGTGATGCAACAAGTATTTTTTGTGACAGGCCTGTCACAAATAGATGTATGATTAAATACATTATATATACAAGAACCTTTCGCGACCGGCCCATCGTAAAAAGTTTTTGCAACGGGACACCAGCCCGTCGCAAATAGCTTATATGTTTTAAACCTATCGCGACGGGCCCATCGCAACAAAGTTATTGCGATGGTAAATCAACCCATCGCAATTTTTTAAAAAAATATATATATAATCTATTTGCGATGAGACCCTGTCAAAAATACTTAATAAAAAAATAATATTAATATTATTAAAATAATAAAAAATAAAAAATATTAAAATTCTCAATATTTAAAAATAATTAATAAAATAAAAAAATAAAATAAAATTATGATTAATGAAAAAAATAATATTAATATTATTAAAATAATAAAAAATAAAAAATATTAAAATTCACAATATTCAGAAAAAAATTAAAAAATAATAAAATATTATTATTATTATTATTATTAGTAAATTAAAAAAACATTAAAAAATATAATAATAATAATAAATAATAAAATATAAAAAAATTATGCAATATTCACACCAATATAAAAGACAACAACTGTAAATAGTTCATATTACAACAAATGTTCAATTCAAATGTTTTTAACAGAACAAAAAAAATCACAAGAGGGATAGTCTTTTGGAGGAGTTAGAGAAGCTGGAGGAGATGAAGGGGGAAACTCCATCCTTAAACTACGATTCAGATGGCGGGTGTACTCCATCTGATCGTGTTGTTACTGCTGCCATCGACACATTTCCTCCTCATGCTGTTGCTGCTACTTCCATCGATGCATGTCCTCCTCATGCAGTTGTTGTTGCCACTACTACAATCGACGCATGTCCTCCTCATGTTGTTGCTACCACTACTAACACATCTCTTCCTACTGCTTATGCAAACTCTCTATAAGCTCAGTTTGAGCTCACAACTACTCTTGATACTATGAGCCAGAATATGATGTCTCTCTATGAGATCCTCTCGATCTAGATGCCGACATCACAGCAGTACCATAATAAGTCCCAGGAGTCAAATGAGATCTGATACCAACTACTCGGCCCTTCTCAAAGGCATACTGGGTCACATACATCCATGCCACCTCATCAAAATAGTGGGCACTAGTCTGATCAGCCATCTCAGCCTGACTCTTAGCCCATGTCTGAGAGAACACGGCCTCATATGACTCATTTAGTTTCAATTTGAAATTAAAATAGTGATAATATTATATGTAGTTAATTTTCAAATTGAAAAATAAATAATACTGACTACAATCTGACACTGATGATCACCTCTAATCTCTCTAGTGGCTGGATCTCTGTACATCCTCTGATAAATGTTGTACTCTGTAATATCAATATGATCAACTGCCTATATGAATATAAAATAAACTGTTTATATGTAATGATATATAAAATATTTAAAAAAAGATACTTACCAAATGCTCTCTATGCATACTAAATGTACGACTACCAACTCGATGTGTCGCCTCCTGTCTCGCCCGGTTTTGTCGGCCCAATAAAGATCTCCTCTGAAATCCACCACTCAATCAATGTTAACATAATCCATCCCAAACGTGAGATGAAATGTACTCTCGTCGGTGGGCTCTACATGACTCATAAAATACTATCTCTCCTGCTTTATTAATGGTTTTCCTTCTCAAATTGTGCAAAAAATGAAGGAAATGCTCACGCATGGACACCTCTCATGCCTCATGCATAGCAGCACGCATGCAATCATCGATGGGAAACCATAAACCCTACAAATAATTTATAATGTCAAATTATTAATGAAATAAATTTCTAAATAAATATTATTTATTTACGTACCAGCCAATGATTGAACATTCCAAGCCACACATCAATTGGAATCTGTTCCAATGTGATCCATGACTGAGGAAAATAATTGCACAAGATAGCTCTCTCCTATCCAATAGCTACATGCGCAAAACTATTAAAAAAGAACAAATAATCAAATAATTATTATATATATAAGTTAATGAAAGCTAACTAAAATACAAAGGTTATAATACCTCTGCGTGCGTGGATCGAAACCAATATGTAGACGCTAATCAGGGATAGGGCCAAGAATTATAAATCGTGTAAGACAACACCCCCTCCACATACCCCCTGAACTTCCAGTATCTTGAGGGTCAAATGATCTCAAATACTCCTCTCCAAAGATAGCTCTGCCTCCTCTAACCCATGAAGTAGATCAAGGTCCATCTGAAACACAAAATGATTGTTGTTAGCAGATAGTTGAAAATAACTATTCCATATAGATATATATATTAGTTATGATTATAATAAGCATTTAACTGTGTCAATGTTCAACTTCATCACCATCTTCACATATGATGATGTCAATGTCTTCATATTCATCATCAACATCATCAATATCCATATGAGTTTCAGTTTCATCATATCTTTCCATTTCAAATTCATTTGTAACATCATTAATATCATCGTCACCATCGCCCCTTAATTGTGGGGTGTCATCATCGATATTCATGCCTCTTTGTGAAAAGTATGGATTTTGAGTAGTCTCTTAAAATATTTCAATTCCTTGTATTTCATCGGAACCACATTCAGTTTGAGTACACTGATTTTCCCGATATTTCATTTTTATTATGCTCTAATAATCACTCAGGTCTCTTGAAGTAGCACATTACAATGTATAATATATTTGATGTGCCTATTGAGCCAGTAAAAATGGTTCATTTACTACAGGAAGAATTTTATATTTAATATCAATAATTCCATTAATCAGATGAACACACAAGCCTCTCTTAGTATCTAACCACCGATATTTAAACATTGTTATATAATTTTTCCATAGATAAAACAATTCAATAATTTTATACAGAATTCTATAAAAGTCAACTTTAATTTCTCTATGATGCGATCCTCTCAAGAAAACTCCACTATTCATTGTTTTTTTTATTCCCCATATGCACGTTTATGAAATTGAAAACCATTCAACACATATGCATTGTAAGATTTATCCATTTTGGATGGTGGGTTACTCAATATGCACAATCAGTTATCAATTTTATCAAATGTTGAGACACCTAAAAATTTTTAAAATAATTATAAATATAATAAATAATAAACTAAATTGATATATTAAACCATCAATAATTTATGTTACCAATTTTTGAAACCATTGAGAATTTTTTTTTCGGCATTATTCAAGAGCAGCTGTTGTAATTTGTGGAAGCTATTTCTTGATATTATTATCACATAACCTACAAATAAAATAATTTTACGTACTATAACATAAATTATAGAATAAGTGATAGAAGCACTCACAGTACAAATGATGTCATTTCTTCACAGTTGAACAGAACATATGTATGAGCTCTGTGATGTTAATCCTCTGAAATCCATAGTTCATGAACTCTACTAAATTCATGCTCTGGATAATTAAAAACGAATAATTTATTATCCATTTCATCATCAGTATTCTCCTCGTTCCATCCCATGTGTTTGTGTTTTGAGGGATATTCAGATTCAAAATAATGAGAGAAGAAAAAAAGCAATTTCCTCTTGAAAATAAGCTTCAGCAATTGAGCCTTCAACTGAGGCTTTGTTACTTACTCTTTTTTCAATTTATGCATTCATCTCTCGAATGGGTGCAACCATTGAAACTATACTGGACCTCTACATTTAGCTTCATGTAGAAAATATAATATTAGATGTTCCATTCAGTGAAGAAAAGTCGATGGGACGATTTTTTCCAGTTTACATATAATGACAACAACATCTTCTTCCAGCTTACTTAGTTCATCATAGTCTGTTGTCACCGCACAGATGTCTCAAAAAAATATGATATGTCTTATATCGAATCCAAAATCATAGAATTCAACAAACCTATGAATCTAATCGGCATAAGTCTTTCCATTATAACATGACAATCATGAATTTTTAATTTAGTAATATGACCATTCTTAACACATTTTCCCAAATTGGAATCATAGCCATCTGGAAGTCTCAAATCTGCAATCCATTGACAAAATAATAAGCAACTCTATTTGGACAGTGTATAAGCTGCTTTTGGATTCATTATCCTCTATGATCTGACATTTTGAAACAGTTCAAGTTCTGGTCATTTTCAAATTTGGGAAAGATCTAATTGTGCCTTTACATTATCCTTGGTCTTACCTAGTGTATCCAAAACTATATGAAATAAATTATCAAAATAGTTCTTCTCAATATGCATGACATACAACATGTGGAGGACCAACAAATCAGATCAATATGGAAGATCCCAAAAAATGCTCCATTTTATCCAATTATACTCTTTCCCAAAGCCATGAATTTTCTGTTGGTTTACTGTTGGCCCAAAAATAAAGGGAGGTAAAGAAAATACAATTGATTTTATCTTTGTTCCTGAGATCATTTTTGGAGGTTCATCCCTTTCAATTGTGCCTTTTCTGAAATGAGTCTTTTCCTCCAAAAAGGATGATTGGTTGGAAGAAATCTGCGATGACAATCAAAATAGAAAGGTTTTTTTTCATTGATGAGCATAAAGGGTTTGTTGTCTTTCATACAGTAAGGATATGATTTCATACCATGTGTACTTATGCCAGATAACTTGCCATATACTAGGAAGTCACTAATCGTCCCCATCAATAGAACTTTTAATATGAAATTTTGTTTCGCAGTAACATCATATGTATTAACACCATTACTACATAATAAATTTAACTCATAAATTAATGGTTTAAAATAAACATCAATATTCTTTTTAGAATGTCCTGGGATTAATAAGGTCAAAAAGATATAGGGATCCTTCATCAGCATCTATGAAGGTAAATTGTATGGTGTTATAAAGACATGCCAACATGAATACTGACTACCATAAGAACCAAACAGATAGAGACTGTTAGTAGAAAGACCCAATCGCACGTTTCAGGCTTCTAAAGCAAAAGATGGATGCAGTCGGTCAAAATGTTTCCATGAATCACCATCAGATGGATGATTCAAGATTTTATCGATTGAAATCCTGGTTTTGTGCCATGACATCATTGACGATGTGTTCTGTGTCATAAAAAAACACTGCAACCTTGGTGTAAGGGGGAAATATATCAACTCTTTCACAGGAATCAATCAAAGCTTCACTGGTTGAGCTTCTTTATACCTCGATTTTCCACATGTGGGACAACTACCCAATGATTCATTTTCACCAGAATATAAGATACGATCATTTTCACAAGCATGAATCTTCTGATAACTAAGGCCCAAATTATGAACTAACCTCTTACTCCTATAGTAATTTACAGGAAACACATTTCCTTGAGGTAAAATTTTTTTAACCAATGAAAATATCTGATCAAAATAGTTGTTTGACATTTAATTATCTGATTTAATAGCAATAAAATTTGTAATCGCTTCTAATTTTCTTATCATGCAACCCGGATATAATGCATCCTCAACAGACCACAACAACTCATAAAATTCATATGGTGCCAACTCAGGAGTTAAATCAATAGAATTCTGAGTTTTAGTTTGTTGAACAGATGAACCTGAAACATCATGTACTAAATTTATAAACTATGATGGATCTGGAATCAAGTTATTAGTATGTTATCTGGAATTTTGTTCATCGTTTTGATACCAAAAAACATAATCTGGTTGAAAACCAAACTGTAAGAGAAGTCCCCCAACCTTATCATATGTGTCAAACATTCTCAGAGAACATTTTTTAAAGGACACTTAATTGTGACTTCTAAAACAAATTCTAATTTTGATGATGCAAATGATAATAAAGCTTCAACACCCTTAATATATACCATATTTAAACCAGAACTGTTTGGATTTCTGTGATGATTTATCCAAGCACGATCATCTAATAATGACTATTGCCGACTTCCTTGTTCCATATTTTTCTATAAAAAATAAAATCATTACTTTTTTTAATAATTTAAAATTAGAAAAACACTATCCAAAAAAAGAAGATAAATAATTAAAACTACTTCTTAATAATTACCATTAATTATGAGCAACACAATTTCCAGTGGATTGACGGCTACTCTTTTGTCTGATGGCTCATTTACTTTCAACTTTCTCACACTGAAATCACAATGATGAATCTTCTTGGAGGTACACTTATTCATTCTCGTGCATATGAGAATACATAAGCGTACCTTTGAGTAAATTCTTCTTTGTGATTCCAGTGTGAAAAAGATGCAAGTAAATGAGCCGTCAAACAAAAGTGCCCCATTTTTGTCGATGAATCTTCTTCTTGAAACTTTCACCGCCTAAAAACATTATTAAAAATGTAGTCCTATGAATGCATAATCAAACTCTTGTATACGAGATTGGATATGCATACGTAGAAGCATACTTTTCATAATGTTTTGAGTCAGTGAGAGTTGAAAGGAGAAGAGTCATCAAGCAGAAGGAGTGTCGTCAATCCACTAAAAATTATGCCAAGTTATTACAATTTATTCCAATTTATTCCAATTGATTTTATTGCTAATTATTTTTAATTATTATTGATTATTTCTATTTATTTCTATTTATTTCTAATTATTGCTAATTATTGCTAATTCTTACTATTTATTGTTATTTATTGCTCTTTATTCCTATTTATTACTATTTATTCCTATTTATTTCTATTTATTACTATTTATTACTATTTATTACTATTTATTACTAATTATTACTAATTATTACTAATTATTGTTAATTATTAGTAATTATTACTAATTATTACTAATTATTACTAATTAATACTATTTATTACTAATTATTACTATTTATTACTAATTATTACTATTTATTACTATTTATTACTAATTATTACTCTTTATTACTAATTATTATTATTTAATACTATTTATTACTAATTATTACTAATTATTACTATTTATTACTATTTATTACAAATTATTTCTATTTATTACAAATTATTTCTATTTATTACTATTTATTACTATTTATTACTATTTATTACTAATTATTACTAATTATTAGTAATTATTACTATTTATTACTATTTATTAATAATTATTACTATTTATTACTATTTATAACTATTTATTAGTATTTATTAGTATTTATTACTATATATTAGTATTTATTGGTATTTATTGGTATTTATTACTATTTATTAGTATTTATTAATATTTATTACTATTTATGACTATTTATTAGTATTTATTACTATTTATTAGAATTTATTTCTATTTATTCGTATTTATTTCTATTTATTAGTATTTATTTCTATTTATTACCTTTTATTACTAATTATTACTATTTATTACTATTTATTAGTATTTTTTAGTATTTTTTTATTATTTATTAGTGTTTATTACTATTTATTACTATTTATATTAGTTTATTAGTAATTATTAGAATTTATTACTATTTATTAGTATTTATTTCTATCTATTAGTATTTATTTCTATTTATTACTATTTATTTCTACTTATTTCTATTTATTACTATTTATTAGTATTTATTACTATTTATTACTATTTATTACTATTTATTAATATTTATCAGTAATTATTACAAATTATTACTATTTATTACTAATTATTACTATTTATTAGTATTTATTACAATTTATTAATATTTATTACTATTTATTAGTATTTATTACTATTAATTGCTATTTATTACTATTAATTAGTATTTATTACTAATTATTAGTATTTATTACTAATTATTTCTATTTATTACTATTTATGGCTATTTATTACTATTTATTAGTATTTATTACTGTTTATTAGTATTTATTACTAATTATTACTAATTAATACTATTTATTACTAATTGTTAATATTTATTACTATTTTTTTCTAATTATTACTCTTTATTTCTAATTATTACTAATTAGTGTTAATTATTGTTAATTACTGCAAAATAAAACTACTAATTACTAATTACCGCTAATTATTTATATACATTACTAATTATCGTTAATAATTATTAATTATTACTAATTACTAAGAATTTGTACTAATAATTTAATTTTATTATTACAAATAAATACTGATGACAAAACAATTTAAATCTAACTTAATTACAACTAATCAAAAATAATTAAAATTAATATAAAAAATGGAAATAAATTCTAAATTAAATAAAACATAAATAGCATTAAACTTGATCTCTTATAATGGTAAGCGGCTTCACAACTTCTTCGTAAAAAAGCGAACTCTAAAAAAATTTCACTCTACAATTAGAGTTCATAGAAGTAGAGGAACAAGAAATTCAGGTGGAGAGAAGAAAACACGGAGGGGGTATATATATAGGTTATATTAGTTGCGACGAGACTATTAGTGACGGGAATCCCATCACTAATAGTACTTTTTGCGATGAGACCCATCGCAGATACCTTCAGTTGCATTAATTACCGTCGGTGGTTAAAAGGTTATTTATGACGGGTCTCATCGCAAAAAGTGACCTACCGACACACTTTTTGTGACGGGACAACATATCGTCGCAAATAGGTTTTTACCGCCGCCGGTTATTTGCGACGGGTCCCATCGTAAATACCCTTCGAGGGTCGAACTAGTTGCAACAGGTGATCCCCCCATTGCAACTAGTTCTTACCGCCTCTCGACATTTGCGACGGGCGGTGCCAACCCGTCGCAATTACCCTTTTGCGCGGTTTGGCGCACAAACCGCGCCAATCCGCGCATAAGTTTTTGTGACAAGGCGTCTATTCCCGTCACAAATAACCTCTTCAATGGACTATTTTCGATGAGATTTATTCCCGTCATATATAACCCATAGAAAATACGGTTTTTCTTGTAGTGTAATTTAAATATTCTATATACTTTTTTATGTTTCATTTTGTTTCAAATACGATAACGTCACTCATGTGTACAACGAACTACCCTCTCACAAAGTGATGTGATTCGTTTTTCACTTACACTTTACACGAAACAAAATAAGGATAAAATTAGTGAATATATGTGATATATACAAGATTATATTTATTCTATGAAATTAATGTCTCACTTAATTACTTACCATTTCACTCTTTAAGGGAATGGTATCATCGCTCCTGGGTACGTACGACCTACCATCTCGACGAAGCAATGTGATCCATTTTCCATTTCCAACTTTCATAAATGGATATAAAAATGTATATCACAATTAAATATGATATTTATAACATTATTATCATTTTTATATGATATATATATATATATATCCTATACACAAGAACCCAAACATTCCTGACAAAATGCCCATGAGAAAACACGGAAATTAACACTCGAAACAATGAAAATAATGAAATATTATTAACAAACTAATACTAAAATGTTATAATAGGATCATATATGATATTATAAATATGATTATGGTTCTTGGATAAATGATTAACTTTCTTAAAAACATTATACAAGAGGTACAAGCATGTATAAAGGAAATCAGACCTGAGTTATGAGTTTCTTATCTCACTTTTACTTCCATGATAATGTGCTAAATTCACCACTTATTTCCTTTGTGTGGTGTATATTTTGCCTCTTTGATATGTTATATCATGAATATATTAATCTTAATGGTATTTAAATTTTCATTTTATGTCATTCATTATATGTAGATTATGATTCATAAGTTACAAAAGTGGTAAGGGTTTATTTCATAATCTAATCATTATTTGGGATTGTTTATGTTTACCTTGGGGGAATTATTTAATATGTTTATCTTAAAATAAATCTATTTCTTTAACATATTATTATTCATGAAATTTTTAACATTTTACCACTCTTTTCTGTATAAAATTATTGAAAACATGTTTTTAAGAACATTTGACATCATTTCTCTCTTTGCACAAAACTACTTTTTCATCAAAACCCATGTTTTCTAAAAATGTTTTAAAGAATGTTTTTAACATTTTAAAAATGATTTATTGAAGAAATTTTTACCAATTTTTACTTTTAAATTTTTTTGAAAGGAATCATCATGTTATTTTCAAAATAATTCATGTTTGGATTTAACTAAAAATGTGAAAGGAATATTTGTTTTAATGTGTAATGCATGAACAAAATTTTCCACCATCATGACCAATCAATGTTTTTGTAACACCCCGCCCTTACCTCATTGTCTTGAGGAGGAAGTGAGGGTTATTAGCCTTAAGTGATGTTCCCAAGGTGCCAAAGGCTGGCAATAAATGTCGAGGGCTTCAAGATCAAATTAGGGAACGATTTTCCCTTAAGACAAAGTCAACCAAACCAACCATTAACCACCACTATATGATGCATGTTAATAAAACATTTCAACATTAATTACCAAAATACAACCAAATTATTCCACCATACACCCAAATCCAAAACAATAACACAATATCAGAGTACTACGCGGAAGACCAAACAACAAAGCACCACGTGACATGATACCACCACAGCTCTACACCAAGCTTCACCAAGATATCACAATGCACCACTAAAGGAGGGAGATGCCTTACCGTTTCCCACTTCACGATACACAACATCTCCAAAGACACCAACGTGCCAAAGGAGGGGGTGAGTACAACTACTCAGTAGGATTTCCCCAAACTACTTCCCTACACAGGCCACTAGGATAAAACCATTAGCACATTTATATAAAACAATTTATATAAAATAAACACAAGTACAACCATTTCCATAGGCCAAACATGCCCTTACCAAGCCATCACACCCAAATCAAGCAACCAAGGGAAAGCCAAATAAGCATTCCATAATCCATTTCATCATTTACATACTAGCACAACAATTTCCAACTTGCAAAGAATTTCACAACAAACAACCAAAATAGTGGGACTTCTGCCCAACCCATTCACCCATTCACAACTAGCGGTACTTCCCTACCACTACCCATATGGTGGTTCTTCCAATCACTATCCATCACCTTTTATAGTGAGACTTCCCACCCACTTCCACACAACATTTCAACCAATCACAACCAAGAATATAACCCATCAAGGTCACAACATCATGCAATCAAACAATTCCATTGCATGTCAATCCACTTCAATTAATCACCCATTTATTGAAAACCATTTTCCATACCAAACAACAATTCAATAAAACAACCTCTTTTTTGAAAACCATTTCCATCAATCATTTTCACAAATCAACCATAACATTCTATTTTAAAATCTCCATTTTAAAATCCACAACAATAGCATTTCACCATAAAACTCCCTTTTTCCCAGAAATCCCCAAAACATCACCCAAGGGATTTCCAACCAATTTCGCACAGCAAATCACAACTAATTTTAACAAATTAATTGTAAAAAATTACCACTAGTTCTAACCATGTGGAGTCTAGAGAGAAGACACCTACCTTTAGGGTTCCCAAGAAATCGACCCACAAGAAACGGCACCTCAAATCCGGCGAACGCACCACTGAAACCTCTCTTGATCGCTTTCCCTAGCATTCACAAGCCTTAAAATCAACATACAAGGCCACCCCAACCATATATCTACACACAACAAGTGTAGATCTAGGAAACCAAGAAAGAGGGGTGAGTGGATCTAGAGGAAAACACAAAGAACCCAAGAAGAGAGACCTACCTAGGAGAAACCGCTTTCAAACCGCCTTGAAACCTCTTTGAATTGCTTCCAAAATGAGTGGGAGAGACCCTACAACCCTTGAGAACTGAAAATCCTGAGTGAAGCTCGAGTGGGAGGAAATTTAGAGAGGAATTAGGCAAGCCTGAGTGAGCCCGGTTTTTAAAACCGTATTTTTAAGTGGTCACATGGTTAGCCCGTACGGTTTGGAAAACCGTGTGTTAACCGTGTACACGCTACTGCCTCGGGAGAAAGGGTCTGCACGGTTGCCTCACATGGTTTGGCAAACCGTGTGCAAGCCGTGTGAAGCCTACTATCCCCCCCTGCATGATTTCTTAGAGAATCCGCACAGTTTTCACTAACTGTTCTCAAACCATGCTCCCTAAGAAAATCCTCCAAACTCATTCAAAACCATTCCAAACTCTCCCAACCTCTTTCCAACTCATCCCATGCGCTTTAAACACATAAAATTTCATAAAAAAGGTTACATACATCAAACCGGGGTTACTATAGTTTTAATGTTTATTTTTCAGGTTTTACAAGTTTATTTTCAATAAAAAGTATTTTCAAAATGTTTTATTATTTTTTAAAAATGTTATTTTTAAAATACAAAGCTTATTTTTCCCAAATTTGTTTTTAAGAATATTTTGATGGTATTTCTATTCATCAACAACATAAAACCTCTATTATACTTATGATACACTAGGGATATATTATATTAATACCATTATTATTATTTATTTGGATGGTTTATGATCATTTTGACTGGGGATGTACAATTTTATTACCATTAACCATTTTACTCTAGATGGTTTATGATTATTTTTATTGATTGGGGTAAGTATTATAAATTTTTATGTTATTTTTTCAATATGAATGTTTATATTGATTATGTTTCACCCATTTAAAATGAGAATTGAATTATAATTATTAAGTGATGGGCTAGGACCACTAAATACCCTCAATGTGATTGGGTAGGTCTTCTGAGACAAACTAGAATGGGTTTTGGATGAGTCATTGCCCATTTATTTCAATGTATTGGCACAAGGACTCAACAATGTGTTTTAGATATCCATCATTATGAATTTCATCATTGTGAATTATGTTACTAATATTCCATGTAATTATTGTATTAGTTAGAATATCTATTGTTAAGTTTCAAGATCATGTGATTATTTATATGGAATTATTTGATAATCCTTCATTACTGTCATAATATTCTCATGTAATTGATTGAATGGAATGTGTTTTTGTTATTTAAAATTCCATATTGATTATGCCTTATTTATCTATATCTTCCTCTGTACTCTTACCCTTACTGAGCATACGAGCTCCCCCTTTCATAGGTTTTATTCTCCCCTAGATACTAGAAAGTGTTTTGATTGATATTCATGGATACATTATAAGGACTAATGTTGTTCTCAAAGAAAACACTTTTTATTTTTTATGTTTTCAATTATAATGAGAATTTAATGTATATAAATAGTTTACCAAGACTACTAAAATATTTGGTACTTCAAGATGCGATTCATTGTATCTTATTCTAATTTAATAAATTAGAAGTTGGATCTAATTTATTGGGGTTGGGGTTTCTAATTCTATACTATAGGGGAATTTAGAGATATGAGTGGATCCAGGTATAATATCTATTGAGAACTATACCTCATTATCTGGTTGAATTATGGGGAAATATTTGGTAAATACATCAATGTATTCCATAATAATGGTCATTTATTCTAGGTTGACACCTTCATTTGGATTAAAAATTTGGGAAAGGTATTATTCTTCACAGGGTATCAACACCCACACTGTTTAAAGATTTTCTATAGCAGATTCAAGATCTTCCTTACATTTTTACAGAAGCATGGGATGGTTTGGGATATGAAAATAGATTTAGTTATCCAAAAATTTGATGTGTGATATATATAATTAGAGCCAATACATGCCTAATATAGCTTTTAATACCACTAAGGTAAGGATTATGATATTCATTGGAAGAATCTTCCCACATACGCTAAGCAAAGAATATTCCAACACTTGGGTTTCCATGATCTCACCACTATGTGTTTTTATTGACATATCTATTTCAATGTATCAAGGATTCGTTTCAATAGTTATATCAAACTTTTAGGATATAAAGGAATGCATAAATATGGAATCAAATAGAAAAATTTCCATTATTGAGTGAATAGGTAGTGTACCTTGTATGACTTTATTTTAACACTCCACTTCAGTAGTAGTGATGGCATAATATTTCCCTTACTCCATTGAATTTTGTGGTTGCTGATGCTGATTACCCTTAAGGACTCATGGTTTAGTGTACTATCATACATAGTGCCCATGATCCCTATAATTGAATCATTTAACCATGGGTGGTGCATTAGGAGGTTATTTATTTTCCTATATCATGTTGGTTAGCTTCTTCATGTCTCTTTTATATTCATTAGCTTGGTGGTCTTCTCTATCTCACTTGAATAATTTCCTCATCCCTTTGAGGAAATTCTCATGACGCTTCTTCCCATATTTTTGACATGTGAGTGGTTGAATCCTATTTCTTCCTTTATCATTTCACCTACTAGCTTGAAACTCCATTATTCTCTTCTTATCTCCATAACCATTGGACCATTCTCCAAACTCTATATCTAATTTAAGATCACATAAAACTACCTCTTCATAACTCCCAAAGTCTCAAATAGTTAGAGCCCTTAGGAGGTGTGGTTTTGAATCACTAAAGAATATATTTCTATTGGTACATTATTGATAACAAAACCTAAGGTGTGTCTTGAAAGTCCAATAAAGTTTTCCTTGTAATCCATGACCGATTCACCCTCCTTTTACTTAATCTCTATGAATTCTCTCTCTATCTTTTTTTGAGAGTTAGACAGAAATAACTATTAAGAAATGTTTTCTTAACGTGTTCCCACTCCATCTCTCTCATTTAATCCTTCAACTTGGTATTCTTTATCAACTCCCACCATTGATTGGATTCTCCATCTAAATAATATTCATCCAGATTCACCTTCTCCTTGTCAGAATTGTGGATCACAGAAAAGATATTCTCCATTGAGTTAACCTACATTTCTACGAATAGTGGATCAAAAGACCACTTAATCTTGGTGTTTGTTTCTACTGTAACACCCTGAAATTACAAAATATGATCATTTTATTTGATAGAATATGCAACACACAACACTGAGCTTAAATAACCTATGAAATATATTTCTTTAAATTTAATATCTTCGATATCTTGCAAAATATGAAACCCCAAGTCTAAATGAACCATAATATAGTATACTGTTATAACCTATCCATTAAATTATAATATATGAACATTAATAACTAAATTATGGTTATATATTAATTATAAATAAAATAATAATAATTTAAAATAAGAAAAGTGTTTTCTGAAAAAATGTATTCTTTTCTTCTAAAAGACGATTTAGTCATGCTTTGAGCATATAATTTATAAATAAATTTTATCACTTATAAAAAATTTATTTGTTAAAATTAAATTAATTTAAAAAATCATAATATAAAAATTATAGTTGGGTGAATTTTTGATATTTTTATAAAATGTTTCATTTTTCGATGAATAATAAAAAATAATGTTTTTTATTTAAAATTTCTATTTCATTTAAATAATTCACAAGGTTAAATTACATTTTAAATTTGTTTTAAAGTAACATTGACTAAATTATATTAAAATTTAACTAATTTAGTTAATTTAAATCAATTTTATATTGATTTTTTTATATTAAAACCTTTTACACTTATTGTAATTTTTCTTTAGAAAGCCGCTTTTTCATTGTGTATGTGGGTATAATTTTAAATTGAATTCTTCCAATTCTATAAATTGAATTTGGAAAAATTTATTACATATTTTTAATCATAATAATTTATATTATCTAATAATATCAATAAATATTTTTTCCAAAATGAATAGTGAACACAGTAAAAATTGATTATCATGGTTAAGGTAAAATGGGATTATCTAGAGTTAAATAAAGAATATAAGGTTTAAAATGACCTAACAACTTATCAAAATATTATTCTATATATATTTTTTGACCTTATACATCAAAAATTATAATCTAACTTCATTTTGAAGAATTTTTCATTAGAATGAATTTATCATTTTTGGATTCTTTTGTGAAATTTCAAAGTAATTTTCAAGAAGTTCCCCTTTCCCCACTTATAAAAGGGAACTCACTCCATTCAATTCTTCACACATAATAAGACCTTTGAATCAACCAAATCCCAAAAAATCACTCCCCAATATCCAAAGACATATTTTAGAGCTGATGGTCTTCCCAAATTTTCAACCCTAGGGTTCTTAAGAGGAGATCTAAAGGAGGTTTCTCTTAGATAATCTAATTTTATTAACAAAGATCTTTCATTTTCTTTATTATTTTTACACCTTAAATTATCTCTTAAAAATTAAAATATAATAACACAATTATCTAACATATACTTAGATGTTATTATGTTGATTTAATAACACTTATTTTTTAATTTTATTATAGATAATCCCCCTTTTTAAGGGTTGAAGGGGAACCCGTACATGACCCATAGGCCCAAGGCACAAGGCCCGACATGACCCGTAGTACATGACCCGAAGGCCCAAAGGCATACCATGCCCAATACATGACCCGTAAGCCCAACCCACTAGAACTGCCCCTCCCCAACTTCTACATCATTGATTGCCTTTAGCTCTCCACCTGCATTGCTGATCAGCTAGCATTGCCCCGTAAAAAGATGCATGGTGCTTGGTCCTAATGGCGGTTTCCATACCCTCTCATTCTTCCAATCCGGTTAGCTCTGCCTCTGGTGACTGCTACTGGTGCTCTGATCCTCATCTGGGGCCTTCTCTGATCCTCAATTTATATGTAATATAATAAAGATAAATTTAATAAATATATTTGATATATATAAAAAAATATTTATTCTAGAAAACTAATCTATCACCTAATTTATTACCCTTTCACCAATTAAAAAATGATAACATCGCTCATGCATACGTACAACCTACCATCTCCACAAAGAGATGTGATACATTCTCTATGTTCAAATTTAAATAATGATTATAAAAATTTATATAATGAAAAAAATATATATTTTTAACATTAATATAATTATAATGATGATATAAATATATAATATTTATAATAATCAGATCTTTCATGAAAAAACATGCATGAGAAAACAAGGAAATTAAAATCCAAAACAATGAAAATAATGAAAGATTATTAACAAATGAGTGATAAGATGATATAAAAGGATAATATATGATATTAAAAATATGAATATGGTTCTTTTATAAGTTAATAACATGTTTAAAACCACTATACATTAGGTTAAATCATATTCAACCAAAAGAAAGCATGAGGTAAGGGATTTCATTTCAATTTACCTTCATTGAAGAATATTTTAATTTTATAAACCTAATTTATTTCATATGGTGTATTTCCCTTTACATGTATCATGAATAATTGATAATTCATGGTATTTTAATTTAAAATTTTAATTATTTCATATAGGTGTATTTTACTTAAAAATTACCCTATGGTATTGAATTTTATAACTCAGTTTCTTTTCATTAAGCTATATTAATTCTACAATTTATTTGATATTATAATATTTTGCGTATAATTTCTTTTGGTTATATTATATTTTATTTCCACTTATTTTGGGTGAATTTAAATTTGAAACACAAAATTTATTCATTTATTAATTATCTCACCATCATTATGATATTTGTAAGGGTTTATTTCACTATTTATACTTGAGTTTACATAGAAAAAAAATATGTGATCATTATCTAATAAACACATTTAATTTTATTCACTTATGGTTATTCATGTAGTGTTAAAATAATTGTATCATTTCCCACTATTTGGAAGTTAAAATTATTGAGAGAATGATATTAGAAAAATTTGACAACATTTATCTCTTTAGTTAGAAATCCTTTTTTCTTCTAAAATATTGTTTTCAAAAAAAATTCAAAAATGTTTTTAACATTATTCAGAATGATTTATTAAATATATTTTTACCCATATTTTACTTTTTAAAAAAATTAAAGTAATATTCATGCCATTTTCGAAAATAATTTCCATTTGTATTTTACCGAAAAATCGAAAGGAATCTTTTTTTAACATGTATGTCATGAATGTAATTTTCTTCCATAATGACCACTAAATGTTTTAAATATTACATTATATGTTTCAAAGGATATTTTAAAATAAAATTATTTTCAATTTCTTTTGTTAACTTTATGTTTTATAAGGTGATTTTCAAAATGAAAAGGATATTTTCCTCAAAAATATTTTTAAAGATATTTTTTTGGTATTTCTATTTTTCAATGACCGAAATGCTTTATTTTACATATAATCCACTGGGGATATATTATATTTATACCATAATTATTCTTTACATGGATTTGTTTTGATTATTTTGACCAAGTATAGTATTTTCATATACTTCATTGATTGATTTTATTATTCATTAACTTTCCCTTGAATTATTCACTTTCTTATGATCATTGGATATGGAATTTCCCCTAAATATCCATATTATTTATCATGTAAATTCTTATTTCAAAAATAATATATCATTTTATCATAAGGTGTTTTACTTTTAATGTTATTTGATTGATGAGGGAAAAATTGATAATCTGTACTCTTTCTTCAATGCAGATATTTAATGGTAATGAAAATTGTTCATGAACTAAATTTTTTATTTGATATATGAGGAATACTTTGGAAATATAGATATATATGGGACCTGATTATAGATATCCCCTCGATGAATTAGTAGTCTCATGAGATTAATTAGTTCTATAACCTTAGTTAAATGGGTTTATGGTATATACCTACCTATCAATTTTCAACTTCCTTAAAAAAGGCCTTAACAGTAGAGGTTTTCATGATGCTTGAGATCATGATATCCAATAATTAAGTATTTCCTTAATTGAGAATTAAATTATTATAATCTATGATATTTTCATAATGATATTATATCTTCATTTATTTCAGTCTCATTTGATTGATTAAATGACATGCGATTTTAGTTATTTACCATGTAATATTGATTATTCCTTATCCAGTTATGATAGTAATGTTATTGACTAAATGGTATGTTTTTTCACTTATTTACCATTACATATTGATTATTCAAGTCAAATTATTTAAATGTAATTTTTTAAGTTATTTACCTTACCATGTTGATTATACTTATTGATTCATGATAACTTTATTTTTTCTTAACCTTACAAAGAATTTGATATCACCCTTATTTTTTTTCCTTTCCCAAGAATCAGTGAAGTGTACTATGAATGATATAAAAGGATAAGGTAGATGGAATAATATTATTCTCTAAAAAATATTATATTAAAATTTTTGTTTTAAAATTTAATACGGGAATCATGTATATATCTATTTTACCAAGTCTATAAAAACAATAAAACCATCGGTATGTGATTCCTTGTATATTATGAAAATATAATAATGAAAGACACCAAATTTGGGTTTCTGAATTCAGGGTCATGAAAACCACATAAAATACTTGACATCCTGGGAAAAGAAAGAAGTTATATATGGTTTGAGTTATTAGTCATATCTTGAGATAACTAGGTAAGCATTATCATGAAATTTTTAACTTTTTCTCCCATGGATTTGGGGATGTCATTAAAACAATCACTACATAGTCCCTAACACAGGTTGTTGGTATGGTTTATCCTGGTTCCCACCATAAAATAAAATAGAAAAGGTTTGAACAAAATATAAGTCAACAACTAATGAATAAATAATTTATTATTTTTCGCAATTAACTCTAAACGCATATCTTATAGGATCCCTATGTTTAGCCTTTTTCTAAAACGATTCTTCCAGGATGTTTTACCTATATATAGACATGTAATTATGGTTTTCACTAATATTTTCTAATCCTAATTCCAAAATTAACTAAATGATATCTCTAATACCAACTATAGGGACCCAATTTTTCTTACATGACTATTGATTCATTTTTAAGTTAAACAATATAATGGAGATACAATCCAAGATACAAAGGATTATTATCTTGGGAAAATTAGACTCATAAATAAATTGTATATAATAAAAGTTAAACATTATTTAAATTCTTATTCTCTATCCTTATAAATATCTCATGACCTTCGTAGTACATATGTCACCTAAGGATATACATTAATGAAAGAGGTGATATAAAATCCTAGTAAAGAGAGGAATAAGGGAAATGAATCAATAAAACATGGGCGAGAATAATAATCATTATAATAACATCATAAGTATAGGATCATCATCATAATCATGAGGGAAACATTTGATAAAGTCATGGAATATGGCATATTCATAAAAATGAAACATCATGTTATATTTGTCAAATACCAAACACAATTGTGAACAAATATAGCATCATGTCCATAAATTACATATGTTCATAAATTATAACATCATCATTGTGAAAAAAATATCATAATGTTCACAAATAGTGCACATAATCTAATGAGATAAATCACGTTAACCAATGAATTGAATTACTATATAATTATGAGCCCACCCATCACATCATAAATAATAATAATCATTTATGCCACATAGAACATATAACAATCATATTCATGAAATAAATCATATAAAGGAATGGATTTTATAAATAATACTTTCATAAATAAACTTTGGGGGTCCCAAATTTAATAGTGGAAAATGTATCCAGCATAAGAATCATTATTCTTGAGTGAATAGGAAACAACTCAAGATGAGTAAAAGCTATGTTTTGGAAAGAAAAGTCATTTGAAAAAATATTTGTATTTAGATTAAAAAATAATTTTAGAAAGGAAGAAAATAAGTATATACCTAAAAATAAAAGTTAAGAATATTTAAAGGATATTTGAGGAATATTAGGGGAATATCCATACTAAAAATGAAAATAAAGATGGATAAACCAAAGAAATGGAGTTTGGTTTGAGAATCCCTTTACCTTAAATCCCACTTTTTTTCAACGCTTTTCCGCCTCCTGAATAATAAACATAAGATTATTAAAACATTGAAACAAAAGTGAATTGTTCATATTTTTTTAAATATTTATCAATTATAATCATTGTATTATATTTCTTAATTTTCTTGGTTAAATGGAATAGATTTTATATAATTTTTTCCTTAATAAATTTCCATTTTGCCTTGATTTCACTATTTTTTTCAATATAATTTATACTTTATTAATTCGAAAATCTTTAAATACATTAATTTATACATTTATATATTATAAAAAAATTTAGAATAACCATCCATAAGGGTTTTGATATGGAATAATTGAAAATTTCTTCGTTGATGGATAACCAACGTTATCGAGACATTTTATGAAGTGGAGGCACAGCATGTATAATATAATATTATATTAAAAATAACCTTTTTATAGTATATTAAAAATATCAAGATCATGTTAAAATAATGTATAATTTTTTTAATAAGGTTTTAATTAGAAAATATAAGGAGGGTATGGAATTTTAAAAGGAGAACAAAATAAAAGGATGAAATAATATTACCTCTTTCATGTAGTGGTTCCTTTTATAAGACCTTTAAATTCTTGAAAGATTAGAGTTTGATTACTCATGAAATTACCTAATAATGATAAGGTTATTTAGGTAGAGGAATTGGTATATTTTTTTTTTCTTAGGTAAGTTTTGGAGAATTTTCTTTCCAAGGGGAGGTATAGGGGGTGTTTATACATGGGGAGAGGGATATTTTTAGAATAAAATAATGAATAAATTTCTATATCCAAAGAAAACCCTGAAATAGTGATATTTTTTAGATTATAAACTATATTTTAATTAAATAACATGATTTAATACTTTTAATAACTTTATAATTCTAATTAATTAGTTTAATTAAAAGGAAATGTTAAAAAATGACAAAATATTATTTTAATGTAACACTTTAGATTTTAATCTATGGAAATTACTTTTTAGGATTGGAAATCATGTTTATTGTATTTTAATGAATCATTTATAAAATTTAAAAAACATTATTGAGCCTCAATTTTATAAATTTTTAAGTCATTTTTATACCACGAATGATGTAATTCAAGATACATTAGTTATAGAAAAAACTATATTTTTACTATTCACCTAAAAATTAATGTAGTTAAAAAAATTTCCAAAAATCACACATAGAAAATTTTGGTGTTCTGATTAAAAAATTGATATTAATTTTATCAAAAAAAATTCCAATATGGGCATTTCCAATTTTTAGTATGAAAAATATGATTTTTATGAAATACATTAAAATAAAATTTATTAAAAATGTGTAAATATTTTATTTTGGTTTTTAATCATGATATTTATTTTATGGAAATTTAATATTTATATTCACTTAAATTACTCATGATAAGTATTATTTATTTGAAATTTTATTATTTTTTGGTCAAATTACTATTCAAACGATCAAGTTATTATTCTCAATGGTTAGGTTATTATTCCTAATAGTCAAGTTACAATTCAAATGATCACATTACAATTATTATGGTCACATTAAATCATATAAATACTACTCAATTCCTTTATTCATTACTCACCTAAATTTATATAAATGTTTTATATTTCCATTTTCTAAAGTTTAGATTGGTTTACTAATATTTTATTTCTTTTCCATAATGTTGTTCATGAGAGGGATGATTATAAGTTATCAAGGTGATCCAAATTTTCTGATTATAGTTTTTTCTATTTTCTATTTTACACCTTATAATATTTTACATTTTAATGGGTTTATTCATTAACTAATGTAATAATTTTTATTGATGAGTTAAAGTGTTATTTGTTTCTCTATGTTCTCTATTTTTATAATACATATATAATATAATATAACACACATTTATTTATGAAAAAATCGTCATTTAAAAATTATGGGTCATTACATAGACTCTCATTATTTACGTATAATATCAATGAATATTTCTACAATTTGATCATCGGATAATTATTTTTTCTCCATGGGATTTTAAACTATTGATGATTTTCATCAACCTTTAATGCATTTGGGTAATTTTTTAACCTTCTAAGAAATCTAACACTTGATAAACATCCTTACAAATATCTTTCTTAGCCTCAAGAAGTTTTAAAGTTTTGAAATGTATAACTTGTTAATTTTTCCAAATTATGTTGTTTGTTCAACAAGAAAAACTTGACTATATGTATTTCTCTGAATAGAATAGAGAAACATATTTCTTACTCTAAAATTTAGCTAAAATTCATATTTCTCTTCAATAAAAAATGTATCAACTTATTTCTCTTGAATTTTATATGTTTTGATCAGTATAAGAAAGTTTTTTGACACCCATTTTGATAAAAAACATTTCTATATTATATCTACAGTACTCATAGTCATTACCATCAAATATAGATGATATATTTTTATTGATAATTTATAAACTAACAATGTGTATAACACATGTAATTAAAAAACATTTATCTACAACATTATTAGGTGTTGGTGAATATAGAATCAAATTATAATAAACTTAATAGAAATAAAAAGATGTAATACCAAGCTCAATCTCATATGTAAAGACCTAATCTAATACCAAATACTATCCCAGATTACTATGACATATAAACTAAAAAAGGGGTGATTTGTATTAAAACATACAACTTACAACCCCCCCCCCCCCTCAAGCATAAAAACTAATGGAAATAAAAATCTCTAATAAAACTACAAAACATAAACCCACAATATAATATAGTAGAATAAATAGTCATAATAGAAATTATCTTTTTCAAACTTATGTAAACTTTTTACAAAGAAAAACACACAATGTAAATTAATTAGAATAATCAATACATTAGGCATAATGTAAATTAACAAAAAAATGGGGTACTAATTTACCAATCAAGTACCTGATAAGGGGATATTATAAACAATATATTTACCCAACATAGAAGGGTAATCAAAAACTTGATTCAAGTTATCCTAGAATTTAACCTATTAAATGTTATATCTTATAATACCCTAGAATCCCTTAACTAAACCTATCAAAAGATATTAGTCTGCTTATACAAACAAAAATCTCAGTTATGTCTTACTACTGTAAGCCATTGATTAACCTGATCGATAGTAGATCTACTTCCACACACCGATTTTTTTTCTTTCTCCTTAGAATCCATCATTCTCACTAGATCATAGACTGAGTGAATATAAAAGATATTTTAAGAGTTTTAAAATAAAAACCAATCAATTAAAATATTAGCAGTAACACATAAGAAATCAAATATAATCAAAAGTGAGCTCACAATAACACACAGTTGTAGCCTTCAAGTGAATGAAATCTAAAAAAGTGTATATCATTCTTCTTCTCATCTAGCCCTTGAATATATAATACTATTTATAAGTAAACCTTCAATGGTCATATTATACAATCTTCATGATCATTTATAAATACGTAAAAATAACATTCTTAATCATATAATGAACCTAGTAACTCTTCATATCTTCCAATGAAGTTAGTTTTCACTTCTATAGTTCTTGTATAACTCATGAATGTGGTCTAGAATGACAACTCAGTCCTCCTTATTCTATGCTAAAGATCTATATAATTAAATTTACCAAAAATCTTGTCCTTTATTCCAAAATACTTAAAAAATCCATGTTTTTATCAATTAAATCATGATTATTGTGTGATTTTCAAAACTAAATATAAATTGAGTATATGGTTTAAAATATTCCACATGGATTGTGTCACCCCTTATAATTCTATATTGAAGAAAATATAAACACCTTACAAAATAAACAATATCTATCTGAATAATTTTTCATAGTGGGGATATGGGATACTTTAACCTCCATAATTTATGGAAATAGGTTAAACTCCATTGTTTAATTGATGATGCTTGAACATGAAAACCATAACATTTTTGAAAAAAATATCTTCCACTAGATATTGAGTTCCAAGAAATTCTAATTTCATAATGATTTACTCCACATTATCCATTATAAAATGGTAACAGATCTCAATATGTTTAATGTGATAGTGTTGAATGGTTCTACATTAACTCTATATAACTCTAATTTTCACACTAAATCATAATTAGTTTTACAACTTTTTCACCATGATCTTTTGATTACTGATTCATCCACATCAACTATGTATAATCCTTAGTAATTGAAATATATTCTACCTCTATTCTACCCAAGGATACACTTTCACTATTCTTACATATATATAGAAAACAATTTATTATGATGATGAAAGATCCATAAGTTATGTATTTTTTATCTTCAAAATCTATAATCCAAACTACATTTAAATAATACGTGAAAATCTACATTTTCGCCTTCTTTAAAAACCAAATCATAGTCTAGTTTTCATTATGTGTACCTCGTTATCCTCTTTACCACTGATAAATTTTATTACTTTATAAAAATATGAAACTTTTATTCCAAAAACATAGTATAGAAGATATTTGGAATTGTTTTTATGAGATATACTGGACTCCTAATATGTTTTTTATATAATTTTTAGTCAACTCCTTAACTATCCTCATGATTTATAAGTTTCATTTGAAACTACTATTGGAGTTGAAAATGGTTTTACGTCTTCTATTATAAACTTATTTAACACATTTTTGGTATATTTCACCCATTTGATTAATGTTTTTCCTTCATTTTTATATAAATTTATCCTAAAAAAATATGTTATATAAAAAAAATCCAATTATGAACACATAAATTGTGAAATCATGCCAAACAAATTCAGCTTGTTTTATAATATCCCAACCTTTTCTAGAGATGTATCATAATTTCTTTAGGTCCACTTTTTCCTTGTTTTGAGTATATCTTGTTTGGGTTTTATCTTGTGTGCATTTGGGTGAAATTTGGAAGTGTTTCGAGGGGTTTTGAGAAGTGCATAGTTGGTGCATGGTTTTCCCAAACCGTGTTCCCTACCCCATCAAACCATGCCACCTCAGAAAGAGGGGAATTTAATGTTTGGTGCATGGTTCTTCAAACTATTTCTCTTTTTAGTAGTAACTACGTGGCCCCATGGGAGGAGCCACATAGTTAAAAGTACGATTAGGGAAAACTGTGTACCCTATATAGGAAGTCATGCAGATGGAAAATTAAACCCCGAAAAATTCATTAAAAATTTCTTGAACCCCCATATTATATCCTAAAACACCCTAGCTCAACCCAAAATCTTTAAATTTGAATTTTAGAGGATCCTGGAAGAATTACAAGTCTTTCCAACCTCCTATTATTGATTAACCAAATATCCATTGACATATATTCACTTATTTCTAGAACATGATCTCTTCCCGATTGGTTTCCTCTCCCTATCCCATATTTCTCTAATTATTTAAAGGGATGTTTTCCTCCATTGGAAATAAATATAGATATAAGTTTTTTTAGATATAATCCATTTGATCTTAAATCTAGGTTTATGATCTAGATATCATTCTTCATCGTGATCTTGGTTCTTCCGCTTTAATTGGGGAATTTATGTTTGCATGTGTCGATCAACAATATTGAGGTAGGTGGTATAAATTGAAAATTATAGTCTTGATTTAATTAAATTTATGTAATTATGAAATTTAAATTTCTATTATTGGAAAACTGCACCTGACATTGAATTGATTAAATTAACTGCCATGCGATAATGAAATGGGTTGAATTTAGGGAAATTGAAATTGGTATACTAAGGTTAATTAATTGGATAATTAATTAAGTTAATGATTTTATCATGGAAATTTATATAATATTGGGATGGTTTAATTAGTTAATCTTTAAGATATGGAATTGATTTAATAATGGGAATTATGGGATTGTTGGATTATCTAAATAGGGGTTAATTTTTTATATGACTAAATGTTGATAAATGGATTGATGCTGAATTTTTTCATATAATTTTCATGTGAATAAAGTGATTAAAATATTTTAAATTGATAATGGTATACCATGATGTGGTATATTGATAAGATGTTAAATGTTGATTAACCTTGTTAAATGTGATATATGTGAAATGTGTGATTATTTGATAAATTAGTTGTGGGATATAGACTGATTCTTTAAATAACCATGGGGTGCAAGACATTTTGTTCTAGACCCAAAATACATGCATGTGGTATTGATTATAGGACACAACCTGATGCTTCAAAATTCCACTTGTGTGATGCATGTGATAATGAGTGTGGGACATAAATTGTTATTTCAAAATCCAACTTGTTTGATTTCTTGATAAGAAGGTTGTGGTACAAAGACTAATGAATCAAATACCCACGAGGTCCCAGCCATAGAATTCTAGTACCAAAATGTTTAAATTGGACTATTTTTTCAATTAACTATGTTATGAATTAAAATTAAATAGATAATTAAAGACCATGTGATAATGAATTTTGAATCCCTATGTGATATGGTTCATACTCTAGCATGGGCCAAAGCAGGTATTGGTGGTTCAAGTGTCATCATGAACCTAGGTAAACTATGTGGTTAATTAAAGAATAATAAAATGAAATAATTATTTACTTTATGCATTATGAATAATTCTTTATACAACTTCATACACTGTTATTGACTAGATATTAATTTTGATGTCGTTGCTGATGACCTATTGAGTTGTACTCATACGCTACTTGGGTTTCATGATCGGTGCCCAAATAGACTTTATGTTCATAGTATAGGATAAAGGAAAGAGACTTATTTTAGATGAATGATATGGTATGGGGCATGGATAAGGGAACTAGACATGGTATCAGATCCCTCTTGGGGGTTGTTAGTGTCTTTTTTGGAGTTTTCATTAGAAACTTAACACTTATTTTGACATGGAATATCTATTGTTTAGTTTGGATATTATTTTTATAAGGACCCGACCTTAAACATTACATAATCCTGAATTAAGTTAATGATTCACATAGAGGATCTTTTCAAGTTTAGAGCTTTAGAGAATTAGGTATAACATATACATAACAACTTGAATATTACATGTAGACACTTCTACATAGTATCCATTTTTTAAAAAATAAAACATCTTTAAAAAAACGATACATGTCTAGTTCCATGTTTTAGACAGCATGACTTTTCCTTGATCCCAACCTTTACTGTATTCATCTTTAATTCCTGTAAAAAACATTTCAGAAAAACTTGGGATGAGAAAAAAAAGCTCAGTAAGGGTTATAAAACAAGGAAAGAAATCATTAGTCCATTAATACATACAAGTAAATGAAATCATAATTTTCAATCTCTAACATAACATACAAGATCATAAGATTCATGAATAACAAATGGAAATCATAAATCATAAAGTTAACTTGTGGCATCCATAACATACTTACGTTATAGCTTTCATAACTATGTAGGGAGTTACATTTGGAATAACCATCACAGTATATTCCCTAAATCTCATAGGATAAACATTAAAGTTTACCTCTGTCACATTACCCAATGCATTGGAGAGCTATCTCGGGCTCACTCACCCTAGGTTTATCATAGAACCACTTGTATACGTAAACAATGCCCAAGAACCATAACATATTCATAACACATAAAACAAACAAAAAGGAAAGATAACATTTACACATTTTAATCACAATATATCATTTAAATATATTGACATAAAAAATCCATTATCAAAACCATTTTTTATAGCAAAATATGTAAAAGAGTATATGGTATTTATCTTTCTTTTTAAAAAAATTACGACATGTTAAGGAATCCAAATATCAAAAAATGCTCGCGGTGGCGTAAAGGTCATTCTCACCACATACATTAAAAAAGAAACATTCCTTTTTTGTCATTTATTAAAACAATACGTATAAAAAATATTCCCTTTGAATGAATTGAAAATTCAAAGTGGTTTATACACCATATAAAAGAAAGTCGTGTATAAAACAAAATATGCTTCAATGAAAAGAGATTGAGACGAAGTCCCTTACCTCATATCCGATTTGACTTGTTCATTCTTTAATATCATGAATAATAAAATAAAGTTAATTCATACTTGATTAAGAACCTTTTTAAATTTTATTATTCTTTTTATATAACTTATTTTATGTAATCATTTTAGTTGATAACGGTTGTTTTGTCGATATTTGGTACTTGAGTCAAAAAAGAACTTCTTATAATTACAAGTTGTTCATGTGGTCAAAATTCCATTATATCCAGAATGATATCCATGATTTAGATATCATATATATCATATATATCCATTATATATATATATATATATATATTTATTTATTTATAATATTACATAACATTTGGAGGTAAGAAATGAAATGCATCGTTCATGGAGACAGTAAGTCATACGTACGTATGAACGCTAATTTTATTTCTATTTCATATTTAATGGAATGAAAACATAATGATACATAGTTATATTATAATTATAGTATAATATAATATATATAATTCGAGTAACTACATCCTTTATATGTTCCATGTATGGAATGAACGATTCATATCACTTTGAGGGGGCGGTAGTCCGTACTTCCTCAAATGAAATTATCGCGTTTACCCATTATGGAAACCATAAAGGTATGTTATAAATGAAAAATACAGAAGTATAGAGACAATATAAATATAATATATATCACATATAAATACAGTTCCATCATAATGGGTGCCATGAGAGGCGGTTGGAGATATTTGAACAATCATCGTTTTGTGAGGTAGTAGTTCGATGTCCACAAAAACAGTATGTTCGTATCCATTAGATAGATGTGTGTGGAATTTTAGTTTGAATACTTCGCATAAAAACAATCTAGTATATTGATAATACTGGTGTTTTTATAAAATAAAGGAATAAATAGAGTTTATGGGGTTGTATAAGTAAAATAAAAGAAAATAACTTAAGAGAAGACGTTACCTTTAAATTTGGTATCTCCTTTTGGTTTGAACCAGAAATATTACTTCAATCGCCTTATACCTAAGGGAAGGATTATATGAGTAAGATAGGGATTTAGGGATATTAATTGGTTATAGTTTTGATGATACAAGGGGCTTTAGAGGTGTGATTAATGGGTTGGAGGTGATGGCTTTTTATAAGGGGGATGAGGGACTCTTTAGGAAGGTTTGAAAATATTATTTTATTATATAATGATTTTCGCTTTATAAAAGTCAAAAAGTTATTTAATTCTAATATAAGGTGTATATAAGTCTAAATAAAATTATCCAATAATAATTGGACAGGTTTTGGATATTTGTTTTAAATTTTATAATCTCATTTAATTAATTCATTCATTAATAAGGTAATCACGGCATCATCATTGTGTCATAAATAATTTTATTTATTTGATTTCTAAAAATTCTAAATAAAATACCATGATGTAAGAAATAGTTTTATATTTCAAATTAATATTTATAGTCAAATAGATAACTTATATAACCCCATGTAAAAATTGATTTACTAAAAGATATATGTTTATGTCATTTTTGTCTTTACTTTAAATTAATTAATATAAAGCATCATTGTCACTCTTAAGTGGATCCATGGGGTCCCAAAATTGACCCAAGGATTCCCATGGTCTAACATGTATCAACCAATAGGACTATGACACATTTTAAAGTAATTTAATATTATTATAATAATATTTTTTACCCTTATTTACCAGATTTACCCTCTAACCATGATAGATAAAATATTTTCTGAAGTAAATATTCACAATGCCTAAAAATAAAAGTTACCAATTTATGCAATTTTTTCCTCCTAATTCCAAATATGGAATCAAATTTTCCAAATTCTAAACACATAAGTGGTATAAATTAATTTAAAATTAATTCCTTTGTCAAAACAAAAAACATGATTTTTTAGAAATAATAACTATCAAAATATTGACACTTGTTTATGTAAACTTTCAAAGTAAAATTACTTAAAATGACCAAAATTGGATTAAATTTTAAAAATAAAATCTAATTACATTTTAAAAATAATTAAAAAGATAGTCTAACCATATAAATAAATTAGATTAAAAGGCAGTTTTGAATTAAAATACAGTATTTTTCACTATTCATTAAAAAAATGAACATTATCAGAAAAATACCAAAATTTCATCTAAAGTAAATTTGTATGTTATGATTATAAATAAAAAATATTATTTTTTCAAATAGAACATATAAAAGTGACAAAAACTATATTTAAAAAGGTTCTCCATCAAAAGGCGGTAAATCGACATTTTAAAGAATATTAGAGTGTTTATGATTACAATTAGATTCATTCACATTTTAAGCTTCCAAATTTTATTGGATAAATGTAAAAACATTTAATAAACTCGTATAATCATATTTTAGTTTTTTCTATTCATTCCCTCCAATACAACGTCTAGACGTTAACTACCATTTAAAATAATATTATATTGTTATTTTTCAGTATGACTCAGCCTTGTGTGAAACATTAGATATAAGAGAAACTAATTGTTTCATGTCGGGTAAACCGTCAAAAATAACATCCCCTTTTAAGTAAAATTAATATTTAATTCTCAAATATTAATAAATATGAAAATTTCATATTCTTTATTTACCTGGGATGTTATAGTTTTTCCTGTTCTAGTTCACTATGTATTACTGGTTTTTTTGGTTATCTTATTATTTCTGATTGTTGGTTATTGTCTATTGATGATTAATTAGTTATTTCTATTGTTAGGATTCTTTAATAAAGTGGTTATATTTTTCCTATGTTGATATATTATATGCTGACTACTATTTGGCAGTCTCTGGAATATGGGGAGGCACTCTTGAGGTCATGTGAACAAACAGCTCGGGGCACCCATATGTGGCACCTGGGTCAGGATGTTACAAAGTGGTATTAGAGAAGGTTTATTTTATTTTATTTTGTCTTACTATTTGGGAATGGTATATAAGAGACTAAGAAGAGTCAGACCTTGGTTAAGATATCATGCATGGGAGTTGCTAACTCATGTATTAGGGTAAAATCCAAGTACCCTTGGTGGGATTATTGTTATTGATGTACATTGTTATAGTTAAATGTTATTTCACCTTGAGTGATGCACTTGTTCTGTGATGTTATTAATTTCAAAGTTTTCTAAGATTTAAATCATGTCCGTGTATGGCATGAGAGTTGAGTATGAATGTATAATTCTAGGAAATCAAGATTTATTGTGACGTGCATCATTTTAGGAATGCATGAGAAAAATTGGTTTTTTGGTATGTTTTTGGTTTTGAAATGTTTTTCATTTCTTGTGTAATTAAACTGAAAATGTGTCTAATATAAAATTTATAACTGTAAATGGGGAAAATTTTTGATGAATGGCTTTCTAATAAGATACTTTAATAATGAAAATATTTTTACCATTTTTTAACTTAGAACTATATGAGATATGATTAAGGGTATTGATAACACCTCAGTTTTGACCATGTGGTGGGTTTTTTGGGACGATTTGTTATGGATTTATGTGAATCCTTGTAAATTTTTTATTGTTGTGAATGTGTTCTAAGATATGTGTTTGACATTGAAGAGTTATGCCTCCAGGAAGATTCTTTTTGATAGGATGACAAGAGGACATGGAAGGAAATGAGCCTCCAGTTGTGGAACCTGAGGCACCAATAGTGTTGAGTGAGGGAGACAGAGAGAAGATCCATGAGAACCATTCTTGCTTCATGTAGTTCATGGAAAGATACCCAAAGTGGATTATGAAAATCATGTCTGATCTGACTCGGAAGTTTCAGTTCATCAAACTTTTATTTTCACCGAAGAGGGAGGACTTGAGGTATCTGAGTTATGGATTGACTCTATCTAGATGATTCTTGACCACTTTGAGATGCTTGTTGAGAATAGAGTCAAGTTGGATACTTACATTTTTCAGGGTCAAGAAAATCATTGCTGGGAAATCTAGGCTTAGGATGGAAAGATAGAGAATATGGAGTGGAAAGAATTTTTGGAGAAGTTCTTAGAGAACTTTTACCCTGAGATGCTCAGGAAAGAGAGGGAAGCTGAGTTCATGATTTTGAATCAGGGGAGTTTGTATGTGATGGACTATGTTGGATGCTTCATAGATTTTTAATGCTTTTCTCTAGTGTTTGTATGAGATGTGGCTACTGTGGAAAAACAGTTTCAAGATGGGGTTAAATGTGATACTAAGTCCCAAGTGAATATCTTTCAACTAAAATAGTTTTCTAAAGTGGTAAATCAGGATCTCATTTCTAAGGGGAACCTGAAGAAGGCTTCCAGTGGAGGAAAGGTTGTTTATACTAGATGATTAGCAGGTACATCTTCTAAAAGTAGGAATCATTTCTATAATAATTATATCTAGGGTAATATAAAGAAGAGTGCCTAGGGTTAAGGTTCAGTCATATAGGACCTTACCTGAGTGACATTTCACCAGTGAGGTAGGTCGGTTCACATTCATAGACATTGTCCCCTACAATCGATAGAGTGTCGATCCTACAGAAGGATGGGAAATATACATAGGTTTTGTAGTTATCCATGACATATGGGTAATGATGGAGCTTCTAGGAAGAACCAGAGTACTGGAAGGGGGTCTCCTACCCCATACCAGTTTGGAATTTATTGTTCTACTAGATGTAGTAGTAGAGGTAGTAGACATGGTACTTCTGGGAAAGAGTGCTCATATCAATAGAGTGTTTCAGCTCAAGAGACCTAGACTACATCACAAGGAAGAGGGGAAGGACTGTTTCATGTAGTTTAGCCTACAATTATGTATAGAGAGGCTAGAACATCGATAGATAGATGTGCCATTGTTATAGATTCTATACTTTATAGGGCCTTATTTAATACTAGTAACTCTCATTATTTTATATCAACACAACTTGTGAATATTTTGAGCCTGGAGGTGGAGTTTATGAGTGGGTTTATGATTATAGATACACCCTTGGGATTGTGTTCAAGAGACATTTATTTGTTCAAAGGATGTTCTCTCAAGGTTGGGGAGTATCATTTTAGTTGGGATCTTTACATCCTAGAAATTTTAGCCTTTAATCTAATTATGTGTATGGAATGGTTGGTATCATACCATTCCCACATATATTGTTACCACTAGAGAGTGGATTTTACATATCTTAAGGGTAAAAATTATGTACACCATGGAGAATGGGATATCAAGGTTGTCTATGCAAGGAAATTTCATCTGTAACTAGGGAATCTCATCGCTCAAGTTTTAAGTCTGTTTCTAGATGATGGGGGTGTGAAACATAATGGCATTTACACCCATAGTGTATTGGTTCTAAAATGTGTTTCCTATGAACTTCTCAGTGATACCTCCCATCAGAGATGTAGAATTTATGATTGAGATCATTCTGGGTTGTGAGCTAGTTTCTATTCCACATTACAAAATGGAACCAACAAATCTTCAAGAGCTCAAGACATAACTAGAAGAGTTGATGGATAAGGGATTTATCCAACTGAGTACATCATCTTGGGGATCTATAGTCTTGTTTTCTAAGAAGAATGATGGGAGTTTTCACTTGTGTGTTGATAAAAAAAATGTTGAACCAGATGACTATGAATAACTGGTATCCTCTTCTATATATCGATGATCTATTCAACAAATTTAGGGGATCTTGTGTTTTCTCCATAACAAACTTGAGATCTGGGTATCATCAATTGAGAGTATGACCTTATAACATACCTAGGATTACTTTTAGAAGCATTTATGGACAATATGATTTCTTCTTAATTTTTTATTGTTTAATTAATGCTCCAACAATATTTGTGGCCTTGATGAAAATAATCTTCCACTCATACCTAAACTAGTTTGTGGTTGTGTTTTTGGATGATATCTTGGTGTACTCTAAGACTTATGATGATCATGCCCAACATCTTGAAATCATCATAATTACACTGAGATAACATTAATTATATTTTAAGCTATCTAAGTGTCAATTTTGGATTGATCGAGTACAATTCTTGGGTTACATCATCTCCTAGGAAGGTGTGTTAGTGGACCAAAAGAAGATGCATGCAGTTTTTTCTTGGGAGTAATCCAAGAATGTTTTTGATATCCAAAATTTTATAGGATGAGAGGGTTATTATAAGATGTTCATCCCATAATTTTTACATTTTCAACACCATTTTTTGGTTTAAACAAGAAGGGGATAAGGTATGAATGGTATGGAGCATCTGAGGATTCTTTCTAGGAGCTAAATAAGTATTTGACTACTACACAAATATTCATACTACCCAAGCCAGGTGAGGAGTATATAGTATTTTGTGGTGCTTTTGGGATAGGTCTTGGATCAATGTTGATGTAGGGAGATCCATTTGTGGTGTATGGGTCATGGTAGTTGAGGCCACATTAACATAACTACCCTACGCATGATCTCAAGCTACCTACAGTGGGTTTTGATTGGACGTGTTGGAAAAATTATCTATTAGGAGAGAAATTTACTATATATAATGATCAAAATATATTAAATAATATCTTTTCATAATGATATTTTAATCTCTAGTAGTAGTGGGGCATTGATTATATGAATTAATTTGATATTGAGTTAACATATACACCCAGAAAGATAAATAGTGTTGTTGATGCTCTGAGCAGGAAAACACAGACTCTAGGAGTTCAAGAGTCTAGATATGAGTGGAAGATAATGAATTTATTGGCTGAGATGCATGTTCTAGTTCAGGAGTTCCAGTAGTATATGGATCTCGCATTAGTTTTAGTCGATTAAATACTTTTGATCCAGATTAGGAAGTGGAAGTATGAGGATCTAGAATATTTGGACTTGAGGGAAAACCTTGAAGGCGATGACCTACCTTCAGATTGGACCATAGATAAGGGTGAGATAATCTGTGTTAAGAATTAGGTTATTATTCTTATGAGTATTTAGGAGGAGCTAATGCATTAATTTCATGCCTCAAAGTTTGTGGTACATCTGGGTTTTACCAAAATGTATTGTGACCTACGTCGATAGTATTGGTAGATGAGAATGAAATAGGATATTGTAGTGTTTGTGAAATGATTCTACACCTGTCAACAGGTGAATGCTGAGCATCAATGAACTTGTCGTTTACTGAATCCATTTCCCATTTCAAAATGGAAGTGGGGATACATTACCATATACTTTTTGGTGGGTATCCCAAGGACTCCTCAAAAGAATGTTGTTATTGGGGTGGTTGTGGACCAACTAATAAAAGTAGGACATTTCTTTCCTATACGGTAGACCTTCTCAGTGGATTAATTTAAATATATGTACATTCAAGAGATAGTTCTTCTGCATGGGGTTCCATGGAGTATAGTTTCAGACTGTGACTCATGTTTTACTTTGTGCCTCTGGAAGGCGTTGTATAAGGCACTTGGCACACAGGTTTTACTAAGTGTGATATTCCACCCACAGACAGATGATTAGTCAGAGTGTACTATTCATGTTCTTGAGGATATTCTATGAGTATATATTATTGAATTCAATGGTTATTAAGAGAATAACATAGAGCTCACTTATTTCTCCCATAATAATAGTTTTTAACTGACTATTCCTATGACACCATATGAGTCACTTTATAGTAGTCCATGCAGATCACCTTTATGTTGGATAGAGGCAAGCGAGTCAGATCTTTTAGGAATGAGTCTTATATAAGAGGTGTTATAGTTGGTTCATAAGATTTGGAAGCATGTGGATACAGCTCAAATTAGACATAATTCATATGCTGATAGACATCGATGACCCCTTGAGTTTACAATGGGTGATTTTATTTCCCTTAGGGTGTCACCTAGATTGGGTCACTACAGGCTTTGAAGATACTGAATGTAGATGCCCAGGTTTGTTGGACTGTTTGAGGTTGTGAAGAGAATTAGGTCAGTAGAATACCAATTTTCTCTTAAAAATAGTTATAATACTTTTAATGATGTCTTTCATGTGTCACAACTTTGGCGGTATCACCCTGACCCTTCTCATTTGATCGATGTGGATAATTTTGAGCCTGAGACTGATGCGTCCATTCAGGAGTGTATGATACGTGTGTTGGATCATTGATAGAAACTATTCTAGGGAAAGATTGTGCCGATAGTTCATGTATTGTGAAAACATGGACTTGTTCAGGAGTAAACTTGGGGGAGAGAAGTAGATATGTGAGCTCAATGGCCCAAAATTTTTACCTTATAATCTTTGAGATGTTTGGCAGCACAACTTGAGGATGGGCTGTTATAAGTTGGAGACATTGTAAGATCATGGAATTTTTTGGTTATGTCTCGAGGTTTCTTCTAGGTACTCATTTTTCTTTTTTTAAGTATATCTTATTTGGGTTTTATCTTGGATATTTTTTGGTGAAATTTGGATGTTTTTTGAGGGGTTTTGGGAAGTGCATGGTTGGTGACCAATTTCCACAAACTGTGTACCCATCCCCAAAAAATAATGTCACCCTAGGTAGATAGGGATTTCATGGTTGGCTCATAAATTTTCAAACAGTTTACCCTTACAGTAGTAACTGTGCGGCCCCTTGGGAAAAGGTTCACGGTTAAGGAAAACCATGTGCCCTATACAGGAAACCACGTGCATGGAAAATTAAAGCCCTAAAAGTTCATTAAAATTTTCCCGAACCCACGTATTATATCTTGAAACACCTTAACTCAAACCTAAATATTTTTCTTCAAATTCTATAGGAACCCAGATGAATTCCATGGCTTTATAACCTCTATTCCTAATGAATCAAAGATCTATTGGTAGTTCTGTACCTATTTTTGGTATGTGATCTCTTCTCTATTGGTTTCCTTTCTCTATACCATATTTTTCTCATCCTTTAAAGGGATGTTTTTCTCTATTTGTAATGAACCTATATCTATGTTTTTATTGATATAATTCATTTGATCTTGGATCTTGGTTTTAGATCTATATCTCGTTCTTCATCATGATCTTGGTTGTTCCACTTCAATTGGGGAATTTCCATTGACAAGCATCCATCAATGATCTTGAGGTAGGTGGTATAAATTTCAAATCCCATAGTATTGATTTAATTACTTTTATGTAATTTTAAATTTTAAATTTCCATGATTGGAAAATGTCACCTGAAATTTAATTGATTAAATTTAACCGCCATGCGATAATGAAATGGGTTTAATTTTTGGTAATTGGAATTGGTGGAATTGGGTTAGTTAATTGGTTAATTAATTAATGGAATGATTTGATTATTTAAATTTATGGGATATTGAGATTTTTTAATTAGTTAATTGTTGAGATATGGAATTAATTTAATAATGTGAATTATAGGATTTTTGGATTAACTAAATAGAGGTTAATTATTTATATGACTAAATGTTGATAAATGGATTAATGGTGAATGTGTTCATATTATTTCTATGAAATTAAAGTGATGAAATTTGTATAAATTAATAATGGTATAACACGATAGGTTATTTTGATAATAGGGCTAATGTTTATTAACATTGTTAAATATGATATATGTGTAATGTGCGATTATTTGATAAATGAGATGTGGGACACATAATGATGCTTCAAATACCCACAGGGTGCTAGACATGGAGTTCTATACCCAAAATTCATGCATATGATAATGAGTGTGGTACATGAACTGATGATTCAAAAACTCACTTGTGTGATGAATGTGATAATGAGTGTGGGACATAGACCGCTGCTTCAAAATTCCACTGGTGTGGTTGCTTAATAAACAGGTTGTGCGACACAGACTGATACTTTAACTACCCATAGGTTCCTAGCCATTGCATTCTAGGGACAATTTTTTTGTATTACACTATGGTTTCAATTATCCGTGTTAGGAATTAAAATTAAATGGATAATTAAAGACCATGTGATAATGAATTTTGAATCCCTGTGTGATATGGTCCAGGCTCTAACATGGGCCGAAGCAGGTATTGGTGGTTCAAGTGTCATTGTGAACCCATGTGAACTATACAGTCAATTAAATAATAATAAACTGTGATTAATTTTTACTTTATGCATTGTACTTTATTTTTTATACAATTTCATACACTTTTATTGACTAAATATTGTTTTATAATCTCTTTATGGTGGCTTATTGAGTTATACTCACACCTTACTCAGGCCGCCTGGACAGTACCCGAATAAAATTTATATTCACAATATTGGATAAGGTAAATAGCCCTATTTTAGATGGATGATATGGGATAGAGCATGGATGAGGGGATTCGACTTGGTACTGGGACCCTCTTGGGGGTTGTAAGTGTATTTTTTTGAGTTTTCCTTAGACACTTAACACTTATTATGACATGGAATATCTACTGTTTAGTTTGGATGTTGTTTTTCCTATTCTAGTTCATCATTTATTATTGGTCTATTTTGGTTATGGTATTATTTTTTGTTGTTTGTTATTGTATTTTGATTATCTATTGGTTATTTACACTATTATGATGCTTTGATAAAGAGGGTATAGTCTTCCCATGTTGATATATAAGACCCTAACTACTAGTCAGTAGCCTCTGGTGTACAGGGAGGCACACTTGAGGTCATGTGATCAATCATCTTGGGGCATGGGTATGTGGCACCCAGGTCGAGACGTTACACTACCAAAAAAGATATTATACACAAACACCATCACCTTGAACTTATCTACATCTAAAATGGTCATGTAGAGGTTTTGATCAACCTCTCATATATAAAACACTAACTTTGTAATATATGTATTTAGTATTTCCTTTCATGCATGGGTTCTTTATTTATGTAATATGATTCTTTTCTTAATCTATAAATAATTGAACCATCACATCATATATGAAATCATAAAATTAATTTTATTTAGAATTCTTCATTCAATACCACATTCAAAAATACTATTTTCACATTCATTTGATAAACTCTAAAATTATTTTGAGGAGACAATACTAATAAAATTATGAGTGATTTCATTATTACCACTAGTGTAAACATTTCTTCAATGAAAAATCCTTAAATCTAAGTATAACCTATGCATACTAGTCTCTCTTTGTTCTAAATCACTATTTCATATTCATCAACCATTTTTTAATGACCCTTTTTATACTAATAACATTGTGATGTCAATTTCTATCTACCATATCCCATTATTAATTCTTTTTAATTTGATCTAGAACTTCATTCATAAATTTCACCAATGATATATCCTTTTTTCTTATTTAAATAAAGTTAGTTTGACATATGTTAATATATAATTATGATCCATTCTTCTCATTATTTGGGTTTATGTTGGAGAATATTTGTCTCCAAGAATGTTTATTAGATTAATTGTAACTCATTTTCTTCTTATTTGAGTCATGGGTTAACTTCCTTCAGCACCATTCTCATCCTATGACTCAAATTTAGAATCATTGTAATCATAGAATCTTTCTATTATCTTGAATTCATATTTATCTCTTTATATTCTTCATGAAATTATTTTGTGATAATATTTATAGATATTTTTTTATATTTAAATTCTAATTATTTCACATCATTGATTTATACTATTTTTTTAATCCTTTTATTAAAGCATTTAAACTATTTTCTCATTGATGAGCAGTTGAAAAATATTCCTCCATATACTGTATCAAAATAATTTCCTTCTTTCACTATTTATTTTAAATTAAAAATTTACTTTTAAATACTTTGATATGTTTCAATGAGGGTTTCATACCATATCACTTTTTATATGGAATTTATCTTCTTTAGTACTTAGTAATGCTCAATTTTTATTATACATATTCACTTCCTTAGCTTCTTTCCAATAGTGGTAAGAGATTCTAATTTCAATTAAAAATTTCTTGTTTTTATTATTTACCAATTGATACCTCTTTTCCACAACTCCATTATTTTTAGGAGACCTTATAACTAAAACTTCATTCCTTATTCCTTGTTTCTACAAATAATTTTCAACTTAAATGAATATATATTCAGTTCCATTATCAGACCGTAGAATATTTATTAATTTTCTATTTCAATTCACTAATATTATTTTGAACCATTTTATGTAGTCCAATACTTCTCTATTAGAACCCTTAAACATATAAAATACTATCCTATTATAGTTGTCAACAAATAAAATGATTTATTTATCACCATGTGTTCATCTTGATTGATTAGACCAAACACATTAGTATGGACCAAATTCATTATATTTTATGTTTCATTCTTATTTTTATAGTTGGGTTTTCTCAAAATAGTTCAATTCAATCATGAATAAAAAATCTTTTATTTATTCCTCTTCAATAAAGAAATAGAAATAGTAGCTTTTAATATTGATAAATTCTCCATACTCTGCTGATGAATGGGAACAAGCTTTGGATTCCATAAACTATTATTATATTTTATAGTAAGGATACAAGTATTCTACTTTTTATCCACTTTATATGAGTTCCCATTTATTCTCCATCCTTTCATTAGAGAGTTTCTAGTCTTTTCATTGATATAACATTCTCTCCAGCTGAACTTAACTTCCAATACTGAGTCACATAACTATATCAGACTCAAAAAAATTTAGTTGGATACCATAAATAAAGACAATTTCAATATTTTTCAAGTTATATCTAACCTAATGGGGTTTTCCACTCTAATATTTAGAACCCCAACATTTCCAAACCAACCTATTCCATGATCTCTTCCATTCATATTTTTAAGAAGAATCATTTTACCTACCATGTTGGATGGGAATCTAATATCAATAAATGACTTATTACTATTATTTATATCCATCAAATCTATATTGCTAGGAATATCTTTCTACTCATCTCTAACATATTCTATTTCCATGAAACTTTAGAAGTAGTTGAGACATATGATGATATTTTCTTATTTTCATTAGATCATATTCCAATTTGAATGGGTAAAATATTTTTGAAAATTTAATTTTATTGAATTTACTTTTATTCATTCCTCTTTGACTTGCATATTAATAGTTTCCATATATTTTCCTAAAATTAACAGCTTTATTCCCAAATTTAGAGTAACCGAAATAATTTTTATATAATAAACCAAAAATTTCATACATAAATGTTACATATTTTTTTATGAATCCTCAAAGCATTTCATAAATATATGCTTGAGTTTCATAAAGGTATAATGTATTTTTAGACTAGTTACATAATATTCTTATTTCATGAAATATGTTTAACATCACCTATAATGGCCTTCCCATTTAGTACTCACCATATACATATCCTACTTAAACCTCTTTTCATAAACTGGGAAAAGTAAACATAATAAAGGGTGCGATTAGATGCTCAGTATGGGTAAATATGGAATATATCAATCGATGATCATATAAAAGAATAACATAAGTGTAAGGGTATGAGATTATGAATATAAATTAAAATTTTCATAGCTAATCTAACATGGATCCTAAATATGATCCATGGTATAAAATATTATCATTTCAAAAGACATGAACCATAAGAGAGATAAATCATCATAAATAAATAACGAACTAAAAGTTCATGTCATAAAAGTGTATCACAATAATAAGTATACAAACCATTTAATATGTAAAGTTTAACATCTAATACCATCAAATAATAAAAAATCAACAATCAACACATTTTTTATATTTGATAACAGATCTGGCATCATCACATATTTCTAATAGTGGATCAAGCACATTGGGTCATTTCCCATAGTGGGTCAAACATATCATCTTTTTTCCCAACATTATCTCATGAGATATAAAACTTTACCCAATGCATTGGAGGGATATATAAGTCAAAATAATCACATAATCCATACATTTTGAGCCATAATATCATAAAACATTCACTATAGAATAATCCATATAAATAAATTTGGTTTCATAAACATTTCATCATAGCATCTCCCACATAAAAGAAATGGGTTTCATAATCATCTTATCAACTCATCATAGAACAAACTATGGAAAAGTAATGGTTTCATAAACATATATTCATCTTAATAATAATACATCTAAAAAAATAATAAGGATGGTGAAATTGGATCATATCCCTAATAAAACATAAGTAACACCAAATGTTGTTATTGTTGATGAATTGAAATTCAATAAAATGATCAATAAAATATTTTTTTAGGAAAATGTTCTTTCCACTTTAAAAACACTTATTTAAAATAAAATAATTTCCCAAATATTTAAAAAGTAATTTATTTCAAAATAACCTAGTAAAAGTGTAAAGTAATCTTTAAATCATTGAGTTTCCATGATTATGGTAAATAATGTTCATGTCATATATGTTAAAACAAATATTTCATTCACATTTTCATTAAAAAGTAAAAAATACCTCATTCAGAAAACAACAATAAGATTCATTTTAGACCAAATTTTAAAAATTAAAAAATGAGAAAAAAATAATTTAAAAAATAATTTGATAATAGTAATAACTTTATTTAAAACTTTTTTAGAAACCATGGTCATGGAAGAAAAAATATTTTTGACGAGAGAGATAAATAAAGTCGGTTTTAATTAAAAAAAATATTTCTTAATATTGAGAATATAAAGGGATTAAAATTTAATTAAAACATTAATTTTCATGAAATAACCATAGGAGAATAAAATTCATCAGTTTCTTAAGAGATATATTATAAATTTTCATCATTTTAAACTTAATCATAAACAATCTCGATAAACAATGATATTGTAACATAAAACCTTTACCAGGTTGGTAACTTTTGAATCATAATACCCATTAAATAATAACATCTATTTAAACTATCAATATCCTCAAAATAATTATATTTATGATATAAAATGTAAAAATTCAGTATATACACTAAACAAAAGAAATGATTGGTGAATATGGCATATGCCTCCCAGAAGTAAAAATGTGATGAAAATACCTTACCTTAAGTATTGAATTTCTTATTAAAAGTTAAACCCTCCTGTATAATAAATATTGGTTTATAAATCATACCATATACGTTTTTATGACCTTTTATTACCCATTTATTAACAATTCCTTGTTAAAGTCACATTTTTTATAATAACTTCTTCATTTTTCACTTATATTTTGGTTTGGTAGTTTTGGTCATTTTACTTTGATCATGGTTCCATCATCTCAAGAATGTTATAAATTATATAAATATCATATATATTCATTATTTATTAATTTATATTAATAAATAAAATTTATATATAGAAAATGAATTACACCGTTCATGGAGATGGTCGGCTGTACGTATTCATGGACGATGTTTCCATTTTCTCAACGAATGTAAAGAAAGAAAGGTAAATATTAAATCAAATTTCCAGAATTATTTTTATATCATATATATCAGATATATTCATTTAATATATCCTTATGACCATCCATTTCAAAATAAAATTAAAAATGTATCACATCGCTTTGTGGAGGCAGTGGTCCACACGTACGCATGAACGACGTTATCATTGTCTAACAGATTTGAAGGTAAGAATATAAATGTGATATTATAATTCTAAAAGTATAATTATATTATAAATATAATATATATACATTAAATCAATAATTTTATCCACCCTTGAGAGTTAGTGATGGAAAACAAATTACATCAGTTCGCGAGGTGGTAGTCTGTCATACACATGATCATTGGGTTTGTTTCCCATTTAATGGAAAAAGAGATTGGTATAGGTTTTTATGTTGACATAATAAAATATAATAATATTTGAGACAATTTTGTTAGTATATTATCATAGTTTTATAATATTTGAATAATGTTGAAGAGGAAATAAAATAAAACACTTTGTTAAGAATGATACCTCTTTTTGGACAACCTCTTTAAGTTTACACCAAAAGCCTTCTTAGTAGGGTTTCATAATAAAAAAAGGACTATAAGATGTATATAGGGAACTAAGTGAGATATTTGGGTAGGTATTGGGTGAATAAAATTCTTTTATAGGATTAATAGGAGAAGATACGGGATATCCTTTTATAAGTGGGGGAGAGGACACACTTGGAATTTTTGAAAAAAAGAAGTTATACCCATGTTTTTCACATTAAAAAAGGATCCAAAATGGATTATTCTCAAACATTATATGTTATAAGGTTAAAATAAGACCATAAAATAGGAATTAGATAATATTTTAGGTCATTTTAACCCATATATTTTTATTTTAATCTATTGGTAAACTCGTTTCAACCCTAACCGCGGTAATCAGTTTTTACTATTTTTATTGTTAATTATGAGAAAAAATTAAGTTAAAAATATTATATAATATTAATTATTATGATTCTAAATATTTAATTTATTTTTCCAAATTCAATTCCTATAAGTGGGAGAATTAAATTTAAAATTAAATCCATAGACGAGATGAAAAAATGATTTTCCAAAGAAAAAACATTCAAAAGAATAAAAAAACATTATATCAAAAATAAATATTAAAATAATTAAAATAACATAAATTGGATTAATTAATATATAATTTTACTAATTTTACATTTAAAACCATATTGAAATAAAATTGAGCCTAGAAATTCGTCAAATGAAAAATAATGTTTTTTAAAAAAATCAGTATTTTTTACTATTCATCAAAAAATTAATATTTGCATAAAATTATCTAAAAATAACCCTAAGATAATATTTAAATGTTGATTTAAAAAATAAATTTTATTTCTTCAAATATATTTTCTAAAATAAAAAAAAATTATTTTGTTATTTGTTCATAAAAAATAAATAAAACCATTTTTTCAGGAAATAGTATTTTCAAAACATATAAAGACTTTACTAAAAATTAAGTACTTTTTTATCAATATGATTTATTTATATATAAAAATATAATTAATTTTTAAATTTTTTATTCCTTTTAATACTATAAATTTTATCGATAGGTTATAATGTTCATGTTTAAATAATAATATTAATACATTTTTGTTCATTAAAACTGGATGTTGTGTTTAATGAAAACTATCAAACAAATTAAATTTATTCAAAAAACTATTTCATAAAATATCATGCTGTAAAATTATACCCCCATAAAATTAATTATTCCATTAAAATTCATCACTATAATACAAAAACAATTAAGATACTTATGCCTCATTATATCCTCATGTTCCCACATAGTTTCTTTAAATTGGTTGTTTTGCCGCAAAATTTTAATTGGGTGAGTGGTATTATTTTGTAGAAATTTGTCTCTATGATCCAAAAATATCCACAAATTTTTATTCATAGGAAATATAATGATATAATGGTATGACCTTTGAGTTTAGTAAATGTGAAGGGTTGTGTATGTACTTCCTCAAGGGAGATACATGGAACACATTACAGACTTGATAGAGGTTCGGTGGAAGTTCCAATTGATAAGATACCATCCAAATAAGATCAAGACCTTAAAAGGGACCAATATAACTATGTATTAGTTTTACCTTATTAAAAATTATCATTACCTTATTCCACAGAGAAATTATTAAAAACACATTTCCACTAACTTCAAATTTCAGATCACATAAATGATTTTGTGCCTAACTTTTCTTCCAACTTCGTGTTACCCCTATGTTTTGTTGAATGTTTATAACCATACCTTCTATTTATTCATCTAGATAAAGTAAAAATAAATTTAATTTTCTAAATTCATCCCTATACATTGGATTTCTACACCTCTTTCCATAGAGGACTTCATAAGGAGTCATCTAACAGCTCGAGTGAAAGCTATTGTTGTATCAAAACTCAAACATAGTAAGGTTTTGATCCCAAACACATTTTAAATACATATAAAAAAGATATTAAAATATATTATAGGGTTTTAATTTTTCTCTTAGACTGGCCATATATATGATGATGATACATAGTTTTTAAACTCAACTCTATATCAAGATCTTATTGAATACTTCACCAGAATTTTAGGGTAAGCCCCAGATCCCAATTATATACAATAGAATGTGGTACTCCATAAAACCTTACCACTTTAATCAGTATATTATGAAAAAATATTCAAGATATAAGTATACTCTAATAGTGATGAAGTGTGAATACATTGTAAGGCAATTGACTACAATCCATATAGCATTATGCCCTTTAGTTGTTTTGGTGAGTCCGATGACAAAATAAAAGGTGATTTCTTCCCATTTACATTTTTATATGGATAATAGTTGTAACATACCCTTAGAATTTTTTATCTCAAACTTAACTTTCTGACATACCAAGCATCGAGATAAAAACTCGGTGATATCTCACTTCATGCCATCCTACCAGAAATACACCTTCAAATATTTATATATCTTTTTCCTTCTAAGATTAATAGATAACGAAGAACTATGATCCTATTAAAATATATCATTATTCAAATATGGTAGATATGGAACACATACATGACTCCCATACCTTATCATTCTATTATAATCATGGTTTAACTCAAGAACATTTGTCACATTCTTCTGTAGATCCATATCATCCTTCTGCACCTCTTTTATCCACACATGGATAGATGGTTGAGCACTTCTTTAAGAAATATAATATTTCTCCCTTTACCTAAATATTTCAATATCAATCCTTTTTCAAATCCTTAAATATTTAATATTTTAAATCTTGATCATAGATAATATTGTATATTCTTTTTAACTCAAATCATCGACCACCTTATTCTCCTTCCTAGGTTGTGTGTGCATTAGTACAAAGCACACTAAAAAAAGTGTTAGTTCCTATGAAGAATTCATTATCCTGATGATCCATTCAATAATGTGGGTGGGAAAAATTTAGTGGACAATATGTTTCTGGGGAAACTAGTGGTTCTTGGTAGGCCAGGACCCGAAGACCATGTTAAAGCAGGGTTTCATCAGAAGTTCATAAATATCATCGCACTGATTGATGATTATAAGTTAGTTTGGAATATCAAACATTACTTCTCTTCCTAAAAAATTTATGTGAGATTTATGTATAGAAATACAAACCATTTCTAAGATAAAATTATATTCAGTTAGAGAATGAATAACAAGATTTTTAGGAAGAAAATTCCCACAAACTTCAACCAAAGAAGAATCATTGATGTGAGATGTGATCATTATTCCATTAGGGGTTTTCACTACAAATTCAAAATATAATCATTGGGGTGGAATTTTTATACCCCTATAAAATTCTTTAGATATAAAAGTGTGTAGATATAGAGTCAAATATGATATTAGCAGCTCTAAAGTCGATGGTAATTGTACCTTTCACCACGTCATTATTGTACCTCTCATCAGAAATAACGATCAAATGAGATTTCCATTTTTCTCTAAGATTAAGAGGTTTATGACATCGACCATCATCCTTAACCTTTAGTTTTAGATCTGGTTACTATAATTCCCATACTCCTTATATATAAAAAATTAGAGTATGGGTGGTGCATTAGTGGGTGTCTTATTCCCTTATATTTCATTAACTAGCCCATTTATTTCCTTTCGAAATTCATGATATTTTTGACATGCTCATCCACATTTAAATAATATCTTGATTCTATTAAATCAGTTTCCTTGATATTTTTTCCCACATTTCTAGCATGCAGATGCCTTGAATTTCTTTCCACTATGTGATTTATTTGATTTTTAATGAGACCCATTATTCATTTTCATATCAAAACAATAGGAATGGTTGGAATCTCCAATTTACATTTTCAACTAATGTTCGCATTAAATTATTTATTCATATCTGCTAAATTATCTTATAGTTAATTAATTTTAGAGACTTGGTTTTAGGACATCAAATAATCAATCAACCCTACCTTGAGGTTGGATGATACTTCCATACGTATACCTCATAAATCTTTTAAAATTTTCGTCAAATGAACCAAAATATTCATAATCCTTCTACTTTAGATCAAGGAATTTTTTCTCCATATTTGTATGAAGAACACATCAAAATTATTTATTAAAAAATATGATGTTAGACTCATCCCAATCCATAGATTCAATTTCTTCATGTTTTATCATGTTCTTGATAAGATTCCACCAATGATCTACTTCTCCTTCCAAATAATAAAAAAACAAAATGAATTTTTCTTTCTCTGAACATTAGAGGATGGAAAATATATTTTAGGTGGTACTGATCCTTTTCTAAGAAACTAGCATATCACTAAAACCACTAAAATAATGTGGGTTTTGCCTCATTAAGGATTCAATAGAACATTATTAACTTCTTTTCTCATTTGGAAGTTCAACATGATTCATTTCCTGAGAATGTTGTGTGAGCATAAAAATGAGATTTTTTATTCTAGATCCTATAAAATTTGGTTTCTTTAGAGGAAAATCATTTCATTTTCTATCATATTCATTATTAACATGGTACCTTTGGGTTCTATCCATTGACTAAAACCAAAAAAATAGTGTAGGAAACAATAATTATTGTGGTAAAATACATAATGGAAAAAATAAAAAACATTTATAGGTTGTTTTAAACCATGAAATGTAACAACCTAAGATTTTATAGTACGTTATCTCATTAAATTAATTCAATAACTTGCGCTACACGAAACACCAAGTTCGAGTGCACAACAACTTACCAAACTAGCCATTCAAAAAGCAGTTATGAATTGTATTAACTGAATTTTGAATCTTAGACACTCTTTATAATTTTAACATCTATATTATGTGTTTCTCAGACATAATATAAGAACAAATTTATTTTTTCAGATAAAAGCAGTATTTTTCAAAAAATAAAATTTTACTATCTTTTAAGGGAGAACCCTTTTTAAAACCAATATTTGACACTTATATATATTCAATTTAATTAAATTAAATTCTTATTTAGAAGTGGGAAATAAAAATTTATTTTGGAAAAAAATTTGGTGCTTTTCTGATAACTTTCATATTTTGACGAATAGTGAAAACAGTATGTTTTAATTGAAAAAAAATTAATTGAAATAATTTATAGTGTTAAATTATGAATTTTAAAGGTTTTTAAGTGTAATTATATTATATTTTTATCATTTAATACATTTTAGGTCATTTTAATTAATTTCACATTTAAATATGACATAAACACGTGTCAATCTTTTGATAGTTTTAACTTTTTAAAAACCCTCTTTTTGGTTTTGACAACGGGAATTAATTTTAATTTAATAAATGAATCTTCTATATTTTGAATTTTTTAAAATATACTTCCTTTCTCAATTTGGAATATCAAAATTATCTTAGGGTGAATTTTTGATATTTTTCTGAAAACTTTCAATTTTGAATAGGGAAAAACACTACGTTATTATTTAAAACCGACTTTTTATTTAAATAATTATTTATTTTATTTAAATTTTATTTAAGTAAAAATAGATATATAATACCTATATAAGTTCAATTTAATTAATTGGAGACATTTTATAAAAAAATTATATGTATAAAATTTTATAGAACTTTTTAACCTCTTTTACTCACCTTCTAGGCACGTTAGCAAATTTGCATAAAACTTAATTTTACCACTTCTGTGAGTTGAATTTCAAAAATCTGAGAGACACGGTTGACATCAATAAATAAAATGTAATTAAATAATATTAAAATAATTTTTTGTGAATAGTAACTTTTGACTTTTATTTACCAAGGTTAAAAGTAAATAGGATAATAAAAGGTAAAAATGATATTATAATTACCCTAACACATGTCCTAATTCTATTGAATAAATCCAATTTGACTAGAAGCATCCTTAGGAATAAAATATTATCATTTAGGTCCACTTGGATTAGTTTAGGACATTTATTATTATTTTATTTAAAGAAGTGTTAAAAGTGTTAAATTCAAAGTTTATTAACTAAACCATTTTTAATTTAGGGTTATACATAAGATAAATTTGACTATAAATATTAATTATAAATATAAAAAAAACTTCATAAATAATGGTCTTTTATTTATAATTTTTAGAGATTAAATAGTTAAATTTATTTATGACTCAATGATGATGCAGTAATTACCTTCTTAATGAAATATTAAAATAATTTATATTATAAATATTAAAATATATATAATTTAAAATTTTTGATGCCATAAACGAATTTTATATTTTAATATGAAATGTTAGGGTTGATTAGATAATTTTTTTTAAGTGATAAGGTTTTTATGACTTTCACAAAAGCAAAATATCAAATAGTGTCAAAATTGACATAAATTAATTTTTATAACAAATACTATATTATTGGTTGATATAATATTCCCAAAAATACAAGGTTTGGCCAAATGGAATAAATAATATTATATATACCATTAATTAACAACTTTAGGTTCTCTTGGAAGTTTAGAGTAAGTTTATTAACCATATAGTGTAAGAATACAAGAAGACGTGGTAAAAGTTAAACTATTTAACTAAGAGTTAAATATAAAATATAAGATTAAAATGGTAACCTAAACTTTTATAAAACCTATTGGTTCAGATTATTTAGACTCATAACCAACTAAGTCTTGAAATAAATTCATTCATATCTATTATAAACCGAATATGATTGTTTAATAAATTAATATTTTAATCTTTTCCTAAAATGACCTTCACCCCTCTTATAAAAGGGAACTTCCCCTTCTCTCAAAATCACACCTCCAAAGCCCTTTGGATTGGCCAATACATACCCAAATATCCTCCCAAATTCCCTCAAATCAACCTATATTCATTAATTTGATCATAAAGCCAACCTGAGGAGCCCTTTTGATCAACTTAGAAGGAAACACACAAATAATAGGTAATAATTTCACCACCCCTTTCAAGTTCTTTTAATCTTCCACTTCCTCTTTATTTGTTTTTTACATAACAAGATAATAACTCCAATACCTAATACATACTGTGATTTTATTATAAATATGGTACAACCATATTCATTATTCTATCCATCCTTTAAATGAAAAAGTCACAATATGTGCGTACGTACGGCTTACCGTCTACATGTCATTGTGTAGTTTGTTATTCAAACACTTCATTTTTTTGGATGGGTATAATAATGAGTATAAATGATGTAAATAATAAATATAATATGTTAATGATTCTTTATATATGATATAAAATCCAATTACAAACGATTTCACCGTCAATATAATGATATTGTCGCTCGTGCATACGTACGAATTACCGTCTCTACGACGCGATGAGATTCATTCTCGCGTCACCATTCAACAATGATTATAAAAATATATATTATTAATAAGTATGTAATATATGACATAATAATGCTACTGGATATATATTTGTGTGTGTGTGTGTTTTTGTGCGTGTGTGCGTGTGTGTGTACTTACATATATCTTATTCACTTACTTTTGTTCAATACGATAAGAAAACGGAAACAACATTTATGCGTACGTACGACCTACCGTCTCCATAAACTGTGCCTTCCATTTCATATATATATCTATTATAAATATTTATATTCTAAATATATATGATATGTAAATCAAGGTTTATATTCTGGAAATATTTAAATCATGATCTAAATGATATGATCAAGAATAACAAATTAAAACACGTACGATAAAGAAAGCGACTATTACCCAAAATGTTAATTTAACATGTAAATAATTATTAAATGGGTAGTATGAAGTCATAAATGAATCATGTATGATATAATAAATATGAATATGATTCTGGTATAATTTAATAACATAATATGGTAATTATACAAGATTTTAAATGTACCCTCGACCAAAGGAAAGTGCAAGGTAAGGGTTAATTTCACAATCTTTTTATTATCTGAGGTTGTTTTTACATAAGTATCTACTAGGAAATATTTATTATCCATGTCCATGTTTCATAAAAGTGTTTTCAAAGGGATTATTTTTAAGGTACCTTTTACTAAAACATCATTTTAAATGTTTTAAAGATTTATTCTTCTAAACCTTTTTCATTAATGTCCATGTTTTCAAAATGGTTTTAAGGATTTATTTATATGGACATTAATGTTTTAAAATGTTAATTCCTTTAAAAAGTTTCAAAGTGGTATGGGACAATTTGATTAAAAAATATATTTTAAATTAATTCCTTTATATGACTTTTAAATGATTTCATGATAAAGGGATATTTCTATCAAATATTTTTACTAATCATTTTTAACTATGTCAACATACTTTATGGGATATTATTCTTGATCGAGGTTGATTTATTATGAAACAAAAATTCCATATTTTATTGAAGGTTTTGTGATATGTTTGATTTTGGATGTGTTATTTTTATACCATTGATGGTTTATGGATAAATTATTGGCATTTTGCATGCTAATTTTAATATGAATGTTTATGTTATGTTTAAACATTTTCATATGAGGAATACATTGGACTTAGTAAGTGACAGGTGGAGCCTGATATAGCTCCTCGATTCATCGGTAGGTTTGATGAGCCAAACTAGTGTCTTGGCACAAGGCCTTGACAAAATCTTATTTGTAGTCTTGGCACATGGCCTTGACTATGTGGTTATGAAGTATGGCATTATGCATTACATCATTATGAAATTAGCAATTGATATTACATGTGATTATTTGACTAGTATATTATCCATTTGAATAAGTAAATGGAATTATTTGATTTATATTTTCCATATTATGCTAAAGTTTAAGTTTAAAAGGATTTTTTTTTAGTTTTATACATTGTCTTAAATATTTATGCTTATTTATAAAAATTTTCACTATATTGTTATCCTTACTGAGCATCTGAGCTCACCCCTTTCAATTTTTTATTTTTCTCAGGATGTGAAGAAGTATATTATGACTAACCTACAGGGGTATTCTAAGGGATATGAATGTGGTAAATGAAGACAATTTTGTTGTTGTTTTTAATTTTATAATGTAATGTAACGTTCATGTATGTAATCTATTTTCCAAGCCTACTAAACCGATCGGTCCTTCAAGACTTGATTCCTGGTAATCATACCAATGTATTAAAATAATGCACCGACTCTAGGTCACTAGGGTCGTGGAGTTACAGTTGGTATCAAAGGGAATTTATCAACAACCTTGGAAATAGATTTAGATAAACTCTGATTGAAGAACATTACCCTAATATAGACTTTTAGGATTAGTATAGAAGAACTTCCTAAAATTTTGGTAATGTAGATATTTTGTGTATTTTCAAAGCAACACATCCCTATCTGGATATGAGCAGGTAGAGGTAGATCTAGCACATATGTACCTAGGAGTGAAAACTCTAACAAGGAGATTCGCGCTTGACTCGGGATATCCTGGTACACAACAACGGGCCTTGATGCACTCTTGGTTATGACACTCCTGGGGGATATGCTTAGGATAATTCACATTTTCATTACAAGACATTAAGAAGGATTTAGGAGTAAATAATTCCTCAAAGAATACATTTTATGATTATATATTATATGTATAATCTTTTCAATTTATGTTATGTATTTTACAGGTTTGGAATTATGCATTGTGATTCATAAACTAACCTAGTGTATGCCATTGTTTAGAAATGGAACCTAGTAGAAGGAATGAGAATTCCAGCAATACGCATGATCGAAAGTTTAAGAAGGATCATATCTTTCATGGTATTAAGCCAACTTTTAAAAGGGAAATAGTCACCCTCATATTATCATCATATGAAGAAATAGTATCATGTGTTAATTAGATAAGTAAAGAATTCTCTGATTCCTATGGCTTTGAAGGTAAGTAAGAGAAGAAAAGGATGGAAGAGAGAAAGTTGGATAAAGGGAAGAGGGGAAAAAGGATTTTCCCATATGTGATAACTGTGGAAAGAATCACCTTGGTAAATGATTGCAGGGAATGGGAGTTTGTTATAAGTTTGGAGGAAAAGGACACCAAGTACATGATTACAAGGGTAAGAAAAAGGTTTCAAATGTACAATGATTCATCTACAAGCAGTTGGGACACTACGTGAAGCAATGCCTAAATCATCAGAGTATACCCCAAATGCTACTATTGGATAACAATAAAGTTATGATACTACCAAATATGAAGAGGAATGATTATATTTCTTATGTTTTTATTTAATTATTGTGTCATTTGAGTATTGTATTAAGGATGTATATGTTATAATAATTATAGAGTACAAAAGGATTGTACCATAGTACTATTTCATTAAGGACTTGAGATTGTGTGGAACCAAGAAAAGTGACTCAATAACAGGTTAATTTTTTTGGAAAATATATGGTTGAGATAAAGATAAACTATAATATGGTTTTGATATTGAGGTAGTGATTTTGGAATAATATATGATTTATTTGGATTAATTATATTGGATATTCTTGACTACCTTGAAACTGATTAATGATTTGTATATTCCATCATTGTTGGAGTTTACAACATTTTTGGATAGAATTATATCCAGTATTCTATAAGTAATAAGGGAGCATGAATGTAATAAATAAGGTTTTATGGTAATTCAGGGTGTTATAGCATTTTAAAATAATACATGATGAAGGTATTCAAATGTTATTAAATGGAAAAATGGATCTTCATCGTGTTTACCTTTTTTTATAAATTTTGGACTGTAAGTTTGGATAGAAGTATTTTGGATAAGTCTAAAGGTTGGAATTGATTAAGTTTGGAATTGGATACTATTTTTAAGGTTAAATGATTTCTTGAGATTATGTTTGGATTTCCATAAAAAGGACAACTCAGAGGTCGGGCGACAACCCATCACGTCCGTCAAGGCCACGAGACTTGAACCTGCAACTGAAGGGTGACAAGGGTGGATCGCATTCCACTGGCATAAATGATGTACTGGTTTTTATAATTTAGTTTTTTTAAATAGTATGAGAAATGAATTATAGATTCATTATTTTTTGAACCCTATATGATTAGGATAAATAGGATATTTTTGAATTATACTATCTTTTGGAGTGAAAGATGAGTTTGTGGTAGGAATTAGTTAAAGGATGAAACTATACTTGTCAAGTATATTTTTTTCCTCTTATTCTATGAATAAATTAATTCTTAAACTTTAGGGAGGGGATATTAAAACCAAAAATGTATTATCTTAATACCTTATGTTTTGATGAACTAACGATATTTTAAATCATCATATATTGATGGCTTTGAGGCCCTCAATTTTACACTTGTTTATGATTGATGACCTCAATCACTCCCTATAAATATTTATGCTTTTCATCCAATTATGTGTCTCTAATTTCCACCAATTTTCTCCTAATCAAGAACATGATTTGGTGGTGACTTTTTCATTCCCCTTCCCTCTTATTAAGACTAAATTTTATTAACCCAATTTCTGATGTGGGTTTTCCACAAAAGGTATTTTTCTATTTTTATCCTTTTATTTTCGAAGAAAAATTTCAAATTGTGAGGAAGAAATTTATTGAAGGAGGGGAGAATGTAAAACCCCAAGATTTTATAGTATGATATCTCATTAAAGTAATTTGATAGCTTATGTTACACGCAATACTGAGTTCGAGCGCACCACAACTTAGCAAACTAGCCGTTTAAAAAATGGTTAATAATAATATTAAATGCATTTTTAATCTTATATACTATATATAATTTTAACATCCATATTATTTTTTTCTTATACATAATATAAGCACTAATTCATTTTTTCAGATAAAAGAGTATTTTTCAAAAAATGAAATTTTATTGCCTTTTAAGGGAGGACCCTTTTTAAAAATAATATTTGACACTTTTATATATTAAATTTAATGAAAATAGATTCTTATTAATATGTGGGACATAAAAATTTATTTTGGATAAATGTTTGGTACTTTTCTGATAACTTTCATATTTTGACGAATAGTGAAAAATACTATGTTTTAATTGAAAACAACTTTTGTAATCGTTATAATTTATAGTGTTAAATTAAGAATTTTAACGGTTTTGAAGTATAATTAGATTATATTTTTATCATTTAATACAATTTAGGTCATTATAAGTAATTTCACATTTAAATTTGTCATAAACACATGTCAATCTTTTGATAGTTTTTACTTTTAAAAAACGCGCTTTTTTTCTTTTGACAATGGGAATTAATTTTAAATTAATAAATGAAACTTATATGTTTTGAATTTATGTAAAATAGAATTTATTTTTGAATTCATAATATCAAAATTAGCTTAGGGTGAATTTTTGGTATTTTTCTGAAAACTTTCAATTTTTGATGAATAGTGAAAAAAACTGCGTTATTATTTAAAACAGACTATTTATTTAATTATTTATTTATTTTATTTAAATTTATTTTAAGTAAAAATAGATATATAATACATATATAAGTTCAATATAATTCATTGGAGCCATTTTATAATAAAATTAGATGTACAAAATTTTATTGAACTTTTTAATCTCATTTACCCACCTTCTAGGCGCATTAGCAAATTTGCATAAAACATAATTTTACTGCGTCTGTGAGTTGAATTTAAAAACTACGAGAGACTTGGTTTACATCAGTAAGTAAAATTTGATTCAATAAGATGAAAATATTTTTGTTTGAATAGTAACTTTTGACTTTTATTTACCACGATTAAAAGTAAATAGGGTAATTAAAGGTAAAAATGATATTATAATTACCTAACACATGTCCTAATTATATTTTATAAGTGTAATTCGTCCAAAAACAACCTTAGGAATAAAATATTATCCTTTAGGTCCACTTGGATTAGATTAGTACATTTATTATTATTTTATTTGAAGAATAGTTAAAAGTATTAAATTCAAAGTTTATTAACTAAACCATTTTTAATATAGGGTTATACATAAGATAAATTCAACTATAAATATTCATTAGAAATATAAAAATATTTCCTACATAATTTTATTTTATTTATAACTTTTAGATATTAAATAATTAAATTTATTTATGACACAATGATGATTCAGTAATTACCTTCTAAAGGAAATATTAAAATAGTTTATATTATAAATTTTAAAATAAATATAATTTAAAATTTTTTATGCCATAAAAGAATTTTCTAGATTAATATGACATGTTAGGGTTGATTAGATAAATTTTTTTCTAATTGATAAGGTTTTTATGACTTTCACAAAAACAAAATACCAAATAGTGTTAAAATTGAAATAAATTAATTTTTAAAACAAATACTATATTATTGGTTGATATAATATTACCAAAATATAAGGTTCGTACAAGGGTTTAAATAATATTATATATATCATTAATGAACCAATTGAGGTTCTCTTGGAAGTTTAGAGTAGGTTTATTCACCATATAGTGTAAGAATACAAGAAGACACAGTAAAAGTTAAACTATTTAACTAAGAGTTAAATCTAAAAGATAAGGTTAAAATGGTAACATAAACTTGTATAAAACCTATTGGTTGAGATGATTTAGACCCATAACCACCTAAGTCTCGAAATAAATTCATTTGGAGCCACTATAAACTGAATATGATTGTATAATAAATTAATATTTTAATCTTTTCCTAAAGTGACCCTCACCCCTCTTATAAATTATTGTAGGTGATGTTTTTGTATTGGAATTGGTTACTTGTTTGACTCTGTTGACTCACCCCTTTCCTTTTTATTACACGTGTTGACATGGGAACTTGGAATAGTAAGTGAATCTTCTAAGAACGATTGTTGTACTAGTTTAGATTACGCACTGGCTAGTGGCCCTTAATACAAATTATACTTTGCTAGGGGATTCTGCCCCTCGGTTAGAATATGTAGGGAAACATCGGGAATTAGGGCGTTATGAAGTCATCTAGAGTAGGAATTCCTTTAGGATGAGTCACATGTATGGTACGTTCTGGATTTTTTATGAGCTTCTAGGTTCAACCCATGTTTTCTTTAGTGTTTGTTTGTATGTGGCGGATGATTTACAGGTCTAGTTCAGTTTCTGGCCCCTATGTGCCACTTTTTCCATTGACCTTAGTGTGTGTTGTGTATTTTGTGTGGTTTTCCTTTTGACTAACAACTAAAATTTGGATTTATAAATTGTTCGCAAAAATGTTTTAAAATGCAATGCACCTTTTCCTTCCAAACATTAAACTAGTTTTTGAATTAAAAAGGGCAATGGAATGTTACTTATTTCATAAATGAAAGTGTGTGTGGAAACTAATATTTTATATAATTTAGTTCAAACCTGGAATTAGTAAATTCTTTATTTAAAGGTAGTGCATTGTGAATATTTTTTTTGGAATGCCTACTGAGTTTTAATACTCATGCCTATAGTATTTTCCTGTTTTTAGTTTCTGTTGTAGGTTCTACTTAAGCTTTCTCACCATGGGCGAGAGTTAGTTGTAGATTGGTGAGCAACTCTCAGAGTCATGAGGAGTTTTGGTCGTGGTCAGGTTAGTTGGTTGTTGTTGGTTGTTCTTTCTTTTCATGTTGTTTATTTACTTTTTGTTGTTATATTTTCTTTCAGAATCTTTATTTATTTTTATTAGGAAAAATCATTCCCCCTTTCTCTCTTTTGATGCCCTGGTGCTTTTCGCTAGCTCGGGAGGATCGGGAATGCCTCTCAGGTCGTGTCGTGGACCGGCCCAGGTGATCGGTTCAGGGTCGACCCGGCTTGGTTCGTGACAAAATGGTATCAGAGGAGGTCGGCTCCTGAGTGGACCTTGTTTTTCAGAGCGCCCTTTGTTATTTGGGGTTTTCATGGTAGAAGGAGTAGAATTTTCGAGAATCGAGGCGTATAGACGAGAAGGATGTCTTGAACCCTTGCTTGTTCCGAAACTCGGGTTACCATGGGATGTTCAAGTTGTTGGTGTCTCTTAGTTCTTTTGAATTGTTTTATGTTGGGAAATTAAATGGAAGCCAGGAAAGTGACCTTCGTGATATTGCATGGTCTGGAAATCCATGTGGAGTCAGATACATTACCCTAGAGTTCTCCTTGTGATGCTGGTGTGACTGGCGTATGGCTTCCAACCATATGTCTGAGTCACCCATCAGCACTAGTTTCTCCTTGTGGATCATTTGGGTCTTCTTTATTTATAAGAATCATTTTTTAAAGTTTTATTTTTGAGATTTTGGAAAGTTGAATTCAAAAGGGCGATGGCCATGTTTTAGTCCTACACCTTGTTTTCTTGTTTCTTAGTGTTCACCCCCACGAAGGTTCGATGGATTGCCAAAGTGCGTCTTCAGATGGTGCATCCTGAGAAAATCCTCCAGTTGATCAGCCCATAGACTATATACTGGAATTTTGGAAGTTAAACCCTCCCCTATTTTATGGGAAAGTAGACACTCTTGAGGCATAGGAGTGGTTGTGAAAGATTGAGAGAAACTTTTGTTTCATTGGGTTGCTTGAGTCATTGAAGGTGAAGCTGACTACCTTTATGCTTGAAGGTTCAACCTGGAAATGGTGGAAGTCTGTGTCTTGGAATAATCCTCGAGAAGATCACACTTGGGAATTCTTCAAGTCTTTGTTCATCTGACAATATTTCTTTGAGTTGACGAAGATGAGGAAGAGGATGGATTTACGTTGTGTTCAGCAGGGCATTGAATCAGTATTAGAATTCCATCGTCGCTTCTTAGACCTAGTTCCATATGACAAATGGTTTTTTGAAAATGATCCCGGGAAGGCTCGACAATTTGAGTATGGACTCCGACCTGAAATGCGGTAAAAAATGGAAGAGCTCAACTTAATCACATTCTCGGATGTTGTGGTGAAAGCCTCTCTGGCCGAAGCTGAGTTATCAGGAGGACATGAGGTGGTGAATCCTCCCCCGGCCTTGGAGAGCAGTGCAGAGGATGACGATATGAAGAATGGGAAGAGACCTGATGCGGGTGGCTCTAATAGAGGAATCAAGATTCCTTTATACCTTCATTCATCTTCCTCACATCACAATTCCTTGATCTGTCACCAGTGTGTTAAGAATGGACACAAGAGGCTGATGTGCCCGAGTTCTCTGAGACCATTCCACACCTATGGACGTCTAAGTCACTTGTAGCAATTCTGCCGAGGTGTTTCTAAGAAGCGCACTGAATCTAGGCCTAGCTCATCGAAGGTCACCTAATCCCGTCATCAGGAATAGGGTGATGTTTGGAAATCAGATTGAGGTTTTCTCTTTATAGTGTTCCTTGGATGTAGTGGTCATCTCCTGTAACGTTTTGCGGTGTTTCTTTTCTTTCAGTTGTAAGAATGGTTGTGGTTGAACCTCCTTGAAACGTTTTTTTAATGGCATTGTGTTTGGTAAAATTTTGATTCCTGTGTTATGTCTTGGAATTTTTGAAGCCTGACTATAGGGCAAGAGATTCTTCAATAATTGGTGCTCTAGCCATAGGCCCCGGAATGAAGCTGGCACATAGTCAGGAGAACCCCAGCGGTGAAGAAGGGTCTTGGTTTAATCCCGGTCTTTGGTGTGGCATGGTTTGTGTTCTTCTAAGGGTGTGACGTTGTTGAGGAAGTGGTGGTGGTAGTTTTGATGTTCGATTGGTTTGATCATTCCCTCCCCTACCCTTGTGTTGTGGTTTCGGGTCCATGTGGATAGTTTTCAAGTTCGGTTAATCTTGTCAGTTCTTGTGGTGGGGAGACCCACAATGGGTCTCGTAGAGTTACACCAAATGTAATTTATTGCTAGCCCTATCCTTATGGTGGGGAGTCCATTCGGGCCTCCCCGTGTCAGTGTCAGGGTTTCTTTTCATGTATCATTCGGTGGAAGGTGGTCTTGTGCGGAACCACCTAATCAAGTGTTCATCCTCTTGAGTAAACATTGGGATTGGAGTACACCCAATGATCCTATTGGAATAGGATGATGGGAATAAGTGTTAGATATGGTTTAAGTTTGTTCATTCCTTGGTTGAAATGGATGGTTTGGGTTCTTCTTGGTGACATTTAAGGTGATTGTATTTAAGGATGAGTTGTGTGTCATGGGTTTTAAATGTCTATTTGGATTGATCAACTAGAGGTGCTTAAACTTTTTTGGGTGGGTGAGACTTGATAAGTTTTATCTTTGGGTCTAGATCTTGTTGTGGCTTCCTGAGGGCGGAAAGCATTATAGTGGGGAGAATTTTCACACCCCGACATATCTTTTATTTTATTTTATAATTTTATTTGACTTTTAAAATTTTTTGGGGTCCGGGTTGAGTCCCAAACAAAATTTTTTTGAGTTATGTCAAAAAAACATGCATTTCTGAGTTGACATCACTGGGCGCACGTCACATTTTGAAAACCCAGCGCGGCTCCGCCCAGGCATCTGCACAGTTCACCTGCCTTTGGAAAAATTAAAATGGGTAAAGATTTTATTGTTGTTAATAATTTTATAATTTTTATTAAAAATGAAATGATAAATTATTATCGTTATTATTATTATTAATAATATTTCGGCTAGTGCGCGGGCACCGCATAGTTAACGAAGGCCGTGCGGTCAGCTCGAGAAGCCATGCGACTGCTTCTATATCGAATAGAAGCTATCGCACAGTCCGCACATGAGCGCTTTAGTTTTGCGCAGGCCACAAGGTTGCGGTATCCAATTTATAAGACAAAGTAAAGAAAAATGAGGTAAAATTAAAATGAGGTGGATAATAATACTATTACTGATTTTTTTCTATTTCAATTATTATTATTAAAATTATTGCTATCTTTATTATTATTATTAAAATAATTATAATTATTATTATTATTTTCATCGTTATCTTTATGTTGTAGTTGTTATTATTATTATTATTATTTTTGTAAAAGTCATTAATTATTATTACCATAAAGTTTAGTTGTTATTATTGTTATTATTATTGTCATTAATATTATTGTTATTAGTGTTATTGTTATTATAGATTAAATTTATTATTACTATTATTATTATTCAAATTATTAGTATTATTTATATATTCAGTCATTTATTTTATTTTTAGTAGAAATTTAATTATTTTATTTATTTAGGTGAAAAATAAATTTGTTAAATTTTATTATTATGGTTATTTATATTATTATTCTGATTATTATTATTATTATTATTATTATTTTATGGTTATTATTTTTGTTTTTATTTTCTTTTTCTTTTGTTTATTTTTATTTTTGTTTCTTTTTTTCTCTATTCTCCTCCTAACCCAAGGGCAGTTCTTTTGTTTTCATTCCTCTCACCCGACAGCCGCCACCTTCTGCCCTGCTTCGGCCTCCCTACCCTACGACAACACCTCACGCCCCGCCGCCTACTACTATGCCCACATAGCGCCGCACTCCCCTCGTCCTACCATGCACCGCACGCCTCGATGCCCTTCAACCGCTCCGCCTCCCAACACTAGTGTGCCTCTTACACCCCTCTACCCTGCCTTCTCTCCCGGCCACCGCACAAGCCAGCCACTCCCCAGGTCGCCGCCCTCACCTCACGCCCCGGTCGGCCTCACCTCACCCTCCTCATCCTACTGCCTTCCATGCAAGACCCCAGATCCTCCCCTACCTGCATCGTACTCCCCGCTCAAACCTGAAGTGCCCCACTCCCCTTTAGCCTCTGTGCACCAGCCGCCTGACACCCTCCAACCACCTCGCACGGGTCCAACATCCACCCTCCACATTTCTGCCTCCTACACCCAACCTCCAGCATGCCACACCCAACCCTTGCCCAGCCTCCCTTCTCCATATGGCATTCCCCTTAGGTAAGGGTTCAGGGCAAGTGTGTTCTTTGAAGACAGTTTAATTTTAGATAAAACCCAATGTGATGGGGTTTAATATTGTTTGAGCAGGGTTTAATTATTCTTCTAGATCATAACATTGAAGTGCGAATTTGATCGTGCACTGGTCTCGGTGGTGCGTTGCCATTATGCCTTGGCTTGAGGTATGATCCCCTTTGCGTGTTACCTTTAAATTTATTATTTCACTAAATTCTTATTTTATCGCTACCCTCAGTTGTTACTTAGTGTTTTGGTATATTTTTTATCGTCAATCTTTGTGGTATTTGGTGTTTGGGTTCTATTGCATGATTATTTGGCATAAATTGTTAAGTAGTGCACTCCCTTTTCTTTTAAGAATTCGCTGGTTGGTTTTGCAAGCGATTGGTAATTCTTTTTTTTTTTGAAGCCTGTTTTGGTCTTAGAAGTATAAATGTGATGTTGAATTTGGTTATTGAACATCCTTGAGTGGAATTTTGGATCACAGTTTCTAAAGTGGTGTGTGTATGGTTTCAAAATGGATTTTTACATGTGGTGTATTTTTATTATGTTGTGAAATTAGTTTATTCAATCGGTCAAGTCGTGTGTTTTATGTTTGGGTATGTTGGGGATCTGTGATTGATCATAAAAGAGGGTTCGAATAGGTTTTGGGTTTGTAAAGTCGTGGGTTTCTCTTTGGAGTTGTTTAATAAACTTTAAAGTGGTTTTTAAAATAGTGGCGATGGTGCGATTTGTGTGTTAAAAACATGCTGCGGTGATGTTTGTGTTGTTTTTTCCTTTGAATTGTTTTAAGTCGATGTTTATGTACCTTTTTTGTTGTGAGTTTATTGCAGTGGGTTGGTGGGGTAACCCTGCATTATCATGATCATCGGTTTCCATGAGCTTATGCACCTGTGCGAGGCGTGTCACATTGTCATGTTCGAGATGCGATTTGAGGTAGGTCCCCCACTGCACTCGCCTTTAAATTCAGAATTTATTAATTGCTTGATATTTTATTAATTTTAATAAATGGTAAATAATATTAGAAATTAATTTTTAAATTATTATTTGGTGTAAAAAGAGACATTTATTTTATACACGACACTTGGAATATTTTTTTAATGAACATACACCCAGTAGTGAAAGTATTCTCATTTATCCTTTAAATATAATTCATGGAATTTTAAATGTAGTTATAGTTTATTGATAAATGATTTCTTTTATATCATGAACAAGTGTTTTGGTTCTCTTGAGAAATGAGGATTTTCTTTAAAATTGGTCATTTAAGGCCCGTTTGGCACTTTGATAAAATAAATTATTTTGAGAAAACATTCTTTGGGATAACACAAGGGTGATCTTGTTGTGTTCGACCATTGTGTGAGATTCTTGTGTGTGATGTTTGTGCATTGGAATTGGTTGCTTGTTTGACTTTGTTGACTCACCCCTTTCCTTTTTATTACACGTGTTGACATGGTAACCTGGTATAGTAAGTGAATCTTATGAGAATGATTGATGCACTAGTTTAGATTACGCACTGGCTAGTGTCTCGTAGTACAGATTATACTCTACTAGGGGATTGAGCCCCTTGATTTAGCCATGTAGGGAAACATCGGGAATTAGGACGTTATGATATCATTGAGAGTAGGAATGCCTTCAGGATGTGTCACATGTTGGTACGTTATAGATTGTTCACGATCTCCTAGTTTCGACCCATGTTTTCTTTAGTGTTTGTTTGTATGTGGTGGATGATTGAGAGGTCTAGTTCGGTTGTTGGCCCCTGTGTTCCACTTTTTACATTTCCCTTAGTGTGTGTTGTGTTGTGTGTGGTTTTACTTTTGACTAACAACTAAAATTTGGATTTCTAAATTATTTACAAAAATGTTTTAAAATGTAATACACCTGTTCCTTTCAAACATTAAACTTGTTTTTAAATTAAAAAGGGAAATGGACTGTTACTTGTTTTAGAAATGAAAGTGTGTGTAGAAACTAATATTTTATATAATTTAGTTCAAACCTGGAATTAGTAAATTATTTATTTAAAGTTAGTGCATTGGGAATAGTCTGTTGAGAATGCCTACTGAGTTTTAATACTCACGCCAATAGTATTTTCCGGTTTTTAGTTTCTGTTGCAGGTTTGACTTGAGGTTTCTCGTCGCAGGTGAGAGTTGGTTGTGGATTGGTGAGATACTCTTGGAGCCGTGAGGAATTTTGTTCATGGTCAGGTTAGTTGGTTGTTGTTGGTCATTATTTTTTTCTTGTTGTTTACTTACTTTTCCTTGTTATATTTTCTTTCCGCTACATTATTTATTTTTATTAAGAAAAAACATTCCCCCTTGCTCTCTTTTGATGCCCTGACGCTTGTCACCAGCCCGGGAGGATTGGGAACGCCTCTCAGGCCATGTCACGGACTGGACCAGGTGATCGGTTCAGGGTCAACTTGGCTTGGTTCGTGACAAGAAATCCAACCTAATGAGCCCTTTTGATCAATTCAAAAGGAAACACCCGAAGAAGTGATAATTTCACCACCCCTTTCCAGTTCTTTTCATCTTCCACTTCCTCTTTCTTTGTTGTTTCTATCACGACCCGTCCTCGGGGCATGTGCCGTGACTACCCCGAGCCCGCCTTCCATAGGCCAGGGGCTGGTGACTAGCACCAAGGCATAATCCCCGATAAAAAGTGAAGTCATTGCCTTTGTAAAGTAACAAACACCACAGAGAAAGCAAGCAGAAGTAATCACTAAGTAAAAATTGGGTACAATAGTAAGTGCGGAAAAGTAAGTGGACCAGAATACAAACTCAAACTGAAAGTAAAGTACAACTGAAAAAGGGAGTACAACAACTGAAAAGTAAAGTCACAGCCTCGAGACGTCCACTGGAAGTACCACCTGAAGGGTGGGTACAGATAGCCTCCACAGCTCCTCGGGTCCAGCCGTCCACTCCGTGTACATCCCGCCCAGTGGTCCACCTCTAGGTACCGACTGCTCCGCAACCCTCAACCACGATCAGTGTTGTCCTTCATCTACAGCCAACATAATGTAGTGCGGGCATAGCCCATGCAGGGGTGAGTATAAGCTACTCAATAGGGACCCCGAGACCCCTGAAGGTCTCCCAGAATCCACAAAGGATAATCCACAAAGGAAACATACAATCATGAAGTAACATCCGACACTGCTTAGGTATATTCCCATACATATACCTAAGTCACCAATTAGAGTTCAACTCCAACATCCGATCCCAAGTTCGATCACGTCCACACAGGATAGTTCAACACAATCCACATAGGAAAGCAAAACAAGATTCAGCTCACAGAGGTATACTTCTTCATATGATGATAGAGATGATCAGATATTGGCACTGATTCATCTAAGCCGTCGGACCCACACAGGATCGATAGGTACTAACCCCCGCAATGACCCACAGAGGATCGATAGGTAACTAACCCCCGCAATGACCCACAAAGGATTGATAGGTACTAACCCCCTGCAATGACCCACACAGGATCGGACCCACACAGGATCTGTAGGCGATGACCCACACAGGACCGCTCAGTGCTGACCCACACAGGATCGGTAGCACTGATCCACGTAGGATCGGTGAGTGTTGTAGTCATCGCCGTCGAATCCACGGAGTATTTCTGTACAGTCGTCATCGTCGTCGGAGTCGCAGCCATCTCTACGGTTCCCGCACACAGCAAGCTCGTTCGGGAGGGTCCGCTCCACGAGCTGAGGGGCTTATACATCAACTGACACATAGTCCGGAGTTGATGTATCCAAAAGTTCCATATCGTCAACAGGAACTCAACGTCACAGATGGCGCATCAATCGGACGCCCGGTCTGAGAGTTATTGGCATTTTCGTCCGAGGGGCCCGGTTGGTCTTTAAGTCAAAACCAACCCGACAGTACTCCAAATGCATTCAAACCTCGATCGGAGTAAGGAAAAAGGTCCTTCTCACTAAGAGGAATCCAACAAAGTCGACGACACATCAATCGGACGTCCGGAGATCAAGTTATAAGTGTTTCCGCACCGAGGTCCCGGTTGGTTACGTGTACGAACCAACCCGGCCGAACCCAAAGTACTCCAAAACATTGAGTGTAATATACCGAAACGACCGTCTCAATCCAAGGATCGCATTGCCACTGACAGTGCATCGATCGGAGGTCTGTATCTTATGTTATGGGCAACATACCGAAACAGTCTGAAAATGGGGGGTCTGGGCCCGGTCCGACCCAACCCAACCCCCCTGGGTCGGCCCGACCCGGGTCCGGGTCCGGCCCGCTTGGGCGCGGCCCGACCTGGCGGTCTGGCCAGGCGGCTCGGCCCGACGTGCTGGCGCTGGCCAAGCGGCCGTGCAAAGGGGGCGCCACCTCGTTGAACGAAACTGCGGCCCCGCGTGGGGGCCGCCCCTTACCAACAGATGCGGCCGAGCGCCGCGTCCCGCCTCCCTCGGTCCCGCACAGTCGCGGGACCCACGGCCTGCCGCCACGGCTTCAGCCACGACAACCCTTCCCGGCGGCGCGCTGGGCGCCACCGCCTCCTGGCGGTCAGCTGGTGTTGGTCGCCGCCTCTGGCAGCCGGCGCCGCCGCGCCGGTGGTGTTTTCCGCGGACCACCGGACGAGCTCCGGTGGTCAATTTTTTCTGTCGTCTTCGCCAACGGTCCTCTCGGGACCGTTTCTTCACTGCGAAGACCTCAAAACAGCCTTGTGGCCTGCTTTGTTGTCGCTCGCCGATCCGCACACCAAGAATGAAGAAATGGTGGGTTCGGACTTATTCGTTGGTCTGCACCCACCGCGTTAGCGGTTTAAAAGGCATCCAAAAAAATTTAAACACATATCAGGATATAAATCACATAGATTTAAATGAACAAAAAACCCCTACCTCAAGCATCGTCGAGCGAGGGTCCGTCGTGGAATTTCACGTCACGGAAGAAGGAACGTCACGGAAGAAGCGTCCTTGAAGAAGTGTCACGGAAGGAGGATCATCGCGTCGCAGATAAAGGATTCGTCAGCATCTCATCGTCGATCTCTGAGGATCCGACATTCTTTTCGACCTTTGTCGGAGGTCTGCGTTCTTCGCGTTCTTCATGTTCTTCATCGAGGAAGGATTGCTTCACGGCTTGAGTGATTTCTCCCAAACCTCTCACAACCCAACCACCCTTAATAAAATAAGAGTTGTCTTATTTTATTAACTCACAAGCCAACGATTTGAATTCAAAAATGAAAAAATCAATTAAGTGAATTAATTGCAATGTTTAAACCGCCAAATTAATGGGGCGTTTATTAACCAGATTAAACGCAAGGGTTGAATCCATTAAGAAGGGGGTGTGGGTGCGTTACTAAATTTAAGGAGGGGGTTTAGGAAGAAAAGAAACGTTGGGGCTCGTGTGGGCCCCACATCAAAAATATCCTACCAAGTGGGTATGATATTGTGGGTCCCACATCATCTACTTAACTTAGGTTCAGCAAAATAAAATAAAAATCGGTTGCACCACTTTTATTTTATTCCTTAACTTAACCCCAAAAATTAAAAACCACACCCGAGCAAACGCAACTCCGGAAAAGCTATTTCTAAGAAATTACCGGCGCTACGATTCCATTTGTGCCCTCAGAATTTGATTCTGAGCACTGGTTCAAAAGTTAGAAAAACCCGCTGATTCGTTCACTGAATGTACCCGAGCTAAACTTCAGAAAATGATTCTGGGCACATCGGGCCTCAGAATCAGGTGCCGTTAGAAACTACTTTCTTTTAAAATTCCCAAGAAAAATAAGAAAAAAATTCCCTTGAATTTTACGGGTTTTTACATCACTCCCACCTCAGGGCTTTACGTCCCCGTAAAGATACATCATAAACTAGGGAAACAAATGTGGGTACTAAGCATGCATCTGAGCCTCCCGTTCCCAAGTGCTCTTCTGGAGGTTCCCGTGCTGCCATCTGATGCGCAAAAGAAGAATCGACCATCCACATAGGACCCGCTCCTGTTGATCCTCAATCTCCACAAGGACCTCCGCAAAAGTCTCCCCATCATCAACATCTATCTCCCCATGGTCAATGATATGCATCGAGTCATGCACGTATCTCCTCAGCTGAGATATGTGGAAGACGTCGTGCACCCAGTGCAACTGAGGTGGTAGAGCCAGGCGATAAGCCACCTCGCAAATCCTGCTGAGGACCTGGAATGGTCCGATGAAGCGTGGAGACAACTTTCCGCCTCGGCCAAATATTTGTAATCCACGTCGAGGTGAGACCCGCAAGAAGACGTGGTCGTCATCCTCGAAATCCAGTGGCCTCCGCCTCCTATCAGCATAAGACTTATGCCGACTCTGAGCTGTCCTCATCCACTCCTGGATGACCTGGACCTTCTCCGTCATGGCCTGGACCATCTCCAGTCCCACAAGTGCTGACTCTCCAGGGTCTGTCTAGCACAGAGGAGATCTGCAAGGTCGGTCATACAATGCCTCGTATGGTGCCATCCCGATGGTGGAGTGGTAGCTGTTGTTGTACGCGAACTCCACCAAGGGTAGGTGGTCCTCCCAATTGTGACCAAAGTCGAGGACACATGCGCGGAGCATGTCCTCGAGAGTCTGAATGGTCTTCTCCGTCTAACCATCTGTCTGAGGGTGAAAGGCGGTGCTCAGACGTAGCTGTGTCCCGAGTGCATCCAGCAACCCCTTCCAAAGCCGGGAAGTAAAGCGAGCATCTCGATCGGAGACGATAGATGACGGTACACCATGAATCCATACAATCTCTTGAATGTAGAGACGTCCCAAGCTCTCCACTGAGCCCTACTCTCTGATGGGTAATAAGTGAGCCGACTTGGTGAGTCGGTCGACAATAACCCAAATGGTGTCGTGACCTCTGGAAGTGCGTGGAAGTCCAGTCATGAAGTCCATAGATATGTTGTCCCACTTCCACTTCGAGACCTCCAAGGGCTGTATCAAGCTTGCTGGTACCTGGTGCTCTGCCTTCACATGCTGGAAGGTGAGACATTGAGAAATGAACTTAGCCACAACCTTCTTCATGCCCAGCCACCAGTACTTTCATATGAGATCTTGGTACATCTTTGCCACTCCAGGATGTACTGCCAAAGGGGAAGTGTGAAACTCTCTCAACACCTCCTCCCATAAATCAACTGGTACCAAGGTACGTCCTCTGAAAAGGATTTCGTGCTCTCCTCCTAAGGAGAAACCATCAGGTTTATATCCTGAGGATATCTGCGCACACCACGTCTCACAGTCGGTGTCCCCACGCTGTGCCTCTCTGACCCTCTGCAGTAGTGGAGGAGTGACTGTGAGTGACTAAAGAAAGGCTGCTCCATATCTATCAATGAAGGATATCTGCAAAGCGGCTAGCTTCTCTATCACCTCCCCAAGTAGTTGAATGCCCATCCTCCTGCTGAGTGCATCGGCTACTACGTTCCCCTTTCCAGGAGTATAGACTATCTCAAAGGCATAGTCCTGGAGGAACTCGAGCCATCACCGCTATCTCAGGTTCAGGTCCTTCTACGAGAAGATGTACCTGAGACTCTGATGGTCAGAATAGACTGTAAAGTGCTTGCCCATCAGATAGTGTCACCACATCTTCAGAGCGAAGACAACTGCTGCTAACTCCAGGTCATGGGTAGTGTAGTTCTTCTCATGCGGCCTCAACTGACGTGATCCATAGGCGATCACTGCATGCTCCTTCATTAGGACACATCTGAGTCCAGTCCCTGATGCATCGCAGTAGACTACGTACCCTACTCCCTCCTCCGGTGGCCTCAATATAGGCGTGCTGGTCAATCTCTGTCTCAGCTCCTGGAAGCTCTGCTGACATCTGTCTGACCACACAAAGGGTTTCCCCTTCTTCGTCAAAGCTGAGAGTGGTGCCACAACACTGGAGAAGTCTGGAACAAATCTCCGATAGTACCCAGCTAGTCCCAAGAAACTCTGCACCTCCGTCACTCTCCTGGGTGGCTCCCAAGCTAGAACTGCCTCGATCTTCGCAGGATCCACCGCAAATCCCGCCTCAGAGATGATGCGTCCCAAGAAGTGGAACTCACATATCTAGAACGGACACTTCACGATCTTTCCATAAAGCTGGTACTCTGGGAGTGTGTCCAGTACAACCCGCAAGTGGTAGGCGTGCTCCTCCTCAGTCGTCGAGTATATCAAAATGTCATCGATGAAGACCATGATAGATCGATCGAGGTATGGCTGAAAGATCCTGTTCATGAGGCCCATGAACACTGTTGGAGCATTGGTTATGCTGAATGGCATAACCAAGAACTCATAGTGGCCATACCGACATCTGAAGGCCAACTTCTACACGTCCTCGTCCCGAACTCTGAGCTGATGATAGCCTGATCTAAGGTCTATCTTCGAGAACCACCATGATCCCTTGAGCTGATCGAAGAGGTCATCAATCCTCGGTAGTGGATAATTTTTCCTCACTGTCACCTGGTTTAGGTGATGATATTCGACACAAAGTCGCATGCTCTCATCCGCCTTCTTGGCAAACAAAATCGGGGAAGCCCAGGGGGAAACACTGGGTCGGATGAATCCCTTTCCCTGCAAGTCCTCCAACTATACTCGTAGCTCTCGAAGCTCAGTAGGGGCCATCTGATATGCTGGAGTGGATATTGGGGCTGTCCCGGGGTACATGTCAATATAAAAGTCTACCTCTCTACCAGGAGGTAGTCCTGGAACGTTGTTGGGGAAAACGTCTACATACTGATCCACCACTGCAGGAAAACCAGGACTTCGCACGTCAACTGCTCCTAGGATGAGGCTAGCCAACTGATGAGTGATGGGCTATCCTCTACTCTGCGAGAGTCCATCCTGTTCTATGAAGGATCCCTTCTCGTCGGTGAAGGTGAACCTACTCCCGTCGGTGCGTACACATCGCACCTTGCACCTAATACAGTAAATCTGAGCATGGACTGTAGATAACCAATCCATACCCAAGATGACATCGTAAGGCCTCAACGCCGCTACAAGAAGATCTCAGCTGAAGTTTTCACCTCCTAGAGTAAGCTCACACTGCCAGCACCAGTGCGTAATCGTCGAGTATGCTCCCGTAGGAGTCTCTATCCATAAGGATCGAGCCAACGGCTCTGTCGGAATCTCCGAGCTCCGAACAAGGGCAGCGGCTATGAAATAATGACTCTCTCCTATGTATATAATAACTACAAAAAAGGTGGAATAGACACAGATAATACCTCAAATCAACTCGGGCGCGCCGTGGTCGTAGGCCTCCGCTGCCTGGAGCTGTGCCTATCTCTTCCCGCTAGCTTCCTGTGGTCGGGGTGGACCTCCTAGTGGTGGGGGTGGTAGAGCCTCAAAGCATCGCCCACCACCTGCTGCTCAGCCAGCTCCTCTACCTTGTCCTCCTGCTCCCGACGGACCGCCCCAGTCGACCCTCTACCTCTGTCTGGGTGGCCCCTCAACTGTCTGTTGCTCCTCTACATGGTGGGTCTTGCAGTCACGAGCCATGTGGCCCTGCTCGCCGCATGCGTAGCACTGTCTGCCTCTCGAAAGACTAGCTCCGTGCTGTGTTCCCTTTACCACTGAGCCAGTGTCCTGAGGTCGTCTGCCTGAGGGTCTGGTCTACCTGGACCCATGAGTCATCCGTCGACTGCCTGCTGCAGAAGACTCTGCTACGTGCCACCCTGCAGTAGGTCTCACTGCTGAAGTACGCTCAGCAAGGAAGCTCTCGATGAGAAGGGATCGCTCCAGTACCCTTGCCTGTGTCAGAATGCTGAGGGAGATTAGTGATGCCCTGAACTCATGCCTCAATCCATGCTCAAAGGTCCGGGCCTAGAAGAATGGGTCTCGTACCATGTCTGTCGAATAGCGCGTGAGATCGGTAAATCTCGCCGAGTATTGGGCGACCGTCAAGCTGCACTGCCGCAGTTGTAGAAGCTACTAGATGCACACAGCTTGGAGGGTGGCTGGGATGAACTCCGAGCAAAAGAGGCTCTCAAATTCCGTCCAGAGGAGAGATTCCTCGTCGTGCACCTAGAGAATCAAGCTCCACCATCTGCATACTGCCGCGTGTAGGAGGCTCGCTGCGAGGATCACCATGAGGTCTGCTGGTGTCCTTACTAACCTGAAAACTCGTACAACTGTCTCCAGCCAATCCTCGACTGCCTGAGGGTCCATCTCCCCGTGGAACCTGGGTGGTCGGTGATGCTGAAACTCGTGCAGTTCGCTAAGGTGACGTGCATCGTCAACGGCTGGGGCTGGTAGCATCGGTGGCTCGGCGGGTAGAGGTACCGACGGTGCCTTTGCTTTCAAAGGGACCTGTACCGAGGCCTCGTCACTCGGTGGGCTATCGTCATGCACAACGCTCGGAACCCTAGCTGGCTACCGTCGTGGAGCCATCCTGAAAAGAGACAGGTGCACCATGGTCAGAACAGTATACCTGGTGAGCTGACACAAAGTAATCACAAAGAAAACTTGAAACACACATGCAATCAATGTTTTCGTTCATTAAGTTGGAAATCAGAAGTCAGCGTCCTAGTGTATGGATACGTCGGCCGCCGCACCAACAATGGACTCCCTGGACTGATAACCACACCCAATACCCTTAACATTATTGCTTCATATAGAAGAAAGATCAGAGTCCTGAGTTCTGCGGTAGAAACGAACTCCTCTGATACCAATTTGACACGACCCGTCCTTGGGGCCCATGCCGTGACTACCCCAAGCCTGCCTTCCATAGGCCAGGGGCTGGTGACTAGCACCGAGGCGTAATCCCCGGTAAAAAGGGAAGGCATTGCCTTTGTAAAGTAACAAACACTATAGAGCAAGCAAGTAGAAGTAATCACTAAGTAAAAACTGGGTACAACAGTAAGTGCGGAAAAGTAAGTGGTCCAGAATACAAACCCAAACAGAAAGTAAAGTACAACTGAAAAAGGGAGTAAAACAACTAAAAAGTAAAGCCGCAGCCTCGAGTCGTCCACTGGAAGTCCCACCTAAAGTGTGGGTACAGTAGCCTCCACAGTTCCTCGGGTCCAGCCGTCTGCTCCGTGTACGTCCCGCCCAGTGGTCCACCTCCAGGTATCGACTGCTCCGCAAGCCTCAGCCACGATCAGAGTTGCCCGTCGTCTGCAACCAACACAACGTAGTGCAGGCATAGCCCGTGCAGGGGTGAATATAAGCTACTCAGTAGGGACCCCGAGACCCCTGAAGGTCTCCCAGAATCCACAAAGGATAATCCAAAAAGGAAATATACAATCACGAAGTAACATCTGACACTGCTTAGGTATATGCCCAGACATATACCTAAGTCACCAATTACAGTTCGGCTCCAACATCTGAGCCCAAGTTCGATCACGTCCACACAGGATAGCGCAACACAATCCACATAGGAAAGCAAAACAAGATTCAGCTCACAGAGGTATACTTCTTCGTATGACGATAGAGATGATCAGATATTTCCACTGATTCATCTAAGTCATCGGACCCACACAGGATCGATAGGTACTAACCCCCGCAATGACCCACACAGGATCGATAGGTCACTAACCCCCACAATGACCCACAAAGGATCGATAGGTACTAACCCCTGCAATGACCCAGACAGGATCAGACCCAAACAGGATCTACAGGCGCTGGCCCACACAGGACTGCTGAGCGCTGACCCACATAGGATCTGACCCACAAAGTATCGGTAGCACTGATCCATGTAGGATCTCTGAGTGTTATAGTCGCCGCCGTCGAATCCAAGAAGGATTTCTGTACAGTCGTCATCGTCGTCGCAGTCGCAGCCAGATCTAGGGTTCCCGCACACAGCAAGCTCGTTCGGGAGGGTCCGCTCCACGAGCCGAGGGGCTGATACATCAACTGACACATAGTCTAGAGCTGATGTATCCAAATGTTCCGTATCATCAACAGGAACTCAACTTCACAGATGGCACATTAATCGGACACCCGGTCTGAGAGTTATTGGCTTTTTCATCCAAGGGGCCCGGTTGATTTTTAAGTCAAAACCAACCTTACCGTACTCCAACTGCGTCCAAACCTTGAGCGTAGTAAGCCAAAAGGTCTGTCTCACTAAGAGGAATCCAACAAAGTCGATGACACGCCAATAGGACGTCCAGAGCTCAAATTATAAGCGTTTCCGCTCCGAGGGCCCGGTTGGTTTCGTGTACGAACCAACCCGGCCGAACCCAATGTACTCCGAAAACTTGAGTGTAATATACCGAAATGACTATCTCGATCCAAGGATCGCATCGCCGCTGACGGTGCGTCGATCGTAGGTTCGTAGCCCATATTATGGGCAATAGAACGAAACAGCCCGAAAATGGGGGGTCTGGGCCCGGTCCGACCCGGCACAACCCCCCCTGGGTCGGCCCGAACCGGGTTGACCTGACCTGTGTCCGGGCCCGGCCCAGCCTGGCCTGGGAGTGGCCCGGCCTGGCGGTCTAGCCAGGTGGCTTGGCCCGTCGCGCTGGCGCTGGCCAAACGGTCCTCCCGGGACCGGTTCTTCACTGCGAAGACCTCAAAACGCCCTTGCAGCCTGCTTCGTCGTCGCCCACCGATTTTCACACCAAGAACGAAGAAACAGTGGGTTCGGACTTGTTCGTTGGTCCGCACCCACCGCATTATCGGTTTAAAAGGCTTCCGAAAAATTTTAAACACATGCCGATGATATAAATCACATAGATTTAAATGAACCAAAAACCCCTACCTCAAGCGTCGTCGAGTGAGGGTCCATTGCGGAATTGCACGTCGCAGAAGAAGGAACGTCATGAAAGAAGCATCATGGAAGAAGGTTCGCGGAAGGAGAATCATCGCGTTGTGGAGAAAGGATTCTTCGGCGTCACGTCATTGATCTCCGAGGATCCGGCGTTCTTTTCGAACTACGTCGGAGGTCGGCGTTTTTCGCGTTCTTCGCATTCTTCGTCGAGGAAGGACTACTTCACGGCTTGAGTGATTTCTCCCAAAACTCTCACAACCCAACCACCCTAAATAAAATAAGAGTTGTCTTATTTTATTAACTCACAAGCCAACGATTTGAATTCAAAAACGAAACAATCAATTAATTGAATTAATTTCAACGTTTAAACCGCCAAATTAATGGGGCGTTTATTAACCAGATTAAATGCAAGTGTTGACTCCATTAAGAAGGGGGTGCAGGTGTGTTACTTAATTAAAGGGGGGGTTTAGGAAGAAAAGAAACGGTGGGGATCTTGTGGGGCCCACCTCACAAATATCCTACCAAGTGGCTAGGATATTGTGGGTCCCACATCTTCCACTTAACTTAGGTTAAGCAAAATAAAATAAAAATCGGTTTCACCACTTTTATTTTATTCCTTAACTTAACCCCAAAAATTAAAAACCACACCCGAGAAAACGCAACTCCAGAAAAGGTGTTTCTAAGAAATTACTGGCGTTGTGATTCCATCGGTGTCCTTGGAATTTGATTCCGAGCATCGGTTCAAAAGTTAGAAAAACCCGCTCGTTCGTTCACTGAACGTACCCGAGCTAAACTTTAGAAAATGTTTTCGGGCACACCGGGCCTTGGAATCAGGTGCCGTCGGAAACTTCATTCTTGTAAAATTCCCAAGAAAATAAGGAAAAATTTCCCTTGAATTTTACGGTTCTTTACAGTTTCCATACCAAAATAATAAATATTGTACCTCCTACATATAGTGACGTTATTATAAATATGGTATAACCATATTCGTCATTATATCCATCCTCTAAATGAAAAAGTCACTATATGTGCGTACGTACGACTTACCGTCTCTACATCGTGGTGTAGTTTGTTATTCAAACACTTTATTATTTGGATGGGTATAATAATGATTATAACTGATGTAAATAATAAATATAACATGTTAATGATTATTTATATATGATATACCATCCAATTACATTCTATTTCACCATCAATATAATGATATTGTCACTCGTGCGTACGTACGGATTACCATCTCCACGATGCGATGAGGTTCATTCCCACGTTCACCATTCAACGATGATTATAAAAAATATATATTATTAATAAGTATGTAATATATGACATAATAATGAAAATATATATATATATATATTTATTTATTTACTTACATATATCTTATTCACTTACTTTCGATCAATACGATATGAAAACGGAAACAACATTTATGAGTATGTATGACCTACCATCTCCATAAAAAGTTCCATCTGTTTCATATATCTATCTGTTATAAATATTTATATTCTAAATATATATGATATATAAATCATGTTTTATATTCTGTAAGTATTTAAATCATGATCTAAATGATAAGATCAAGAATAACAAGTTAAAATACGTACGATAAAGAAATTGATTATTACCCAAAATGTTAATTTAACATGAAAATCATTATTAAATGGGTAGTATAAAGTCATAAATGAATCATGTATGATATAATAAAAATTAATATGGTTCTGTTATAATTTAATAACATACTATTGTAATTATAGAAGAGGTTAATCGTACCCTCGACCAAAGGAAAGTGCAAGGTAATGGTTAATTTCACAATATCTTTATTATCTGAGGTTGTTTTTATGTAAGTATCTTCTGGGAAATATTTATTATCCACGTCCATGTTTCATAAAAGTTTTTTAAAAGGGATTATTTTTAAGGGACTTTTTACTAAAACATCATTCTAAAAGTTTTTAAATATTTATTCTTCTAAACCTTTCTCATTAATGTTCATGTTTTCAAAATGGTTTTAAAAATTTATTTATATAGACATGAATATTTTAAAATGTTAATTCCTTTCAAAAGTTTCAAAGTGTTATGGGACACTCTGATTTAAAACTATCTTTTAAATGACTTCCTTTATATTACTTTTAAATTATTTCATGAAAAAGGGATATTTCTCTCAAATATTTTTACTGATCATTTTCAATTATGTCAACATACTTTAAGGGATGTTATTCTTGATCGAGGTTGATTTATTATGATACAAATATTATATATTGTATTGATGGTTTTGTGATATGTTTTACTATAGATTTCTTATTTTTATACCATTCATGGTTTAAGGATAAAGTATTGAAATTTCGTATGCTATTTTTAATACGAATGTTTATGTTATGTTTAAACCTTTTCATATGAGGAATGCATTGGACTTAGTAAGTGATGTGTTGAGCTCGCTATAGCTACTCGATGCATCGGTAGGTCTCATGAGACAAAATAGTGTCTTGGAACAAGGCCTTGAAAAAATATTATTTTTATTCTTGTCACAAGGCCTTGACTATGTGGTTATGAATTCTAGCAATATGCATTCCATAATTATAAAATTAGCTATTGATATTACATGTGATTATTTGACTAGTAGAATATTCATGTGAATAAGTAAATGAAATTATTTGATTTATCTTTTCCATATTATGCTAAAGTTTAAGTTTAAAGGTATTTTGTTTTAGTTTTATACATTTCCTTAAATATTTATGCTTATTTATGAAAGTTTTCACTATATTGTTATCCTTACTGAGCATCTGAGCTCACCCCTTTCTATGATTTATTTTTCCCAGGATGCGAAGAAGTATTTTATGACTAACTTGTAGGGATAGTATAAGGGATATGAATTTGGTCAGTGGAGACAATGTTTTTTTCATTTTATAATGTAATGTAACGTTCATTTATGTAATCTATTTTCCAAGACTGCTAAACTGATCGGTCCTTCGGGACTTGATTCCTTGTAATCATGCCAATGTATTAAAATAATGCACTAACTCAAGGTAATTGGGGTCGGGGCATTACATGAAACCTTCTTTTTAATATTTGACACCTTAAGTTAAATCTAGTTCATTCAAGTTCATCTATAAAGACTTTCTGAATTTCCAAATCATATCCCTCGGGAATGTTAAACTTGGTTTGCAGAAATCCCTATCATCTTGCACCAGGTGATGACTGGGTCCATCTCACTATTTTCTTTTTGGATTTATTAACCCTAGGTATAACAATGCTAGAGCCATATCCATTTATAGTATCTAGATATATATTTAATTACTTGGAAACCACTCTCTCTATCCTTAACCAAAATTCTTAGACATTTTCCTATACTTTGAATTATCCTTTCTATTAACATATCCCTAAGGATCTCACAAAAGTTTCCTCATCCTAGTTTTAAGATTTTAACTAAACCCCATAATTTATTCAAACCATAACAACCCAATCTTTTCATACATAAATATTACAGCTTTATTGATGAATATTTAATACAATTCACAATTACACACATAAGGATCATAAAGTTTTAGTGCCTTTGGAGACTAGCTACACAATCTTCTTATTTCATGAAAGATATTCAACATCCCCCATAAATGTTTTCCCACTTATTAACCTTTATAGAACTACCATATATAAACCTTTATTCTTAAACTAGGGAATTGAAGCATAATAAAGGGTGATCTATAATTCCTATTAAGGGTAAATATGGAATATTCCAATCGATGATCATATGAAATTATAAGATAAGCATAATTGTATGAGATTTTGAATATAACTTACAAGGTTTATACCAAATATGACATGGATCATAAATATGATCCATGGAATAAAACATTATCATTTCAAAATACATGAACCATAAGAGTAAGAAATCATGATAATTAAATCATGAATTAGAAGTTCATGTCATATAAGGGTGGCTCCATCATAAGCATAGAAACCATTTCATATGTTAAGGGTAACATCCTAGACCATCAAATCATAACATATTAGGAATAAGAAGATGCTTCTTATTTCATAATGGATTATGCATCATCACCCATTTCATATTTCATAATGGATTGGGAATCATAACCTATTTCCCATAGTGGATTAAGCACATGGGACTATTTCCCACAAGGGATCAAACACATCATCTTATTTACCATCATTATCTCATGACATATAAAACTTTAACCAATGCATTAAAGGGAGATATAGGTCCCACCCATCATATAATCCATAAGTTTTTGAGCCATAAGATCATAAAACATTCACCATAACATAAGCCATATAGAGGAAATAGGATTTATAAACATTTTATCATAGTATAACCCATATAAAGGAAATGGGTTTCATAATCATCTCATCATTTCATCATAGCATGAACCATGAAAAAGGAAATAGTTTCATAAAAATCTCCCCATCATGATTATAAACCATATAAATAAAGAGTAAGGATGGTGAAATTGGATCATATCTCCAGTAAAACCTAAGCACCACCAAAGGTTGTTTTCATTAGCGAATCTAAATTCAATAAAAATATTGTTAAAATGTTATTGATGAAAATATCCATTCCATTTTGAAAAAACGTCTTTAAAACAAAAAAACTCCTAAATATTAAAGAAAATATTTTCATTTAAAATAACATAGGAAACTTGTAAAAGAATCTTTAAATCCTTAAGTGTTCATGATGATGGGAAATACCATTGATGCAATACACATTAAAATAAATATTCCCTTAAAATTTATAGTAAAAATTTAATAGTACCATGCTCAGAAAATCACAAGAATATTATTCTTAAAACACTTTGAAAAAATGTAAAACATGGGTAAAAATAAAATTACACAATATTAAGATAATATTAAAATCCTTCCTTAAACATTTTTAGAAAACATATATGTGGAAGAAAAAAGATTTTCTACTAAAGATAGAAATAGAGTTGGCTTTCCTTAAAAAAATTATTTTGTAACATTGAGTACATAAAGGTATAAAATGAATTGAAAAAATGTATTTTCATGAAATAATAAAATTAAGAATAAAATTAATTTATTTGTTGAGAGATATATCATAATTTTTAATCAACATAAACTTAATCATAAACAATGTTGTTAAATGATGATATTGTAACATAAAAACCTTTACCACTTTGGTAAATTTTGAATCATAATCCCCATAAAAGAATAACATCAATTGAAACTTTTAATATCATTAAAATAATGATATTAATTGTTGAGTAAATAGGGTTTTCCTTATGACTTGTCTATTCCTTCATGTTTGGGGGAGATTTTTGAGTCAGTAAGGTCTCCTTATGACTTTACCATTCCTTATTTTTCTGAAAATCACAAACACCTTATCTCATGGAAAATCTCATTTTACCCTAGGTTTTACTTCTATAAGGAAAATATTCCTTCCCTAGGGAAATTTATCCTTACCATGTTTTTCATTGTTCATTATCTTGTCTAAGTATAAAATTTGGTTTCATGTCTAAAACCTCAGAATCATATAATACTTAGATAAATAAGAATTATATTTTCAGACTTTGAACTCTTCAGAGTTCTGACTCTGAGTTCTCTGAATTTAGACTTTGAACTCTTCTGAGTTCTAACTCCAAGTTCTCTGAATTCAGACTCCGAACTCTTCCGAGTTCTGACTCTGATTTCTCTGAATTCAGACTCTGAACTCTTCTGAGTTCTGACTACGAAGTCTCTGAATTCAGACTCTGAACTCTTCGGAGTTTTCACTCCTAGTTATCTGAATTCAGACTTTGAACTCTTATGAGTTCTAACTCTGAATTCTCTGAATTCAGACTCCAAACTCTTATGAGTTCTGACTCTGAATTCTCATGAATTCTGACTCTGAACTTTGTAAGTTCAGACTCTGAATTATCATGAACTCTGACTCCAAAATTTATGAGTTCTAACTCCGAATTTTCATGAATTATGACTCTGAACTTTGTAAGTTCAGAGTATGAATTCTCATGAACTCTGACACCGAACTTTGTAAGTTCATGTTCCGAATTCTTGTAAATCCATTTTCCGAATTTCATTGAAATTCAGACTCCAGAATACTATAGAGTTCAGGTTCCGAATTCCTAGAAAACAGAATCTGAATATCCTTTTATTACAGACTCCAAATTTATTTTTGGTTATACTCTAAACTTTTATTTTCTTACACTCTGAATAGTTTATTTTCGTTAAGTAACCATATTCTTTCTTTCACTTATTTTTGTTATAAAATGATGTTGTGCATTCAAATACTAACTAAACTTTGTTTGAGTGACACGTGTATAGGTCCCTCTGAAATTCAAGGAAAAATATGACCATTGTAGGATGGATACGGTCATTAAAGCCATGCCTATAAATATGGTCTCATTTTAAAGATCTCACAACTTTGATGAATAAGTTGATCAATCTAGAGATTACATGCTGCTGAAGTGATTTCTAGAGAGAGAGGCTTTATTACTTAGTGGGTACTAAACTTATTGTTCATATTTTCTTTGTGCGACTCCGATTGTTGTTGTGTACAATCGAGGGATTCCGGGGATAGGAAGACAGAGGTGCCGACTACCTTGAAGTTGAGGGCTTGCGGGGATAGTAAGATAGACCCTGATCTTCGTATCGAGGGCTTACCCTGGTGTGGGTAAGATAGACTTTCTTGAAATATAAATCAATGGACCTTTATCTAAGGTTGTTAGATACCCTTATCTTTGGGTTAAAAGATTTACTACTTTTTACTTGTTTTGTTACATGTTTTCTGCTACATTTTATTTGTTGAGGAAAGTATAACTATATTATACTTCCTTATACTTGTACTCTGATTTAGTAAGATTCTATACGCTTTAAGGTAGAATCTTTATCTTTGTAAAATTTCATTAATTTTCATTCTCTGGAACCATATTTCCGGATTTACTTTCTCAGAATCATATTTCCTGAATCAAGCAAGTGTGAAGAACTTATATATTTTTTGAATTACCTTGTTTAACCTTGTTAAACATAACCATCTTTAAAAGTTCCAAAAGAATTTTTTAAAGAATACAATTCACCCCCCTCTTGAATTTTGAGAATCATTAGATACTACATACAGTATCTCTATTATTTAAATCCTACATTTAATATTATAGAGTATATCATACTCACATACCTTCTCAACAATTAGTATCATAGCATTGGTTCAATCTGAATTAATCTCACGATTAGATTTAGAAGATAATTATTCTTCTTCTTATTTTCTCGGAATCATATTTTTGGACTCATAAAGTTTATATTCATATTTTTTTTATAGATACTCTAGTTATATTTTCCTTTCTTAGGATATTTTCTTTTATTTACAAACTTATATTACTAACAAGTTTGTGTGCTAAGAATTTACTTAAGATGGCAGGTTTAAATGTTGGTTCTATCGACAATCTAAATCCTACCAAACCTCCTATTTTTTATGGAAATGATTATGAGTACTGGAGAGATATTATGAAGACTTTCGTTAGTAAAATTGGATTTGATAACTACCTAATGCTGATATGAGACTATAAAATTCCTGATAAGGAATTGAGAACTTTTACTAATTAGGAAAAATTAGAATATCAAGAAAATTTCAGAGTTATAAATACATTGTTTTATTCCATTACTAGGAACATCTATAGTCAAATATCTTCATGTGAATCTAAAAATAGTATCTGTAAGAAACTTGAAGTTACACATTTTGGTATTTCGAAAGTTATAGAGACAAGAAGAGATATGTTGAGAGCTGAATACCATGGATTTAACTTTCCTTATGGAGAACCTATAAGTAAAGTTTAGCAAAGGTTTATGACTATCATGAATATCTTATAGTCTATGGGAGAAAAAGTTTTGGATGATGTGGCTCTTGCAGATAAGATCATTTATATTATGTCAAATGAGTGGGAGTCCAAGAGGACAATAATTGATGAGAACAGGAAAGTCACCCAGATTTCTTTAGATGATCTATTTGGAAATCTTCTTTAGCATGAGACTAGAATGAAGAGAGATGAATATAATGTTAAAAAGAATAATGAGAATGGAGGAGTTTCTTTTAAAACTACTTCAAACCATATGAAATCCAAAACTCCTTAGAGAGTTACTAGATCCAAGTCTAAGAAGGTTATTATCCAATCTGAATCTAGTGGATGTGAATCTTCAGAAAATGAGTTAGAAAATATTTCTCGAAGGATGAAAAATATTGTTGGACAGAAGAATTTTCAATCTAGATATAAGAAGAAACAAAGGAAAGACAAGAAATATTCAGAAGTTACATGTTATGAATGCAATAGAGTTGGACATATATGTCCTGATTGTCCTATGACTAAGAGAAAAGAAAGAAAGGAAAAGCATTCTGAGAGAAACAGAAAGAAGTACTACAAATCTAAAGCTAAGAAAGTCTTGAAAGCTAATGACATGTGGAGTTCTAGTGGTGGTGACTCTTCAGATGAATCTTCAGATTACGAATCTTCCGAACAAAATAATCTTGTTCTAATAGCTATATTACCTATTGAAAATCATTGTTTGATGGATAAGGTACACAATGCCGAATCAATGACCAATGTTTCTTTAAATGAAAATTATAGTAATGATAAATATTATGAATCTTTGGATGAAGAATCTTCTTTTGATGAAGATAATACTTTACTTTCACATAAAGAAGTTTCTAGGTTTTCCAAACTCCTTGAAATTGAGAATTCAAAACTTATGAAAAATATTGATAGGAAAAACTCTAGAAATACTATTTTTACTAAGGAAATATCAAATCTTTATAAAGATCTTGATAATAAAATTGTTGATTTCGAAAGTATTTCAAAAAATCTTGAGGAAGTAAATTCTGAGAAGAATAAACTTTCTAAGGATCTAGAAAAAGTAATTTCTAAGAAAAATGTTTTCGAGCCTAACTCAAGTTCTAAATTAAATGTTTTAGAATACAAGAACTTGGTTATCAAATATAAATCCGAAATTTTTTCCTTGGGGAAGTGTTTGTCAAACTTTACCTTAGGTAAAGAGAATTTTGATAAGATGTATTCTGAAATATATCCTCTAAGGAATAGTTCTGGTTTTGGTTATACTAGTTCTAAACCGATTTTTAGCAACAATTATTTTATTCCTCAAAGTGCTCCATTCTGCACTAAGTGTCAGTGTGGTGGACACTGGGGAAAAAATTGTTCCTTAAACAAAACTCAATCCTTAGGATTTAATAAAGCCTATATTTCTAAGAAAATGTGGGTACCTAAAATTTTTCTTTATGAAATTTCCATATCCAAGAAAATTTGGGTTCTAAAAGTATAAATCTTTTGTTTTCCAAAAAATATAGAGATTACCAACAGTAATACTTGGTATATGGATAGTGGATGATCCCAACATATGACTAGTAATAAAAACTATTTTGAAAATATTATCAAGATGAAAGGATGAAAAGTAACTTTCAGAGATAATGCCCAGGAAGAAATTATTGGTATAGGTAACATCATTCTTCTTGGAAAAACTTTGATTTCAAATGTTTTATTCATTAAGGGTCTTAAGAACAATATCATTAGCATAAAAAAATTATGTGATGAAGGTTATCTTGTGAATTTTAGGGATGAAAAGTTCTTAGTACACAATTCCAAGGAAGAGTTTATTCTTTCTTCCCATAGGCAAGAGAATGTATACACACTAAACTTAGGAGACCTTAGGATCCAAGATCTACCTTACCTTAGTGAAATAGAAGATCATTCTTGGTTGTGGCATAGAAGGTTAGGTCACTGTAATTTTAAGAACCTATGAAAACTTTCTAAGAAAATGTTAGTTAAGGATCTACCAGAGCTTAGATTTGATTCTTCAAAAGTTTTTGATCCTCCTCAATATGGAAAGAAACATAAATCAAGTTTTAAATTAATTGGTGAAGTCTCAACTACTAATGCATTACAGTTAGTGTATATGGATCTATTTGGTCCTACACAAATTGGTAGCATTGGAGGAAGGTATTATGTATTTGTGTTAGTTGATGATTACACTAGATTTACATGGGTCTATTTTCTAGCAAAGAATTCAAAAGCCTTCTCATATCTTAAAAGTTTTAGATCCCAAGTTAAAAATAATAAAAACCTTCCCTTGAAAACTATTCATAGTGATCATGGTGGAGAATTTCAAAATTCTGATTTTGAAACTTTTTGTAGTAGAAAAGGCATTACTCATAACTTCTCAGCACCTAGAACACCTCAACAGAATGGTGTTGTTGAAAGAAGAAATAGAATTCTTCAAGAGATAACAAGAACCATGTTGAGTGAATATTCTATATCCAAGCATTTTTGGACTGAAGCTATAAGTACTACTTGTTATACTATAAATTGAGTCTTGATTAGACATTTTCTTAATAAAACTCCTTATGATTTATGGAATGGTAGAAAACCTAGACTTTCCTACTTCAAGGTTTTTGGCTGCAAGGTATTCATTCTGAATACTAAAGATAATCTACATAAATTCGCACCAAAATCTGATGAATGAATTTTCTTAGGATACTCCACAACTTCTATGGCTTCTATAGTTTTCAATAAAAACACTTATAATGTTGAAGAGACAGTACATGTCAAATTTGATGAAACTAATCCCTTTGTTTTTAAAAAACCCCAACCTACATCTTTAGATGTGTTTTCTAAAACTGATTATCAACCTTTGTTAAATGATCATTCTGATAAGGAAAATGCCCAAGAAAATGTTTCTGAAGCATTTACCCTAGAAGATTTTCTACCCTATGTTGATGAACAGGTTTTACAAAACCCAAATCAGTTGTTTCTAAAGAATAATCCTAGTGATAGTATCATCGGTGATGTGAATCAACCTGTAAGGACTAGAAGTTCCTTAAGAAATGAAGTAGAACATCTAGAATTCCTTTCCCAATTAGAACCAAAAATCACTGATGAAGCTTTAGGTGATGATGATTGGATTAAATCCATGCAAGATGAACTAAATGAATTCTAAAGGAATAAAGTCTGGACCTTGGTTGCAAGACCTAAGGAAACTTCTGTTATTGGAGTAAAATGGGTCTTCAGAAATAAGTGCGATGAAAATGGAATCGTTGTAAGAAATAAAGCTAGATTGGTTGATAAATGCTATAATCAACAAGAAGGAATAGACTATGAAGAAACCTATACTCCAGTAGCTATAATTGAATCTATTCGTATCTTACTTGCCTTTGCAGCATTCTTTAATTTCAAACTTTTTCAAATGTATGTGAAATGTTCTTTCTTTAATGGTTATGTTCAAGAGGAAGTTTTGTTGAACAACCTTCTGGTTTTGAAGATACAAAACATCCTGATCATGTTTTTAGACTTAACAAAGCTTTGTATGGACTTAAGCTATCCCCTCGATCCTAGTATGATAGACTTACAAGTTTTTTGCTTCAAAATAACTATGTCAAGGGAAATGCAGATCCAACCCTTTTTATAAAGAAATATAAGAAAAATGTTTTGATTGTTCAAATTTATGTTGATGAAATTATATTTGGTTCAACTCAGCAATTCTTAACTGATTCCCTTGTGGATCTAATGAAATCTGAGTTTCAAATGAGTATGATGGGTGAGTTAACATTTTTCCTTGGTTTTCAAATTTCTCAAAAACCAGAAGGAAACTATATATACCAACATAAGTATATTAAATATCTTCTTAAAAAGTATGGATATGACAACACTAAAAGTATAAGTACTCTCATTGGTACCTCAAACACACTTGATCATGATGAAGTTGGGAAACCAGTAGATCAAACATCTTTTAGAGGTATGATAGGAGGATTACTTTACTTGACAGCTAGTCATCCAGACATAATGTTTTCAGTATGCTTATGTGCAAGATATCAATCCAATCCTAAGGAATCTCATTTAAAGGCAGTGAAAATATTTTTTTATCCACTTAAAGGGAACCATGGATCTAGGACTTTTCTATACTTCTGGAAATGATTTTGTTTTCAAAAGTTTTTCAGATGCTGGTTTTGGTGGATGTAGAATGGATAAAAAGAGTACATCTAGAACTTTTCATTTCTTAGGAGATTCAGTAGTATCTTGGTCATGAAATAACCAATACTCAGTAGCACTTTCCACTGCTGAAGCTAAATATGTAGCAGCTGGAAGTTATTGTGCTCAAGTGTTGTGGATGCAACACACACTCACAGACTGTGGTATGAGTTTTACCAAAACACAAATTTTGTATGATAATACAAGTGTCATTGACCTTAGTAAAAACATTTCACATCACTCTCATGAAAAACACATAGATATTAGGCATCAATTTCTTAGGGATCACACAAAAAAAGAAGATATCATTCTTCAATTAATCGGAATGCAAGATCAACTTGCTGATATTTTCACAAGATATTTAACCTTCGATAGATTTAAATACATTAAACAGAAGTTAGGAATGATAACTGTATGGTAATCCTCCTTATTAACTTCCTGTTGAAACCAATCTCCATAGAGTAATAAACTATTTTTTATAGGGGGAGTATATTTTCTTATTAGATTTTCAATTTTTCATAATTATGATTTCCAAATTTTTCTTAATGAAGTTTTTCAAACTTTTCATAATGAAGATTTTCAAATTTTTCGTAATGAATATTTCCAAATTTTTCGCAATGAAGATTTCCAGATTTTTCCTAATGAATTTTTTCAAACTTTTCGTAATGAAGTTTTTCAAACTTTTCATAATTTAGTTTTTCAAGTTTTTCGTAATGAATTTTTTTTAATTTTTTTTTCATATTTATTTTTTCAAATTTTTCGTAAAGAAAATTTTCTTAGTTAGTTTTTAAAATTGTCGTAATGAAGTTTTTCATACTCAGAATTTTCATAATGAAGGTTTTCATACTTTAAATTTTCATAATAAAGATTTTCATACTAGAAAATTTTGTAATGAAGGTTTTTTTACTTGAAATTTTTGTAATGAAGATTTACGTACTCAAATTTTTTTCATAATGGATGTTTTTTTGTAGTTGTTTTCTTAATCTAAAGTTATTCAAGAAGAATATTAGCAATTTCAAATAATCTTCCTAGAAATCTGAAAGGTATGATTATTTATTGAGTTTTTGTAATCACCTTTTACATGATGGTAGTTTCTCTTGTTTCTTTTAAAATTTCTTAGATTCTAGTTTCCTTAAATCTGAATGTTTTCTTTTAAAAACCTCAAAAGATCGGATCCTACAAAATTTTCCTTGTGGCTATCTTTTCAACCGTCAAATATGATCAGAATATTTCTCAACCATTGTATTGAGATGGGAAGATGAACCATCACATCAAAAACCTATATAAAGGACCCCTAAAGGGTTGTCCTACATCAATTTCAATCCTTTGCGTGCCGAAACTCTACCCCCATACAAAATCCCATTCCGAACTTCTCAGAGCTTTCCCAAGTCTGAATATCAGTATAAGAATCCTCTAAAAAAGATATGTCTACTATCAAGCCGATTCTGGAGTGGAAAGTATATAGAGAAAATTTGGTGCATCCAAATTTCTTCAATAAAAACGATTCTATAATCTCCAAGAACATCAAGCTTAATGGATGGGAAATTGTTTGCATATCGAAGCTAGGGTCTCAAGACTTGGTGTATATGGATCTGCTTATCGAGTTTTATGGGTCAGTTAGTTTCTTTAAAGAAGAAGGCAGAGAGAAGTTTTCATTCAAAAGCTATAGAAAGACCCGTGCTCTATCTTATACAAAGGAAGCTAGTTTGGTTGGAGTTCCATTTGAAGGGGAAGCTGAATTTTGTTCCCATAAGTTTCTTGATGTTCAAGGAAGTTTTATCAAGGTAAAAGTTATGGAGTGTATTGGACTTACAGATGTCAAGACTTCAAAGATTTATCACCTCTCTACAAATAATCAGATCCTTGAATTGTGGGTTCAAGGGTTTATCATTCCGAGAAAGTGTGACAAGGACACCTTAAAGAAGAGTGATATGTATATCTTGTATTTCTTAGTAAACTAAAGGAATATCAACTTGATGAAGCATATTCTCATTACGATTGAGAATATTAGGAATTAGAACTTGAAAGCTCAGATTATTATGTACCCGACCATTCTTTCCAAGTTTATTGTTTGGTGCTTGGAGTCTTTCAAAATTCCTTGCAGTTCAAAGTCAAGGAATTGAAAAGTCACACTGATTACTGATGATACTCTCAAAAGGATGAAAGTTGGCTTTTCTAAGGAATTGGTAGAATTATATGATCTACCAGAGGAGGAATCTGAAGCTGTTCTGAAAGAAAAATAAGTGGTTGAACCATTGAAAAAGGGTGGAAAGAAGAGGAAATTGAAAGAGGTAGAAGAAGTAGAGAAAACCCCTAAAGCAAATGAAACTCAATCTGCACCTCCAAATCCCAAGAAATAGAAAGCTTATCTGGATGAGGTTGTATACAAATAGAGGGAAGATAAGAAAAATCAGAAGGAATGAGAGCCACAACTTGGCTTGGATCCTGCAGAGTCCAAATCTTTAAAAGAGAAGGAAACCGATGAGCTTGAGAAGTAAGACATAGAAAAGAAGAAGAAGAAGAAAATTTCTGAGGATGAAATTGTATAATCCCTTTTTTAAGGCCACTAAAATAGAATCCGAGAATATCCATGCACCAAAATATTTCTTGGTTGTGTCTTTAACAGAGACTCTGGGTAAGAAATTTCTCAATCTGGAAAAAGTCCAAGAAAATATTGTTAAAGAAAAGGAAGTTGTCGAAGAAGTGGAAAAAGAAGAAAGTAGTGGTGGCACTGAAGATATTATAAAGCAAATTGAAGATCATCATGAAAATAAAACCCCTTACGAGAAGCTATCAATCCAAACTTCGGAAGCAGAGTCTTCAAAGCTCCCAACTCCTAGGAAAGATGAGGAAGGTGAATATTAAAATAGTGAAGAAGAAGTTAATAAATTTTCTCAGGAAGAAAGTTCAAACCATGATTTCATACATCCTAAAGATGATGAAGGTAGAGCTGAGAAAGAGAAGATAAATGAAGATATAATTATTCAGCTGTCTGACAGTGAGCATGAATCTCTGGATAAAGAAGCTATTTCGAGAACCAATAAGGGAAAACAGGTGGTTGTTGATACACCAACTAAAGTTGTTTTAAGGAAGAACTAAGATGGTGGATCTTCTAAGAGGAATGTTTTCAATCTAGAGGAAGAACCATCACCTAGAAAAGTCTCAGATTTGAAATCATCGGCTCTAGGACATGATTTCTTCATTCAATCACTGAAGAAGCTTGTTGACACCATTCTGATCTTTCCAAGCATTGACTCCAGATGTCAGATGCTCCAACATAGCTTGAATCAAAAATAGGATTCTGTATCCATGGTAATGGAGAAGTGTGTAAAGATTGAGGCTGATTACAATAACTTCTTCATCAACTATGATGCCCAAAAAAATCTTGTAGGAAAGTGGTCAGTTGGTCAAAGAATATAGTTAAAGATTTGAGAGAGTTTGATAAGTTTCATGATGATGTTAAGGAATCTTTTGATATGGCAGATGGTAAAATCAAGAATCTCACAAATATCTTTGAGGAAAAGCTAACTCTTGAGCAGAATACTTAGATTCATAAGGTCAAGGATCTGAATGGGAAGTTGTATTCTATTTCCCAAAGCTGGAAGAGGGAAAAAGATCTTCAGATCGAGATTGAAGAGAATCCAATCAAGCAAGATGAACTAATGAAGGCTCAGGAAGAAGCACTCAAGTCTCAGGATGATATAATCAAAGCTTTAGAGAAGAAAGTCGAGGATCAGGATCAAATATTTAAGAAAGAATAGGAATACCACAAGGAACTCAAAAAGATGAAAACCATTGTGAAGAAATTGATATTCAAGGAGAAGGAAGGAAAATAGATCCAATATGATCTTTTATTTTATTTTCTTCCTTATACAAATTCTTCATATCTTAATGAAATTTTGGATGTTTGTCTTTGTTTGTATGCTTTGTACTAATATTTCAGGTACTATAATTTCTTTTCCATTCCCTCAAATTCTTTTTGAAAATCACAAAGGGGGAGAAAGGAAAAATAATACCAAGAAAAAAAAGAAATATCCCTAAGTAAGGGGGAGATTATCTAAGGGGGAGTTTTCATTATAGAGATTTTTGTACTCAAGATAATGAAAAATCTCATTCCGGAAATCTAGAATGTGATCTTTAGAGTTCCAAAGCCTAAGGGGGAGTTAGTTGTATTCATCATTGTCCATGTGTAAAGGGAGATAAGTTTTATTTTCAAAGTATAGAAAAATATTGACTAAGACCTTTTATTCTTTTTTGTAAGGATGTTTGTGCTTTCCAAAAAGGGGGAGATTGTTGAGTCAATAAGGTTTTCCTTATGAATTTTCCATTCCTTCATATTTGGGGGAGATTGTTGAGTCAGTAAGGTCTCCTTATGACTTTACCATTCCTTCTTGTTTTGAAAATCACAAACACCTTATCTCATGGAAAATCTCATTTTACCCTATGTTTTACTTATATAAGGAAAATTTTCCTTCCCCAAGGAAATTTATCCTTACCATGTTTTTCATTGTTCATTATCTTTTCTAAGTGTAAAATTCGATTTCATATCTAAAACCTTGGAATCATATAATACTTAGACAAAGAAGCATTCTATTTGCAGAACTCGAACTCTTCTATGTTCTGACTCCGAGTTATCTGAATTCAGACTCTGAACACTTCTGAGTTCTAACTCCAACTTCTCTGAATTTAGACTCTAAACTCTTCCAAGTTCCGACTCCAAGTTCTTTGAATTCAGACTCCAAACACTTCTGAGTTCTGACTCCAAATTCTCTGAATTTAGACTCCGAACTCTTCTGAGTTCTGACTCCGAGTTTACTGAATTTAGACTCCGAAATCTTCTGAGTTTTGACTCCAAATTCTCTGAATTCAGACTTTGAAATCTTATGAGTTTTGACTCTGAATTCTCATGAATTCTGAATCTGAACTTTGTATGTTAAGACTCTGAATTCTCATGAACTCTGACTCTGAACTTTATGAGTTCTGACTCCAAATTCTCATGAATTCTAACTCCAAACTTTGTAAGTTCAGACTCCTAATTCTCATTAACTCTGACTCTGGACTTTTTAAGTTCAGGTTCCAAATTCTTATGAATCCAGATTCCAAATTTCCTTGAAATTTAGACTCCGGAATTCTATAGAGTTCAGGTTTCGAATTCCTAGAGAACAAAATCCAAATATCCTTGTATTACAGACTCCGAATTTATTTTTGGTTAGAGTCTGAACTTTTATTTTCTTACACTATAAATAGTTTATTTTGGTTAAGTAACCATATTTTTTCTTACACTTATTTTTGTTATAAAATGATGTCATGCATTCAGTTACTAACTAACCGTTTTTTGAGTGACACGTGTAGAGGTCCCTCTGAAATTCAAGGAAAAAATTGATCGTTGGAGGACGGAGATGACCATTGAATCCATGCCTATAAATAGGATCTCATTTGAAAGAGATCACAAAATTGATTAATAAGTTGATCAATATAGAGATTACATGCTCCTAAAGTGATTTCTAGAGAGATGTGCTTTATTTCTTAGTGTATACTAAACTTCTTGTTCATATTTGCTTTGTACAACTCTGATTTTTGTTGTTTACAATCGAGAGCTTCCGGGGATAGGAAGACAGAGGTGCCGACTACCTTGAAGTTGAGGGCATCCTTTCTGAGGAAGACAGAGGTGTCGACTACCTTGAAGTTGAGGACTTGCGGGGATTGCAAGACAGACTCTGTTTTTCGTATTGAGGGCTTACCCTGGTGTGGGTAAGACATACTTTCTTGAAAATATAAATCAAGGGACCTTTATCCAAGGTTGTTGGATACCCTTCTCTTTTGGTTAAAAGATTTACTACTTGTTAATTTTTTTGTTACAAGTTTTCTGCTACATTTTATTTGTTGAGGAAAGTATAACTATCTTATACTTCCTTATATTTGTACTTTGATTTAGTAAGATTCTATATGCTTTAAGGTAGAATCTTTATCTTTGTAAACTTTCATTAAGTTTAATTTTTTGGAACCATCTGTTCGGATTTACTTTCTTGGAATCATATTTCCCGAATCAAGAAAGTGTGAAGAACTTAGAGGTTTTGTGAATTACCTTGTTTAACCTTGTTAAAAATAACCATCTTTAAAAGTTCTAAAAGAATGTTTTAAATAATACAATTCACCCCCCCCCTCTTGTATTTTGAGCATCATTAGATACTACATACAGTATATCTATTATTTCGATCCTACATTTGGTATTATAGAGTATATCATACTCACATACCTTTTAAACATTAATGATATAAAATTTTAATGTTTTGTATATAAACTACACAAAATAAATTATTGGTGAATATGGAATATGTCTCTTAGAAATAAAAGTTACAAAAAATCTCATACTATAAGTCTCGAATTTCTTCATACACGGTCAAACCTCCTGTATAATAAATATAGTTTTATTATAAATATATTCAATAACCATAATCATATAAATCATACCATATATTATTTACTTATGACCATTTATTATCTATTTATTAACAATTCCTTGTTAAAATCACACTTCGGGTAATAATTTATTCATTTTTTACTTATGTTTTGGTTTGGCGGTTTTAGTCCCTTTACTTTGATCATGGTTCCATAAAATCAAAAACTACTTAAATTATATAAATATAATATATATTAATTATAAATTTATTTATATTAATCCTTAAAATTTATAGATAGGAAATGAATTACAATATTCTTGGAGATGGTAGGTCATACGTATGCATGAATGATGTTTCCATTCTCTCGATGGATGGAAGAAAAAAAGGTAAATATTAATTCACCTTAAAAGAATCATTTATATATCATATATATCATATATACTCATTTAATATATCCTTATTATCATCCATGTTAAAATAAAATTAAAAATGTATCACATCGCTTCATGGAGGTGGTGGTCCACACATACGCATGAGTGACGTCATCGTTTTCCAATGGAATGGAAGGTAAGAAGGTAGATGTTATATTATAATTAAATAAGTATAATATTTTCATAAATATAATATATATATATTAAATCCACCATTATATCCACTCATGAGATGCGGTGTTGGAAAACGAATTACATCTGTTTGTGAGGTGGTAGTTTGTCGTACACACGGTCGACAGTTTTATTTCCTATTTGATGGAAGAGGAGATGGATATAGGTTATTAAATCAACATAATATTATCTAAGTATATGTTATACACTTATGTTATTATATTATCATAGTTGAATAATATTTTTTGGATGTAGGAGAAGAAGAAAAAATCTCGGTTAATAATGACACATCTTCTTCAGAAAGTATCTTTTAGTTTGCACCAAAATCCTTCTTAGGAGGGTTTCCCAATAAAAATAAGGACTATATAAAGTTATGAGGTAATTAATGAAGATATGTGGGTAGTTATTCTTTGAAAAACGATTTTACAGTGTGAATAAGAGAGTAAAGTGGTGGCCTTTTATAAGTGGAGGATGTGATACACTTGGTAAGTTTGAAAATAAAAAGTTATACCGATGTTTTCACATTCCATAAGTCTATAAAATGTAATATTATCAAAAAATAAATGTTTAATAGTATAAATATGACCATAAAATTGTAATTGGAAATTTATTTAGGTCTTTTTGACCCTTATCATTTTAGTTTAACCATACAGAAAACCTGATTTAACCTTAACTGTGGTGATTAATTTTTACTCTTTTTACTATTATTTATGATAAAAAATTAAAATGACCATATTATATAATATTATTTATTATTATTACTAATATAGAATTCATTTTTAAAAATTAAATTCATATAATTTTTAGAATCTAATTTAAAATTAATCTCAGAAATGCGATAAAAAAAGATGTTTCCAAAGAAAATCAAAAGTGTAGAAAGTTATTATATCAAAAAAATTAATATGTAATTGATTTAAATAAACTAAATTATATTAATTAATATATAATTTTAATAATTTTAAATTTAAAATCATATTAATATATTTTTTTTAAAATTCTTTAAATGAAAAGGTTGTTTTTCATAAAAACGTTTTTTACTATTCATTGAAAAATAATATTTACAGAAAATTCTAAAAAATTCACCCAAATATAATTTTCACATGTTGATTTCAAAAATAAGTTTGTTAAAAGTGGGAAAATATAATTTTATTATTTCTTCAGAATAAGTAATAAAAATCATTTTTTTGAGAAAATAGTATTTTGAAAACATGTAAAGAATTTACTAAGAATTGTGTAACTTTTATCAATATGTTTTATTTATATAAAAAAATAACACTTAATTTTTAAAATTTGAATTTTCTTATTCATTCCACCAAGTTTAACAGCTATTTTATAATGTTTATGTTTAAATAATAATATTAATAGTATATTTTGGTTTGTTTTAACTTGGTGTTATGTGTAACACAGGCTATTGAAAAAATTAAATTTATTAGAAAAAAAAATTTCATAAAATATTAGGGTTTTAGAATATTTAGAATGATTTTTTATTTAAATATAGATTATTCTTTTCTACTATCCTTTACTTTATTTCAATTTCTTCTCCTTTCAAGTAACTCTTCACCATATTGTAATAGAACATCATGTGGCCATAGTAGCCACAAAATTTATATTTCATTAGAGGGAATATATTATTATTGACATATATCCATATATCGCTATATTTTTTATTACTCATTTATAGTTGATAATTTCTCTATGAGTGAGAAATTTTTTTTATATTCTCCTTCCCTTTGATTTTATCATTATTTTTATTTATTTTTGATGTTTCCACATCATATCTAAAACCAATTTTACCTATAAAATTGGATTATTAAGTTTAAAAAACTTACTCAAAGGTTTTTGTGCCTTATTCATCCCTTTCCTTTAATAATTAATTTGAGAAATTGAAAAATTACATCTTCTTACTTGAGAAATATATTTTTATTTTAGACTAAAGCTTATATATCAAAGATGAAAAATCCTCATCGGGTGTTCCAATTTTATTAATTTTCTTCTTCATGGACATAATAATATCATTAATGATTTTATTCTCTTATTTAATATTTAATCTATAGATCACTGGTTGTTCTAGTTATTATGTGTTATAATCTTCTTAGTTTTCTCCTTGATAAACATATTAATATTATCAATGATTTTATCCTTGTCCTCAATATTAAACCTATAGTTCATTGCTTCTTCTGGTTTCAATTGTTCATTTTTATGTTATTCAAAAAAATTATCTTGGTGGTAAATTTTTTATTCAAGATCATAAACATAACTCATGTATTCCTCCCATAATCCTCCAATATTATTATTTTTCTTGCATAATATGTCATGATCCTGAATATCCCCTTACACTTCCACCTTAAGATCATCAAATCCCTCTAGCATCTTGTTACTAGTTTTTAGGTATTACTAAACCCTCCTTTTAAACATGATTTGATTGGGGTTTGTCTCAGTTTGTTTTAGGTGATTTTTGATTTTTTGGAAGTTTCTAGGTTGTGCATGGTTGGCACATTGTTTTCCAAAACCATTCCCCTAGTGAAAACCGTGCAACCCTAGATAGTGTGGGTTTGAAAAAATAGTGCATGTTTTGACAAAATGTGCACCCAAATAGTATAAACTATACAGCTCGATAGAGGGGTGCATGGTTAGGGTGCATGATTTGTCTAAACATCCATCCATACCCATCTAATCGTGTGCATGGTTTTTCTTTATAAAAAAATATGGAACCCGTGTTTTAACCCATACTTGACCCTAACATGACCTAAATATAATTCCTAGGTATTAAAGGCTCTCAATAACCGATTTTTTCTCCTAAAAACCCATTCTTTGGCATATCAAATCCTAGAGGATCTCGTTTGATCCCTATTTGGTAAGTAAATCTCCTTCTATGTGTCTTCTACCACTCTCTCTTTCACTCATACTTAGAGAGTATTTTATCCTCATGTTATTGATGGCTCTTAACATCATTGTAATGGATATTAATTCAATGTTTGGTTTCTTTATCTATATTTTCATCATACATTATTGGTGAAACTTCTTATGGGCGTTGTGTGTTGTAATTATGTTATTAAACATAGGTGGATCTGTTTTAGATTATGCTATATAATTAAACCTTTATTTTCTTGATTTATTTTAAAAACGTTCAATTAATTTATGAAAACCCTATTTTAATTGGAATTGGAATTTGATATGGTATGGATATTGGGGAAAACCCCCAATTACAATGGAATTTTGAATTTGGGGCATATTTTCAAAATTGTTGGAATTAATGAATTGTTTTGAGAAAAATGGCATAAAATAAAATGATAAAAACCTATGATTTTGTTTTTGTTAAAAAGGAATTAAATTATGAAAAAATCATGTTTTTGTTTTGAAAGTGAATTATCATTTTGAAAAGAAAAAGTAGGAAATTGAATTGAGAATGATGATTGATTTGAAATGAAAATATTTTCCTTTTTCCAATTGATTGATTGAGAACATGTGATCATGGGTAGTTAGTGTGTTATTTGGGACATGAACTATAGTTTTATTATTCCCTAGAAAAAAATTAACAATGACAAAACTAAAAAAACCATGTTAGGAAGATCTTATCCCATATGGGATGTTGATGAATCCTATTCAGCCTGAGCCCGAGGGACATCTGTACACATATTTCCATTATCACTAATTTGAGATGTGTTATGATCCTATAATAAGAAAATATTTTACCATAGGTAAGATTACCATGTTTCTTGTTGTGATTTTTTTTATTATAATTCCATTTATATAGAACTATTTTATTCACTCACATTTATTTATATAAACTATTTAATATAAATTTTTTATTAAGCCATCTATGAAATGTTTTCTATCATTTTTAAATAAAATCATGTTTTTTTAAACATGAAAACGTATTTCCATTCACTTTTCATAAAAATTGAAAGCATTATTTGGTTTTTTATTATAGAATATTTTTATGGAACACTTGGTGAGACTCTACTGGAATTTTTAGCCCACTCCTCACATTTTCCTTTGAGCATTTGTATATTTCCTTCTTCCGGGTCCAAACTAAGGGAAATCACCTCTTAGAGTGGGTGGATGTTCTTGATCCTTTGGTCTTGGAGTGTTGTGTTGTCTTGGAATGTTTGTATTTCTTTTTAGTACTTTGATGATTTACTATTTTGGGTTTTTGATATACCTATTTGGTTTTTGTTACTTTCTCCTTTTATAGTGTCCAGCATGCTGATATTTATCTTTATCTTCTGTTGTTTTATAGAAAATCCATTCCCTCATGTTCTCATATTATGATGGGTGCTAGTCACCAACCTTTGGGGATTGGGAATTCCCTTCGGGCTATGTCAGTTTAGGCTTGGGTATTAGGATACCAAGGTATCTAGGATGGTTTGTGACAAAGTGGAATAAAAGGTGCATGTTATTCATCTTTCCTTGAAGTCAGTATGTAGTTTGGAGTATCTTTTTGGAATTAGAAGGTAGTTATGAGTGAGTGCCTGAAAAAATATCATTCTAATGAGACTTAAGTCACCAATGGTGGTTTAGGAAAGGTTTCTTGAGGAATTATTTGATCTAGTTATAGTATTTTCTATTATTTTTATTTGGATATTTGAAATAAAAATATTGTTATCTTATCTAATGGGATTAATTTTCCTATTTATCTTGTTTGAGTTGTTGATCCAACTAATCTTTTGATGCCTTACATGTTTTTTATCATGTTTTATAGAATCATGGATATGAGAAGGTGGGTGAATAGACTCCAGGAGGAAACTATCGATGAAACACAATGATATAATCCTCTGGTGGACCATAATCTCATTAATATTATTGTGCATTATATCCAAGCTCTAGAATAGTCACCTAGACCCATTACTTATTCAGGATCCAATTGTGGAACCTCAGAGGGATGAATCCCGAAATCATGCTTAGGAGTTGCTTCACTAGAAGCCACCAGTGTTACAAGTCTTTAATGATCCTCAAGAGGTTATGGTTTGGATGAGCAAGATTGAAACTTTTTTTGAGTTCTTGGAAATTCCTGATTCAATTAAGGTGAAATTTGCTGCCTTCAAGCCAGAGGGACCTATAAGGAGATGGTGGTAGTATACAATGGTGATGGTGAAGAATCATAATAGTTTAGAGTTGAATGAATTTAAAATTATTTTCACTGATTAGTTTTATCAGGATTCTATGGTTCTATCTAAGGCTATGAGGTTTTTCAAAATTGAGAAGAATGATAGGACCATGATTAAGTATGCAAATCCGTTTTCCAAGATTGTGTAGTTTGAACATGAGATCATGTCGAATGAGAAGATAAATACTCGATAGTTCAACATGGGACTTCAATCTGATATTCACTCCTAGGGTTTCTTGTTGAATCTTTCTTCTTATATTGACGTTCTAGATAGGGTGTTGATGGTTGAGCTTGAACTGGATGAAAATTTAGGGTTTATGGGATTTCCTTTTTCTCTAAATGTAATTTCTACGAGTACATATAATGTAAATAGGAAGTGTGATGAGTTTCATGGTTGATATAGATTATAGGGTTCTTCCAGACTTCCTACAGTTCCTGGAAGAGGCCCTTTTAGTTTCTTCCAGTGTGGAAAGTCTGGGCATTTGAAATGAGTTTGCACTAGGTCACTCAAGATCTGCAACTCTTGTGTATGCTCAAGACACTTGTAGAAGTTATATTATATATTTTATATCCCACATATTGGAACAAACTTATCATCACTAAAAATTACTACAGTTCAATCATATGATTCAAGACCTATGGGTTTCTAACCATAGGCATCTAGAACGAAGCTTGTTTATGAAGTGGAAGAGTCTCCAGAGGAAGATGATATAGTTCTAGTGACAGTGAGAGGTACTACCACTATATATTCATCTTTAGTGATTGCTTTATTTGATATTGGTATATCTCATTAATTTATATCAAATCATATTTCAAACTTATTAAATATTCCTATGGACCTTTTATCTTATATGATGGATATTACTACACCCCTCAGAATGAAGAGAGATCAGGATATCCATTTTCTTTCCTATCTTTTTTCTTTATTAGAGATTTATCTTACATGGTATTTTCTAGTTCTCAACATGAAATTTCATGATTTCAATTTTTGAACGGATTGGGTTATTTCTAATAAATCCTAAATTTACTATTATCTTTTATGGGTCTCTTTTACTGCACCCGATAGAGTAAGCCATATCTTTCAGGGAGAATCGGACCTGAGGTTGATTAGATTCATACCTTATTATCCAAAGTTGGGGAAAGTAATATCAGGTTTGGATTTTGATTTTGAGAGGGAGACTTTGAGTTATGATCTCTTCCATGTTGTCATTGAGTTTCTCAAAATATTTCCTTTTGATTTCTATGGGTTTCCACTGGAAAGAGAGATAAAGTTCTTTATTGATTTAGTTTCTGGTACTCAATAAGTATCTATAACTTCTTACAACATGGAACTGGCTGAAATGAAAAAGTTTAAGACTCAACAAGATGATATGTTAAATAAAGGATTTATATTCCCAAGTGTGTCACCTTGGGTAGTGCCTATTTTATTTTCCAAGAAAGTTGATATAACACTTCACCTATGTGTTGATTATCAAAAACTAAATCGAGTTATGTTAAAGAATAAGTATTTGTTTTTATATATTGATGATTTTTTTACTAGCTAAAAGTGGATAAGTTGTTCTCTATGATTGATATTTGTTCTGGTTATCACTAGTTGATAATAAAAGAATCTAACATTCATAAAATCACCTTCCAGATTAGGTATGAACATTATGAGTACGGTTTCATTCCATTTGGTCTAACCAATGCTCCTATAGTATTTATGGATTTGATTAATATGATCTCAATGAGTATCTTGATATGGTCATGGTGGTATTTTTGGATAATATCTTAGTTTACTCTAAGTCTGAGGAAGATCATCTACATCATCTGAGAGTAGTTTTGTAATTTTTGAGGAACCTATGACTTTATACCAAGAAATTGAAATGTGATTTATGGATTTTCAAATTGAATTTATTAGAAAATGTGGTATCAGAACATGGTATATCAGTTGATCCTGAAAAGGTGAAATGAATAATGGAATGGGAGAAACCATGTAACATTTTCAATATTTGGAGCTTCTTGGGTTTAGGGGGGTTTTATCATCGGTTTGTAAAATATTGATCAAAGATAGATTCTATAATGAATTATCTCACTCAGAAGGGGTGATTTTTGAATGAGATGATAAATGATATAGTTATTTTATTGAGATGAAATGTATTTTGACTTCTCTATCAGTGTTGACAATTCTAGAGGTTAGGAAATTCTATATGGTCTTTTGCAATGCCTCAGGTTTAGGTTTGGGATGTCTTCTTATAAAGGGTGATCATGTGGTAGCCCATGGATATTTCCATCGTAGGCCACATGCAAATATTTATCCAAACCATGACCTTAGAACTCATATTCAGGATGCATTTGCTTAATATTTGGTGAAATTACTTTTTTGGAGAAAGGTTTATGGTGTATTCTGACCACAAGATCCTAAATTATATCTTCTCTCAAAAAAATAATATTTATCATAGGAATTGAGTGGAGTACCTAAAGTATTTTAATTTCAATATTTCCTACTATTGGCACCAAAGACCATGCCACTTAAGACGTACAAAAGACATGGACAATGTTACGACCGATTCAGAGTTATTCGAAACCCAAATGGCCTCAGAATTCCCCAAAAACCATTAAGGGGTATGTTTTGTAAACTCCTCCATGGGGATCCCACATCATCATGACCACAAAGAATGTTGATGGCACCCATACAAACATATTTCCTCCACAGAATCCCATTTCCTCCATGGAGAGCACTGTGAGAAACTCCCTCTACTTCCATGTGAACACATGTCCTCCACAGCATTCTATTTACTATGTAGTGAGCACTATGAGCATCCTCCCTCCACTGTTGTGTGAACATATGTCCTATTTAGTATCTCATTTACTCTATGTTAAGTACCGTGAGCATCTTCCCTCCACTATTGTGTGAACCTATGTCCATTTCGGTGTCCTTTTTCTCTACATCCTAGCTCCATGACCCTTTCAAACACCCATTTCCTATAAATAGATGACTCTCCCCCTTCTTAACCATTACTGCCCCAACCTTTCACCTTCCGAGCTCCCATTATACCAAGCTCCTGAGAATCGCAAACCTGAGAGAAAAATGGACCACCCAAGGTACTGGAGCATCGATAAACATTCTATCTAGTGTTCTTTATAGACCCTATTTGTAGGTATGAACTTCATGAAGGCCTACACCCTTCATTAATGAGGTATCACCTTCGGGTTGCTCGAGGCTCTGTGAAGTATTAATCCTTCATAGAGCACTCTTCTAATAATGAAATCATTGCTAAGGTAAGTTTATGCTCCATGGAGACCCTTCCTTCATGAATCCCTCTTCCTTCACGAAGCACCTTTCCTTAGTGAATCTCCTTTTATCAAGCCCCCTGGTTTCGAGAACCCATTTCCCACACGGCCCTCCAGGATTGTGCAAAGTGATTTTAGGGTCCCACGTGTGGTGTTTCATGTTGTGTTTCCCAACCATATGTTTCTACACATAGGTACACTAACAGTTATTTCTTCTTTATACAACTACGCTAATGTGGACCCTTCAGTTGACCAATCATCCACCTCACTCCCATCAGGAATTGACTGTTCCTTCCCTTCCCCATGTTTGAATTAGTAGACGTTATGTAAGTCCAAGGGATGAGGAGTGATTCCTCATTACCTGAGTTACAGGATGTTAAACTGCCAATCACCTACGTCCTTAACACATGATGTTAAACTGTGATCTTTGCATGCATGGAAATTCTAAGAGAACTAGAAATGGGATTGGCACTAGTGCCTTCCCACTCTCTATCCCCCTTTAGTATTTGTCTCCATGTGCACCTTTTGAAGTATCCATGTAATCCCCAGACTACTTCCACGAGCTTCCCTCCTAGAGTAAGTCCCAATATCTATATCCCTAGGCCATTAGTCATGTGTAAGCCCCACACTATCCCTCATGGTCACACCTTTCATGACACAACCATTAGGTATAATGTTACCTCTTGTTTCTCACATCAAGCATGACTCACATGGGCTTAGATTGACAGTGACCATGGAAAACTCTTTGGACCACTAACCACATGTAAGCCCCATCAAAACTTTGGCCTGCTAGCCATGCCTAATCCCCATGCCCCGATACACCGAACTACATGGAATTTGATCCCTATCTTTCAAATAGGGTATTTAGGAAGCCCATATAAGGTTAAATCCCTTCACTCTCTATAATACACATGTCCTGAATACTTCCAATCGACTCACTTTTATCATGCATGACATTAAACTATGATCCCTTTTCCCATACTGAACTATGTGGGTTTTGATCCCTTTTGGATACGTATGAAGCCTCTATGAGGTTGAATCACAACCAATGGTAAAATATGGTGCTCCCTTCTAGGTATATACCCTCCTAATGTGAAATATTCCCTTTTTGGGATGAAACTCCTAGATCTGCCTCCCTAAGGTGTTCTGATCCACCTGGGTAGCTGACCATGTATATGCCTCACACTTCACCATACTCCTCCAATTGAGAGTGATCCTCTTTCGAAGTGCCTCTAACCATGAATAATATCCTGGCGCATATCTGGGTCATTTTCCTTTGTGTACACCCCAATTCTATACCCCCATCCTGAACTATGTGGTCTTTGATCCCTGCCTTTCAAATAGGATACATAGGAAGCCTCCCTAAGGTTCAGTCTCATCACCCATTTCCCATCCCAGACTTTCCTTCAATCCATTGTGTCTCAGAAATATCATACCCCAACTCTGAGGTTATACAACATTCGGTTCCTTACCCATACACTCCATTTTTCATAATCCACCTCCATATGTGTCTCATCACCCCATCCTGAACTTCGAGGAGTTTTATTCCCAGTCACTGGGATACGTAGGAAGCCTCCCTGAGGTTCAATCTTATAACTGCCACCTTCATGTCAGTTCCACATCATTCATACTCATCCTTTGACACTTCCTCCATATCCATCTTGATTTTATCCAAGCTGCTAAATCTTGGTGGGATCACATCATCCACATGGGAAGCTAACCATGCATAAGCCCCATTCATCCCATATCTTCTTTTTGCAGCACCTGTGCAACTAACCATGTATAATCCCCACACATCATATCCACCCATCCAAGAGTTCCCCTCTTGCGACAAGTATTTAACCATGTATAAGCCCCAAATAAACCATTATAACTATGTGGGTTTTGATGCACATATTCTAAGAAGGGTATTTAGAAAGAATCCCTGAGGTTTAATCCCAACCAATGGTAAACCTTGGTGTCCCCCTTTTTGGGGTGTGCCTCCTTGATCCGTCCTTTGTGATGTCTAGGTTATCCTTCATGGTGTGAAACCTTCCCTTTTTGGGATACACCATCATAGGTCCGTCCTAATTGGGAATTCTGATTTATCCATCTAGTAATCCTTCCAGGTGATCTCTCCTATACCAATCTGATCCACTCTTATCAGTGTTCTGGTCAGTCTGATCTATCTCTGCCAGACATTAAAATCATGGCATACCCCATGTTAAATACAGGAAACCAAGAAAAACCTCAGATACATGCCTCTAGCATAAGTACCCCGCAATCAACATGGGATGCCTCGGGCTTCTGTGCCCTCGAGAAGCCCTCTAATAAGGGAGAATTTAGGTGTATAAATGTTCTAATCTCCATACATTCCAATGATTCCCAAAGAGACTACTCTCCTGACCGAAGGTTTCTATCCCTACTTGACCCTTTGGAATGTCCTAAAAAAATTATCATAATTAACTGAAATCCACGAAGATATGGAACCAGGAAGAGTTTCATGAACAAAATATTAATATTTAAGGGAGAACAAGACTAGGAAATAAATTTTGAGGCGGAATCCACATAAAGATAGAACAAAATCTCATCATCCCATTTCTATGAAGGAGCAAACATCACTGAATAAGTGATGAATGTAATCGAAATTTAGAAATCGGGAATGTGAGGAAATAATCGGCGCATCCCCATGATGAAACACACCCTGAAAAATGTTTCATAAGTATAAAATGGTGAACCTTACATGAATATTTTCTCCTATAACCATGGGGATTAGTAGTGTTTGAGACATCAACAGATAAATGTTTCATTTGATCCAGATATCTAGTGTTATGTCCTTCCAAGAAAATAGTGGGCCTAGCATGGAACTCACCAGAATTTGGGGTATTTAATCATTGGGCATTCCATTCTGCATCATTGATAGCATATATCTTTCTATCTATTCCTGGAAGAATGAACAATGCTAGTAATTGGGCATTTATTTCCTACTATCCACACTGATGGCTGAATATTCTTTCTTTGTAGGACCCAAGCTAAAGCAAACTAGCCACCTCCTTCTTGCAGAAATAGGGGTAGGAGAAATGATAATGTGAAAATCTTGTACAGCTCCACCTCTGCCATAACATCATCCACAACCAAGGTTATTATGCACCCACACTCCATCTCACCCCAGAATTTATCCAAAGAAGGGTGATCTGCACTCTTATCTGATGGTATGAAAAGGAGGGGTTCATCCCAATGAGGGATATGGACCATCACAATTTGGAAGCATCTTTACCTTTCCATAACCACTTCCAACAAGGTTTGTGTATGGATCCAATACTCTCCACTCTGACATTTAACTATTCTGGGAGCCCCTATCTTGAACACTCTCATGATTCACTCCCCTATGCCAATGAGGTGAGGGACATTTCAGTTGTCCTTACTAGAACTTATTAATGGGAGATACCAAGGAGAATTCCTACTAGGGAATATAAACATGGCCATCCATTCCCTCAAGATAAAGAATGGGTGGTCTATACCCCTTCACCCCTAGCCCCGGTTCGACTGACCCAACTTCGACATCAAGTGTAAGTTTAGGAGGACACCTATCAGGGGGAATCATCTTCTACAGTTTTAGTGGCCCATGCCACCCCAACACATTATATCAGGTCCCTGATACTACAGATCATGGATTCACCATCACCCAATTGGGATCGATATCCCATCCACCCCATGGGCAGGCTGGGATGATTCTTTCGGTCACTGGAAAGATCAACAGCCATCACAGGCCAACCTGTGATGTCGAGATCTAGAACAAAGGTATTCCCCATACCATCACCAATCCAAGAGGAGGCCCTCCCTATTACCATCTTGATCATCATGAAGGTCCTCCTTATGCCACTACTACCAAATAGTTCAGAGGTCCTCCCAAGGACACAGGAAACTAACATGGAGGTCCTCCCCATGTTCTCACCATCTCTAGTGGAGGTCCTCCCTACATGCCTAGTGACCAGTATGGTGGTCCTCCCCATACCCAAGCTTCTCTAAATTAAGGTCCTCCCTATGTCTATTTGGACATCTTCCTAGGAGATCCTCACACCATATCTCACCAGAGTGGAGCTCCTCCCCACTCTCACCGCAATCCCAGAAAAGGTATTACCTCCTCCAATAACAATAGGTACAGTGGTCCTCCCTATATTACATCTATCTCATGCAGAGGTCCTACCCGCTCCAGTGCCAACCTGCATAGATGTTACCCCCAGTTTCAAAGATCTACCTTTCCATAAAGAACCTCCCAACGAAGGAGGGAGAACTGTCGCCACCGAGGGATGAACTCCAAGAAATGCTAGATTGTTGTCAATCTAGTTCACTTTTCATATTCTAAAGTGGAGTGTGGTTAAATGATAGAACCTTCACCCTGATCTTCTACATCAGGGTATGGGGAAGGAACCCGGTGTGTGAGCTTCATCCTTTCAGAAATTGAAATTCACTAGATCACCATATCCCTCCGTAGGTATATACAGGAAGAGGAAGATTTGGGTCCTTTCATGGGTATCACCATGAAGTCCTCTTTGTCGTCACCAGGATCACTCTTTACCTCGATACGAGACCAGGATGAGTTATTCTATGGATTGGTAGACGATGAGTACCGGCCTGATCAACCGCTAATGATCACCTCCTTCATACAAGAATCAGTGGTCGACACTCCATCCTACTGTTACATGATGATATAATCAGTACCATCTCGGAGAGATGGCCTAGTGAGCAACGAGATATTAGTTCACACACTATTCTCTCCATTAGACATTCCTCCACCACAACGGTCCATATCATTGTCGTTGCTAGTCCCTCAACTACCCCTAATCGAGAAATGAGGAAAAAATACATTGGATCTTGCTTCTAAACGAAGAATATTGTGAGACATTATCATAGCGAACTAGTTCCCTGAGATTTTATGGAAGATCGTAACTCCATACTTTAGCATCCCAAAGTTCCTCACCCAGGATGAAGTCATGTGTTTATGAAAAAATCTCTAGGAGATGTGTTTCCATCTCCATCATCATTGACTAGATTATTCGAAGATCCCGGAGCATTATGACCATATCATCCAGTAGTGTCGCATGGTTGACCTGGCCGCACTTATCATCACTCAATACCCTGTATCACCCAGTTATCAGTGGAACCTTCTGTGACGATGCATTTATAGATTTATTGTGATCTGTAGAATTATTATCAAGGTTTCCCCACATTTATAGATCTGTGGTTTGGGAAAATATACCACTCTCTACATCAGTTCTATCCTACGCCAACCCAACATATTGGGAAATATTGAGAATATGCTACCAGGTGTAGTCACGATGAACATGAATGACCTCCATACACTTAAGGTTAAGGACACTGAGATAGGTCTCTTTGAAGAGAACCATTCCTTGAGAACAACGTAATATCTTCTAGATCCACCAGGCATAGTCACTCGCTAGCAAAGACACTTTCTTAACCTTGCTAAACCTACCGAGTCATTACCTCTCAGTCGGGACCCCAATAAGGGAAAATGAAACAATGGTACCATTAATCCCTCTAACCCATCTAGCTCAATGTAAAAGATGGAGTATGATCCTGAAAAGGTCATGCTGCTTCAACTACTTGCAGAATAGAACAAGATCGTTGATGAGCATCTCACTCAGCTCCTTGAAGAACGACACACAGACTATGGTTATCCTTAGTATGATCTCATCCACCTTACATCAGGGCCATAGGGGAAACCATAGGTTTTTCTAGATAAATTTATTCTTGTTGATCCTGACAACCCTACACATCCTGATAGGGTAGAGTCCAAAGTTTATGGAAAGGGGCTATAGTATACATCGCCTAATATGCCCGAGCTATGTGAGAATATTCTTCATGACCCAGCTCTACAATCTGTTTCTCCAGCAGCTTAGATTGCACTTCAAGTTATCCCCCCCCCAGCCACTCTATAGGCCATTCCTCTAGCAGTTCATTGGATTATTCCTCTAGTAGATCCATGAGTCGCTAAGTCTTCTTATTGTGTTGACGAACCCGCTAACACACTAGTGGTTAGCAATATTTTCCAAGAAAGGATAAAATTCCAATAGGATTTGATGGATGGTATCATTGATCACCTTGTGTCTCTTTAAATGTGGCAGTTGGTGTTCCCATCTGAAATAAATTCATATTCGGCATGGTTTTATGATATGAAAATACCACTAGATTTAGGGAACACCACTTCCCCCCCTTCCACAAGATGGGTGACCCATTGTAGCATTTGGCCCACTTCATCTCAAGACGTGGACCCATTCCTGGAAATCCATCGTAGTAGGAAGCCTCCAAGATTCAGTGTTTTGTATAGACACAGAAAGGGCTCACATTTTTCTAGTAAATCCACTTACCCATTGGGTCTATAACTTGTTGGGAGGACCTATTCAGAAAATTTCTTTATCAGTTTAGATCCACCACTAAAAACACCAGTATTTCCAACCTCTTCAAGTGAAAACAACTACCAGATGAGCGAGTCATAGAATTTTTTTCTGGATGGAAAGGCCTTAAGTATTCACTCAATATGCTGCTAACTCAGGAATATCTATCAATGATGTGTGTGAGAAATGTGAAGAATGAACTTGTAATATCCTGGTTATGGAAGCTACCCAGAGACGCCCCATATCCGATTGGTCACATGGCCTCAAGAGCATTTCCCTGAATGATAGAGGATTCTGACTAGCAGTGAGGGTCTTAGGTGTGATAGTGGGGAAATGATTCCCCCATTGACAGAGTACACAGCGAAATTAAACAAATACATACAAGAGCGGAAGCAGCAATAATATCATACAAAAATAAACAATAGAAGACTAATAGATCAAATTGGAGAAAATATATAATATGATGCATGATACATATGTCTAGGAAAGAAGAAAAACAAATCACAATGCTGAAATACAGTACTAAACAAAAAACAAAAGAAAAATATTAATCAGATCCACAACATCACAAGCCTAAAATTGGTCCCATGCTCTCCAGCTCTACAGCATGTCAAGTACATAAAGTAGAAGGGCGCTTGCCCTTGTCTATACCTACACCAATATAATATATTTGGGCCCAAAAGAATTTCCCAAACAGGGTGTGAGAATAATCCCAATAGGCAATCACCACGAGATCCATGCCTAAAATTCAATGAGTATATGGCAGATAAAATTACAAGAAACTATAAACACGAGAGTACTCAACAGTAAACAATCCACAATTTCAATATCAAGAAACAACTAAACAAGCAAATAAACACAACAGGTAACCCTCTCGGAAGCACACTCTTTCTAACCCCTCTGGACCTACCTAACATGTACAAGAAACCCTCTAGGAAGTACACTTTGTCTAACCCCTCTGGTTTAGCTTAAGCATAGACACTCTGAGGAAGCACTCACTATCAATTCCCCATATAGTCTCGTATTGTAACTAAAGGCTCTCTAGGGAAGAACTTACATCAAATTCCCTTTGTGGCCCACGTTGAGGAACTACAGACACTCTGAGGAAGCACTCAACAGCAATTTCCACTGTGGTCTCACATCGTAAAATTATAAAGACACTCTGGAGAAGCCCTCAACATCCATTCTCCCTATGGTCTATACACCAGGTTCTCATGGCCCCGTGTAATTCAAGAAAGTGTAGCAGTTTGTATCATCCAAGTTAAACCTCAAGAACTTATTAGCTAGCATTCTATAGCATAACAAAATAACAGAAAAATAGTCACACCATCCGACAATACTAGGCATGGGAAAGTAAACATCCACCTATTAGGAAAACTATACCCAAGGGTCAAAACAGAAAAAACATGCATGGGAAACACATCCAAAGCACATTAATTCTTCCAATTCACAATCAATTATCATCTAATCAATCATAAAAGTAGAGAAGGAAAACAATAGGGCTAAAACGGTAAATGTGCAATACCCTGTTCATGGGTATTGGAAAATTTTGCACATAAAACTCAAGGACTTTCAACAGAAAGGCACAAACCACCTACCTCGGTGTTAGGAGATCGATAAAAATGAACCTTGAAGCTTCAATCTTTTTAGAACGTTGAATATCTACAAAAAATGTCTAAAATGTTCAACCCATGATATCTCACAAGAGAGGAGAAATCAGAAGACGGTGCTCTATTAGAAGAGAGAACTCACTGATGCAATTCCAACGCAATAGACGGTGTTCGATTCGGAGTACAGACACAAGTTCAGGGGTTCATCAAATATCTACATCCATACAAAGCTCTCAGTTGAATGAGACCTAAAAGAAGATCATTTTGGAAATTAGACGTGACCCCGATGTGTTTAATGAAAAAAAATAAAATACAAGATGTGTACTTTTGAAGTACACGTCATATACTTTCCTTTTCCTTACTCCACTTTAGGCGGGCTCCAGTTCACCCCCACATGGCCATGTGTATGTCCTCTACATGGCCAACACACAGCTACCTGTGGTAATCGAGTACACGGTGTGTACTCATAAAGTACACGGCGTGTACTTTGAAAATTTATGGAAATTTCTCTTTTTATCAAAATGAACAGAAAAGGAAAACATACCTGGAAAGAAGATTCAGGTTCTTAAAAACTTCCCCACTTAAATAAATTCATCCCCAAATTTCCCTAGCGTGGTGTAAAAGAAGAAACCCCGAACAGCTCCGACCACAGGGCTCGTATATCGGCCTCCCTCTCCCAAGTCTCATCTTGTACCCACCCATGCTACCATAGCACTCGTACCAGAGGAACATACCGGCCATGGATAACCTTTGTATTGTGATCAACAATCAAGATTTGATGTTCCTCGAATGATGCATCCACTTCAAGCTCAACCTCCTTTGGTTGAAAGACATGAGACGGGTTTGAAAAGTAACGTCGGAGTTGAGAAACATGAAAAACATCGTGCATAGCCTGATACCTCTGAGGTAACTACAACTGATAGGCAACCATCCCAACTCTCTCCAACACCTCAAATGACCCAACATACCTTGACGAAAGCATACCCAGTCTCCTGATCCTCTTGTTCCCTAACCTCACTGTGATAAGCAAGAAAACTTGATCCCCGACCTCGAACTCCATAGGTCGTCTCCACTGATCAGCATAAGACTTCTATCAAGACTGTGCAGTTAAGATCCTCTTAAAAATCAAGAAATTCCCCGACCCTAGTTACCCAGATTCGGTGCATTATTACATAACATTGGCATGATCATAAGGAAATCATGTCTCAAAAGACCGATCAGTTTAGTATTATTGGAAACAAGATTCATACATAAGTTCAACTTTACAGCTTGAAATGAAATACAACATGAATATATTCCATTATAAATATCCCAGCCTCTAAGATTATGCCTGCAATTCACTCATAACTAACTTCTTCATATCCTTGGAAAATGAAGCATAAGAAAGGGGTGATCTCAGACACTCAGTAAGGGTAAGAAATACAGCGGAAAATAACATAAATATTAATCATGGTGAATAATTGAAACCACATGCCTTTACAAATAATAAACATGAATACTTTTATGGAAGGAATATGAGTTGAGTAAATAATTCCATAATAAAACATAATCACGTGTATTCTACTAGTTGAATGACCACATGAACCATCAATATTATTTTCAAAATGAGGGAATGTATAATGATAAACATTCTGAAACATTTTGTCAAGGCCTCAGCCAATATGTATAAAAATGATTAAGGCCTCGGCCAAAACCATATATTAAATTGGGAAAGGGCCTCAGCCAATTCCACATCTAGTTGTCTCATGAGACCTACCGATGCATCGAGAAGCTATAGCAGGATTCACCCATCACATACTAAGTCCAATGCACTCCTCACATGAAAAGGTTTAAACATAACATAAACATTCGTATTAAAACTAGCATACTAAATGTCAATACTTTATCCATAAACCATTAATGGTATAAAAATAACACATACATAGTTAAACATATCACAAAACCTTCAATACAATATGGAAGCTTTGAATCATAATAAATCAACTTTAAATAAACTTAAAATTCATCAAAGGATGTTGACATAGATGAAATCAAAACCATTTTCAGAGAAATATCTACTTCTATTTTGAAATCATTTAAGAGTCACATAATTATAAATAAAACATTTATTTTGAAAATATTCTTATAATCTTGTAAGGGAAGATTCGACAATGTTATAACGGTGGAAAATAGCCGCACCTGTCGTATAAGTTAAAAAACATTCTTACCTTAAATTTTTCAAAAAGGTCAAAAAGTACCTTGTTTGGAAAATAGGATCCCTTTCAACTCTCATCTTATTCAAAACTTCAAGATATTTTCTGCTCAAAGAATCTTCCACCTTATTTTCCTTCCTCAGGTGGTATTGTATCGTGAAATCATAATCCTTGAATAGTTCAAGCCATCGTATTTGCCTCATGTTGAGTTATTTTTGTGAGAAGATATAATTCAAACTCTTGTGATCAGTATATATCTTACATTTTTCACCATAGAGATAATCTATCCATATCATTAAAGAAAAAATTATAGCTGCTAACTCAAGATCATGAGTAGGATAGTTTTTCTCATGAATTTTCAGATGTCGTGATGCATAGGCAATAACCCTATCATTCTGCATAAGGACACAACCAAGTCCTTTCATCGATGCATCACTATAAATAACAAACCCATAATTCCCTGATGGTAGAGTCAATATAAGAGCATTGAATAATCTTATCTTTAGTTCTTCAAAACATTCTTCACACTCTTTTGTCCACACAAATTTAACCCCTTTATGTGTGAGCTTGGTTAATGGGTTATCCAATCGGGAAAAATTTTGGGCAAAATGAAGATAATAACCTGCTAAACCAATAAAACTGCATACCACAGTTATACTCATAGGTGTTGGCCATTCTTGGATTGCTCTTATCATAGAAGGACCAACAGATATTCTATCCTTGGAGACAATATGGCCAAGAAAAGAAATCTCCTAAATCCAAAATTTACACTTACTAAACTTCCCATATAATTCATGTCTTCTAAGAGTCTTCATTATAATGTGCAAGTGATTTTCATGATCTTCATAGATTTTGGAGTACACCAATATATCATCAATAAATACCACTACAAAGTCATCAAGATATTCCTTGAAAACTCTATTCATTATATCCATGAAGACAGAGGGTGTATTAGTCAATCCAAAAGGAATTACTGTAAACTAGTAATGCCCGTACCATGTTTAAAATGTTGTCTTCAGAATGTATTCCTTCTTCACACACAACTGATGATATCTAGATCGAAGGTCAATCTTTGAAAATTATTGAGCTCCATGAAGTTGGTCAAATAAATCATCAATGCGAGGTAGGGGATACTTGTTCTTTATCGTTATAGCATTGATCTCCCTGTAGTCAATACACAACCTCATAGATCCATCTTTTTTCTTAACAAAAAGGAAATGGTCTCCCCATGGAGAAACACTAGGGAGAATAAATACCTTATTACTCAATTACTCTGGTTTTTTCTTTAGTTACACTTATTCCATAGTGGTCATTCTATAAGGGGTCTTCGATATGGGCCTTGAACCAGGAATTAAATCAATGGAAAACTCAATTTCCCATTCTAGAGGATGTCCAGGTAAATCTTCTGGAAACACATCAACATATTCTTTCATAATATGTAAATCCTCTATTTGAACATTCCTTTCCTCAACCATAGTTATTTCATTCTCTTCCTCCCCAATAATTGAATCTAGTTGAGCTACTCGGGGTGTATCTAGATAAAAATCAGGTGGTGATGATTCTACTCTAAAGATAAGGTGTTATTTATCATTGTCATCAAAAATTGTAACCTCCTTCTTCTTAAAATGAATTTTCACATCATGGTTCAAAAGACAATCCATACCAAGGATTATATCAAATTCAATCATGGGTATGATGATGATATCAGCAGATAAAGAACATTTATGTGCTCTAATGGGGACTGATTCACAAAACTTTGTTGCAATGATACGTCCCTTAGGAGTTTTTACTGACAACTCCCTTGTTAAATCAAATTGGAAATATCTAATTTTCTTAGAAAACTGGGAAGATATGAAATAATGTGATGATCTAGAATCAAATAATGTATTTGATAAACTTGAGGAAACCATTAAATTATCTTCCACTATGTCTTTCGGAGCTTCAACCTCAGCAGTAGTGATCACATAAGCTTGGCCATGATCCCTTGGCCTTTTCTAAGGTAATTTTCCCTGATGATTAGGAAATTCATTTTCATAATGTCCCATCTCCCTACAATTTTTTCATTGAACATTGGTAGCGTCTTTCTTTCCCTTACAATCAAAAACAATATGGCCTTTATGTCCACATTGGTAGCATACTCCTTTTTTTTAGACAGGCACCAAGGTGCTTCCTTCTGCAATTATCACAAGGTGTAAATTCAATTCTTCCCTTATTCCCTGTTTTCTTATTTACATTCCCAGAGTGTTCAGAAGATATCTTCTTCTCTTGCTTTGCTTTAAAGTCATAATACATAGAGAATTCCTTTTCTGTCTTGATAGCACACGGGAAAATATCTTCGTATGATGAGAAGGATTGTGATACTAATGCTCAATGGAGAAATGGTTTTAACCCAGCAAAGAAATGATCAATCTTACTTCTTGGGTTACATATATAATCTGCAGCATGTCGTGCTAACCTTGTAAAGTAAGCCTCATATTTTGTGAAATTCTCATCCTCCTTTTTCCTCAGACTCAGAAATTGTCTTTCTATATCTGATCGATGGTCATGAGGAAAGTATTTTTCTAAGAAAATTTCTTTAAACACCCTCTATTCCATATTTGATACTTCCTCATCTTCCTTTGTGTTTTGAATAAATTACCACCATTGATCATCATCTCCAGTGAGGTGGTAAACTGCCATGATAACCTTTTCCCTTTCACTACTCCCCAAACCATGGAATATTTTCTCTAAGGAATTTATCCATTTCTCAGCCACTAATGGATTTTTAATCCCATTGAATGTCAGTGGTTGTTTCCTCATGAAGTGATCTAACATTTATCCTTCACTCTGTGGATCAGGGTGCTCCATACGGGTATGCTTATTATTCACTACCTAAGTGATTTGTCCCAGTGTGGCCATTAGCTGATCAGCACAAGTTGCATCACTATCTCCACTATAATTATCTTGAGTAGGACGTAAATCCCTATATGGAGTGTTTGCATTGATACGGTTTCCATTCCTTCTAATAGGTGCCATTTATAAACAATGGCATAAACTAGATTAGTTTATGAATCATAATAAATAAATCCAAACTTGTAAAACACTTAACATAAATTGAACAGTTTATGGATATAATCCATAATCATAAAAATGTTTTCTTTGAGGAAGTATATACTCATAAAAAATTCATAATGGTTTGTAATGAAAATGAGAATTGTCCTAAGCATATCCCCCAGGAGTGTCGTAGCCAAGAGTGCAGCAAGGCCCGTTGTCGTGCACTAGTTCTCGTTCGTGTCTAGCTCAAAGCAGTGTTTTTGGGTTTTACCCCTAGGTACATCTGTGCCAGAGCCGCCTCTACCTGCCTGTGTCCATACAGGGATGTATTTCTTGTAAAACTCACAAAATCTCTACAATAACAAAGTTCTAGGAAGTTCTTCTATACTAATCCTCAAAGTCTATCTTAGGGTTATGTGCTCTAATCAGAGTTTATCTAAATCTAGTTTCCAAGGTTTGTACTAAAATTCCTCTGATACCAACTGTAATGCCCCAAACCTAGTTACCAAGAGTCGGTGTATTATTACATAACATTGTCATGATCACATGGAAATAATGTCTCAAAAGACCGATCAGTTTTGTATTATTGGAAAAAGGATTCATACATAAGTTCAACGTTACAGCTTGAAAAGAAATACAACATGAATATATTCCATTAGAAACATCCAATCCTCCTAAATTATGCCTTAAATTCACTAATAACTAACTTCTTCATATCCTGGGAAAATGAAACATAAGAAAGGGGTGAGCTCAAAAAATCATTAAGGGTGAGCAATATAGTGGAAAATAACATAAATATTAAGAATGGTGAATAATTGAAACCACGTGAATTTAACAATAATAAACATGAATAATTTTATAGCAGGAATATGAGCTGAGTAAATAATGCCATAATAAAACATAATCATGGGTATTCTACTAGTCGAATGACCACATGAACCATCAATATTATTTTCATAATGAGGGAATGTATAATGCCAGATATTCTGAAACATGTTGTCAAGGCCTCGGCCAAGATGTCTAAAAATGATTAAGGAATCGACAAAAACCATATATTAAATTGGGAAAGGGCCTCGGCCAATTCCACGTTTAGTTGTCTCATGAGACCTACCGATGCATCGAGGAGCTATAGTGGGATCCACCCATCACATACTAAGTCCAATGCATTCCTTATATGAAAAGGTTTAAACATAACATAAACATTCGTATTAAAACTAGAATAATAAATGTTAATACTTTATCCATAAACCATGAATGGTATAAAAATAACACATCCACATTCAAAAATATCAGAAAACCTTCAATAAAATATGGTTGTTTTGTATCATAATAAATCAAATTCAGATAAACTTAAATTCCATTAAAGGATGTTGACATAGATAAAATCAAAACCCTCTTTAGTGAAATATAACTTTCTATTTTGAAATCATTTAAGAGTCACATAATTATAAATAAAACATTTATCTTGAAAAATATTCTTATAATCTTGTAAGGGTTGCTTCGACAATGTTATAATGGCGGAAAATAGCCGCACCCTCCGTATAAGATAAAAAAACATTCTTACCATAAATTTGTCGAAAAGGTGAATAAGTACCTTGTTTGGAAAATGACAGAAAGATTCCTTTCAAAACATATAGGGGTATAAATGACTTTAACCCATTGTCTAGTAAATAGTAAAAAAAATTTGAAATACATTTTTAAGAAATATGGATGTGGATGATAAAGAGGTGCTAGTAGATAATTACGTATAAACAAACTCGAATAATGAAGAGATTGTGAAATTAACCCTTACCTTGTAATTTTCCTTGGTCGAGGGTAGGTTAACCTCCTGTATAATGGTGAAATAATTTTTATTAAATTATACAAGAATTATAAACATTAATATGATATCATATATGATCTTTTAACATTTCCTTGTTAATAATATCCTAGTATTATCATCGTTTTAGGTGTTAACGGATTCGTTTTCCTTTATATTATTTGTTATGTGAGTCATATTTGTTATGGATGGGATGTATATTATTCATATACAGAATGATATCAAGTATTTAAACATTATTTTTAATCATATAATTAAAATTGGTCTTGAATAGATATGATGGGGAATGAATCACATCGTGTTCGTGGAGACGGTAATCCGTGCGTACGCACGAGTGACAATATCAGTCTTTTGATATTAAAATAATACACAATTGGATGGCATATCATATATACAAAATCATTATATTTATTATTAACATAAATTACACATCATTATTATACCCATCCAAATAATAATGTATTGAATAACAATTACACCACGACGTGGAGACGGTAAGCCGTGCGTACGCACGTATGGTGACATGTCATTAAAAGGATGGATAGAATAGTGAATTTGGTTATACCATATTTATAATAACATCACATTATATATAAGATACTGGAGTTATTATTTTATAATGGAAACAACAATGAAAGAGGAAGTGGAAGAGGAATGGAACTTGAATGAGGTGGTGAGATATTTACCTCTTTTTCGGGTTCTTCCTTTTTATTTGATCAAAAGGGATCCTTAGGTTGGATTTTTGACTAAAGGAAGGCCTCTAGGATGAAGGTAGAAATGTTGAGAGGGTATTTTGGCAAATTTTGGCCAAGCCAAATGGATTTGAAGGTGTTAATTAGAGATAAGGGAGAGTTCCCTTTCATAAGAGGGGTTAGGGGAACCTTAGGAAAAGTTAGAAATATTATTTTGTAATAAAATAATTTTCGGTTTCTAATGTCTCCAAAATGAATTATTTAGAATATAAGGTGTGGATAGATCTAAAAAAACTAAAAAAATAGGTTTTATAGAGGTTTTTTCACTATATTAACCTTATCATTTAGATTTAACTCTTAGTTAAATAGTTTGACATTTACCATGTCTCTTTGTATTTTTATATTATATGGTTAATAAAGATACTATATACTTCCAAGAAAACCCAAATTGGTTCATTAATGATATAAATATAATTATATAATTATTTTTTCCTAAACTTATATTTTTAGGAATAGAATATCAATTAATAATATAATATTTGTTTTATAAACTCTATTATGTCAATTTTGACACTATTTGGTATTTTGTTTTTTCTAAATTCATTAAAACATTATTACTTCGAAAAAAAATCATCTAACCAACCCTAATATGTCATATTAACCTATAAAATTAGTTTAATTCATAAAAAGTCTCATATTACATTTATTTGGATATTTTTAATATCAATTATTTTAATATTTCATTAATTAGGTAATTATTGCATCATCGTTATGTCATAAATAAATTAAATTATTTAGCTTTATAATGAATATTTATAGTCGAATTTATCTTATGTATAACCCTATATTAAAAAGGAATTAGTTATTAAACTTTTATTTTAACTCTTTTAACTCTTCTTTAAATAAAATAATAATAAGTGTCCTAATCTAATCTAAGTGGACCAAAGAGATTCATATTTTATTCCTAAGGTTTTTTTGGGTCGAATTATACTTATCCAATAGAATTAGGACATGTTTTAGGGTAATAATAATATCATTTTTACCCTTAAATACCCTATTTACTTTTAATCATTGTAAATAAAAGTAAAATTAAGTTTTATGTGAATTTGTAAATTCTCCTAGGAAATTGGTAAAAGACGGTGAAAGTTCAATAAATTTTTATATATCTAAAATTATTATAATCTGAATCCAATAAATTAAATTGAACTTATATAGTTATTATGTATCTATTTTGACCTAAAATAAATTTAAATAAAATAAATAACTATTTAAATAAAAATTCGGTTTTAAACTATAACTCAGTGTTTTTCACTATTCATCAAAAATTGAAAGTTTTTATAAAAATACCAAAAATTCACCCTAATCTAATTTCAATATTCTGAATCTAAAAATTAAGTCCATTTTAAGAGATAAAATTTATAAAATTTCAAAAAGTGTGTATTACTATTCATAATGGATACTTTGATTGGTCACGGTATGTTAGAATCTCGAAGTTGTGTACAATGCAAGCTATTGAATTATTCAAAGGAAAACATATCGCGGAATCTAGGAGTGTTACATTCTCCCCTCATTCAAATAATTTTGTCCTCGAAATTTCTAGAATACTACCGCATGAAAAGACTCGGGTGGTTCTTCATCATAAGTTCCCCGGGTTCCCACATTTCATCTTCCATCTTATGGTTTCTCCATAGAACTTTTACCAGACGAGTTATCCGGTTTCTCAGCACTTGTTATCTTGTATCAATAATCTTGACAATATCTTCACAATAATACAGATCGGGTTCCAGTTCTAATTCCTCATAGGTGAATATATGTGTTAGGTCAGGCATGTATTTTCTCAGCAGTGATACGTGGAACATATCATGAACTTGGGAGAGACTTGGCGGCATTTCCAAATGGTAAGCTACAGCCCCAATTCATTCTAGAATTTTGAAATGTCCGATGTACATGAGACTCAGTTATCCCTTCTTACCGAAACATATAACACCCTTCCATGGAGATACTTTCAGGAAAATGTGATCTCCTACCTGAAATTACAAATCCTTCCTTCAGTTATTAGCATAGCTCTTCTTCCTACTTTGAGCTAATTTGATGTGGTTTTAGATTACCTTCACGTTTTCCATCGTTTCCTCCACAAGTTCTTGTCCTACGAGTTTTCTTTCGCCAACATCAACCCAGAAGGTTGGTATGTTACATATCTTTCTGTATAACGCTTTATATGGTGCCATCTGAATACTTGAATGGAAGCTATTGTTATAAGAGAATTATACCAGAGGTAAATATTGATCCCACATACCTTAAAAGTCAAGTGAGCATGATCTCAACATGTATTCTAAGGTTTGAATAGTCCGTTATTATTGTCCATCAGTTTAGGGGTGGTAGGCAGTGCTCAAATGAAGTTTAGTATCTAGGGCTTTCTAAAGACTTTTCCAGAATCTTGATGTAAAACATGGATCACGATAAAAAAAATCGATAGGGGTACTCCATGAAGTCTCACAACTACAATAATATATAGTCTTGCTAGACGTTCAAGTGGTAAATCTTCTCTTATAGCAAGAAAATGTGTTGACTTGGTAAGACAATCAAAAATCACCCATATTGCATCGTTCCTTCGAGGAGTCTTTGGTAGTCCCATGAAAAATTCCATCGTGATATTATCCCATTTCCACTGAGGTATGGGAATAGGTTGCAAGACTCCTCCAGGATATTGTATTCCAGGTTTCACTTATTGAAAAACCATATATCTTGACACTAAATCAGAAATTTCCCTCTTCATGTTGTCCCACAAAAAATATTCCTTCAAATCCCTATACATTTTGGTGCTCCCAGGGTTTATAGAGAAATTGGAGCTATGAGCATCATCTAAAAATTCTCTTTTTAGATCAGGTATATCAAGAACACAAAGTCTCTTCCAAAATTTCAAAATTCCATATTTATATACAAAGTCACTCAATATCCCATTATTCACAGCTTTAATCTTATTTTGAAACTCCTCCTCATCATCCTGAGAACTTTTTATCCTTTATAGTAAATATGGTTTGGAAACCATTTGAAAAATCATTGATTTTTCACCTTACATGGTTATTCCCATATCCATATTTACTATATCCATGAAAATAGGATCCCTTTCAACTCTCATCTTGTTCAAAACATCAAGATATTTTCTGATCAAAGCATCTTCCACCTTATTTGCCTTCCCCGGGTGGTATTGTATCGTGAAATCATAATCCTTGAATAGTTCAAGCCATCGTATTTGCCTCATGTTGAGTTATTTCTGTGAGAAGATATAATTCAAACTCTTGTGATCAGTATATATCTTACATTTTTTCACCATAGAGATAATCTATCCATACCTTTAAAGCAAAAATTACAGTTGCTAACTCAAGATCATGAGTAGGATAGTTTTTCTCATGAATTTTCAGACGTCGTGATGCATAGGCAATAACCCTATCATTCTGCATAAGGACACAACCATGTCCTTTCATCGATGCATCACTATAAATAACAAACCCATCATTCCCCGATGGTAGAGTCAATATAGGAGAATTGAATAATCTTATCTTTATTTCTTCAAAACATTCTTCACACTCTTTTTTCCACACAAATTTAACCCCTTTATGTGTGATCTTGGTTAATGGGTTATCCAATTGGGAAAAATTTTGGTCAAAACAAAGATAATAACCTGCTAAACCAATAAAACTGTGTACCACAGTTATACTCGTAGGTGTTGGCCATTCTTGGATTGCTCTTATCATAGAAGGACCAACAGAGATTCTATCCTTGGAGACAATATGGCCAAGAAAAGAAATATCCTAAATCCAAAATTCACACTTACTAAACTTTCCATATAATTCATGTCTTCTAAGAGTCTTCAGGATAATGTGCAAGTGATTTTCATGATCTTCGTAGATTTTGGAGTACACTAATATATAATCAATAAATACCACTACAAAGTCATCAAGATATTCCTTGAAAACTCTATTCATTATATCCATGATGACAGAGGGAGCATTAGTCAATCCAAAAGGAATTATTGTAAACTAGTAATGCATGTACCATGTTTAAAATGTTGTCTTCAGAATGTATTCCTTCTTCACACACAACTGATGATATCCAGATCGAAGGTCAATCTTTGAAAATTATTGAGATCCATGAATTTGGTCAAATAAATCATCAATGTAAGGTAGGGGATACTTGTTCTTTATCGTTATAGCATTGATCTCCCTATAGTCAATACACAACCTCATATATCCATCTTTTTTCTTAACAAAAAGGACATGGTCTCCCCATGGAGAAACACTAGGGAGAATAAATACCTTATTACTCAATTACTCTGGTTTTTTCTTTAGTTCCACTTATTCCATAGTGGTCATTCTATAAGGGGTCTTCGATATGGGCCTTGAACCAAGAATTAAATCAATGGAAAACTCAATTTCCCGTTCTGGAGGATGTCCAGGTAAATCTTATGGAAACACATCCACATATTCTTTCATAATAGGTACATACTCTATTTGAACATTCCTTTCCTCACCCATAGTTATTTCATTCTCTTCCTCCCCAATAATTGAATCTAGTTGAGATACTGGGGGTGGATCTAGATAAGAATCAGGTGGTGATGATTCTACACTAAAGATAAGGTGTTATTTATCATTTTCATCAAAAATTGTAACCTCCTTCTTCTTACAATAAATTTTCGCATAATGGTTTGAAAGACAATCCATACCAGGGATTATATCAAATTCAATAATGGGTAAGATGATGAGATCAACAGAGAAAGAACATTTATGTGCTCTAATGGGGACTGATTCACAAAACTTTGTTGAAATGATACGTCCCTTAGGAGTTTTGACTGACAACTCCCTTGTTAAACGAAATTGGGAAGATATGAAACAATGTGATGATCTAGAATCAAATAATTTATTTGATAAACTTGAGGAAACCATTAAATTATCTGCCACTACGTCTTTCGGAGCTTCAACCTCAGCAGTAGTGATCGCATAAGCCTGGCCATGATCCCTTGGACTTTTCTGAGGTAATTTTCCCTGATGATTAGGACATTCATTTTCATAATGTCCCATTTCTCTACAATTTTTTCATTGAACATTGGTAGCGTCTTTCTTTCCCTTACAATCACCAACAATATGGCCTTTATGTCCACATAGGTAGCATACTCCTTTTTTTAGATAGGTACCAAGGTGCTTCCTTCTGAAATTATCACAAGGTGTAAATTCAATTCTTCCCCTCTTCCCTGTTTTCTAATTTGCATTCCCAGAGTGTTCAGAATATCTCTTCTTCTCTTTCTTTTCTTTAAAGTCATAATACCTAAATAATTCATTTTCTGTCTTGATAGCACATGGGAAAATATCTTCGTATGATGAGAAGGATTGTGATACTAATTCTCAATGGAGAAATGGTTTTAACCCATCAAAGAAACGATCAATCTTACTTCTTTGGTTACATATATAATTTGCATCATGCCTCGCTAACCTTGTAAAGTAAGCCTCATATTTTGTGAAATTATCATCCTCCTTTTGCCTCAGACTTAGAAATTGTCTTTCTATATCCGATCGATGGTCATGAGGAAAGTATTTTTCTAAGAAAATTTCTTTAAACTCCCTCTATTCCATATTTGATACTTCCTCATCTTCCTTTGTGTTTTGAATAAATGACCACCATTGATCATCATCTCCAGTGAGGTGGTAAACTACCATGATAACCTTTTCCCTTTCACTACTCCCCAAACCGTGGGATATTTTCTCTAAGGAATTTATCCATTGCTCAGCCACTAATAGATTTTTACTCCCATTGAATGTCAGTGGTTGTTTCCTCATGAAGTGATCTAACATTGATCCTTCACTCTGTGGATCAGGATGCTCCATACGGGTATGGTTATTATTCATTACCTAAGTGAGTTGTCCCAGTGTGGCGATTAGCTGATCAGCACAAGTAACATCACTAGCTCCACTATAATTATCTTGAGTAGGACATAAATCCCTATATGGAGTGTGTGCATTGATATGGTTTCCATTCCTTCTACTAGGTTCCATTTATAAACAATGGAATAAACTAGATTAGTTTATGAATCATAATAAATAAATCCAAACTTGTAAAACACTTAACATAAATTGAACAGTTTATGGATATAATCCATAATCATAAAAATGTTTTCTTTGAGGAAGTATATACTCATAAAGACTTCATAATGGTTTGTAATGAAAATGACAATTATCCTAAGCATATCCCCCAGGAGTGTCGTAACCAAGAGTGCAGCAAGACCCATTGTCGTGCACCAGTTCTCATTCGTGTCTAGCTCAAAGCAGTGTTTTTGGGTTTTACCCCTAGGTAAATCTGTGCCAGAGCCACCTCTACCTGCCTGTATCCAGACAGGGATGTATTTCTTGTAAAACTCACAAAATCTCTACAATAACAAAGTTCTAGGAAGTTCTTCTATACTAATCCTCAAAGTCTATCTTAGGGCTATGTGCTCTAATCAGAGTTTATCTAAATCTAGTTTCCAAGGTTTGTACTAAACTTCCTCTGATAACAACTGTAATGCCCCAAACCTAGTTACCCAGAGTCAGTGTATTATTACATAACATTGTCATGATCACATGGAAATAATGTCTCAAAAGACCGATCAGTTTTGTATTATTGGAAACAAGATTCATACATAAGTTCAACTTTACATCTTGAAAAGAAATACAACATGAATATATTCCATTAGAAACATCCAATCCTACTAGATTATTCCATAAATTCACTAATAACTAACTTTTTCATATCCTGGGAAAATGACACATAAGAAAGGGGTGAGCTCAAAAAATCAGTAAGGGTGAGAAATACAGTGGAAAATAACATAAATATTAAGAATGGTAAATAATTGAAACCACGTGAATTTAACAATAATAAACATGAATACTTTTATAGCAGGAATATGAGCTGAGTAAATAATGCCATAATAAAACATAATGATGGGTATTCTACTAGTCTAATGACCACATGAACCATCAATATTATTTTCATAATGAGGGAATGTATAATGCCGGATATTCTTAAACATTTTTTCAAGGCCTCGGCCAAGACATCTAAAAATTATTAAGGCATCGACCAAAACCATATATTAAATTGGAAAAGGGTCTCGGCCAATTCCACGTTTAGTTGTCTCATGAGACCTACCGATGCATCGAGGAGCTATAGTTGGATCCACCCATCACATACTAAGTCCAATGCATTCCTCATATGAAAAGGTTTAAACATAACATAAACATTCGTATTAAAAATAGCATAAGAAATGTCAATACTTTATCCATAAACCATGAATGGTATAAAAATAACACATCCACAGTCAAACATATCAGAAAACCTTCAATAAATTATGGTTGTTTTGTATCATAATAAATCAACTTCAGATAAACTTAAATTCCATTAAAAGATGTTGACATAGATGAAATCAAAACCCTCTTTAGAGAAATACATCTTTCTATTTTGAAATCATTTAAGAGTCACATAATTATAAATAAAACATTAATTTTGAAAAATATTCTTATAATATTGTATGGGTTGCTTCAACAATTTTATAATGGCGGAAAATAGCCACACCTGCCGTATAAGATAAAAAAACATTCTTACCATAAATTTGTCGAAAAGGTGAAAAAGTACCTTGTTTGGAAAATGACAGAAAGATTTCTTTCAAAACTTATAAGGGTATAAATGACTTTAACCCATTGTCTAGTAAATAGTAAAAAAAGTTTTGAAATACATTTTTAAGAAACATGGATGTGGATGATAAAGAGGTGCCAGTAGGTAATTACGTATAAACAACCTCGAATAATGAAGAGATTGTGAAATTAACCCTTACCTTGTACTTTTCCTCAGTCGAGGGTAGGTTAACCTCCTGTATAATGGTGAAATAATTTTTATTAAATTATACAAGAATTATATACATTAATATGATATCATATATGATCTTTTAACATTTCCTTGTTAATAATATCCTAGTATTATCGTCGTTTCAGGTGTTAACGGATTCGTTTGCCTTTATATTCTTTGTTATGTGAGTCATATTTATACAGAATTATATCAAGTCTTTAAAAATTATTTTTAATCATCTAATGAAAATTAGTCTTGAATGGATACGATGGGAAATGAATCACATCACATTCGTGGAGACGGTAATCCGTACGTACGCACGACGACAATATCATTCTTTTTATATTAAAATAATACATAATTAGATGGTATATCATATATAAAGAATAATTATATTTATTATTAACATCAGTTACACATCATTATTATACCCTTCCAAATAATAATGTATTGAATAACAATTACACCACGACGTGGAGATGGTAAGCTGTACGTATGCACATATGGTGACATGTCATTCAAAGGATGGATAGAATAGTGAATTAGGTTGTACCATATTTATAATAACATCATAGTATACAGAATATACTAGAGTTATTATTTTAGAATGGAAACAATAATGAAAGAGGAAGTGGAAGAAGAAAGTAACTTGAAAGAGGTGGTGAGATATTTACCTCTTCTTCGGGTTATTCCTTTTGATTTGATCAAAAGGGATCCTTAGGTTGGATTTCTGACTAAAGAAAGGCCTATAGGATAAAGGTAGGACTATTGATAGGGTATTTGGGTATAATTTGGACGAGACAAATGGCTTTGAAGGTGTGAATTAGAGAGAAGGTGTGTTTCCCTTTCATAAGAGGGGTGAGGGGAACCTTAGGAAAAGCTAGAAATATTATTTTATAATAAAATCATTTTCGTTTTTTATGGCTCCAAAATAGATTATTTAAAGTCTAATGTGGGGATAGGTCTAAAACCACTCAACCAATAGGTTTTATACTAGTTTGGGTCACTATATTAACCTTATCATTCAGATTTAACTCTTAGGTAAATAGTTTGAAATTTACCATGTCTCTTTGTATTTTTATATTATATAGTTAATAAACATACTATATACTTCCAAGAGAACCCCAAGTGGTTTATTAATGATACAAATATCATTATACAAGTCTTTTGGATGAACCTTAAATTTTTAGGAATAGAATATCAATTGATAATATAATATATTTTTTTAAAACTCTTTTATGTCAATTTTGACACTATTTGGTATTTTGTTTTTACTAAATTCATAAAAGCATTATTACTTTGAAAAAAAAATCATCTAACCAACCCTAATATGTCATATTAACCTAGAAAATTAGTGGAATTCATGAAAAGTCTCATATTACTTTTATTTGGATATTTGTAATATCAATTATTTTAATATTTCATTAATTAGGTAATTACTACAACATCATTGTGTAATAAATAAATTAAATTATTTAGATTTTTAATGAATATTTATAGTCTAATTAATCTTATGTATAACCCTATATTAAAATTTTTTTAGTTAATAAACTTTGATTTTAACTCTTTTAACTCTTCTTTAAAAATAATAATAATAAGTGTCTTAATCTAATCCAAGTGGACCAAAGAGGTTCATATTTTATTACTAAGGTTGTTTTTTGTTGAATTATACTTATACAATAGAATTAGGACATGTGTTAGGGTAATAATAATATCATTTTTACCCTTAAATACACTATTTACTTTTAACCGTGCTAAATAAAAGTAAAAAGTTACTATTCACCAAAAATTATTTTCATCTTATTGAACCAAATTTTTCTTACTAATATCAACCATGTCTCTATGATTTTTGAAATTTCACTCACAGAAGCAGTAAAATTAAGTTTTATGAGAATTTTCAAATTATCCTAGGAGGTGGGTAAAAGACGGTAAAAATTTCAATAAAATATTTATATATCTAAAATTATTATAATCTGACTCCAATGAATTACATTGAACATATATAGGTATTATGTATCTATGTTTACCTAAAATAAATTTAAATAAAAATTTGGTTTTAAACTATAACTCAGTGTTTTTCACTATTCATCAAAAATTTAGAGTTTTCAGAAAAATACCAAAAATTCACCCTAAGATAATTTCAATATTCCGAATCTAAAAATGAAGTCCATTTTGAACAATAAAAATTATAAAATTTCAAAAAGTGGGTATTACTATTCATAACTGCTACTTTGATTGGTCGTGGTGTGTTAGAATCTCGAAGTTGTGTACAATGCAAGTTATTGAATTATTCAAAGGGAAACGTACCGTGGAAGGTTGGGGTGTTGCAAATAAACTCTATCTTCTCTATGGTCTCCTGGACAAGACAAGGTCCCAGCAAAGCTACCTCTCCTGCCTCTAGCCAACATAAGGGTGATCGGCATGGCCTACCGTACAAAGCCTCATAAGGTACCATCTAAATAGTTGCTTGAAAACTATTATTGTAGGAAAACTCCACAAGAGGTATATTCTTCTCCCAAGAACCTCCAAAATCTAGGATGCATGCTCGGAGCATGTCCTCAAGCACCTGAATCGTACGCTCAGACTGGCCATCAGTCTGGGGGTGGTAAGTTGTACTCAAAAGTACATGTGTACCCAACGCCTTCTGAATCCCCTGACAAACTCGAGAGCTAAAACGAGCATCTCTATCTGAAACAATGGAGTGTGTAACTCCATGTAGACGTACAATCTCATGGATGTATAACCATCCCCGCTCATCAACACCGAAGGTCTCCTTGATCGGTAAAAAGTGAGAAACCTTTGTGAGTCTGTCAATGACAACCCAAACTGCATCATTCCCTCGAGGCAACCTCAGTTAACCTGTCACGAAATACATCATGACATCGTTCCACTTACACTTGGGAATAGGCTAATATTGTAAAATCCCTACTAGTTACGGATTCTCTTCCTTCACCTACTGACAAGTGGAACACTTCATGAACAAACCATCAATATCTCTCTTCATACCTGGCCACCAATACTGACGGTGTAGATCATGATACATATTGGTGACAACAAGATGAACAACCCAAAATGAGGAATGAGAGTCTCGCATCAGCTCCTCACATATCTCTATTGGCACCCATACACTCCCTTAGAAATGCAAGATCTCATCCTCGCCTACGGTTCATCCAGGAATAGGGTCCTCTCCTAACACGCTCTCCCGTAGGACTAGGCCTTCAGAATCTGATAGCTGGCTCATTCGTACTCGATCAAGAAGAGTAGAGGTAATGGATACAGAATAAAGGAAATTCTACCCCTATTTTTCATGCACCTCCAAATTCATCTAAGAGAACAGTGCCATAAGCTGCCACTCACTACTGGCCTCCTGAACTGCATATATCTAATTCCTCTTGCTCAACGCATCAGCCACTGCATTGCCTTTCCTAAGCGTATAGGAAATCTCAAAATCTAAGGTTTGTAGGTACTCAACCCACCTTCATTGTCTCAAATTCAGATCATGCTAAGTGAAGATGTACTTGAGACTCTTGTGGTTGGTGAAAACCAAAAAGATTCTCTCCCAGAAGATAATGTATCCAACAACGTAAGGCATGAACAACTGTAGACAACTCAAGATCATGTGTCGGGTAGTTCCTCTCATGTGGTCACAACTACCGAGACCCGTACGCAACGACTACTTTCCCATACATAAGCACATCTCCCAGCCTGATACCTGAAGCATCACAATACATAGTATATCACTTTCCCGGCTCTGGAAATACTAGTATCGGTGCTAAAGTCAACCCCCCCTTCAGCTCTTGAACGGCTGACTCACAAGAATATGACCACAAAAACATTGCACCCTTCTTAGTTAGACTCATCAGGGGTGCTACTAAGTGTGAAAATTCATGTATGAAGCGTCTGTAGTATCCAGCCATCCCTATAAATCTCTGCACCTCAAAGATTTTCTTCAGCTACTCCCAGGAGACTACTGCTCTCACTTTCTCTGGGTCTACTGACACTCCTATCTCTGAGATAACATGACCCAAGAAGTGAATCTGATCCATCCAAAAGTGACATTTTGAGATTTTAACATATAACTGATGCTCTCTCAGTGTACTCAAAACGATCTCAATATGGGTAACATGGTCATGTCGAGTGTGAGAGTACACCCAGATATCATCCATGAAGACAACCACGAAAGAATCTAAGTATGGATGGAACACTCGGTTCATCAGTACCATGAACACTACAGGCATGTTCATGAGACCAAACGGCATAACCATATACTCTTATAGACCATACCTTATCTAGAAGGTTGTGAGAGGTATATCAGATGGTCTAACGCACAACCGATGATAACCGGACCTCATGTCAATCTTCAAGAATACCCGGGCTCCTCGAATCTTATCAAAGAGAACATCAATCCTTGGTAAAGGATATCGGTTCTTGATCGTCAAATGGTTCAAATTTCAATAGTACAGACAAATCCTGAGGGTTTCGTCTGCCTTCTTTGCAAATAGGACAGGTAAACCCCAAGGAGAAGTACTGGGTCGGATGAAACCCTTTGCCTGCAACTCCTCCAACTACTTCTTGATCTCCTGTAACTCTGGTGTAGCCATCCTATAAGGAGTAATGGACACCGGTGTCGCTTCTAGAACAATATCAATAGAAAATTCTACCTCACACTTTGTAGGAAAACCTGAAAATTCCTCTAGAAAGATGTCCCTGAAACGATCCACCACTAGAGGAAAGTCTAACTGAGATTTCCCCTGATCATCCAGATATAAACTAGAAATCTGGTCTGTAACTCCTCATAACCCATGATGCTCTAGACCCTCTCTGCTCTCCTGGACATCCCAATCGCCCTTATTAAGAAACGATACACCCTCTGGTGATGTGAAACTCACCCTGCAGTGATAACAGTCGACAACTTCCTAGAAAGGAACAAGCCAGTCCATTCTGAGAATGATATCATAGCATGTCATCTCTAGGACATAGAAGTCCCATAAAAAGTGACACCCACCAACCTCTAGAGGTAACACCTTACACTGGCGTACACTCACCGTTCTAGTCCCCAATGGAGTGTCTAGTATCAAGATATCAGAAGAAGAAAAGATGCAGAGCCCAAGGCTCTCCACAACCACAATAGATATAAAGCTATGGGAAGCCCCTATATCGAAAAGAGAAGGAGCTAAAACTGAGGAAACTAAGATCATACCACAAATTGTAGAAGGTCTGGGATCCTGATCTTGCTGGGTCTACTCCATTGCAAAGTTCTGGCCAACTCCATGGCCCTCTAACCCTACCTGACCACTCTAAGCTGATCCAATCTGTTGTTACTGAAAGACTGGTGACTGACCACCACGGCCATGACCTCCACCTCAGCCTGAATGGATAGAAGAACTCTAGGTCCCTGACTGGTGATAAACTAGTGGTGTTTCTTCTGAACGAGGAGTCATAAAATAACCCTTGTCACTAGCTTCTAGTGAGAAGATCTAACAAAAATGCTGATGGTGACCCAACTTACCACATGATCGGCACTCCACTGGGTCTCTCGGGCAGTGTGGCCTTGTATGCCCACTCTTCCCACACTGGTAGAACACCACCTGGATACTATAAGAAGTGTCTTGCCTCCTTGGATCACTGCAAAAAGACTCCATGTGGTGCTTCTTACTATTAGTAGAAGGGATTCTAACTCCAGATGCCGAGCCTCCCTGGCTCACAACTCCATAATCCCTCATATTTCACTCCGTGATCAGCGCCTGGTTGATGATAGAAGTGATGGAATTCAACTGAAATATGTTCACCTGTGATCGGATGTCATGCCTCAGACCATCCTCAAACTTTCTTTCCATGAATAACTGATCACCTCATGAAATAGGCATGAAGTGTTGCAGTTTGGTAAAGTAGGAGGAATACTCCATAACAGAAATAATACTCTGCTCCAGACTCATAAACTCTCGGGCTCGATCATCCCTCAAGGTCTCTGGAAAGAAGTAGTCATAGATGATGCGCTGGAACTCATCCCACGCCATAACCTACTGGCGTCCCACCTGTGAGATCACATCCCACCACCTCTTGGTGGAGTCTCGAAGCATATAGGTAGCGAGATTGACCCTCGTCTCTGGAGGAATCTCCAGGTGCTCAAAGATCGTAATCATGGCTTCTAGCCATGACACTATAGCTTGGGGTCCTCCATCCCCTGAGAACGTGGGAGGATGCTACGGTTAGAAAATCCGCATCACATCTGCCATCGAAGGGGTAGGATGCGGTGTTCCCTAAAAAGTCTGCATCATCCTCATAAAGCCTTCCCTGAACTGTGCATCAACACCTGCATCTGGTATAATGGCTGGTGCCAAGACTGGAACAACAGGAGGATCTATGGGTAGTCCCTGATCATCCACATTCGGTGTCTGATCACTACCCTACAACTGGATCACAACCGGAGGACATCTAGGCGGCATGACTCTGTAAGGTCAAATGCACACCTTAGATCAAGATTATTATGGAATGAAAACTGGAAGTACGGGAAGGGAACAGGAGAAAGAAAGCATTCAAGTTTTTCAAAACATGACTACACGATGTATATTTCCCCTACATAGCGTGTTCCCCTAAGTCATTCACATGGGTGTGTACTTCTACTAAAATTGGTCATGTAACGACCAAACACATGGCGTGTTGTCTTAACACACAGTGTGTACTTGAATCCTCTTTCTCTTCTCGAGTCCTTCTACATGGTTAAGCCACATGGCTCCCCTAAAACAATACTACATAGTTTGTTCATGGTAGACACGACATGTACTAGACAAGCTTCACCTGGACCGTGTTGTTAGTGACACGGCCTGACACATGGCTCACTCTACACGGCGTGTTCAAGGAGGACATGGCATGTACGTGAAAGGATAACACTGACCCGTGTTGTCAGTGACATTGTTGGGTACCTGGGTCAGACTACATGGCGTGCTTAATCCTGACATGGCGTGTGTAGCTTAAGGTTTATCCGTCTATGTTGTTAGTTAAACGGGCGGACACAAGGTCAATAATATACAACGTGAACAACTGGTACATGGCGTGTTCCCAAAGAATTTCCCTATCCCGTGTCTCTGCCCACATGCCCTATGACATGGTTAGAGACTACATGGCATGTACATATGGTACACGGCGTGTACTTAAGAAAAACTATTTCTTCCCAAATAGAATAAGACATGGCATGTAGTCAAAACTACACGGCGTGTATTCTGTGATTTTCTAGACAGTAAGCCTCAGAAACTACTCCGAAACCCAGAAAAACACTGAAAATAACATCGAAAGTGCCAAATTCCGATCTGTGAGGGCTCATACTCCCCACAAATCAAATTTTGTCATCTTATACATGTTATATCAAGGTAAACAAGTCAATTATCCACAAATTTTCGGTCCATGAGGGCCTATAACACCTCAAGAACCAAAGTTTGGAATTCATTCAGACAAAACTTTAAACAACAGTACCCTATCAAATAGTAGGTATTTTATCAAGGAATCTATCACAACAGCATGAATATTCTACACAACATCTATCACAACAACATGCAATTGCTAATGCACCCTTGATTTCAAGGAAAGAATTCATGACATGTGATTTCTAATAAGTTCCTATATGATGCATGAGATGGAATACCCTCATCTCATAGGGTTTTGATAGAAATAGAACCTCAACAACATAAATAATAACCAATAGAAAACATGTGAGTCACATAATGGTGAAAATCAAGGCAACCATAAACTTTCAAGACCAAAAAATTTCATTAACGAGGTAGATTGGATTTTACCTATACACGGGTCAGCTACTCCTGGGCACAGATTATTACCAAGTACCTGTTTCATCATATCCCTGACTATAGGCCCCAAACAAAAATTCAAGAGAAAAAAAATGGCATCTGATACCACTTTGTAATGTCCTGGTTCCAGAAGCCACCTAGAGGAGCCCCTTAATCGGTTGGTCACATGGCCTCAAGCACATTTCCCCAAATGCCAGAGGCTGCCAACTAGCAGTGAGGTCCTTGGGTGTGATAGTGGGGAAACTATTCCCACATTGTAATAGTACACAAAAGAAGTAAAAAAATACATACAAGAGCGAAATTAGTAATAATGTCATAAAAAAATAAACAACGGAAGACTAATAGAACAAACTAGAGCACATATATAAAATGATGTATTATACATATGTCTAGGAAAGCAGTGAAACAAATCTCAATGCTGAAATATAGTACTAAACCAAATACAAAAGAAAAACAGTAATCGGCTCTACAGCATCTCAAGCCTAAGCTTGGTCTTGTGCTCTCCAGCTCCACAGCATGTCAAGTACCCGAAGTAGAAGGGTGTTTTCCCTTGTCTATACCTGCAACAATATAATCTATTTGGGCCCAAAATCATGGCCAAAATAGGGTTTGAGACTAATCCCAGTAGGAAACCACCATGAGATCTGTGCCTAACAGTCAATGAGTATATGTTAGGCAAAAGTATAAGAAATAGTAAATAGGAGAGTACTCAACAGTAAACAATCCACAGTTTCAATATCAAGCAACAACTAAACAAACAGATAAACACAACAGGTAACCCTCTGGGAATCACACTCAGTCTAACCCCTCTGGTATTACCTAATAGGTACAAGAAATCCTCTGGACAGTACACTCAATCTAACCCCTCAAGTTCAGCTTAATCATAGACTCTTGGAGGAAGCGCTCGCTGTAAATTCCCCCTATAGTCTCGTATCATAACTAAAGGCTCTCTAGGGAAGCACTTACGTCACATTCCCTCTGTAGCCCGCATCAATGAACTACAGAAACTCTGAGGAAGCACTCAACGTCAATTCCCCATATGGTCTCGCATCGTAAAATTATAAAGACACTCTGAAGAATCCCTCAACATCCATTCTCCCTATGGTCTATACACTAGGTTCTCACAGCCCCACGTAAGTTAAGAAAGTGTAGCAGCACGTATCGGCCAAGGTAAACCTCAATAACTACTTGGCTAGAATTATATAGCATAACAATATAACAGAACAACAGTCAAACTATCCTACAATACTAGGTATTGGAAAGTAAACAACCGCCTATCAGGCAAACTAGACCCAAGGGTCAAAATAGGAAAAACATGCATGGGAAACACAACCAGAGAACAAAAATTCCCCCTATTCACAATCAATTATCATCTACTCAAGCATACAAGCATAGCAGGAAAATAATAGGGCTAAAACAGTAAACGTGCAATACCCTGTTCATGGGTATTGGGCAATTTTGCACATAAAACTCAAGAACTTTCAATAGAAAGGCACAAACCACCTACCTCAGCATTAGGAGATTGATATAAGTGAACCTTGAAGCTTCAATCTCTTTAAAATGTCGAAGATCTATAAAAAATCTAAAATGTTCAACCCACAATATCTCATGAGAGAGGAGAAATCAGAAGATGGTTCTCTAGGAGAAGAGAGAACTCACCGATGTGATTCCAGAACAACAGATGGTGTTTGATTCAAAGGATGGATGCACGCTCGGGGGTTCATCGAAGATACATGGTCATACAGAGCTCTCGGTCGAACGAGACCTAAATGAAGATCGTTCAAGAGATTAGACGTGACCTTGGTGTGTTTAATGAAAAAAAGAAAATACACGGTGTGCACTTTTGAAGTACACGGCGTGTAATTTTGAAGTACACGGCGTGTACTTGCCTTTTTCGTACTCCACTTTAGGCGGCCTCTAGGTCACCCCCACATAGCCATGTGCATGGCTGCTACACGGACAGCACATAGCTACTGGTGGTAACCGAGTACATGGCATGTAATCATAAAGTACACGGTGTGTACTTCAAAAATTTCCAGAAATTTCTCTTTTTCTCAAAATGACCAGAAAAGGAAAACATACCTGAAAAGAAGATATATATTCTTACATAACTGGTCCCATTCCTCATCACTTAGAACATCCCTAGTGGATTTATCAATTTCTTTAACAAGTCTTAGTGCCTAGAGGAAACCTTACAGTAGGCCAAATAGGCATGTTTGTTGCCTCCCACAGCTCCTACAAGAAGAACCAGCAAGGCCAAGACTACTATTGTCACATAGGTAGAGGCCCCTGGGCCGCTAGAGTTGTTACCCGTAGAGCCTTGTCCATAGGATCTTCAAGGGCCACAACCTCTGGTCCTAACCTAGGCTAAGTATCTACCACCTAAGAATCAGTAGGTTCCACTATTTAATTAACCACCACCACCTAGGAAATATAATCAGGTTCCACCTCCTCTCTAGGCCATAGCCCCTCATCAGTGCCAAGCTCTTAGGGTGCCTTTCTCAGATAGGAGAAACCATACCTACTCATTTGAAGAGACTCAGGTCACTAGTTATTTTTTATGTGCCATGGATCAAGGGATCTTAAGGTTACCAAAATGAAGGAGGCCCCAGGAGGCTGATCTCACTGATTTTCCCAACTACTTCCCCTATCACTGATTCCTTGGAAATACTCTCAAGAAATGTTATGTGTTCAAGGACTGGATTCAAGACCAGTTCAAAAACAATGTTACCAGGTCGGATCCTTCCCCATCACAGGTGGCATGTGTCTTTATAGAGCTGGACAATGACATTAAGGGTTAATGGAAGTATGTCTCCAGTCTTGGGTCTCATAAGTATGACAACTGGTTGGCCCGCTCGATAGTCAATTTCTCTCATGGTATCATTCGTGTCTGTTTGAATTATCCCAAGCCTTATGGATTCTTCATTCTTCCTCCCAATACTGCTTCTACATCTACTTATCTTCCTTATTCTTCTCAAAAGAAAAGGTGTCATCGACACATGGTAATGAAAAGACCCCCACTAGTGCCAAAGCCATCTCGCACTCTTGGTGACTTCATGAATCCAGATATGGGAGTCTCCCCCAAGATCTACCCAGTGATAGAGGATTCCTCAAGTGATGATCAAGAGTTTGCCTCCGTGAATACTGTTAAAATTGTGGACCCTTACATGGTTCCTGATGAAGAATAATGCTAGGATGGTTTTCCTAATGTCCCCAGTCAGCACTATATTTGATGTAGTCTTGGTTATGTGAACCATTGGAATGCTCAGGCCAGTGATTCCAGCCAAGTTTTATATGCTACCAAGACTAGACAACAGGCTCAACGTAGAGCTCAACATGTGTCACCCTCTTATCCCATATTGTTGGGTTTTCTCATCCACTCTCAGTTATAGCCAGGCCTCATCCATATGATATTCATCCAATAGTAGTTTTGTGTTGTTCTGTGAGTGAACAGTGGGATATCCCTAGCACCAGAAAGAATCATCCAGTTCAACCAGCAACACCTGTCAGACCATCTATCACAGATCCACTTCTTACCCTAATAAATGTGCAGCTAGCATGGAATTATGATGTGCTTAATCACCTTTCCAGAATTATTATGAATCACTTAATCCTCAAGGATCTCTTCCATTAGAATATATGTGTGAAGCCCTCACATAGGCTTTAAAAATTCCTCTCCAGTTCAAAACAGAGGTAGGAGCTGTAAATCTCTTCCATGATGAGGAAGCTAAGTGAGCAGAATGTCAAGACATCATCTCATTCTTAGGTGAAGATGAAGGTTCTCTAATACAAGGTTATATACACCTATTTTACATCATTGTCCAGTTTAATGGTGTGAAAGTAAACCGTTGCATTTTTGACATAGGTTTTTAGATCAATCTCATCCTGACTCAGAAGCTCTACAAGAAAGGATTGGATGAAGTAAATATGAGTCCATAATATTAAAATTCAAGGTTATGATAGGATAGAGAAAAATTCATGTGGAAAGATTCACCTGAAGACCCAATTCGGTATCCTGATTTCCAGTACTAATTTCATGGTTGTCTTGCAATACACCACCTATAATGCACTGATGGGTAAGTCCTAGATCCACCTGCATGAAGTAGTTCCCTCCTCACATCATCAATGCCTCAAGTACTCCCTTAATAGTTGACTGGTCATGCTCTAGGGTGATGTGTCTCCCTTTTCCTCTTGTAAATCCCGCTACCAAGATGATGACTATTATAGGAGTAAGTAAAAATAGGTTCAGGCTAATGAGGTTGAGCACACTACTTTTGTGTCTGACTCATGGACATACTTGGATGATGCTTTCATCCTCTTGATTCACCAGCTGGAGGCCACAACCCCAGACTTGGTACACTGGTCTGTTGTCTCTGAGAAATAGGGGAAGTGTGTTACCAGGTACAAGGAACACTGAAATATCAAATTGTACTCCTACAAAAATTACGCTTGAGTGATTCCAGATCCCCTTACCCCTATAAGGTATTAGGATGTTCACCCCATAGCAAAACAATACACCATAATTTCTTGTTCTATCAGGACTTGTAGTACGCCCAGTTTTGGGTACATAACCCCCTTTCCTCATGTTTTTTTAATTGGTGTATCTTTGATTGGGTTTCCATAAAATAGATAGTTTCCATAAAATATAGAGTTTCCATAAAATAGAGAGTTTCCATAAAATAGAGAGTTTACATAAAATAGAGAGTTTCCATAAAATAGAGAGTTTCCATAAAATAGATATTTTCCATAATATTGAGAGTTTTCATAAATTGGTGTGTTTCCATAAAGTTGGGTGTTTCCATAAAGTGTGTTGTTTTCATAAAGTGGGGTGTTTCCATAAATTGGGGTGTTTCCATAAAGTGGGGTGTTTCCATAAAGTTGGTTGTTTCCATAAAGTGGGGTGCTTCCATAAATTGGGATGTTTCCATAAAAAGGGGTAAAGGTGAAGGATGGATGAATTTGGGGGTTTTTAGGGACTGTTTGGACCAAAAGGAAGGTTGCATGATCCATACACGGTTGGCACAAACCGTGTGGTAAAATCTTGCGCAGAGGTCAAATCTAGATCCTATTTTCTAGGAGCTTACTCATTTTTGCTCTATTTATTTCGTTTTGGATTCAAAACACCCTTAATTCGATATTACTCTCTCTAGAAGTCTGGATAACCCTCCCCACATGAGTTGAATCCATTCTAGAGCCTTCCCTTGGTTATTTCGAGTCTGATTCTTGAGGTCTGTCACCATTCTTTACAGATTTTTCATGTTTTCTTAGATCTACTTAGATTTACTTCTCTGATCTCCATTATTTCTCATATCTGAACCTATAGTGGGTATATCTATGTTTTGGGATGCCAAATATTTCAATTTTGAGTCGTGATCTTTCTAGGATAAGATATCTAAGGCCGCTCTTGGAGAATCAACCCGCTTCCTTGTGCGTTCTTCGTCTTTTGTTAAAGTTTCGTCAAAACCTTCAAGGTAAGTGGATTCTGTCTTTACTAATATTGATAGAATTGATTGTATTAGATTCAAATTGGTTTATTGATTGTGAAATTCATGGAAAAAATTCATTTTTTATGATTTATGGCTTTTGTGAAATTGCGTGATCTTAGTGAATAGTTATGAAAAGGGGGGTTTAATTTAAAATGATGGTTTTAAATTATGGATTTTCTGTAATTGTTAAATGGTTGATGAAGATGGAGTTTTATATATAAATGGTTTTCAATAAAAATGGAGTTTTATTGAAATGGTTTGGAGTTTAAATGGTTTGGCATTGAAATGGTTTTGACAAAATAGTTTTCAATAAAAAGGTGTTTTTATTGAAAGGTATATTTTGGCTTGATTGTTGGGCATATGTGTTGTGTTTTCATATTGCATATACAGGTCTTGGTTGAAATATGACCTTGTACTCAATGCCAAAGGTTTAATGGAACATTACAATTACATATACGGGGCTTGGTTGAAATATGAGCTTGTGCTCGGTGCCAAAGGATTAATGGCACATGGGAAACAATTACCTTGTGACAACTTGTTAGATCGACGAGAAACCTCTCATGAGTATGGAGCTATCATAATGTAGCATGAATGGTTGTTTTCGTGGGTTTGAGTAATGTTTGGGTATGCCGATATATGGATATTGGGAAATGGTTGTAAATATTGTTTGGTTATTTTTCTGGAAAAATATCTTGCTGGGAAAATTGGTTTCAATTGCACTTGTATGGTTTTGGTAATGAATGGTTTTGGAAACTTGTTTATATTTAGTTATAAACTGTTTCTGAGAAATTGTTTTATATAAACTGTTTTAAATAATTATTTCTAACTCTTCTATCCAAGTATTATGAGTAGAAAATTCATTCGGGAAAACCTACTGAGTTTTATACTCACCCCTGCTTTGGCACTTTGGTGCTTTTATAGATGTTATCTTCCGGGATAGAGGCAAAGGTAATGTTTCACACGTGTTTAACACTACCTCATGATGTTGGGTTGTTCGAAGATTTTGGAGCTTGGAGCATGTGGATCATGGAGTCTTGAGGTCTTTGGAGAGTCTTATGTAGTTTATTCACTGGGTACTCTGATACTTGGTTATCCTTCCATTATTGATTACTTTGATGTGGTTTTGAGTGCATGAAGTTTTTGAGTTGTCATTCATTTTTTCATGAATCATATAGTGAATGTTTGGCTATGGTTGGTAGGTTTATTGGTTTATTTCCTAAAGGGTAAATCATCCCTCGCTTCTATTTGAAACCCTTCGGCATTTATTTCCACCCTTTGGCGTCTTGGGGTTGTCGCTTAAGGCCTAGTAATGACTCGTTGTACAATCAAGCCAATGAGAATTGATGGGTCATTATAGTACGGGTTCAACCCACTCAAGACTACATGCCACTACTACTTTGATATTATCAATAATGACCCCTTAGGTCGAAGTAATTATGGAATTAGGTCTACAACTTTTGTCATTATGGTGTCAGTAGTGAAGAAGTTTCTAGATAAAGATTCCACCGCCGCTCATGCCGATACCAGCATTTCTCTAGGGTCATATAACTCAGAATAATTACCCCTACTAATGATCATCTCACCTCAGATGATGAATAGGATTTTGAAGATGCTCCTCCAACATTTGAAGAAGTCATCTCCACCACCATTGACAAGTTGGTACATGTGAATCTCAATACTGAGGTAGACCTAAGGCCAACACTGATCAACATAGCTATGCCTATTTAGGAACAAAAATAATATGTGAATTTTCTAAAGCAGCATCATGATGTATTTTGTTGAAGTTGTAATAAGATTTCATGACTAGACCCCTGAGTCACTGTACACCACCTTGGTCTCCCGGTAAGCCATCAGAGGTTCAAACAGCCTCCGAATAAAATGTACCCTTCTCATGGTGCCATGGTTGCAGTTGAAGTTAATAAGCTCATCAAATCCAACTTTTTCAAGGAATTCAAGTACCCTATATGGTTGGAAATAATCATCCCCATCAGGAAGAAGAATAGCTAGATCAGAGTCTGCATTGAATTTCGGGATCTCAACCATCACTGTACGAAGGACGATTTTCCACTTTCTATAATAGAGGTATTGATCAATGACACTGCTGGATTCCAAACACTCTCCTGCATGGATGGATATTCTTGATATAATAAAATATAGATAGACCCCCCTAAGGATGAATAATACACCACCTTCAAGGAACCGTAGGGAACCTTCTTCTACCAGGTAATGTCTTTCGGTCTGAATAATGCAAAAGATACTTATCAACATGATATGCACCACATATTCAATCCAATCCTTGAGAAATTGGTGGAATGATATGTGTATGATTTGGTGGTCAAATCCCACCAGTGTTAGGACCATCTCAGAGATCTTGAGAAAGTTTTCAGCTTCCTCCGCTCCCACCATCTGAAGATGAACCCCTTAAAGTGTGCCTTTGGGGTTACCTATAGAAAGTTTCTTTGCTTAGTCATTAGATATATAGGCATCAATATTGATCCGTAGAATATAAAAGCCATTATTTCGATGCCTCCTTCAAGTGAACTTTTGGAGCTCTAAGGATATCAAGCCCACTTATCCTACATACGTCGATTCATTGAAAATATTACTAAAAAGTGTAATACATTTTATAGACTCATTAAAAAGGTTTCATCTATTAGTGGGATGAATAATGCTAGGCCACTTTTCTGGAGATCAAGAATTATCTTCTACAGCCTAGGGTTCTGAGTCCACCCATCTCTGGAAAGTCACTGGTCCTTTACATAACTTCCCTAGAAGGATCCCTCAGTGATCTTCTCACCCATAAGAACAATAAAGGTATAGAGAATAATTTGTACTATCTTAGCCACATGCTCCTCAACACTGATACCCGACATACCTCTATCAAGAAGAACTGACTCGTGCTAGTTTCTACAGTGAAGAAGTAGCAACATTACTTAAAACATCAAGAGAGATAGTTGGTGTCCTATTTTGGATCCTCTAAAGTATATTCTGAACTGCCCAATGTTAATAGGTCATCCAGATCGGTGGGCAGTGATCCTTTAGTAGTTCGACACCAGGTTCATCCCATAGAATGATGTCAAGGGTCAGGTGCTAGAGGACTTCTTGGATTCCCATCTAGCCCCCACAGAGCAGTCTATGGATCGTAACTTTCCAAACGAGGCCATCCTCTTAGGAGATCAAGCCATCCCATGCTAGCAGATGCACTTCGATGGTGCCTCAGGATGCCCCATTGACAGAATACTCAATGATCCCAGACTCAATAAAGAAGGTTTGAGTATAATATTCATCATGCCTACACAAGTTGTTTTTACCTATTCATTCTTATTGTTTGAAGGACACACCAACAACAAGGTAGAGTATCAGACTCTGATCACTGGTCTCAAGCTATCCCTTGAGATTGATGTTCCCCGCCTACATGTGAAGGGGGACTTTGAGATGGTCATCAATAAAATCAATGATGACTATGTCATCAGGAATCCGAAATTTATTCCCCTGCAAGAGTGTACTCACCGATTGATGGCTTGATTCCCTTCTTGTCCAGAAATTACTCATGTTTTTTTATCACTGAATGGTCGAGTTAATTCCTTGTCCAACCTTGCCATGTATCTTGTAGATCCTGACCAGGATGATTTGATTATCCATGTGGTGCATCGAAGGGTCATCGCTCTTGTTACTCCATACAATGATGATAGATAGAAGGTAAGCCATCTTACCCCCAATGCATCCACACCAAAACCTCCAGGCCCCCCTACCACAGAAGAAGACACCCCTGATTAGAAAACTCCTTTTGTTGAGTACCTCCAACATGGAAATATACCAATATAAAGATCCAAATTTGATAGAATCTATCAATGTGAAGTTCCTTTATCCCTCTAGAGTGGTCCCAACCTTGATAAGATCCTATATAAACATGGGTTTTATGGAGTTATCCTATGTTTAATTCAAAGAGATGAGATTCCCTAGGTTATGTGGGAATTCCATGATGGTTCTTGTAGCACTCATTAGACTGGTTTAAAACTCTCCCACTAGATACAAATGTTGGAATACTTCTAACTCACCATGCTTCATGGCTGTATTTATTTCGCCAAGAGGTTCCACATATTTTAGATCCATGCAAATTTTGTGCATCAGCCTCTAGAGTCTCTCTATATTACCAAGTAATCTTATACCTTTACAGTATGGGGAATCGATGTCATGGGAACATATCCACCAGCAATAGCTTTCCAATGTAGGTTCATTATGACTTCCACATATTTCTTCTCTAAGTGGGTAGAAGAGATTCCACTCAATGATGTCAAGTCCCATTATATCGTTGATTTTGTGAGATCCAACATCATCCATTGATTTGGAGTCCTTTACATCATCCTCACTGATAAAGAAACCAATTTTAGAATAGATAAGCTAAATAAATTATATTCCAAGTACAATATTTGGTCTAAACATACTTCTTTCTACCATGTGAAGGAAAATGGAAAGATCAAGGCATTCAAAAAGACCCTCTCTAACAATTTTCAAAATTGGTTGGTCAAACAAAGAAGAGTTGGTCAAAAAATATCCCCAACACTCTCTTGGATTACTAGATGACAGATCATAATGAAACCTAGGTGACCCCATATCCCCTAATGTATGAAAAAAAAGTAGTACTACCCATCGAGATTTAGTTTCCATTACTTCGTACGACCGTCTATTATCAAAAGACATCAGATAGGGTAGCAGAAGTCTGTATGCCTGAACTAGAGGCCCTTCACAAGAACAGGATCTGGGACTTGAAAAATCTATAGAGGCACCAGAAAAAGATAACTAGATCTTTCAAAAAGAACATTCGCATCCTCTCCTTCCTTCAGGGTGACACAATATTGGCATTAAGAAAACTGATGATACCCAGTAGGAAGCCACCAAAGTTAGATCCCATATGGGAGGGGCCTTATATCCTTCACAAGGTTTAAACCAACATTGTATACGATTTGATCACTATGGATGGTGAGTGAATAACTCCTCCCACCAATGTGAAGTTCCTCAAGAAGTACTTTTCATGAGTGAGTTATCATGCATCATGATGATAAACTGTAAACTGCAAACACAGTCCTTTACGATATGAGCTCTACGACCTTAAACTAAGACCTCTTTCATCCTGCATGACATTAAACAACAAGTCTGTCCTACATGACGTTAAAATAAAATAAAATTTTGTCACATATTTCAAGATGTTAAATTTCACAGAGTTTTCTACATCCTTACCACATGATGTTAAACTGCATGACATTCAAGAAAAAAATTGTATTGATTACTGCCTTTGTAGTATACCTAGGAACACTAAAACATTTTGTCTTTAGGTCCAGCCCCAAGTTTCCCAATATCCTCCATCTCTTCATCCCCTTGGACTATGTTCCCTCCTGGGAAAATTTGATGTGATATGAGACCTATTTTTTTCTCATTCACTTTGGGTTTATAGCAGCCACACCATGTGCCTCCCTCAAGATTTTCCATTTATCTGGTGTCCTTACTATATGAAGTTTAACCACATGGTATTCAAGAACTACATTTGTCTTGATTACTATATTTATGGGATACATAGAATCACCCAGACATCTTATCTTTAGGTCCAACCCTAGGTTCTTCCACCTTTTTGGCTCTTTTGGCCTCATCTTATGGTATGAGTTCTATGACCTTAAACTAAGATCTCTTCCATCCAAAATGACATTAAAATGATGTTTCCTACCAATAATACATTAAACTACATGGTATTAATGGTCCTTTCTATATAAAACTAAAATTAAGGTCCCCTTTATCCCGCATGACACCAAAACTTCCCCGTCCCACATGACATTAAATTGTTCCTTCACCCTTACCACATGAAGTTAAACTACACAGCTTTGAGAACTATGTTTGGATTTATTCCTACCTTCACAGGATATATATTAATGTCCAATTTTTTTCTTCGAACCCAGCCCTAGGTTTTCCAATTTTGTCCATCATTTCATCCCCTTAGTCTAAATTCACTCTTGGGAGTGTGTGGTGTGGTGTGGATCTTTGTGGTCCTCATTCTCATCAGGTTTTTTTTTACCACACCATGAACATCCACTTTGGGATACTATTCCATTCCCTATGTCCTAGATGTACAATGATAAACTGCATCACAACCCATTTCCTTACCACATGGCATTAAACTACACTAAACTTCAAGAACAATGTATGGATTGATTCCCATCCTTATGGGATATATAGGAATGCCTGGACATTTTGTCTTCGGGTCTAGCCCTGGGTTCATCAACTTGTTTTGTCTCTTTCCCCCACTCATCCTCTCAAGTCATACACCCTTAATTGAATTCCTTAACCTCTATTATTTCCCACTAACATTCTCAAGTTCATTGTGGTGTGGGACTTAGAGTGTTAGATTCTTCATGGATATTATCTTATTCCGTATCCATGTATCACATGTCCCTTTATTTGGTCCTCTATCATCTTTTATGTCTGAAGGGACCCCATAATGGTAAGGATGCTCGGACTCATGGATCACCTAACATTCTCAGCCAATAACCCAAAAAAAATTAATTAAATTTTGAGACAGGTTCTATGTTTCGAATATGGTTAGTATCCAAACCTATGGTGTTTGTTCCCATCCCAAGTTACACAATATGGATACTATGTCTTGAATATGGTCAGTAGTTATCCCCCATAATTATTCCAACCCCATTATTTACCAAATATTAGGCACTATGATTCACATCCTTTCTACATTCTTATGTCTAGGAATAACTTCAACACTCTTAGTGTTATCCCTCCATGCACCTTTGCACATTGAGCGGGTAGACTAGCATCCTTGTTTTATCCTTGACTTTGCACCTTCGTTCCCCTACAATGTGATTCCATATGTTTCTGAGATCTTTTCCACCCCTTGTTTCCCACACCGATCATGGCTCACGTGGGCTTAAAGGTCTTGATAAGGTTTATACCTACATGGAAGAATCATACCATCCTATGGTCCTTACTAAATGACCTTAAACTAGGAGGTTAAATCCTACATGAGTCCAAGAATTATAAATTTAAACTATATACATGTTCTCTCAGGAATGTGTGGTGTGTTGTGGATCTCTTTGGTCCTCATTCATGATGGGTTTCCTTATGGTGCCGCACTACACACTCCCGCTTCGGAAGGCTCACCTTATAGTCCAAGCTCTATGACCATAAACTACAATCTTCAACATCCTTATTTCATGATGATAAAATACATAATAACCCTATTAATTATTGTATGACATTAAAATACAGATTCTTCATTCAAGTTTTATGATGATAAACTACATAGCACTAAGATGTCTTCACTTTTTGAGAAGAAAACATCTAGAAATGAACATCTTCCATGACATATCAAGAACTATGTGTGGATTGATTTCCATTTTTATATAATATGTAGTGATTCTCAGACATTTCTTCCCTAGGTTCAGTTGTGGGATCATGACCCTCTTTCCCCCTTTCTTGGTCTGGGTTTTCTCCTCAGAAATGTATGGTGTGGTGAGATCTCCTTAGTCCTCACTCACGTCAGGCTACCTTATGGTTCCACACTGCACATCCCTGCACCTTATGGTCTGAAATCTATGACCTTAAACTAATATTTCTACTCTATAAGTTTTCATGAGGTAAACTTTGTAATGACCACAATTTTCCTCATTTTATAGGATTTCAACCCCATTTGGTATTGTCCATTTTCCATTCCATCTCCAAGAACTACATATGGCTTGATTCCCATCCTTATGGGATACATAAGAACACCAATAACTTTTATCCATGGTCCAACTGAAAATCCTTTCATCTTTTTAACCTTTTATCATGGGTTCCTCATGTGATTATGTAGTGTGTTTGAGTCCTTTTTGGTCCTCATTCATGTCAGGTTTACAACAACCGCACCATATACCTCCCTTGATAATAGACCTAGTCCTACCAGCAGATATATTATTTCATCATTTACACACTTAATGCACCCCTTTATTTGGGTCACTATTATATTTCACATCTTAAGGGACCCCCTAATGGTTTAGATTATCAGCCTCATGGATCACCTACCGTCCGAGACAATGTCCAAGAAGATTTCTAATGACACTTTGAGATAGGTCCCACATTTCGAATATGGTCAGCGATTGACCCTCATTTGTTTGTTCATGTCCCAGGTTACGTGATACGGATACTGTATTTTGAATATGGTCAATAATTATCCCCCATAATTACACCAACCCCATTCCATCCCTAATATTAGACACCCTGATTCACATTTTTCTTCCCTTATGTTCTTATAGGTCTCCAACACCCCTGGTGTTGTTCCCCTATGCATCCGCGTGCATTAAGTAAAAATGTTGTCTGGGTTGGGATTTTCCCTCTCAACATTTCTTTTTCACTATTTTACACACTCATGTGGTGGGGAAATCACAACATCACTCATTGTTTCCCACACCGAGCATAGATCACATGGGCTTAGAAGTTTTGGTAGGGCCATACCCACATGTAATGTTACACAACCTTATGGTCCAATCCTTATGACCTTAAACTAAGATCTCTTTCATCCATCTATATGAAGTTAAACTATACTATTTTTCCCCCATGATGTTAAAATTTTCATCCTTATAGTATGAAGTTAAAATTCAGGGCCTGGTTCTGTCATATGACCCTAAACTGTGGCATAATCATCTCTGAAACATGATGAAAAAAGGCACTGCATTGTGGTGTTTTAACTTGGGAGGGAATCACCTTTGGCACTAGTCACCACCATGCCACTTTTCAAGATCTACATAAGGATTGATTCTTGTAGTGACACCTACAATTTTCATCCTGGGATGTTCTCTCCAAAAACAAACACACACATCAGCAAAAAAATAACATACAAGAAATATCAAATGCCTTCTCTTCATCCAAGAACTATGCATGGCTTGATTCCCATCCTTATGGGATACACAGTGACACCCGGATCATCGATCTCAGGTCTATATGCAACATTATTTACACTTTTTTATGCCGAGTCACCTTCTTACTTACCACATGATGTTAAACTATATGGGATTCAAGAACTAATATATAATGTCCTCAATGACTGAGTTTAAACTGCAACCCTACCCTAAAAAAGTTTAGGATGCCCATGGTAATTATGGGATGCTTTCTCTTCCTCACTAGAGAGGATTTACCCCACCCGTGTTGGTCTCTCACCATGTTGTGTTTCCAAAACTATAAATGGATTGATTCCCATATTTATGGGATATGTAGTGATTCTCAGGTTTTTGGTCTTGGGCCCAGCCACTGGTTCACTAACCTCCCTTGCTCTTTGTCCCTGCTTACAGTTTGAATCATGTATTCCATCTTCCTGTATGTTCCTTGGTATTTTTATGGTGCGAAAAACTCTTTTAGCTCATTCACATCAGGTTGACCTCCTCTACATCATGAAAACAATATAGGAACATACGTAATAGTCTGTGCAACATGAATTTAAAATTTTTTCCATGGTCCAAATAGTATGACCTTAAACTATGTGCAATGTCCTAATCGCATGAGGTTAAACTGCATGACACATCTTGATCACATGGTGTAAAATTGTTACATGCATCTTCCATACTTTATGACATTAAACTATGTATGCATCGTCTACACTTTCATGATATGAAATTGAAAAGAATATCATCTCCCACAGTGTTGGCTATCCACCGCATTACTCATCTCTTTAGATTTTATTCAAACATATTATATGATACATCCCCTGGAGGATAGGTTTGATCATTGTTCAGACCAATTGCTCACACCAATATGCTTTCTTCACAATGTCGTAATTTCAAGAGTGTTGGAATAATTTTTAACATTATATCACTCCACCTCTATGTTTTTCATGCCATTTATTTGGATCCTCATCCTATTTCACATCTTAAAGAACCCCCTAACTACCTGGTCCCATGATCATTGGTTCACCTACCATTCTAGGGCAACATTCTGAAAGACATAGGATTGCATTTTGAGTTTGGCCCCATGTTTTCAAAATCAGTCAGTGGTTATCCCCTGTTTATTTTCTCCCATTTCAAGATATTGGTATAGTTAATGTGTTTCAAATATGGTAAGTAGTCATCCCATATCATGATTCCACCAACAAGTTTTTCCTAATTTTGGGTATCACGATTCACACTTTTCATTACCCTTTGTTCGGATTGATTCCAATGCCCCTGGAGTTATCCCGCTCATGTACTAGAGCACATTGGGAAAGGTAAGTCAGATTTTATGAGTATCCTATTCTCTAGTCATATCCCCCCATCTCAGCCTAAATACATTGGGTGGTCAGTCAACAAATAAAAGACCCTAAGTGTTTGATGATTGACTATCGCTCTCATATCCAAAGTGGATAATTATGTGGTTTTCTATTGTTTCTCACACTGGGTATAATCCACCTGATCTTAGGGACTGATTGTTAATTGTTTAAAATATATGATCAAAATGAAGTAAACAAGGGAATTAAAAATATACCCATGAAAATAGTTTAAATAAGCATGTAAGTAGGGAAAGTATGTTTCATGAGTTTGGCTAAAACACGACCCTCATGGATCTGCTCCTTCAATGGAATGATTCAATTTCACCACCCTCTAACATGTATCTTCTAAAGTTTCCTTCCATCTCATGAGCTCCATATCCTTATCAAAAACCATAGTGTGAAGCTCATTGACCCCGATCTACATCTCATCCTGCTCGGTTTAGAGTTCAGTTACTTGATGGCTTGCCTGTTCTAGCTGCTCTTGGGCTTCTTCAAGTTAGACCTTTAGTCATTTAACAAGCCTAATTTGCTTCATGATGAATATGAAATGATTTATCATATTCTCATCATTGAATCTGATTGCCTTCTTGACCTCTTATAGATTCTTAATGTTCTCATATTTATTCCGGCACTAAGCAGCATCTAAGTGCTAACTACTCACTCACATCTTCTCAGTGATGTAGTATCGGATCAGCATTTTTCAATTTCATGCATCATCCCCTCTAGCGTATAGATCATGTAGATAAAGGCGGAGTGATCCCATTCAGATTATCCACTCAGATTATAGAACCTTGTCGATGAAACATTTGATTAATTTCCATGATCGGTGTTGATTATTCTATCTATCCTTAGTTTCATCAGAATCAGATTCATCCCTCTCCATAAGATCAGTCGATTAATACTTGGGAAATGCATCTAGGAGCTCAGCAACAGGATCCCCTTCTGGAATCACATCAAAAGAGTCAGGCTCCATGTTTTCTGGATGGTCCTCATCACTTGATTGTATCTCAATGATGTTGTATCGCCTAGATCTAGGTTCTGCCACACCAGTGGCATCACCCTTAATCACAATTGATTTCTCATCAGGAACCATGGCCTGGATAGATTAGGTGATTTTTTCTATATAGACCTACATTACTATCAAGAAAGGGGCCTCAGGTCCTCCTACCATCCATCCCAATAGGATGCCCCCTACTCTGAGAACTATTTAGACAATGGTTGTTTCAGCCGCTTTGATTAAACAAACAATAGGTATGGCTCCATGAGGTAAGAAACTTATGATGGTTGAGTGATGGATTTACATTATCTTGCCTATGGTTTGTTATCACTAGGATGCTAGGGAATGGCCCCACATATATGATGGTGGGTTCCAAGGATTCCTAAGAGACCACCCTTACCTCCCCAACACAGTTGGACTCTAAAACTATTATTTCTCTAGATGTGGTTCCTGGTGCTTGGTCCTCTACACCTATCTCCACACCTCCATCCCCATCAGTTTGAACACTCTACACAAGACCCTTTTTCATGGGTAGATGTCATTTGAGAATCCCACTTGCAGTAAGGATGATAATTGCATATGAGGGATGAGTTATAGCTTACTTTAAGAGTTGTATCAAATATACCTAGAGAGGTTTCCTCTAAGGTCACAATTTCTCCTTCTTCCAGAGAATATGCCTTGGAAACTATTTCCTTGTTATCCTTCTGAGGGTTCTCCTCACTAAACTCCCCCCCCAGGATCCATCTGATTTTTCAGGCAAGGGGAAGCACTCTTCCAACTGAGCCTCCAACAACATTGGGGGGAGTCATGTTCAGCAGCACCCTCACTTGATTTTTTATGGGCCATGTGGAACCTATGGAGTGCATCAATTCCTACAATTATATCATGAATTTTTCCCCTATGACTGGGGTTGTGTTGAATCCACCTTTTGAAAAGTCGATTCCCCTAAACTCCATCCCGTGCCTATTTAGGTTCTCCCATAGGTAGTCGATGTTATAGACCTATCTGTAGGTGTCCTGGTATTTCTAGGAATTTAAATAGATGACTTTAGGGGGAATCACTACCCAGCACAATTGCTTCCCATGATCCGGAGGAGGTGTCTTGTGTAATCCCCTCAATGATTCCCCTCTTTCATGGGTACTCCCGGTTGGATCCATTGGGTCTGGCACTACTTCCTCCCTTTCTTCACCACCTCTAGTCGGTGCTAGTTCGTGGTATACTACCCTTGATTACATAGTCTCATCACCATGATACGCATCAGAACCTCCCTCATGACATCCCATCACTGCTGCTCAAATTCAAATTCGAGGTGCAGGGAATTCTACATTACTGGCCTAGATTGTTGGCAACCTTAGCATCTCACTCGGATAAGCAGCTTCCCAGCTCTATGAATACTCCTGAATTAGCCAAAATTCAGTGGTGGTGGTGAGATCTAGTTCCACATCTTCTCATCCTCACATGTGAACATCATCCAAAGATGCCTCATCGCGCATGGGTGGTCCTCATGATGCACCCCAAGATACACCTTCAAATCTAGCCTCTACATGCATTTGAACTATCTTGCAAATCAGTGTGGGGATATGGCTCACAGATTGTTTTTTTGTCTACCTACACCACTAACACTCCATTATGAAATGACATCAGATATGAACACATCTCTATGGTGTTTGTGTTGTCATCAGTGAATTCTTCTATTGGTATAGGGAATGGACACAAGATGAATTGGTCCACTTTCCCTATCTTGTTCAGTGTGTCCATTGGACCTAGATTGAGCGGAAGACTCCCCACAATGTTTAGAATTTCTGGTCAGAATCTTAACCCAAAGGAGAGATGTAATTTAGGTATTCATAACTCCCTATGTTCACTGTAACCCTGTTATATAAGAAATGTAATGAACCACACACACACAATAACCTCTTCCCCAGTCTGATGTGCTGAAGTAACTTGTACAACTTCTCCAGCACTAGGATCCCCATATTGATTAATTTCATAGAGGCCAACATCATTGCCATTATGAATGTGGTCGGCCATGCCCCCATGTGCACATTTCTCACTGGCAGCATCCAGCTACAGATGATCACTAAGATGAATCCAGCCATCCTAACTATTGGATTATACTCTTCATTGATACTATATCCCCACAGTTTCCACTGGCTATCTTCTAAGATCCACCAGTAAGATCTGTCCCTACCTCACTGAGATCCATTTGGATAGGTGTGGGGCTTCGTTTGTAGTTTCTAGGTTAGAAAGTTCAAAAAGTAGCCAAACCACTACTTGAAGTGGACATCCCTAGTGTTTTACTTGTCGTTGTTCATGCCTGACACTAGATTTAGTAATGACTTTTCTAGGAGATATATTTGTTCTAAACCCTCACAATCATTATTTTTAGGGAGGAACTCATCATACATACCCCCTAGAATTGGGATGTTTGAGATCTAGTAGAGGTCCCATAGGCTGATTGCAACCTCCTCATGATGCAAATGAAATGTGTTGGTATCTAGAGACCACTATCTTAGAATCTATGGTATGATTTCCTTTGGTTGAGATACATGGAACTGGGAAGCTCATGTTGCTTCATACAAGCCTACTCATCTCAAAACAGTTTCTAATTTTGTACAAGACACGCACACCAAGTGGGACCATACCCACTCCTCTATGAAGTTTACACCCTAGTGTAGATACCATCCATCTATTCACCTTTTCTCTGGGTTCCCGAGCCATACCTTTATGATCATTTTGTACTAAGTCAGGGATAATTATTTCTCCAAAACCTTTCCATCAATGTTGTTGAGATTATTATAGAGGCAGTGCACTATGACAGGGGTGTGGTATATCCAGATATGGTGATCAGCATCTCAGCACCACTAATTTTGTCTTGTTGTACCCCTGAACCAAGAGCCTTGATCATCTCTGCTTGCCTCTGGAATGAAGAAATCGTCTTGAAACCAAATCCGTACAACGACAACCTCTTGCATAGTGTGTAGTCCTTATGAGAGTCTCATAGCATCATTGTTAATGATTTATGGTCAGAGTGGCTTCAAACATACTTTTTGATCAATATTTTTTTTCTCCATTTCTTCCTTCTCGTTAGAATTAGTAAGAACCTCCTGAGGAGCCTCTTGAATAGCCATCAGCGTGGGACTTAGAGAATTTTATGAGTTAGTTTTCAGAGGTTGTTCATGAAGATCCTTTATGAAACTCTTTTGTGAAGTAGTAATTTGTGTAGAAACCCTATCCTCAGTGTGTTTCATAGAGGATTAGTGGATCATAATGCACCGATTCACTGGAAAGAGTTCGTGGTGCAAAGGACTAAGAAACCTAGTTCACGAAGCCACATTCGTGAGGCAAATTGTTTTGTAAGAATAGAGCTTCAGAGTAATCATTCACGAAGATACAGTATGGAAGATGGGACCCTCATGACCTATTTATAAGAGATTTATGACCTGAGCTCCATGGAGATCTTCATCTTTTGCAGCTTCGTGACATGCCATGCACACCTACCTTGTGAGCCATCTTCATGATATGATGAGTGTTTCAACGATTTACCCTCAGAATTAGACCCTCATTTTTCTTCGGAATCCATTATAAGGGGGGACATTTTTTTAAATGAAAATTGTTCCACTGAAGATTTAAAAAAACATAGAAAAATTCATGGCTAGTTTGAAGTTCTTCCAGACCCAAATGGACTTATAATTCCCCAAAAATCATCGAAGGGGTCTATTTTGTGAAGTTTCTCCATGAGGATCCCACATCAGCGTAATTGTGAATAATTTTGGTAGTACTCCTAAAAACATATGTTATTTTTGATGTCCCATTTCCTCAGAGAGCACCATGAGCGTCAGACCTCTGCTTTCATGTGAACTTATGTCCTCCATGACATCCCATTTTCTCTATAGTGAGCACCGCGAGCTTCTGACCTCCACTATTATCCGAATTTATGTCCTCTGCAACATCCCATTTCCTCTACAGTGAGCACCAAAATCATTCTCCCTCCACTACCACATCAAATTATGTCCTTTGAAAAGTCCTTTTTTCTTCATGACCTAGCCCCACAACTCTTTAGAACCCCCATTGCCTATAAATAGTCAAATCACTCCCTTTATAACCATTGTTGCCCCCAACATTTCACCTTATGAGCTCCCATTTCCTAAAGCTCCCAAGCATCACGAACCCATGAGAGAAATGGATCGCCTAAGGTAATGGAGCATTGTGAACCATGATTTTTTATGTTATTCATGGCCCCTACTTGTTGGGATTCCCTTTGGAAAGGCCTCCACCCTTTGCGAAGGAGGGATCCCCTTAGGGTTGATCAAGGATCCATGAAGCATTAATCCTTCTTGGAGAAATATTCTAATAATGGTATCTTTGCTGAGGTAAGGTCATGATCCGTGAAGACCCATCCTTGATAGTTCACCCTTCCTTCACAAATCATCCTTAATTCCTAAAGTACCTTTCCTTTGTGAAGATCCTCTTCTCAAGACCCTGTCTTTGCGAACCCCTTCCCCACATGACCCTCTAAGCTTATGAGAATTGATTTCAAGGTCCCACATGTGGTGTTTCATGTTTCATTTCCATACCTTATAATTCTTCACATAGGTACACTAACAACTATTTCTTCTTCACATAGCTATTCTAGTGTGGACCCCTTAATTGACCACTCCTCCACCTCAATACCATCAGTAATTGTTTGTGCCTTACATTCCCCAAGTGTGGGTTGGTACAAGTTATGTAATTCCAATAGATGAGGAGTGAGTCCTCATTGTCTGAGCTGCAGGATGTTAAACTTCCAAGAACCTACATCCTCAACACATGATGTTAAAATGTGGTCATTACATGCATGGAAAGTATAAGAGGAACAAAAAGGGTATTAGAATAAGCTCCATCCCACTCTCTCTCTCCATTTGAGATTTATTACCATGTGCACCTCGGGAAGTCTCCACATAATCCCCAAACTGCTTCCTCAGGCTTCCCTTCTAGAGTAAGTCCTAATCTTGATCTCCCTGGACCTCTACCCATATGTAATCCCCAAACCATCCCTTGTGGAAAAACCTTTCAAGACATGATAGTCAAGTCTATTGTAACCTCTTGTTTCTTACACTGATCATGACTCACATGGGCTTAGAGTGACAGTGACCATGACATCCACTTTGGGCTTCTAACCACATCTAATCCCCATCACAACTTTGGGCCACTATCCATGCATAAGCCCTATGCCCCTCTACACAGAACTACATGGACTTTGATCCCCATCTTTCAAACATGGTATATAGGAAGATTCTTCAAGGTTCAATCCCCTTACTCTATAAAATCCACCTATCTAAACTAATTCCCATCAGCTCATTTTCATCCTGCATGACATTAAATTGCAATCCATTTTCCCATACCGAACTACACGGGTTTTGATCCCTTTCGGGTATGTAGGAAGTCTCTATGACGTTCAATCCAAACCAATGATAAACTATAGTGATCCCTTCTAAGGATGTACCCTCATGATGTGACATATTACCTTTTTGGGATGCATCTCCTAGATCTGCCTCCCTGAGGTGTTATGATCCACCTAGGCAGCTAACCATGAATAATCCCCTAGCACATATCTGGGTCATTTTTCTTTGGGTACACCCTAATTCTATGCCCTCATCCTGAACTATGTGGACTTTGATCCCAACCTTTCAAATAGGGTATATAGGAAGCCTCCATGAGGTTCAAACCCATCACCCATTTCCCATCCTAGTTTTTCCTTTGATCCTTTGCATATTGGGAAGATTGTTCCCAAACTCAGTGGTTATACTTCCTTCAGGTCCTTACCCATGTGATCCAATTATCATGAGCTGCCTCCCTATGCATCTCATCACCTGATCCTGAACTACGTGGACTTTGATTCCCATCCACCGGGATACATAAGAATCATACCTGAGGTTCAATCCTTCAACCATCTCCTTCACATCAGTTCCACATCATTCATCATCATACTTTGATAGTTCCTCTAGATCCATCTTGATTTCATCTAGACCGCCACATCCCAATGGGATCACATCATCCACACTGGCAGATAACCATGGATAATCCCCATTCATCCCATTGCAACTTTTTTTTAAAACCCAGGAAACTAACCATCAATAAACAATGCACATCATATCCATCTAACCAATAGGTCCCCTCTTGCTATGGGAAACTAACCATGTGTAATCCCAAAATCAAACATTAAAACTATGTGTGTTTTGATCCCTGTATTCAGAATAGGGTATTTAGGAATCCACCCTGAGGTTCAATTCTAGCTAATAGTAAACCTTGTGTCCCCCTTTTTGGGGTGTGCTTCACTGATTTGTCTTTAGTGATGTCCAGATTAACCTTCACAGTGTGAAACCTTCCCTTTTTGGGAGATGGAATCCTAGGTCCATCCTCATTGGTTGTTCCGATCCATCCATCTAGTAAATCTTCCTAGTGATCCCTCCTATGAATGTATGAATCTGATCCACTCTCATCAATGTTTTGATCAGTCCAATCTATCTTTGCCAGAAGTTAAACTTGTGGCATACCCCATGTTAAATATGGGAATCTAAGAAAAAACTCAGAGACATTCCTTTGACATAAGTACCCCATAATCTATGTGGGATTCCTCGGACTTACATGCCCTCAAGAATCCCTCTAATAAGGGAGAATTCATGTGTACCAATGTTCCAGTGTGTATACATGCTAGAAATGGCCAATTCAACTACTCTCCCAACTGAAGTTTTTTACCCTGACTTAAACCTTTAGAATTTCCTGACAGAAGCAGTGTAATTAATTTTTTTCCATGAAAATATTTCACTAGGAAGATTTTCACAAACAATATCTTAATCTATAAGGGAGACCCAGACAAGGTGATGAATTCTAATGAGGAATCCATGGAAGGAGAGACCAATATTCCTTAATCCCATTTTGATCAAGGAGAAAACATTATTGAATAAGTGATGAATTTCTCCCACCTTTGGAAAGAAGTAATGTGGGTAAATAGTTGGCACATCAACATGACAATGTGTGCCCTAGCATAAAGCATCAGAAACTCTTATACCCTGGGGAAAGGGAATGTTTTCCCTTATGTATTGAGTAGGAAACTACCAACCCAGGCTGTGAAAGAATCATTAGAAGAGTGAAACTTAATGGATCACTTTTCATAGTTTCATTTAGGAGTTTAGGAAATAGGGTCAAAGGTTGTATTTACTAGTGTTTAGTTGACCTCTAATATTCTCGAGATGATTTTTTTAGGACCAGCTTCTTGATAATGAATTCCATGTAATTAGAGACTCTATTTATGGTGGGAATACCATTATTGAGTGGTTCTATATGGAGGGTATTCTATGCTCCCATAATTAGTTTTTTTTTCATTATTCATGAGGAAAGATGTGATGGGGGATTTCCATAATTCCCAGTGTTCAGTGCACATAATAACTGCAAATATGTTTTATGACATATGAAGAAGATTCTGGTGGCCAAGTATGAGATGAGACATTGATGATTTTTCCTCTCATTTTTATACTTTCCAATTTTCCAAGGTTGAGAACCAAAGACCTTTAAGTATGCTTCAACCACATCCAGTGATGACTTGGATATTGGATGGGATCTTTATGGACATTGTGGTTGGGTTGCCACATACTCAGATAAAGAATAATGTGGTATGGGTTATGATCGATAGTCTGACTAAATCTGATCACTTTATACCCATTTCAGATAAAACCAAAGTTTAAGAGTTGGGGAATCTCTTTGTGAGATATATTATTCGTTTTTACTGAGTTCCATCTACTATAGTCTCTAAAAGAGATCCCCATTTTACTTATTGATTTTGGAGAGGCCTCTAGGAGGCATTGGGATCTTAGGTTCATTTGAGTATGACATACCATCAATAGATGTATGTCCCAAAATAGAGGGATATAAATATTATTGACGATATTAATCTTTCCTATGTTCTTGAATTTGGTGGAGATTGGGATGACCATTTGGTCCTGGTTGATTTTTCTTGTAACAAAATTTACTAGTCCTTAATCAAAATGGATCCTTTTGAGGCCTTTTATAGCTAGAATTTTAAATCTCTATTGAGTTGGATAGATACTGGTGAATATTACTTAGTTGGACCAATATTGGTCAAGGAGAGGAAAAAAAAGATTCATTTTATTCATCGGAGGATGTTGATGGAAAAGATCTGGTATAAATATTATGTTTATCATCATTGTAAACTGTTGGAGTTTTCATGTAGTGACTAGGTGTTCTTGAAAGTTTCACCCCATTTGGGCCATCATTGGATTAAGAGGAAAGGGAAGCTTTCTCTTCATTTTACGGGACCTTTTGAGGTTTTTGATAAAGTGGGAAAAGTTTCTTAACATTTATAACTTCCACCAAAGTTAATATTGATACATAAAGTGTTCCATGTATCTCAGCTACACATGAACCTTTCTAAACCATCTCATTTCTTGAGATTAGATAATCTTTATGTTGAGCCTAATTTATCCTAATAGAGCATTCAATTAGGATAGTTTATTTTTAGGACAAGGTAATTCATGGGAGGAAGATACCTTTGTTACATGTGTTATGGTATCATAGTTCCGATTCACATGAGACTTGGGAGTGAGAGGCACTAATGAGAGAGTAGTGGACCCATTATTTTGATATGGAAACATCTTAACGTGATTTTTATGGAAAAAAGTTTATATGATGGGGAGTTTATAAAATTATATTAATATTTTTTAGGTACTTCTTTACCCTCCATTTGACCATGCTTTTGTTGGGGGGTTTTTCTCAGGTTTTTTAGGTAAATTTTTAATTTTTTGTTGAAGATTTTGGGTTGTGGACGGTGGGTGCATAGTTTTCCCAAACCGTATCCCCCAATGAAAACCGTGCATCCCCAAACAGTGGGGGTTTTCAAGATTAGTTAATGGTTTAACAAACCATGTTCCCACCAAGTATAAATAATGCACCCTAGTAGAGGGTCGCATGGTTAGGGTGCATTGATTTTCTAACCATGTGGACCTGCCCAGCTAACCATGCATGTGAGATTTATTTATTACAAAAAAATTATAAAGAGATTTACAAACCCCTTTTTAACCCTTGATTAACCCTAAATTGACCTAAATCGAATTCCTAGGTCTTGGAGGCTCCCATGAAGAAATTTTGGCTCCTCTAAACCCATTTCTTAGTGGATCAAAGTGTGGTGTATCTCATTTGATCCCTCTACAGTATGTGAATCTCCTTCTATGTGTCTTCTTCTGATATCTATTTATATACTCCATAGAGAGTGTTAGATCATCATATTTTTGATGGATCAAAAATCTGTTGTAATGGATCTTGATTCAATTTTTGGTTTCTTGATCTCTATTTTCATCGTCTTTCATTGGTGAAACTCATTATGGTCATTATTTATTTTGATAACGTTACTAAAGGTAGGTAGTTTTATTTTAGATTATTCCATAAAAGTTAACCATGATTTGTTTTATTTGTTTGAATAGATTTAAATTTATTTATGAAACCCTAATTTTATACAAATTATAATTTAAATTTGATATAGAATGGATTTTTAGAAAAACCCCCAATTCCAATGGAATTGGAATTTGGGTCAGATTTTGGAAATTGATGGAATTAATGAATTGATTTTAGAATTGATTTTTAAAAAATGTATTCAAATGAAATGATATAAATCTATTATTGGTTTTTTGTTGAACATTAATGAAATTATGAAAAACCCATGTTTTGTTTTTAAAAGTGAATTGGAATTTTGAAAAGGAAAAGTAGGAAATTGAATTGAGAATAATTATTGATTTAAAATGAAATGATTTTATCTTTTTAAATTGATTGATTAAGAACATGAGGTCCTGGGTAGTTAGTGGGTTATTTGGGATAATCATGCAAGGATGATTATTACCTATCAATATATAGACAATAAAAAATCTAACAAAAACCTAGTTGGGAAGATATTATACCTGATGGGATGTTGATGAGTCTTATTTGGTCTGAGCCTAAGGGATGTGTGTACACATATTTCTATGATCACTAATATGATATGTGTGGGGATCCTATAACTAGAAACTATCATACCATAGGTCAGATAACCATGTTTCTTATTGTGACTATTTTAATTATAAATTCCACTAATATAGAACTTTTTTATTCATGACTATTGATTTATAAAAACTATTTTATATAATGTGTTTATTAAGACATGTTTGAAAATTTTACCATCATTTTGAAATGAATTAATGTTTTGTTTTAAATATGAAAATGTATTTCCATCCACTATTTATCTATATTAAAAAGATTATTTTGTTTTTTATTATGAAATATTTTTATGGAACACTTGGTGAGACCCTAATAGGCTTTATAGATCACGTTCTACCTTTTCCTTCGAGCATTTGTAGATTTCTTACTTCTAGGTCTGAGAAAAGGGAAAACTCCTCTTAGAGGAGGCTTATTTTCTTGATCCTTTAGGATTGAAGTGATGTGCCATCTTGGGTTTATCTATATTCTGAGTACTTTGATAATGTGTGATTTTTGGTTTTTGATATACCAGTTTGGTTTTTGGTATTTTCTCTATTTTGAGTGTCAATCATACTGACATGTATCTTTTATCTTTCTATATTTTGTGGAAAATTAATTCCCTCTTATTCTTTTATCATGCTAAGTTTTAGTCTCTAACCCATGGGGATAGGGAATTACCTTCAGGACATGTCAGTGTTGACTCAGGTATTAGGGTACCAGGGTATCCGAGATGGTTCATGACATCCCTCTAGATAAAAATCCTATTATACAACTAATTTTTATTTCTCAACTATGGCCATCATATCATTATTTTTGTCTAAAATGAAATTAGTTTAAACACCTTCTAAAGGATATTCCTCATCACCCCTTCCTCTTTTCTTACCATCACCTTTCTAGGAAATTCCATTCCACATTCATTTCCTAAATTAAATTCCCTTATAAGGGAAAACTTCATCTTTTTTTTAATTCATACCCACCATCCTCTACATCAAATACTTTTGTAAACCTATAAGTGATGTGCCAATCATTTCCATAATGAAAAATTATTAGGGTTGGATTACCCCTAAATATTCTTTTTCCTCTCGTAAACTTCCATTCCATAAGAGTTAATAAATTCTCACTAACATCTTATTTAATTTTAGTCTCTATAATCTATGACTTCTCCATGTCTTTAAATCCCATTTCATTAAATGAATGTTACAAATAAATTTAAGACTTAGTTAATATTTTATATATGACCAATGTGTTGTGTAGATCATGAAGAGATAATTCCTCAAGATATACTTCTCCATGTTTTGATACATTTCAATTATAAATTAGTGGTGATCCCCATATGATCTTTTTAATTATATTATTGTTTTTTCATCTCATTACAAAGTCAATGAATAACTCCAATGTAATGCCCTATGGATTTCTAGAATGTTGCATTTTGATAAGGAGTTCAAATCTTCATTTGGTGGATAGTTCATTTTTAGAATTGGGACTCATAATAAGACTTTTAAAGTTTGGTTGTCCTTAAAAGATGTTTTTGGATGGGTTTTGAGTTTTGGTGGATGCCCCGAGGGTTTGAGAGAGTGTCAGAGGGGATCCGGAGTGGCTATACACTAGGAGGAAGTTGTTTCAGGCCATTCATGTCATGAAGAAGGAATTCATGGTGTAAAACATCTGGATAGGGGTTAATCCCCTTTCCATGATGATTCAACACATGAACCATAGGTTCGCACCATGAAAGGTGTCTAATTCCTTTTTTAAAAGAGGGTACATCTCCCTTTAGTTTTTGATGAGAAGTACACATGGGAGGGGTCGATGGTTGACCCCCCCCCTCCTTCAATCCCCCATGAGTGGGGATATTTTTGGTGGTTTACTATATAATTTTTGAGTGATAACCTCCCTCTATTTCCATTTTATTTGGTTTTTTGACATAAATCCATAATTTCTGTCTGATTTTGGTAGGTTTTATGCATTGATTCCTCTAGATCATGGTGGAATCATCTATTATTGATAGGTATTTTCCTTGGATTATTTAGAGGATGTCTCGAGAGGCTATCTACCAATAATTAATCATTATTTTGGTTGATTTAATCCATTTACCTAATATTATATAGGTTTTTTGGTAAAATTTAATGAAATTGGTGGTTGGTTAGGTGCTGAGTGAAAAGGTATTTGGCCAGTATGGTGTCGAGGGTGCATCACATGACAAACTATGGTTGTTTGGTTGAGATTTCAACATGATTTTGCTTCATGATGAGTTTTATTTGAATTATTAATATTTTTAAATATTAAAAAATTTATTATAAATATTTGTAATTAATTATTTTTATCATGTTATGTGATAGAGGAGCTCGGGTAGTAGTACATTCTTGAATGATCCATGGATGGGCTTGGATGAGGCTCTACAGATCTTGGGGAGGATGTAAACTACTTGAAGGAGGATGGTTGTACCTTTAATACAAGATCATATGATTATTATGTAGGAGTTTCTGGATTCATGAATATTTTATGGGTTTGAGTTGAACATATACAGACCAGGCATGGATGAGAGTAAAATATTGGATGATGTTAGGTCTCCTATTCTTAGGTTAAGTGATCTATATCACTTGGGTTGGCTAGAATGGATTGAAAACTGTATTTCCAAGTAATGATAATGTTATTTTAGTTGATGTGAGGCCCTGGGTAGGTCTCGGGGTATGAGTGATGATCCATGTATCCTTGGATGTGTTCCCTAGGGATAGTTAGGTAGACTCAAATGGCATAGGAATAATAATGATAGGTGTGATTATCATACATATCATCCTTTATAGATGGTATTTTGAGTCATATTGAGCATCACGAGAAAGATTATTCCTTCAAACTAGATAAGTGTTATAGAGAGGGGTTTCCTCTAAGTGAAGAACTTGAGATATCCCCTAGTTGGTTTAAGATGGGACCTGTGTGGGGTTCATGGTCATGTTCAATAATTACAAATGGGATACCAAGGGGATTGGAGCATGATGACTTTGGTTGATCCCTAGGTAGAAGGACCAGAATCATTTATAGACTTAATGAGGATGTATAATAGGAAATGATATCTGGGATAAACAAAACCTTCAAGAAGTGTTATCACTTATGGGTGGAGAGTGAAGGATGGTATTCATGGGAAAAGACCATGATGGTTTTAGAGGAACCATTGGATGCCTTGAAGAGTGAGATGAGATGTGTTGTGATGAGGGGTTAAGTATCGAGTGACTGGAATCCTTGGATAAGTTGGAGAGTTGTGTGATTGGATGAAATATCTATGTGTTGTTCTTATGCTTGTGACCTCCCCATAGTATATGCAGATGGGTTAATGTACTTTTGACTTCACCAGAGTATGTGAGGATGGTTCAGTGTAATTGATGTCCCCCTAGAATCCACAAGGATTGGTCAGTGTGATAACGATGCCTTAATGAGTGTATCAGGTCAAGGACCTTTCCAGATGTGGCTTTAGTCAATATTCCTAAATTGGGTTTTTTTTCTTGAGTAGGCTTGTTTTGAGGACTTCCCTAGGGTCTAGGTCATGGTGTGATGTGAGAAGTGATTGATAAACCTCCCTCGAGTTAGAATATATAGGTTGAGGGATATGGTTGTATGGTAGTGCCCAATGTTTATTGGTAATAGGTCAAGGTTTTGGACTCAACCTTACCCTAAACCTTCAGGTATAGGTTGGAAATTGATAATATAGAATGAAAAAATGAGATGAAAAGATCTATTCCATCATGGTACTAAATTATGTACGATCAGGTATCATGGTGTCTTGGTTAACACAAGGTGAACTCATGCTCAGGGAGTTGGGGCAGCTTGGTTAGCACCTGATGTCCAAGGTACTTATGTGACATGTTTATTTTCTATCATGCATACACATATATAATGGAGTATACTATAGTAATTTGGCTAGAACCTACTGAGAAGTATTTATAACACCTTGAAAAACACTTTAGTGCTCATACAGACCTTATGTGTGATGTATTTTTGGTCTATTTTTTTGGTCGTGATCAGAGCACTTAGTGATCAGTGATTGTATGATTTTATAATTTTTCATAGTTAATGTGAGTTAAAAATTTGAAAATATTTTATTTTTTATTGATAATTAAACCCTTAATTTACTTAATATTAGGAAAATTAGTTTTTTATGAATTTTATAAAATCTATAACTTAATTAATAATTGGATCTAATAATTTTTTTATTTGTATTATTCATTTCAGAAATTATTTTGATGCTAAAATTTTTTGGGAATAAATTATTCTAAGTATTTAATTATAATTTAACTTCTTTATTATATAATGGAGAAAAATATTTCACTAAAATTAAATATATGATGTGCATATTGAGACTTTATTTTCCAAAAGAAAAGTGACCATATGATGGAGGCTCAAGTGACCATGCCACCTCCAAGGTCACTTAATGGACCACTCCTAAAAATACAACAATTTTCCAAGTGAAAACAAGTTCTAGCAATTGACTACACCCTAAAAAACTAGGGATCATGTGTCGAAATTTTTGGAGAGTCTTCATAGACTATATGATATTAAACCATGTGACTCACTAAGACCACTTCTCCATACCCTTTATATAAGGTTATCTGGGAAGGGTCATTATTGTTTCCTTGATCTATTTTTTGGGTATTTTCAAGTTCAAATCACTCTGGAAGACAGTGGAAAGTCCACATTAACCGATCCATTAAATATGTTTGACTAAATGATGATAACCTAAAGTATTTAAAATTACCTAGGTACCTATCAATACTACATGGTAAGTATTTTTTTAGACCTAATTGAGAGCTTCTTGGAGGTATTCCTTGATGAATTCACTCTCTATGGAACATATTTTCAAATTTATCTAGAGATTATGTAAGATGTTATAAAATTATTCATTGATAATAACATGGTTTTTAATTTTTAAATATTCCATTTTTTGTTAAAAAAATAAATTTTTTTGGGATACATAATTTCTGAAGATGGAATTTATGTAGGCAAGGCCAAAATTGATGTTATTTCTATGATGCATTACCACACCATTATGCGACACATCAGTTTATTTTTAGGGAATTATGGATTTTATAGAATATTTATTGTGAACTTTAGATGTATTTATTTACTCTTGAGTAAAATACTCAATAAGGTGATAAATTTTATTTTTGATGATTAAAAAAAGACTAATTTTCATAAGCTAAAAGAGTGATTGACCACTACCCTCATAATCTGACCACCAAATTGGGAAAACCCCTTTGAGATATAGTGGAATGATTTAAATGGAGTTGTAAGATCTGTACTCTCCCAAAAAATTGATGGACACTGATAATTTATAGATTATTCTTAATAGACCTATACACAGCTCAAATCAATTATACAACAACTATGAAGGTTTTTTTTCTATTCTTTTTTCCTTGGAAAAATTTCAATCTTATTTGTTAGGAAGTAAATTAACTATCTATTTTGATTATACATCCCTTAGGTAATTTATGAAGGATGATGAAAAGATGAGGCTAGTGGGATGGATGTTTGTACTAAAAAAATTCAATGTAGATATTAAATAAAACAAAGGATATAATAATTTAGTTGTAGACCAATTGAGTAGACTAACCCACACTACTAAGGTAAAACCATCATCTAAAACAAACTTGGATGACTCTTTTCCAAGTGAGTAGCTATCTGAATCCACTCAAGTGCATTGATTTTCTTATTTAGTGAATTTTATGTTCACATAAAAGGTGTCTCCTTTCTTTTCCAAATAGAAAACACTTAAATTAAATTCTAAATAAAATCTTTCTTCTTCTCCCCTTAATTCTGAGATTAAGGAAGCTGTTTTTGGATTAAATTCTAGAATCCCTCTAGGTCCATGTGGGTTTAAAATTTTCTTTTTTCAAACCTACTGGGATATCATTAATGATGATGTTTGAAGGTTTGTTAGTCATTTTTTCAAGGTTGTTCAATTAAAATAGGTAATAAATGCTCATTTCACTACTCTCATTCCCAAAGTAGATAATGTGAATGAGATTTATTTATTTAGACTAGTGGATCTTTTCAACAGTGTTTACAAAATTATTGGAAACACTATTTCTAATAGGATCTCCAGCATTCCCAATAAAATTGTTTCTCAGAACTAGTTTAGTTTCATATATGGTTTAACTATTCAGGAATGTCTTATTATTACCTCTAAATTAATTTATATTTTAAATAAATATACCAAAGGGGTTAATATCACTCTCAAGCTTGATTTCAAAAAACCCTTTGACACTTTGGACTGGGGATTCATTTACAAGGTGTTAAGAAATTTAGGATTTGATGACATATTTATCAATAGTGTCAAAATTATTTTAAGTTCATCACATATTTCAGTGCTTATAAATGGATCCCATGAGGGATATTTCACTTGCACCATATATTTTAGGTAAGGTCACCCTCTTTCAGCTATTATTTTTTCCATTTCTGAAGATTAATTAAGAAATTTTCTACTCAGTATGGTTAATAATAATAAATTAAATCCCATCATTTCTTCCAGAGGCCTTTCCTCCCCAAATCATTTATTATATACTGATGATATTTAACTCTTCACTAAAGGGGGGAAATAAATATCAAGAATATCAAATATTCTCTCCTTAACGTTGACAAAGACTTTGGGCAGGAGATCCATAGGAATAAGTATTTCATTTATTTTGGAAAAAATATCACTAAATCTAGAAAAGTAATTATTATTAGAGAGTTGGGAATTATATAAATTATATTTCTTTTATACTATCTTTTTTTGGTCCTATTCATTTGGGAACTCATGTGTTGGGTATTTTTCTCAAATTTTTTCCAATTCAGGACTCGGTTAGATTCCTAGAAAGGCAACACTCTATCGATGGATGGAAGGTTTAGTCTTTTCAAAGATGAGACTATATAATTTGTTTTTACTCTTTTAAGTTTTAAATATGGAAAAATACTCTCATTAAGTGTATTAACATGTCTAGTAAAAACTTTGTCTGGAGTGGTAGTATTCTACAAAGGAAGGTTGCAACTATTACTTTGAATCAGTGTTGTAAACCAATTGATCAAGGTTGGTTGGGAATTAAAAATCACTATTAATTCAATGAATATTTGAAGAATAACTTCATGTAGATATTTATTAATGGGAAGTCAGTGTATCTTTATTTCAAATATCAATATTTTTAAACATGATTAAAAATGTTAATTTAAATTATGTGGATTATTTCATTTGGTATTACCTTATTAATACTTTATCCACCATTTCTATGAATTCACATTGTATAGAAAAAATTAGATCTTCTTTAAATATATTTATTAATAACTAGATTAATATGACTCTTCTCAACACACTCAACACTCCTGAAACTTATTTTGATACTAATGTATCAATTAAAGAGAAACTAGATAATTCATTAGATGTTATTCTTATCGGTTTCAAGGAAGTGGTTTTGAATTATAATTTCATCAATGGAGATGACACTCTAGTATGGGAACCTTATTCTAATGGGATACTATATTCAAAGGCCTTCTATTGAGAGGTTGTTCAAGGTAATACCAGCATATGGGATAATCCTTTTAGAAGGAACTTTATTTTTTCATCCAGGTTCTCTTTGGCATGGAGATTTATGTATTAAAAAATTCCCACTTATGTTTTTTTACAGGGGGTTGAAATTATCCTATATTCTAGATGTGATATATGTTTCCAGAATAGGGATGAAATTAATCATATTTTCTTAGGTTGTGATACTTCTTCAAACCTATGGAATATTATTATAGATTGTTTTAAAATTTTAATTCAAAGGCCAGATCTTATATGAGATCACCTGATTTCATGTATGAATTTTAAACTTTCAAAATAGTTTCTCAACCTCCTTATTATGGATAGGTTTTTGGTTATTCATATTATATGGACCATCCAGAATAAATGGGTTCATGAAGGTACTTCCCTCAATTTGAAGTCTACATTGGATCATGTTTTTCCTACTATTAAACATTTGAATGATCTCCAAAAATTATTTTTTGATAACTTGATTCATGATCTTGACATGTTAAAGAATCTTGGTATTTTAGGTATTTATCGTCCTACTTATAAAAACTTGGAATTGATGTGGATACTTCCATTTATAGGCTGGATCAAATGCAATATAGATTGTTCTTAAGGGGAAATACAGACCCTTCTGGTTATGGTGTGATTTTCATAAATCATTGTGGGGAAACTATGGGATGTCTCTTTATCACTTGTGGATTCACCACATCTTTGGCACTGAAATGAAAGTTATTTTTAATGAGGTGTATACTGAAAAAAAAGTGGGCTACCTAAATTTATGGATTGAATGTGTCCCAAACACTATAGTTCAAGCTATCAGAAGTGGTATTATTCATCTTTTATGGAAGCTGACTGCCAGATAGAGAAACTGAATGGATGATATTTCATCTATGAAATATATCATTAAGCATACCTATCATGAGGAAAATCACTTGGTTGTGGTCTTTCTAACAAATGGGTTACATATCTTGAGTTGATATGGTGAAATGATCTTCCTGGTGATATTTTCTCTTTTTGGAATCATGACTTTTGTAAGAAATCTTCATTCAGACTTTTTTGTTTTTTCTTTTATTAAATAAAGGATAATTTTCCTTTTGGTAAATCTATCATTCTACCTAAAATTTTAAAAATTAATAAGGAGGTGTATTCCTGATGAATCGGTTAATTCCATGCTTACATTTTTCCACACACTTGCTTATGGAGGCCATTTTGGACCTCACATAATAGCTTAGAATGTTTTATAAGCTGGTTTATTTTGGCCCTCATTCATTAAATATTTCCATAATTATTAAAAAAAATGTAAGAAGTTTCATTTAACAAGTGGGATTTCAAAAATACATGAAATTACACAAAAAAAATTAATTTTATATGAAATATTTGATGTCTAAGTGTAACACCCGAGACTTTTATGTTATATAAATCATCAAAGGAATCTTTTTCTACACACAACACTTGTTTGTCTTACTTTACACGAAATCGCGAGCTTCATCGATAGCTTGCGTCATACGCAATACTGAGTTTCACTAAACAACGATATACTATTAAAATATTATTAAAACTAGCCGTTATGAATAGTAATAACCACTTTTTGAAATTTTATAAATTTTATTTTGCAAAATGGACTTCATTTTTTGATTCGTAATATTGAAAATAGCCTAGGGTGAAATTTTGGTATTTTTCTAAAAACTTTCAATTTTTGGTGAATAGTGAAACCACTAAGTGGTAGTTAAAAAAACTGAATTTTTCATAAAACTTAATTTTACCACTTCTTTGAGTGGAATTTCAAAAATCCGAGAGACACGGTTAATATCAAGGACTAAAATGTGGTTCAATGAGATGAAAATAATTTTTGGTGAATAGTAACTTTTTACTTTTTTACCACGGTTAAAAGTAAATAGGGTAATTAAGGGTAAAAATGATATTATTATTACCCTAACACATGTTCTAATTCTATTGGAAAAGTGTAATTCGACCAAAAACAACCTTAGGAATAAAATATGACCATTTAGGCCCACTTGGATTAGATTAGGACATTTATTATTAATTTATTTAAAGAAGGGTTAAAATAGTTAAAATCAATGTTTAATAACTAAATCATTTTTAATATAAGGTTTTACATAAGCTAAATTCGACTATAAATATTAATTAGAAAGATAAAAAGATTTCCTACATAATGATATTTTATTTTTAATTTTTAAACTTTAAATAAGTTAATTTATTTATGACACAATGATGATGCAGTAATTACCATAACAGTGAAACATTAGAATAATTGATATTATAAATACTAAATAAGTATAATTTGAGACTTTTTATTAATTAAACTAATTTTATAGGTTAATATGACATGTTAGGATTGATTTAATTAACTTTTGTCGAAGTAATCATTCTTTTATGAGTTTCAAAATAAATCAACTATTGAATAGTGTCAAAATAGACATAAAATAGTTTTTAAAACAAATATTATATTATTAATTGTTATTTTATTCCTAAAAATCTAAGGTTCGGCTAAATGACTTAGATAAGGTTATATATATTAATAAAACACAACTTGGGGGGTCTCTTGGATGTATATGTTAAGTTTATTAACTATATAATATAAAAATACAAAGTGACATGGTAAATGTCAATCTAATTAACTAAAAGTTAAAACTAAATGATAAGGTTAATATAATGACCTAAACTTGCATAAATTCTATTGGATGAGAGGATTTCGACCCATCCTCACCTTATCTTAGAAATAACTCAATTTGGAGCTATTTAAAACCGAACTTGACTTTATAATAAAATAATATTTTTAGTTATTCCAAAGGTGCCCCTCTCCTCCCTTATAAAAGGGCACCTCCTCCCCCTCTTCCTCACATCACTTTGAGCCTTCAAGCTCGGAAAACCCCTTACATTTTCTCCTCTTCACTTCCCTAGAGACATCCTAGAGGTCCTGGTCTTCTTCAAAGACCAATTTTATTGCCCTAAAATAAGGTCTCAAAGAAGCACTTCAAAGAAGAGGTAATGTCCGTTACCGATTCTTTCATCTTTATTTCTTCTTCCACTTATTCTTCTTTAGTTTTTTAATTATGAAGTAATAACATAAGTATCACTCATATACTCATATGTTATTATAATTATGAAACAACCCTATTTCACTATCTATCCATCCTACAGAAAAAGAAATCACCGCGTGTGCGTACGTACTGAATACCGTCTCCACGCCGTGGTGTAATCTATTTTCCACCACCATCTTACATAGATGGGTATAATGGTATAAATAATGACTATATATGAATATTATAAAGTGATATTGATTCTTAAATAGTATACATACACTCCAATACAATTCCAAAATCATAGGAACGATATCATCACTCGTGCGTACGTACGGAATACTGTCTCCACGATGTGATGTGACTCGTTCTACATGATCTTAATTTAATAATGATTATATAAATGAATTGAATGAATGAATATGATATATATTACACTAATATCATTCTGGAAATGAGGTATCTATAACCTAATGAGAAGAATAAGAATTTATTCGACAAAACTCGCATAAGAACAAAATGTTATAAACACCCGAATAACAAGTAGCAATGAAATATTACTACTAAGAAGCTAAGAATATGACCATATATGATATCATAAAAATAATTATGATTCTGGAATAATTCAATAACATTATTTAAATCATTATACAGGAGGTTCGGACACGTAAAAAGCATATCGGACCTAAGCTAAGGAAAAATATCACAATCTCATTTTTATCCGAGATTGTTTATACTTCGAAATTTACTGGGGTGTATTTTATCATCCACATCCATGTTTCCTAAATATGTAATATTTATATCCTTATACAATAGTTTATATCCAATTTTACCCTTCGGTGAGATTTTAGTAAAGGATATGAAAGGAATCTTTTTTTGTTTTTCATACGAGGTACTTTTTGACTTTTCCGACAAAAGTACGAAGAATGTTTTTTTTAACTTATACAGCATGAATGGATTTTTAAAACATTATTTCCAAGAATCTTCCTTTACAAGTTTTCAAGTTTATTTTTAATCAACTTCTTTTATTTTAGAATTTTATGACATGTTAAGAAAGGAAAAAATGTTTTTGAAGTAGAAAGGATATTTTCCTCAAGAATGGAGTTCAAGTGTTTTATCAAAATTAATTTCCATCTAAGATAATAAAGGGTTCTGTTTCTATCCCTATTATTACATTGATTTTATTATGTTGTGATGGAATTATATTTATGAATTTCTTTATCTTATATGAATTGTTTTATGATGTCACGATGTTTAAGAATCCCATTTTTATTACATGGGTTATGCTATGATGTATGGTTTATGATTTTGTGGCACACATAAGAATGGTATCATTATGAGATGGGTGGGACCTATATATCCCTCCAATGCATTGGGTAAAGAATTTATATCTCATGAGATAGACATGGCTGGAATGGTAGGTTATACCGGTTCAGTGAAACAGGACTGAAACGAGGAGTGAACTCGGTTCAGAAATGGACTTTGTCCACTAAGATAGTCTTGGCAATGAGTCTTGACTAACAAGAAATGATTCTCTATGATTATGTGTGTATGCCAAAAAGTTTCATGTTTTAAGTTATGATTATTGGGATTACATTTCACTTCTATGATTTATCCCATGTTATGATATTATGATCTCTTTTGCAGGTTAAGATTTCCAAAAGTTATGTTCTTATGTATATGATGTGATTGATATTTCTTTTGTTTACCCTTACTGAGCATTTGAGCTCACCCTTTTGTATGTTTTATTTCCCCAGGTCAAGAAGAAGGTTATTAAGTAGAATATTCCAAAGAGGGACTCTAGATATGATGAAATAAATGGGAGGCAAAGTAGATGCTTTATGAACCAGTTGTTTATGTTTCCCAGTTTCTAAAGACACTATACCTATACAGTCCTTTCTTGGTTTTGTTATATGTTGTAATAAGTGTGATTCAATTCTGAAGTAATAATAATGTATGTAAAGTATGGGTCGTTATAGTTGGTATCATAGGAAAGGTATAGTCAACCTTTGGAAACTAGGATGTGAAAGCCTTAGTAAGAACCCTAAGGATAAGTCTAAGCATAGAACACAATCTTAGTGTTTTAGAAATGGCCATGAATAACCTAGGATAAGACCTTAAGTGTGAAATTTTATTCTTGAATATGTTTTTTTCCTATTATAATTAGTGTTGCTCACACTATTCTTCTTGGTTTTAATCAATGGCTGGAACCCGAAGGAACCGTGTTAATGCGGAATGCGACGGGCAATGCAATGATTGTCCCCCTAAGCAACCAAACGTTATGGGAGCTGGAATGAAAAATATTGTAGCCATGCTCACACAACTTTCTCAAGCTATGAATTATGCAGGACTTCCAAATGAGCAAAGGAAGGAGCAACATTCTATTGAATCCTTCATGAGATAGCGTCCACCTTCATTCAGTGGGTCTACTGATCCATTAGTTGCTGAACAATGGATTAGTACTACTGAAAAGATATTTTCAGTTCTTCAATGTTCTGAGCATGATAAATTCATCTTAGCAGTGTATAGTTTGGAAGGTGATGCTGATCAATGGTGGAATCTTATTAATAATACGAGGCAAAGGGATGAAATTGAGTCCATGGAATGGGACGAGTTCAAGAACTTATTTTTCAATAAGTACTTCCCTCGTATTCTCCGAACAAAGATGGAGAAAGAGTTTCTTGAACTGAAGAAAAAGGATCATGAATCTGTTGGTACCTATGAAGCAAATTTTACAAGACTTGAAAGGTACACTTCTGGTATTATTATCCGACCTGAGAGTAATATCGATCGATTCTTTAGTGGCTTAAAAACAAGTCTTCGAAGGGCCTTAGCCATAAGGGACTTCAATAGCTACGAGGAAATCGTTCGATGTGCTCTCAAATTTGAGATAGAGATTGGAGTAACCCATCATTCATATGGGTTTGATAAGAAGAAGAAAATGGAATTCAAAGGAAAATCTAAAGAGCACACTTAAAAGAAGATGAGCATTCCCTTATGCTCAAAGTGTGGAAAGAAACATGGAGGAAGTTGTCTTAAAGGGACAAGTAAATGTTTCAAATGTGGAAAGGAAGGTCATCGGGCATTTGAATGTCGTAATGATGGTAAGAAGATGTCTAATGATGCAAACAAAGGAAGGGATGCACAGAATGAACCTACTACACTTCAATGTTTCAAGTGTAAGGAGATGGGTCATTATGCCAATCAATTCCCAAATCCAAGGGTTGATGATGATGGTCGACGTCAACAAACTCTTAAGGCTAAAGACAAAGGAAAGTCACATGAAATTTCTATCAGCGATGTGGAGTACGATAACGATGTGGTGAAAGGTACACTTACCATCCACTCTAAAGTAGCAAATGTTTTATTTGATTCTGGATCCACCCACTCCTTTATTTCTGAAGAATTTTCTAAGGATATCACCGTATTACCTCAAAAGTTAGATGTTGAGTTAGCTGTGACAACCCCTAATGGCACAACAGTCGCATCAAAAGTTTATAATTCTTCTCCGATTGAAGTTTGTGGGAAAGTGCTTCCTGCAAATCTTGTGATCCTTCCTATAGTGGAATTTGATGTGATTCTTGGCATGGATTGGATTTCTCTACATGGAGCTCATATCAATTTCCAAAGAAGGGAAGTCACATTTCATATTCCAGATCAATCTATGATCATCTATCGATGCAAGGATGAACATAACCTTCCAGTAGAAATTCCTTCCATATTATGGGTCTTGATTCCACTAAAAGAAGGTTATTTATCTCAAATGGTTGGTGAGAAAATCACAATTAAGAATATGCCCATTGTACGGGAGTTTGATGATGTCTTTCCGGATGAATTACTGGGTCTTCCACCAAATCGTGAAGTTGAGTTTTCAAAAGAACTCGTACCGGGTGCTTTGTCTATTTCAAAGACACCTTATAGAATAGCCCTAATTGAGTTGTAGGAATTGAAGAAGCAACTCCAAGAGAATCTTGATAAGGGGTTCATACACCTTAGTGCGTCACCTTGGGGAGCACATGTTCTGTTTGTTAAGAAGAAAGATGGATCAATGAGACTCTGCATTTATTATCGAGAACTTAACAAGATCACTATCAAGAACAAATATCCTCTCCCATGCATTGATGACCTATTTGACCAACTACGCGGAGCTCAATACTTTTCCAAGATTGATCTTCGTTCAGGGTATCATCAATTAAGGTTCAAAAGGGAGGATATACCAAAGACGGCTTTCCGTACAAGGTATGGACACTATGAATTTATAGTGATTCCATTTGGTCTTACTAATGCTCCTGCTATCTTCATGGATCTGATGAATAGAGTCTTTAGAGACTATCTTGATCAGTTTTTGGTAGTCTTTATAGATGATATTCTTGTATATTCAAAGAGCAAGGAAGAACATGAAGATCGCTTGAGAATTATATTGAAGACCCTGAGAAAGGAGAAGATTTATGCCAAATTTACCAAGTGTGAATTTTGGCTTCAAAAAGTTGCATTTTTGGGTCACATAATCTCAAAAGAGGGGATATCTGTGGATCCAGCAAAAACAGAGGTTATCGAAAGATGGTCGAGACCAACAATAGTAACCGAGATCCGAAGTTTTCTTGGTTTGGCTGGATATTATTGATGTTTTATGAAATATTTTTCACGATTATCTAATCCACTCACCAAGTTTACTCGGAAAGGAGTTAAGATTGTTTGGACGGAGGAATGTGAAGAGAATTTCAAGGAGTTGAAAATAAGGTTATCCAGTGCACCTGTTCTCACACTGCCTTGTAGTGGATAAAGGTTTGTGATCTACAGTGATGCATCCAAGAAGGGATTGGGGTGTGTTCTTATGTAAAATGATATGGTGATAGCTTATGCCTCACGACAGTTGAAAATACATGAGAAAAATTACCCAACTCATGATTTGGAGTTAGCTACGGTAATCTTTGCATTAAAGATTTGGAGGCATTACCTTTATGGTGAAAGGTGTGATATTTATACTGATCATAAAATTTTAAAGTATATTTTCACACAAAAGGAGCTGAATATGTGCCAAAGAAGATGGTTGGAGCTGATTAAGGATTATGACTGCTCAATCCATTACCACCCTGGGAAAGAAAAAAAGGTGGCAGATGCATTAATTCGACAAGACCATGCTATTTTATCCATGATGAGGATCACAAAAGATCCAATATTTATGGATTTACAAAGAATGGATATTGGAATTATAATAGAAGGGGAAAAATCTTATCTTTCTCAAATGAATGTTCAGCCATCTATACATGTGAAGATTAAAGAGGCACAAAAAGAAGATGTCGAGTTACAAAAGAAGGTGAGAAATGTTCCTGAATTCAACCTTGATTGTGATGGGATAATAAAGTTCAGGAATCGGGTTTGTGTTCCTCCCATCCCAGAATTAAAGAAGGAGCTGCTGGATGAGGCTCATAGTTCTTCATTCTCTATTCATCCTGGTAGCACAAAGATGTATAGGGACCTGAAAGAGTACTTCTGGTGGGATGGCATGAAAAGAGATGTTGCTGAATATGTCTCTCGATGCTTGGTTTGCCAACAAGTTAAAGCTGAGAGACAGAAGTCTAAGGGGATGTTACAACCATTACCCATACCCGAATGGAAATGGGAAAACATCACTATGGACTTTGTCACAGGACTTCCTAAAACATCCAAAGGCAATAATGCTATCTGGGTCATAGTTGATCGTCTTACAAAGTCTGCACACTTCATTGCTATTAGAGAGGATTTCTCTCTGGATCAGCTTGCCAGGATATATGTAAAGGAAGTGGTAAGATTGCATGGAGTACCACTTTCTATTATATCTGATCGGGATCCGAGATTTACCTCGAAGTTCTGGCGAAGTCTTCAGCATACGCTGGATACAGAGTTGAGTTTCAGCACTGCTTATCATCCTCAGACAGACAGTCAGTATGAGAGAACAATTCAAACTCTAGAAGATATGTTGAGAGCTTGCTCTATGGATTTCAAAGGTGGTTGGGATCAACACCTACCTTTGGTGGAATTTTCTTATAATAATAGCTTTCACTTCAGTATTCAGATGGCTCCTTATGAAGCTCTCTATGGAAAGAAATGCAGGACTCCAACTTGCTGGGATGAAATTGGGGAAAGAAAGCTATTAGGACCTGATCTCGTTGATGAAATGGCAGAAAAGGTCAGATCTATTCAACAACACATAAGAGCAGCTCAAAGTCGACAGAAAAGTTATGTCGACAACCGAAGAAAATACCTAGAGTTTGAAGTGGTTGATAAAGTGTTCTTACAAATATCTCCCTGGAAGAGGGTTATGAGATTTTGAAGGAAGGGGAAGTTGAGCCCTAGATATATCGGTCCTTTCGAAATATTGGATCGTGTTGGGAAGGTAGCTTACCGATTGGCGCTTCCACCGAATCTCTCTCAAGTTCACGATGTGTTCCATGTATCTCTCTTGAGAAAGTACATACCTGATCCTTCACATGTACTCAGCTCAGAAGTTGTACCACTGGAGCAAGATCTTTCTTATGAAGAACAACCGATAGAGATTCTGGATCGTAGTGAAAAAGTCCTATGAAACAAGACCACTCGATTGGTGAAAGTTTTATGGAGGAACCACCAATTAGAAGAAGCTACATGGGAGCTTGAGGATATGATGAGGGAGAGGTATCCTCATCTGTTTGTTACAAAGTGACGAATTTCGAGGGCGAAATTCATTTTAAGGGGGCTAGAATGTAACACCCGAGACTTTTATGTTATATAAATCATCAAAGGAATCTTTTTATACACACAACACTTTCTTTTCTTGCTTTACACGAAATCGCGAGCTTCCTCGATAGCTTGCGTCGTACGCAATACCGAGTTTCACTAAACAACGATATACTATTAAAATATTATTAAAACTAGCCGTTATGAATAGTAATAACCACTTTTTGAAATTTTATAAATTTTATTTTTCAAAATGGACTTTATTTTTGGATTCGTAATATTGAAATTAGCCTAGGGTGAAATTTTGGTATTTTTCTGAAAAATTTCAATTTTTGATGAATAGTGAAACCACTAAGTGGTAGTTAAAAAAACTGAATTTTTCATAAAACTTAATTTTACTGCTTCTGTGAGTGGAATTTCGAAAATCCAAGAGACACGGTTAATATCAAGGACTAAAATGTGGTTCAATGAGATGAAAATAATTTTTGGTGAATAGTAACTTTTTAATTTTTTTACCACGGTTAAAAGTAAATAGGGTAATTAAGGGTAAAAATGATATTATTATTACCCTAAAACATGTCCTAATTCTATTTTACAAGTGTAATTCGACCAAAAACAACCTTAGGAATACAATATGACCATTTAGGCTCACTTGGATTAGATTAGAACATTTATTATTAATTTATTTAAAGAAGGGTTAAAATAGTTAAAATCAAAGTTCAATAACTAAATCATTTTTAATATAAGGTTATACATAAGATAAATTCGACTATAAATATTCATTAGAAAGATAAAAATATTTCATACATAATGATATTTTATTTGTAATTTTTAGACTTTAAATAATTTAATTTATTTATGACACAATGATGATGCAGTAATTACCATAATAGTGAAAAATTAGAATAATTGATATTATAAATACCTAAATAAGTATAATTTGAGACTTTTTATGAATTAAACTAATTTTCTAGGTTAATATGACATGTTAGGATTGATTTAATTAACTTTGGTCGAAGTAATCATTCTGTTATGAGTTTCAAAAGAAATCAACTTTTGAATAGTGTCAAAATTGACATAAAATAGTTTTTAAAAACAATATTATATTATTAATTTTTATTTTTTTCCTAAAAATATAAGGTTTGGACAAATGGCTTAGATAAGGTTATATATATTAATAAAACACTACTTGGGGTTCTCTTGGATGTATATGGTATGTTTATTAACTATATAATATAAAAATACAAAGTGACATGGTAAATGTCAATCTAATTAACTAAAAGTTAAAACTAACAGATAAGGTTAATATAATGACCTAAACTTGTCTAAATTCTATTGGATGAGAGGATTTCGACCCATCCCTACCTTATCTTATAAATAACTCAATTTGGAGCTATTTAAAACCGAACTTGACTTTATAATAAAATAATATTTTTAGTTATTCCAAAGGTGCCCCTCTCCTCCCTTATAAAAGGGCACCTCCTCCCCCTCTTCCTAACACCACTTTGAGCCTTCAAGCTCGGAAAAACCCTGAAATTTTCTCCTATCCACTTCCCTAGAGACATCCTAGAGGTCCTGGTCTTCTTCAAAGACCAATTTTAGTGCCCTAAAAGAAGGTCTCAAAGAAGCACTTCAAAGAAGAGGTAATGTCCGTTACCGATTCTTTCATCTTTATTTATTCTTCCACTTATTCTTCTTTAGTTGTTTCATTATTAAGTAATAACATAAGTATCACTCATATACTGATATGTTATTATAAGTATGAAACAACCCTATTTCACCATCTATCCATCCTACGGAAAAAGAAATCACCGCGCGTGCATACGTACGGAATACCGTCTTCACGCCGTGGTGTAATCTATTTTCCACCACCACCTTACTTGGATGGGTATAATGGTGTAAATAATGACTATATATGACTATTATAAAGTGATATTGATTCTGAAATAGTATACATACACTCCAATACAATTCCACGATCATAGGAACGATATCATCACTCGTGTGTACGTACGGAATACCGTCTCCACGATGTGATGTGACTCGTTCTACATGATCTTCATTTCATAATGATTATATAAATGAATTGAATGAATGAATATGATATATATTACAATAATACCATTCTGGAAATGAGGTATCTATAACCTAAAGAGAAGAATAATAATTTATTCGAAAAACACGCATAAGAACAAAAAGTTATAAACACCCGAATAACAAGTAGCAATGAAATATTACTACCAAGAAGATAAGAATATGACCATATATGATATCATAAAAATAAGTATGATTATGGAATAAGTCAATAACATTATTTAAATCATTATACAGGAGGTTCGGACATGTACAAAGCATATCGGACCTAAGGTAAGGGAAAATATCACAATCTCATTTTTATCTGAGATTGTTTATACTTTGAAATTTACTGGGGTGTATTTTATCATTCACATCCATGTTTCCTCAATATGTAATATTTATATCCTTATACAATAGTTTATATCCAATTTTACCCTTTGGTGACTTTTTAGTAAAAGATATGAAAGGAATCTTTTGTCGTTTTTCGTACGAGGTACTTTTTGACTTTTCGGACAAAAGTACGAAGAATGTTTTTTTAGCTTCACTACTGAAAATCGGGCCTTTAGCGACCGCCATTGGCGGTCGCTGTTGCCTCGTCGCTAGAGGCTTTCAGCGACTGCCAATGGCGGTCGCTATAGAAGGCCGGCAGATCGGCCTTCAGCGACCGCCAAGCGATCGCTGCACCCCCTCTGCTGGGCACCCTATAGCGACCGCCTATGGCGGTCGCTACTCTAAAAAAAAAATTAATTTTTTTTTTATTGAATTGAATATATAAATATATATATATATAAATATATATATAAGTATTCATATATATACTATTAAATACAATATTTTAAATATATATATATATATATAATAAATTTTAAATGTTTTAATATATATATAATATATATATAATATCAAATCATTGTGTTATAATAATTTAAAAACTTCGATTCAAGAAATAATCTCATTTTAGGTCTTTCGGAACACGTTTGCTCCGAATGGGACCGTCGCACGCCGTTTTGGTGTTTAATGGCGCCGGAAACGCGTTTCCGGCCGCCGCGGTCACACGGAACCTACGAATGAGGTGCCGTCTGGCCGACCATTTCACAATTCACGCCCCGGATGTTGTCGTACGGTTTCGTGGCATTCGGAGGTCGTTCGGGTGGTTTTGACCCCCCAACGCGCCATTTCAGCGCGCGTCGTGCTGCTGAAAAGGAAACAATCGGGCGTGCCGCGCGCACCGCACGTCCGATGGATGTGCGGCCTCCTCCTTCATCTCAGGAATAATATTTCTATCGTTCCCGTGCGGTTTCAGGTCGTTCGGAGCACGTTTGCTCCGAATGGGACCGCCGCACGCCGTTTTGGTGTTTTATGGCGCCGGAAACACGTTTCCAGCCGCCGCGGTCACACGGCACCTCCGAATGAGGTGCCGTCTGGATTAACATTTCATAATTGACGCCCCGGATTTTTTCGTACGGTTTCGTGGCATTCGGAGGTCGTTCGGGTGGTTTTGACCCCCCAACGCGCCATTTCAGCACGCGCCGCGCTGCTGAAAAGGACACAATCGGATGTGCCGCGTGCACCGCACGTCCAATGGACATGCGGCCTCCTCCTGCATCTCAGGAATAATATTTCTATCGTTCCCGTGCGGTTTCAGGTCGTTTGGAGCACGTTTGCTCCGAATGGGACCGCCGCACGCCATTTTGGTGTTTTATGGCGCCGGAAACGCGTTTCCGGCCTCCGCGGTCACACGGAACCTCCGAATGAGGTGCCGTCTGGCCGACCATTTCACAATTCATGCCCCTGATGTTTTTGTACGGTTTCGTGGCATTCGGAGGTCGTTCGGGTGGTTTTGACCCCCCAACGCGCCATTTCAGCGCGCGCCGCGCTGCTGAAAAGGACACAATCGGACGTGCCGCGCGCACCGCACGTCCGATGGACGTGCGGCCTCCTCCTGCATCTCAAGAATAATATTTTTATCATTCTCGTGCGGTTTCAGGTCATTCGGATCACGTTTGCTCCGAATGGGACCGCCGCACGCCGTTTTGGTGTTTTATGGCGCCGGAAACGCGTTTCCGGCCGCCGCGGTCACACGGCACCTCCGAATGAGGTGCCGTCTGGCCGACCATTTCACAATTCACACCCCGGATGTTTTCGTACGGTTTCGTGGCATTCGGAGGTCGTTCGGGTGGTTTTGACCGCCCAACGCGTCATTTCAGCGCGCGCCGCGCTGCTGAAAAGGACACAATCGGACGTGCCGTGCGCACCGCACGTCCGATGGATGTGCGGACTCCTCCTGCATCTCAGGAATAATATTTCTATTGTTCCCGTGCGGTTTCAGGTCGTTCGGAGCACGTTTTCTCCGAATGGGACCGCCGCACTCCGTTTTGGTGTTTTATGGCGCCGGAAACGCGTTTTCGGCCGCCGCGGTCACACGGCACCTCCGAATGAGGTTCCGTCTGGACGACCATTTCACAATTCACGCCCCGGATGTTGTCGTACGGTTTCATGGCATTCGGAGGTCGTTCGGGTGGTTTTGACCCCCCAACGCGCCATTTCAGCGCGCGCCGCGCTGCTGAAAAGGACACAATCGGACGTGCCACGTGCACCGCACGTCCGATGGATGTGAGGCCTCCTCCTGCATCTCAGAAATAATATTTCTATCGTTCCCGTGCAGTTTCAGGTCATTCGGAGCACGTTTGCTCCAAATGGGACCGTCGCACGCCGTTTTGGTGTTTTATGGCGCCGGAAATGCGTTTCCGGCCGCCGCGGTCACACGGCACCTCCGAATGAGGTTCCGTCTGGCCGACCATTTCACAATTCACGCCCCGGATGTTGTCGTACGGTTTCGTGGCATTCGGAGATCGTTCGGGTGGTTTTGACCCCCCAACGCGCCATTTCAGCACGCGTCGCGCTGCTTAAAAGGACACAATCGGACGTGTCGTGCGCACCGCACGTCCGCTGGACGTGCGGCCTCCTCCTGCATCTCAGGAATAATATTTCTATCGTTCGTGTGCGGTTTCAGGTCGTTCGGAGCACGTTTGCTCCGAATGGGACTGCCGCACGCCGTTTTGGTGTTTAATGGCGCCGGAAACGCGTTTCCAGCCGCCGCGGTCACACGGCACCTCCGAATGAGGTGCTGTCTGGCCGACCATTTCACAATTCACGCCCCGGATGTTTTTGTACGGTTTCGTGACATTCGGAGGTCGTTCGGGTGGTTTTGACACCCCAACGCGCCATTTCAGCGCGCGCTACGCTGCTGAAAAGGACACAATCGGACGTGCCGCGCGCACCGCACGTCCTCTGGACATGCGGCCTCCTCCTACATCTCAGTAATAATATTTCTATCGTTCCCATGCGGTTTCAGGTCGTTCGGAGCACGTTTTTCGAATGGGACCGCCGCACGCCGTTTTGGTGTTTTATGACGCCGGAAACGCGTTTTCGGCCGCCGCGGTCACACGGCACCTCCTAATGAGGTTCCGTCTGGCCGACCATTTCACAATTCACGCCTCGGATATTGTCGTATGGTTTCGTGGCATTCGAAGGTCGTTCGGGTGGTTTTGACCCCCCCAACGCGCCATTTCAGCGCGCGTCGCGCTGCTGAAAAGGACACAATCGGACGTGTCGCGCGCACCGCACGTCCGATGGATGTGCGGCCTCCTCCTGCATCTCAGGAATAATATTTCTATCGTTCCCGTGCGGTTTCAGGTCGTTCGGAGCACGTTTTCTCCGAATGGGACCGCCGCACGCCGTTTTGGTGTTTTTATGGCGCCGGAAACGCGTTTCCGGCCGCCGCGGTAACACGGCACCTCCGAATGAGGTGTCGTCTGGCCGACCATTTCACAATTCACGCCCCGGATGTTGTCGTACGGTTTCGTGGCATTCAGAGGTCGTTCGGGTGGTTTTGACCCCCAACGCGTCATTTCAGCGCGCACCGCGCTGCTGAAAAGGACACAATCGGACGTGCCGCGCGCACCGCACGGGGGTGCGGGGGGGGGGGGGGGGCTGTACGGGGGTGCGGGGGGCTGTACGGGGGTGCAGGGGGCTGTACGGGGGTGGCGGGGGGCTGTAGGGGGGTGCGGTGCGGGGGGCTGTACGGGGGTGGCGGGGGCAGTACGGGGGTGCGGGGGGCTGTACGGGGGTGCGGGGGGCTGTACGGGGGTGCGGGGGACTGTACAGGGTGCGGGGGGGCTGTACGGGGGTGTGGGGGCTGTACAGGGGTGCGGGGGGCTGTACGGGGGTGCGGGGGGTGTACGGGGGTGCGGGGGGGGGGGGGGGGCTGTACGGGGGTGCGGGGGCTGTACGGGGGTGCGGGGGGCTGTACGGGGGTGCGGGGGGCTGTACGGGGGTACGGGGGGCTGTACGGGGGTGCGGGGGCTGTACGGGGGTGGCGGGGGGCTGTACGGGGGTGGCGGGGGGCTGTACGGGGGTGCGGGGGGCTGTACGGGGGTGCAGGGGGGCTGTACGGGGGTGCGGGGGGCTGTACGGGGGTGCGGGGGGCTGTACGGGGGTGCAGGGGGGGGATGTACGGGGGTGCGGGGGGGCGGGGGGGTTGTACGGGGGGGGGCGGGGGGGCTGTACGGGGGTGCGGGGGGGCTGTACGGGGGTGCGGGGGGCTGTACGGGGGTGCGGGGGGCTGTACGGGGGTGCGGGGGGCTGTACGGGGTTGCGGGGGGCTCTCCGGTGGTGCAAAGGCCTCCCATTGATTACAAAAGTGAAAAATAAAAGTGATAACATCTAATTAATACATATTTCTTTTATCGATACCATACAGAAATTTATAAAAAATATATTGGATAATACATAATCTATAATATCAGATTTATTGATCTGTTGGAATTAGTTCGACTTTTTCAAATGTAGAATCATTCAAGATTATCTGATCAAAAACTCAATATGTGTATAAAATATTTAAAAGACCACCATGGATGGTAATAATACATTACTTAAATGAATAAATACAGTACATCAATGTCAACCCTACCAGTAAAAACAAAAAACATATCTCGTGAATATATGGTGCGTCACGCGTTGTCATCACTCATACCTCCTTCTGGTGGGCCAGGTGCCTACAACAAATAAACATTATAAATATTTTAATAACAAAAATAATTTAAATTAAATAAATAAATACAGTATATACTTGCGTCGTATGATCCCCTGTACCATCAGCTCGACGCACATATTCCCGCAGTGCTCTAACCTCAGCTGTCAATTGCGCATTTGTCTCCTCGGAAGCGCGCAGCCGTGCCTCAAAATCTGACATCTGCTGTGTCATATGAGCAACAGCAGGACCGACAACCGCAGCGCGTGACACTACAGAACGAGGAATCCCTGCTCCATAGTTCAAACTATAGCCATGCCCGTCCCGACCAATAATGCGATGAAAGATCTCATCCCGTCGCATGGGAAGCTGTCGCTGGTCCTCTGGCAGATGTTCTAACTCAGCTTCAAATTGAGCCTGTGAAATATTTAAATATATATAAATATATATATGTTAATATATAGATTTATGTAATTATTGGTAAGTACAGACACTTACTATCAATGCTGCAACCTCTGGATCATTGCGATCACGAGTCCTTATCCACACCGACATTTTATCAGTTACTGCACCTTGCCCTCGCAACTGTATATTAAAAGAATATAAACACAAAACCATATTAATTAATAAATTAAAAAATGAATAATATATACCTCATGTCGGATCTGAGACACGTGACGAGTCCCGAGCCTGTGAGCTGGTCCCTGCAATGCTCGATTCTCCGAATGGCGTGCTGACACCTCCTACATTCAATTCATTCAAATTTCAAACAAATCACATATTCTTGAAAATATATATACAGCAAAATAATTAATATACAAACCGCAACACCCTCAGTAGACCAATATGCAACCAAGTCATGCCACTGAGCCGGGAGGACACCTCTCGGGACTTTTTCCAAAATGTCAAGGGCACCCACATTTGGTACCCAGTGGTCCCTCTTCACTTTGCCTTTATAATCTTTCCACATCTTACGGCATTTGCTCATACACATGGGCCGAAACTCTTCAGGGCATACTTTCAAATTTTTCTATAAAGAAAATAATCAAACATATTAGTATTCTTTATAAATAGAAAATAAAGAAAAATTATTTTCTTACCTGAACCTCCCTCCATAGACGATCTAATGTGTCCTGAGGGATAGAAGTCCAATCACGCGTGGTCAATGGAAATCGATGTGGGTCACGTATGATATGACCCAGCTGATGAATAAATGCCGGGGCATTCGGTCCCACGGGATGAAATACCTCATCAAATGAAACATCTATCGTCGTGTCAGAATTCCATGATAATATGCCACGACTAGGGCCTCTCCTGCGAGAGGAAGAAGCAGCCGAGTCTAATCCTGTTGAAAACAATTTTATATATAAATTGACAAATGTTATATATATATATATATATGTCAATTACATAAAAAATATAGACAATGACATTCAAACATACCTCGACCCTGAGACGTAGATGCCTCAGATGGATGATGTGGATCTTCTGCCTCTTCCCCTGACATGTCTGCAGTCATAGAAAATATCAGTAATGAGTCCAAAGTGTTTAAAAGATAAATTGGATTGTTCTTAATAAATCAAACTCGTACAACTGTTAATCAAACAAAAAATGGATTGAATAATTAGTTGTGAATGAATTTTAAAAAGTCAGAAAGTTAATCAACCTAAATATTTATGACTGAATTAACTTACAAAAGTGAGTATTAAAACTTATAAGGATTTATAAAATGATTAGATAATTTATGATATCCTAGGACATTCTACTAAATAGCGGGAAAACAATTATACCTTTCATTAAGCATGCAAATCGACCGTTTCTCCTTCAACAGCCGCTCTGACCCAATAAATATCTTCTTCATGTTGAACTACGGTATGTTGATCAAGTTGTTGGTAAACAAACGAAACAGTCTCGGGTTCATCTTCTTCAAATAAAAACACTCCTCGCCGAGACATTTTGACAACAACTTGCCAACTTGGATCCGAAGGCAAAGTAACGAAGAATACTTGTTCCGCTTGTGATGTCAAAATGAAAGGTTCATTCTCAACTCATTCATTATTTCTGTATAACATATAGTTAAAATTCACCAATGAAAACTGATATTGATCGACTTTACATCCACGCACTGGATCAACCCAATTACACTTTAACAATATGTACTTCAAACCGTGTGTGTATACAACTTCAATGATGTCTATCAATTGACCATAGTAATAACCAGAATCGACAAAGGGACAACCGATGCCACTGTTTTGTGTTGCTCATTTGTCATCAACATCTTTAATGTGAAATCGAAAACCATTAGCATCAATAGCTTTATAACGACGAGCCGTTATAGATGGACCCTCAGCCAGTTGGATAAATACTTCAGGTGGCGTGGGGTCCCCTAACTCCCTCAGCTTACGAACCTACATAATTTATAAAAATCAATACTGATATATGTAGAAAGAATTAGTTTAATACTTCACTCATAATGAAAATCAATTTATACATACATAATCCTTGAACCAATCATGAAATGCCGCATATTGAGATTGTTGAATTTTCAACTCAGTCGCACGATGCATCTCTTCTTTTATCTCATTAATGTGTTTCCTGCAAATGATTACGCGATGTTTAAAAGATCAACTTATGCAAACAAAACATGTAAAAGTTATACAAGCACATTGATAAGATACTTACTGCATTAATGGTGCAACTGATGGAGTATTGAACAAGATATATCGATGTGCTTGTATCCACTCGATGTTGTCCATATCAAATGTGGTTCCTTCTCCAACTGGACCATCATGAATCCGAGAGGGCTTATCTAATTTTGTTTCAACATCCGTAAGATATTCTGCACAAAAGGTAGGACACTCATCCATCAAATAACCATTGGCTATTGATGCCTCTGGACGAGCTCTGTTGCGTACAAATCTTTTCAATGTACTCAAATACCGTTCAATAGGATACATCCACCTGAATTGCACTGGACCAGCAGCCATTACTTCATCAGTTAGGTGCACTGTCAAGTGGACCATAACATCGAAAAATGAGGGGGGGGATAGTTTCTCAAAGTGACAAAGCGTAAGTAAAATTCGGTCCTGCAAACTTTTTAAATCACTCATTCATTGATTTCTTAAACAAAGCTATCTAAAAAAATTACTCATCTCAATCAAGGGCTGAACAACATTGGGGGATAAACAATCACAAATTGCGATTGGAATCAACTGCTGAAGTAATATGTGATTGTCATGACTTTTCAACCCTTGCAATGTCTTGCTCGTCAGATTCACACACTTTGAAATATTAGAAGAGTAACCATCAGGCACCTTGACCATCTTCAAAATGGAAAGAAATGTCTCTTTCTCCTCTGTAGTCATCGAATACTGTGCAGCAGGCATATATGCCTTGTTTCCCTCAGCTAACTGTAAATGCAACTGTTTCCTTAAACCCATTTCTTCCAAATCACGGCGTGCATTAACATGGTCCTTTGACTTTCCACTGACACCTAAAATGGTCCACAATATGTTATCACAAACATTTTTTTCAATGTGCATGACATCCAAATTATGCCTCAACATGTTATTTTTCCAATACGGAAGACTATAAAAAATACTTTTCTTTTTCCAATTGTGACTGTGCTGCCTACCCGCAGCACGAATATTACGTACTGGAGGAGCCACCAAATCCTGAATTTCATATACCGTGCGGATGTTTTCTTCCTCAATCTGCGATAACATTTCGACTCCTATCATGATCTTTGGTGCTGGGCTGAACTCTCTAGAACCATCAAATGCCACTCTGTCCTTTCTGAACCTGTGATGGGGAGGGAGAAAACGCCTGTGACCCATGTATGCCCATTTTTTGGAATGTTTAAGCCATACAGATTTTTTACTTTTATTGCAACAAGGGCAAGAAAATTCCCCTTTCGTACTCTAGCCTGATAAATTTGCATAAGCTGGGAAGTCATTGATTGTCCACAATAAAGCAGCATGCAGTTTGAACATTTCATTCGTTTCGCAGTCATAAGTCATCACACCATCGCCCCAAAATTCATTCAACTCATCAATCAATGGCTGAAGGTAAACATAAATCTTATCCCCCGGACTTTTAGGTCCATCAATAAGAGTGGAAAGTAATATAAATTGTTGCTTCATACAAAGCCACGGAGGAAGATTATATGGAACCAACACCACGGGCCATGTGCTATGAGTTGCACCAACCATAGACTTGAATGGATTGAAACCATCTGCTGCCAATCCCAATCGGACATTACGAACATCTTTAGCAAAGTCAGGATGTCTCTTATCAAAATCCTTCCATGCATGAGAGTCTGTCGGGTGGGTTAACATGTCACTTTCATGAACTCTTTCTGCATGTCATCTCATTAAATTAGAAACTTTAGATGACATAAAAAATCTTTTAAACCTCGGTTTAAGGGGAAAGTAACACATTTGCTTTACGGCAATCGGTTTCCCCTGTATCGCAATCTGACTTTGATGAGTCTTATTTCCCCTGTTCTCTTTCCACCTGGAAGCGCCACAAACCGTACAAATATCCAAATGAGCAGTTTCATTTCTAAAAAACATACAGTTGTTTACACATGCATCTATAGTCTCATATGTAAAACCTAAGTTCTCTGTCAACTTACGAGCATAGTAATACGACTCAGGAATCTTAGCGTCGACAGGAAGAACTTTTTTCAATAAAACCAAAAGCATGTCGAATGATGTGTCTGACCAATTATTCAAAGTCTTCAAATGCAACAACTCCACGATAAACGACAATTTATTGTAAGAAGTACATCCAGGATATAATTCTGTTTTCGCATCATCAAGTACTTCATAAAACCTCCTCGAATCACGATCTGCACCAGAGCGAAGATTTATCTCACCGGTCTCAAGATTCTGGATGTCAATGCCTTCAGGATCAAACCCACGTACCATTTCAGTAAGCATTTCATGCATTGGATCAGTCATCCTTGCATCAACATCCATCTGAGCTGCATCTGTATTTTGACAATGAACATATTCTTCTCCATGACGAGTCCAACTCTTATAATTTTTCAGAAATCCATTAAAGAAAAGGTGCTCCCTCACAGTATCTCGTGTGAATTGATATCTGTTAGCACATTTTCTACATGGACAACTAATATAGTCACTTTCAAATCCTCTCGTGAAGTCAATAAACTGCATAATTCCATTGAAATATTCTCTAGACGTTCGATTTGGAAGATCAATCCAAATCTTATCCATAATAATATCTGTATAACAAACATTTACACAATACTTATTACATTTACATTTTTCAAATCAACTATATTCAAAATAAATATTAACCATTTGTTTATGAACCATTGATAAAATAATAATGTAACTGAAAGCTCATGTTACCTGATTGAGCTACAAACCTGAAAGGGAGGGGAGCCGAAGGCGGTGCTGCGAGGGAGAGGAGGCAGTGAAGGGGAGCCGGAGCCAAAGGCAGTGCGGCAAGGGAGGGGACGGGCGGCGGCGGCGGTGGGGAGCTGGAGGAGAGGAGGCGGTGAGGGGACGGGGGACGGGCAGCGAGCGGGGGGGGTGTCCGGGGTCGGGGGGGGCTGTCCGAGGTGCGGGGAGGGGTGTCCGGGGTGTTGAGGGCCTGTCAGGGGTGTGGGCAGGGGTGTTCGGGGTGCGGGGGTGTCCGAGGTGCAGGGGGGGGGGGGCTGTCTGGGGTGCAGGGGGGCTGTCGGGGGTGCGGGGTGGGGTGTCCGGGGTGCGGGGGGCCTGTCCGGGATGCGGGGGGGCTGTCCGGGTTCGGAGGGGGGGTGTCCGAGTGCGGCGGGGGGGGGGGGGGGGGCTGTCCGGGGTGCGGGGGGGGGGGTGTCTGGGTTCGGAGGGGGGTGTCCGAGTGCAGGGGGGGCTGTTCGGGGTGTGGGGAGGCGTCCGAGGTGCGGGGGGCGGTCCGGAGTGCGTGGGGGGGGGGGGGGGGCTGTCCGGGGTGCGGGGAGGCGTCCGGGGTGCGGGGGGAGGTCCGGAGTGCGCGGCGGGGGCTGTCCGGGGTGCGGGTGCCGTCCGGGGTGGGGGGGGAGGGCCAAGAGGCCGGAGGGCGGCGGCCGGAGGCCCGAGGGCAGAGGGCGGCGGCCGGAGGGCAGGCGGCGAGGGAGGCCGGGCGGCGGGGGAGGGCGGGCGGCGGGGGAGGGCGGGCGGCGGGGGAGGCCGGGCGGCGGGGGGAGGCCGGGCGGGGGGGGAGGCCGGGCGGCGGGGGAGGTCGGGCGGCGGGGGAGGCCGGGCGGCGGGGGAGGGGAGGGCGGCGAGGGAGGGTGGCGAGGGAGGGAGGGGGTTAGGGCGGCGATCGGGAGGGAGGGGTCAAGGGGGCGCGGGGGGGGGGGGGGGGGGGGGCGCAGAAGCCCCCCGTATTTTTTATGTAGGTTAGCGACCGCCATTGGCGGTCGCTATTGGTTAGCTATAGCGACCGCCAATGGCGGTCGCCCGAGTCTGGGGGGCTTCAATGCCCCCTTTTCTAGTAGTGCTTATACGGCATGAATGGATTTTTAAAACAGTATTTCCAAGAAGCTTCCTTTACAAGTTTTCAAGTTTATTTTTAATCAACTTCTTTTAGTTTAGAATTTTATGACATGTTAAGAAAGGAAAAATGTTTTTGAAGTAGAAAGGATATTTTCCTCAAGAATGGAGTTCAAGTGTTTTATCAAAATTAATTTTTATCTAAGATAATAAAGGGTTCTATTTCTATCCCTATTATTACATTGATTTGATTATGTTGTGATGGAATTATATTTATGAATTTCTTTATCTTATATGAATTGTTTTATGATGTCATGATGTTTAATAATCCCATTTTTATTACATGGGTTATGCTATGATGTATGGTTTATGATTTTGTGGCACACATAAGAATGGTATCATTATGAGATGGGTGGGACCTATATCTCCCTCCAATGCATTGGGTAAAGATTTTATATCTCATGAGATAGACATGTCTGGAATGGTAGGTTATACCGGTTCAGTGAAACAGGACTGAAACGAGGAGTGAACTCAGTTTAGAAATGGACTTTGTCCACTAAGATAGTCTTGGAAATGAGTCTTGACTAACAAGAAATGATTCTCTATGATTATGTGTGTATGACACAAAGTTTCATGTTTTAAGTTATGATTATTAGGATTACATTTCACTTCTATGATTTATCCCATGTTATGATATTATGATCTCTTTTGCAGGTTAAGATTTCCAAAAGTTATGTTCTTATGTATATGATGTGATTGATATTTCTTTTGTTTACCCTTACTGAGCATTTGAGCTCACCCTTTTGTATTTTTTATTTCCCCAGGTCAGGAATAAGGTTATTAAGTAGAATATTCCAAAAAGGGACTCTAGATATGATGAAATAAATGGGAGGAAAAGTAGATGCTTTATGAACCAGTTGTTTATGTTTCCCAGTTTCTAAAGACACTATACCTATACGGTCCTTTCTTAGTTTTGTTATGTGTTGTAATAAGTGTGCTTCAATTATGAAGTAATAACAATGTATGTAAAGTATGGGTCGTTATACTAAGGATTATATTTGATAAAATAACCCAACCTTAAACCTTACATAATCTATTAAATTCCTTTAGAATTCACTTCCTTACATTCCTAAAGACCTATTCAGTTTATATTTTTTGAAAATTATGACATAATTTATACACATCAACAAACAAGAATACAAAGTGGTTACTACTAAAATAGTATCCATTTCTTCTATAATACAATGGTTTTTTACAAAAACCTGAAATATTTTCATAAAAATTCTTCACAACATTCATCTTGGCTTCTCCTTTTATCTTACCCATCCTTAAACCCTATGAAAACAATTTAAAACTTGGGATAAGAACAAAAATCTCAGTAAGGGACATAAAAAATAAGATAACCCATTAGTCTATGAATACTTATAAACATATGAAATAATTTTCTCAAATACATAATTCTCACCCAATAAGTATCATATAGTTACTTTGTAAAAATATGAGATTTCCATAAAACATAGAAAACATAAATAAAACCATAAAGGTAACTTGGGTAATTAATTACTTAATATTGTTACCCTTATAGCTTCCATATGATTTGAAACCCTCCCAGCTACCTTACAATGTAACCATCACAGCTAACTTACAATGTAACCCTCACGGTTACCTTATTGTGTAATCATCACTATTACACTTGGAGTAACCATACGGTATAACTACAACATAAACAAAACCAATGAATTTGAGGGAGAAATATGTACCTCCCTTAATCATAAAAAATTCACTATAAATAAAAAATAATCATAAAATAATAATATTTTCATAAAAACATTCCTTTTGGATTTTTTAAAAATAGAAATTTAAAAGATAATTTTTGAAGAAAAGTCCCTTTAAAATATTATATAATTAAAGTAAGAATTAATAAAAATAATGGAATATGTGAATAAACTATAAATAAACATAATAAAACATAGTATAATAAAAATTAATTTCACAAATAATCTTAGTTTAACGTAATCAATGGAGTAAAAGGTTAAACCAAATAATGAGAATTGGGTTCAGAATTCCCTTACCTCAGTTTCGTCTTACTTAAAACATGTTCCAAAATCATGTATAATGGTTTAAGGAGTGTTATTAATATATTAAATAACCATATTAATATTTATAATTAATTATATGATAACTTATAACATCTTTCCACCCATTTATTAATAATATTTTGTTATTTTCATTATTTTAGGTGCATTTATTTCATGTTTTCCATGGTTGGTTTGTTATGTATTTTCTTGTAAAATTGAAGAGGAACTAAAAAAGTGGAATGAAATGGTGTTAACATGTTTATATAATTTTAAATTATAATATAAATCATTTTGTTTTTTAATATGAGGATTAATCATTAGATAAAACATTAATGAAAATGGCTTAATTTATTTTGGCGGTTTTTACGATCATCACGAACTTATATCATTTTATTCAATATCAGGTTTATATATTGGTTCCAGAAGATTAAATAACTTATAATATTTATAATAAAATATTATTTAACCATAATTATTGGTTTTCAACCATCCTTAAAGGCACTAAGTAAAAATTAATGTGTATTGTCCACAATTACGGTAAATCAACACATCACGGATGATGTTCTCATTTTAAGAATAAAAGGGAGAGGGGAAGAAGTTTGATGATGAATTTTTCCATAAACATGATAAAATTATAGTATATATAAGATAATTGAGTTTTCAACCCACTTTGATAAGATTAGGTGAAGATATTATAATAAAATAAATGTAATTGAAATGAAAATGAAAGAGGATTTAATCTTTTGAATTATCCTCCTTGAGAACCTCCTTAAGGCCCTTGGTTTTTGCCTTTTGGTGAGACCAAAAGGTCTTGGAATTTGGGAATAGGCTTGGGAAGTTATTTGGGTATAAATTAAAAAATATACAATTCTTTGAGGTGTGAGGAGAAGATATGGGGAGGGGTGGTAATTATAGTGGAGGAGAGTTTTGTTTTCTCATTATTATATTCATTAGTTTATCATTTTGGCTCAAAGTGGAAGATTTTCATGCATCCTGTTTTTTTCACGATGATGACCTTGTATCATTCTCCAGCCTGGTATCCTTGCCCCCAGAGTGTGCCAGTATTTTTTTAGTTGATTCCCTAGGTCTTCATTATTTTCACCCCCCCCCCCTAAGTCAAGCCCCTATGTGCCTTTTTGTTTTCCTTTCTCTAATAAAATAGCTTGAGTTGAGTTGTCTATGAATAGTTTGAAAATTATCAATATATATTAAAATAATTAAGTATGATTCCATATTATGATGATTAAATCAGTGATTAATCAATGAATAATGTATTTAAATTATAATATATATGTATTAGAAATTACCATATTTCACTATTCACCAAAAAATCAAGTAATTTAGAAAAATATCAAAAATTCATGCCAAACATTTTTCAATGTGTAGAATTAAAAAATAAACTCCATTATTTAAAAATAATTTTCTAAATATGGGAAATTTATTTTTTAATTAAAATCATCATTCATTTGAAAAATACCAATTTTAAAATTGTAACTAATTGTATGACACTTTGAAAAATTAATTAAAGTCTCATAAAATTATCTTATAATCATAAGACAAAAAAATATTTATTTATGAATATTTTTTATGAAAATATATTTTCTTTTAAATTATTATATTAATTATAAAATTTTAATTAAATATTTATGACTTTTAAAAATACCAACACTTAATTTATCATTTACAAAAACATTTATATACTTATTCTATGATATAAATATATCATGATTACACTTATAAGATACATAAATTTTATCTACACTCTCATAGGTGAGGTTAATATTCTATTAGTATACATTCATTAATTATAAATACCATTTATTTAATTATACATTTATAATGAATTTAACTATTTAATTCTAAAATGAAAACAAATTATTGTATAATTACATGGGTCGTTACATTCTCCCCACCTTATGGAAATTATTTCCTCTCAATTTTTATTTACTCATTAAAAAGGTGAGGATACCTTTCCCTCATGGACTTTTTAAATTCCCATGTTTCTTACTCAACCATGTGGTTTGTCCACAAAACCTTACACTGGTGAATTACCTTATTCCACAATACTTACTCTCTATGATCGAGAATCTGAAGAGTTTTCTATTCATAAGAAAGTTTCTCTTACACCTAAACTACTTCTGGGATCAAAAAATGAGATGAATCTAGCACATACTTTCTCAATATCAAAACATGAAAAACATTGAGTACCTGAGATAAACTCATAGGAAAATATACTCAGTAGGCGAATTGTCCAAATTTCTCTAGGATTTCATAAGGTCAAATGAATCGTGGACTTAGATTTATTTTCTTACAAAAATGAATAACACTTTTCCATGGTGAGATTCTAAGAAAAACATTATCACCTACCTCGATAGAAAAGTATTTCCTCCTATTATCTACATAACTTTTCTGTCTTCTCTGAGCTATCCTCATGTTTTGTTGTATAATCTTCACTTTCTTAGCCACTTCTTCAACTATTTATGGTCCCATAAACATCCTTTTCCCAACTTCATCAAAATATTCTAGAGTTACACACCAATTACCATATAATGCCTCTAAAGGTTCCATTTTTAGACTGGAATGAAAACTATTATTATAAGAAAACACAAATAAATAAATACATTAATCCCAACTTCTTTGGTAATCCATTGAACAAGATTGAATCATGTCCTCTATGGTATAAATTGTTTTCTCGGTTTTTCCATCAGATTATGGATGAAAAGCAATGATGAAATTTAATTATGTGCCCAATGAATTATGAAGGCCTTTGCAAAAGTTATAAGTGAACTTGGTATATCATTAAAATACAATGGACAAAGGAACTCCATGTAACCTAACAATCTATTTGAGGTAAAATCGATAAATTTGATCCAAATAAATAGTATCTTGAATGGGAAGGAAATGTGAAAATTTAGTTGGTCATTCAATAATAACCTAGATCACATTGTTACCTCGAGAATTCTTTGTTAGTCCCACCACGAATTCCATGGATATATATTCTCATATATATTATGGCACTGACAAAGGATGAAGCATCCCCTTTAGTAGTTTTTGTTCTACTTTAACCCATTGACATGTCAAGCATTTCATGGTAAAATCTACAATATCTATTCTCATTCCATCCCACCAGTAATACTCCCAAAGGTCTCTATACATCTTATTAATGCTAGGTTGAACTAAAAATGGTGAACTATGAGCTTCACACAATAATTATTTCTTCAAAATGAAATCACAACTCACACATAATCTCTTTCCAAATATTAAAACATAATCTTTATCAATGTTAAATTCTCGAAACATACCCATTTTAACAAATTCTAACTTTTTCTGTAACTCACGAACTTCTTTCTGTGCTTTCTTAGTTATGTCTGATAGAAATGACTGCACTGACAACTGAAACAAAATAAAGGAATTTCCTACACAAATAACTTCTAATCCAAATTTCATCAAATCATTAATCAAGGGGTTATGTTCCAAACATAACATATTTAATGTATCATTATGTTTTTGACTCATAGAATCTTCCACTTTATTTTCTTTTCTAGGATGTTAATTGATCATTCCATAATATTCCTTTATAATTTCAAGCCATCTTCTCTACCTTATTTTCAATTCATTCTAAGTAAATATATACTTCAAAAATTTATGGTTGGTATATATTTCACATTTTTATTCATATAAATGATTCCTACAAATTTTGAAATAAAAAAACCATAGATAATAATTCTAAATTATGTGTGGGATAATATAATTCATGAGATTTCAGTTGTCTTGAAACATAAGAAATTAATCGATCATTTTTCATCAGAACACTGCCAAGTCCCTTCAAAGAAGAATCACTGTAGATGAAAAATTATCTATTTCTGGAATAAAATGCCAAAACTAGAGCATTTACCAATATCTTCTTTAGTTCCTGAAAAAAAAAATCACATTATTCTGTCCAAATAAATCTAACCCCTTTTTTTGTTAACTTAGTTAGTGGGATAGATAATCATGTAATGTTTTTAACAAAGTATCAATAATATCTTGATAATCCAAGAAAACTAAAAATCTCTATAACCTTTGTAGGTGTTTTCCAATCATTAATAAAATTTTTTTGGGTGGGATCAACAGTTATTCCATACTAATTTATAATGTGGCTAGGAAAATAAATCTATTACAACCAAACATCACATTTGTTAAAAAAATTTATAACTTTTTTTCTTTAATAGTTTGCAAGATAATCCTTAAATTTTTTTCATGATCATCATAAATTTTTGAAAAGAAAAAAATATCATCAATAAAAAAACAAAAAAATTATCCAAATATTCATGGAATATTCTATTCATGAGATCCATGAATATAATAGAGGATGTTTTTAAACTATAGGGCATGGAAAAAAAATTGATAATGCCCATATCTAGTATGAAAAGATGTTTTTGGAATGTCATCCTCCTTCAAATTCAGTTGATGTTACCCAGATCTCAAGTCAATCTTGGAAAAATACTGATCTCCATGGAGATGATTAAAAAAGTAACTGATACAAGGAAATAGATACTTATTCACAACATTATTTTTATTCAAGTCTCTATAATCAATTCAAAGTCTAATGTAATCATATTTCTTTTTAACAAAAAAATTAGAGAACCTCATGGTGAAGTGTTGGGATGAACAAATCATTTATCAAGAAACTCATACAAATGCTTTTTCAATTCTAAAAGTTCCACTTGATACATTCGATAAGGGGGTTTTGAAATTGGCTTTGCATCATGAACTAATTCAATAATAAGTTCAACTTCCCAGTTAGGTATAACACCAGGAAACTCATTATAAAAAACATAAAGGTATTCATTTACCAATGGAACATCATTTATCTAAGCAGTTTCTATATTTTTAACAATATGAGAAAGATAACTTTCATTTACATATTTTAACATTTTCTTAGCTCCCTGATATGTTATCAATGATATAAGTTCATTCTTTTATACAAACTGAAACTCTTTCTAAAAAAATCTTTAGCTCTACAATCAATTCTAGCATGATAAATAGAAATTCAATCCATACCCATAATAACATCAAACTCTACTATGGAAAAACAAAAAGGTTTATAGGTAATGTTTTTCCGTAGAAAACAATAGAAAGATTCCTAAAATGTATTTTTTCCATAGAAAACAATAGAAAGATTCCTAAAATGTATTTTTACTGCAATATTTCCCATGATGTTTTAACCATTAGATCCATTATCATTTTTGGAGGTAAAATTTCCAATTTACTAGAAACTTTATTAGAAATAAAGGAATGTGTAAACCCCATATCAAATAATACATTAGAAAAATGTGAGTAAACAAAAAAAGTACCTAATACCATTTCATTAGATGGTCCAACATCTAGTGATGTAGTCGCAAAGGATCTCACCACACCTTTCTACTTATAATTTGGCTGGTTTCCATCATTAATATCTTTTTTTGGGTAGATATTTTCATAATGACCCATCTCACCACATTTAAATCACTTTACAATTTTTGTTTTAGAATTAAAAATACCATCACTATGATATTTTTCATTTCATTCTCAGGCCATATGTCCAAACTTACCACATTATAAACACTTATTTAATTTATTAAGGCAATCCTCATGGTGATTTTTACCACACTTCCCACAAATTGAAAACTAATTTTTCTTACCTTTAAATTTATGTGATTGAATGTTACCCATCACTTACCATTTGGACCTCTTATTCTGTTTATTTTCAAAGTATAAATGATCATAGGAAAACTCTATTCCCACCATCTCATCACATCAAAAAAAGTTTCTCATAAAATTTTAATTCATGGTAGGTTAAATCCCTACGTTATCTTAGATTCAATTTTGAGTAAAATGATCTATTTTACTATCAATATCTTGAATAATATCTGGGGAATACCTTTCCAATCAGGTGAATTTTTCTTCAAACACAAACACTAAGTCTTCCTCATTTTATTTAATTCAAGGAATTTCTTTTCCATCCTAATTTAATCTACCTTAGGAAAATATTTTTCAAGGAAAATATTTTTAAATCCATCCCATTCTAAGGCATTAATATTCTCAATATTCCTAATATTATTGACCATTGACCACCACTAGTCAAATTCACCTTCAAAATGATAAATAGAAAGACTAAAATTTTGATCATATAAACACCCCACGACACCAAATATCTTTTCAAGGGTTTTAATCCACCCATCAGCAGCTACTAGTTCAGAAGATCCAATGAAAGCAGGAGGGTGTTGCCTCATAAAATGTTCCACTATCATCATGGTGCTTTGTGGTAGCTCTGGTTTTTCTCTTTAATGTATTACACCACCATTTATATCTTATATAAACTAAGAAATTTTATCAAAAACTATTCAATTACAATTCCCACTATTCTAGGTTATAGATTTGGAAAGATATCATCCTTTTAGTGCCTTCTTACTTTAGCTTTCTAGTTTGTTTTAAAGAAAACCATTTTGAACAGACATATATTAGATAAAGAAACATGATAATATTAAAATAATATATCAATTAAAATTAAACATAAGGTAAAAATAATTTATGGTATTCTATTAACATCATCCAAACCCCTAAAGTTATCTAAATTGTGTTATGATAACAACTATAAGGACCCGACCTTAACCAATATATAATCTATTAAATTCTTCTATAATTTACTTCCTTACATTCCCAAAGATCTTTTCAGTTTAGTTTTTTAAAAAATTAGGACATAATTCATACATATCAACCCATAAGCATAAAAAGTGGTTACTACTAAAATAGTGTATGTTTCTTCCATAATACAATTTTTTTAATAAAAATATGAAATATTTTCATAAAAAGTCGTCAAAACATTCATATTGGATTCTCCTTTTCTCTGACCCATCCTTAAATACTGTGGATTTTTTTAAAAACTTGGGATGAGCACAAAAATCTCAGTAAGGGGAATAAAAATAAGTATAGAAACTATTATTCCATGAATACTTAACATACTAAATCATTCTCATAAATAAATACTTCTCACCCAATAAGTATCATATATTACTTTGTAAAAACATGAGATTCCCATAAAAAATAAAAAACATAAATAATACCATAAAGGTAACATAGGGAATTAATTATTTAAGATTTTAACCCTCACATCTACCATATTATTTTTAACCCTCATGGATACCTTACAATGTAACCCTCATGGCTACCTTACAATATAACCCTCATGACTACCTTATGGTGTAACCATTTTAGTTACACTTAGAGTAACCATATGATTGAACTCAAAATAAGCATACCCAATGAATTAGAGGGAGATATTAGTCATACCATTTTTTATAATCAATTACTAAGAACCATAAAATAATCATAAAATAATAATACTTGCATAAAAACATTCCTTTTGAATTTTGTAAAAATAAACAAATTAAAAAAGGATTTTTAAAGAAAATTACCTTAAAAATATCATATATTCGAAGTGAGAATTGATAAAAAGAATGGAATATGTTTATTAAATATAAATACAAATAATAAAACATAATATAATTAAAATTAATTTCATAAATAATCTTAGTGCCACATAATTAATGAATTAGAAAGTTAACCCAAAGAATGGAATTTGGGTTAAGAATTCACTTACATTAGGTTCATATTAATTAAAACATATTAAAACATCCTATATAATGGTATAAAGAGTTTTATTTTATATTATATTCTTATAACATATTTCCAGCCATTTATTAATAATACTTTGTTATTTTCATTATTTTGAGTGTATTTATTTCATGGTTTCCATGGTTGGTTCATTATAGATTTTCTTGTCGAATTGAAGAAAAACTCCAAAATTAGAATGAAATAGTGTTAATATGTTTGAATAATTTTAAAATATACCAGATATCATTTTGTTTTCTTATATTTGGATGAATCATTAGATAAAACATTAATGAAAATGAATAAATTTATTTTGGAAGTTTTTATGATCATCACAAACTTATATCATTTTATTCAATATCATGTTTATATATTGGTTCTATAACATCAAATAACTTATAATATGTGTAATAAAATGTTATTTTACCATAATAATGGTTTTATGATAATTCTTGAAGGCGTTAATAAAAAATAAAAGTTTATCATCCATGATGGTGGTAAATCAACACATCATAAATGATGTTCTCATTTTTAGAATAAAAGAGACGGAAGAAGAAGTTTGATGATGAATTTTTCCATCAACATGATATAATTATATTATATATAAGATACTATAGTTTTAATTCCACTTATATAATGGGAGTTGAATAGATTATAAGAAAATAAAAGGAATTAAAAAAGAAAATAAAAGAGGATTTTACCTCTTGAATTATCCTCCTTGAGAACCTCCTTAAGACCCTTAGTTTTGGCATTTTGGTGAGAACAGAAGGTCTTTGATGTGAGGAAGAGGCTTGGGAAGGTAATTGGGTAGAAATTAAACAATATACAAAGCTTTGAGGTGTGAGGAGAAAATGTGGAGAGAGGTGGTATTTATAGCGAAGGAGAGGGGGTTTTCTCATTATTATATTCATTAGTTTATTATTTAGGCTCAAGACTATGAATAGTTTGAAGATTATAAATAAATATATTAAAATAATGAAGGCTTATTCGAGATTATGGTGCTTACATTAGCAATTAATCAATGAATAGTGTGTTTAACTTATAAGGTATATATATAGTAAATTATCATATTTTATATTCACCAAAAATTCATGTATTTTAGAAAAATAAAAAAAGTTCACCCCAACCATTTTTCAACATGTATAATTAAAAATGAAATCCATTTTTAAAATAATTTTATAAATATGAGAAATTTAATTTTTATTTAAAATTATCATTTATTTGAAAAATACCAGTTTTAAAATTATAACAGATATTATGACACATTGAAAAATTAATTAAGGTCTCATAAACTGATCTTATAATCAAAAGACAAAAAATATTTATTTATGAATCTATTTGATGAAAATATATTTTCTTTTAAATAATTATATTAATTATAAATTGTAATTAATTATTTATGACTTACAAAAATACCAACACTTAATTTATCATTTCCAAAAAAAATTATTTACTTATTCCATGATATAAATATATCATGATTACACTTATTAATTATTCATACTCTCATAGTTGAGGTTATTATTCTATTAGTATAGATTCTTTAATTATAAATTCCACTTATTTCATTATACATTTATAATGATTTTAACAATTTAATTCCAAAATGAAAACAAATTATTATACCTTGGTCGTTACCTTTCATGGTTCTATTTCTTATTTTATTCAGTTTTTAATAATTGTTTAACCATATTTTATGTTTCCAGGTTCTTAAAGTAAAAACCCCTTGAACTGATAATTCCAAAAATGTGATTTAATTTATAAAATCAATTATTTTTTATAGGTTTTAAGTTATTCAAGAAATAGTATATGAAAAAGTCACACACTTTAAAATAAGAACATTAAAGACACGATGAATAAATATAGATAACACCACAAAAAGTCTACTATATATCACCCACAAACCAATGAGATGGTCGAGGTTTTTAATAGAGAGAAAAAAATATTATAAAGAAGATAGTGTAACCCAATTGGAAGGACTAGAATAGAATGCTTGAATATACACTATGGGAATACATGAATTCCTATAAAACCCCCTTAGTTACGTATCGTTAAAGAGTAGTTTATGGAAAAAACTATCACCTACATTTTATGTTGAATCACAAAGCCTTCTGGGCTATTAAGAGAGTAAACATGGAGTTTGGGAAAGAAAGAGAGCATAGAAAGCTTAAGATTATAGAGATTGAGGATCCAAGAAGAGAATTATATGAGAATTACATACTATACCAAGGCAAAACCATATATTTCCATGATAAACTCATCCAAAAGAGAGATTTTAAAATTGTACATAAAGGGATTTTTTCTCTTCAAGGATGAAACTCATGCTAGGTAAATGTCATTCCAACTAAACAAGACTGTATATAGTAATTAACACTTTTCCATTTGGTGTAGTTGAGATCAAGGGCGTTGAGAAATGAAACCCCTTTAAAGTAAATTTTCAGAAAGTGAAGCATTTCCATGAAGATTTTATGAAAGATCCAATGGAGGATTCCCAACTCCTCCTTGCAAACAATGAATAAAGAATCCCAATTTGTCTCTTTCCTTCACACTAGTTTAGATGGTTATATTTTTGAACTATTTTTTGTTCCTTAAAATGTATGTTGGGAATTGAATGAAATTTTGTTTGAACTAAGTATGGGTGACATAAGACAAAGTATTTTATGAGTGTAAATAAATGATTAAAAATTTTAAAAAAATAAAACTAAATAGTTATTCTTGTAGATATTATGTATAGATATTTTGTGTAGTTTTGTTTTTGTATTTTTAAACATTCATTGAGATGAATGATACCCTACCTTGTTTAAATATCATGCTTGAGTAAATAATTTCATTAGTTATAAAATAGTAATAATTAAATGAATATTTAGTTGAATGTTCACTACCTACATGATATTTGATCTCAGAATAAGATAAAGAAGTATGAATGTTTTTTTTGTAATTAGAATTATAACTTGAAGTCACTAGAATTTTTGAACTTAATATGAAGAAACTTGACCTCTATAAAAAAGAAAACCTTATGGATCCAAATAAAAAGAAACTAATAAAAATATTTTAAACATAGAGTAAAATAGAAAATTGGGATCTCAGTGTGAATCTATAAGACATTAGGAACTGGTTGTATGAGTAATCCATTTGTATATATCTTATACGTCATTTTTCATAGTGCTTTACAGATCCATGGATGGGAAGAATAAAAAAATAAAGTTACTAATAATAAAATATGAATTCATTTCAGAGAAAGGAATATTAAACCTTGATGAAGAAGGGAGTAATTTATTAATAACAAATTCATTTGAGTTGTATCAATAAAGTGGAAGATTAAACTCTAGTTTAAGAAACTTATAAGATAGGGAAAAATAGAAGTGATTCTTATTAAAACTTTGGTTCTACTTAAATCTAATTTTATCCACTCCTAGAATTGGAACTCTAATTGGGTGAAAGTGAGGAGTAAATTAAATTAAAAAGAGGCATGATAGTTTAAAAAATGTGGGAACCTATAAATTTATTCTTCTTTATCTTGTGTATTATGATCTAGTTAGGATGAATATTTTAGTTTTTTTAATAAATGAAATTAATTAATACATTTTTTTAGGAATGAAATAGTTCAAGTGTGGGAAGATAATGTGAGCTAAAAATTTGAAAATATATTTTTAAGATTTTCATTGATAATTAACCTCCTAATTGATTTAATATTGGGTAAATTAGAGTTTTTGTGACTTATGGAAAATATGGAACTTAATTTTTCTCTAGATCAAATCATTATTTTTAAATGTTTTATTCATTTGGGAAATTATTTTGAATCCATGATTATTTTTGGAATAAATTGTTTGAAGGCTTTAATTCTGATTTAATTGTTTTATTATTGATTAGTGAAAATTCATGTACTAAAAATATGAATTTTTTATGTTCATATCGAGACATGATTTTTTACATGAAAGTGACCACTTGATTAAGCCACAAGTGAATGTGCCACCTCCATGGCCACTTAACTGACTACACAAAAAAATTACAGTCTACCAAATGACCATAATTTGTGGAAAGTGACCAAAAGTTTTGGAAACTGACTATATCCTGAAAAAACCAAGTGACTCTATGTTGAAATTCAATTAATTATGCTTGGAAATATCTAACAAGGGTTTTACTGGCCATATTAAGTTCTCACAATTAGAATAATGTCCACAAGAAGGAATTGGAAACCTATGATGACCTCGCCCCCACCACCACAAGTTGTAAGTCAAGTGATTGTGGATGTCTACTCCAAGTGATCAAAAGAAATAGAACCAACTGACTGAAAGTGCAATTATTAAGTGAATGATCTTCCCCTCATGATCATTATACTGAATGCATGATGAGAATAGAAGTCATGAGATGGAAAATATGAAAAGAAAAAAATAAGTGAATTCACACACACCTCCATCCCATGGTCAATATATTGACTGTGATCCACTCATCACCAGCCCACCACAACCAGACTGACCACATGTGTAAAATTATAAAAAATGTCAAAGATACCGCATCAAAATAATTTTAAACCATCATGCTCGATAAAGTCAAGTGACCCCGACTGTGAATCAAAGTTATCACATGAGAAAACATCAACTGACTATGAGATAAAGATCGGAATGACCATATCTATTTATAAATATACCACATGTTGGAGAAAAAGCTATACCACAAAGGTAAAATGGAACCCTTATCTTCCTCTCTTCTAGTTAATGAACAAAAATAAAAGCTTCCATGAGTAGGGAGATTTTACTATGCCACCAAAGAATCTCTAATACACCCAAAGAATACCCAATCTCAATTGATATTGGATATCCAATGGACCAAAGTAGATAAGAACCCCAAACCCATGTATAAATATTTTATAAAATCTAAATTTTGAGATACTATCTATATAAATAAATTCTTGAGGTGTAGAGATATAAAAAAATTAGAATAAAAATGAAATTGAATCCGAGGAGTAGCAATGTAGCTGAATTTGGGAAGAGAGATGTAGCTAAATCTAGGGAGACAGACATAGTCTAATTTAGGGAGCAGCAACATAACTGATTTTTGGAAGAGTTAGATAGCCAAATTTGGGAAGATAAACATTAAAAAATCTATAAAGGTACCCAAATACTCAAATGGGTACTCTCATATATCCAAAAATTCCACTTAACCAGACCTATCACCATTGTTGACCAAAGAAGAAAACCATGCCCACCGACGACGTCAACGTAAAGGATGATCGAAACCGATGCTTAGTCCATTTGAGAGTTGTAAATGTTATTTCTAGATAATATGAGTTATTGTAGTGCTACCTAAGGAAACACATTCCAAACATGATGAATCTTTATAGATAAGAAGATATAATCCTATATCTATATAAGTTTACACTCCACTAGTTTTTCTAAATTGGAAAATGCCCCAAAAAACTTTCCACATGGATATCATAAATTTGAAGGAGTATAGAGCTTGATTATGGGAGGATAATACTCTTCTAAAAAAATTTGAGCACTAATTTTAAGAAATATTGATAATAAAGTTTTTCACTTGGAGTAAATCTAATGAAAAAATACCAGACTTAGAGTTTGATGAATATTTCAGACCTATGAGGTTCGTTAGGGGAAGATCGTGCTAATCATGTGTTCAATAATAGAATATTGAGGAATTAAATTAATTCCTATATAAAAAATAAAATATTCACAGGAGGAGAATAAGGTTGTGTACATGATCATTAAACCCTAACTGATGTTATATATTCATTTATTTTTCATTTATATCAGTTTTCTATATAACTATGATGATGTAACACTAATCCATTAGTGGATGAGTTGGGGAGATTATCCCTATACACTACTAATGAATTATTCATTTTAACATTTCAATATCTTATATTAATATCTAGATCTATTCAAACTATATGTATATTAGGGAATTTCCTCATTTCTTTTATTTTTAATTTATATTCCTCACTAGATTACACACATAGGCCACTTATATCCTCTCCATTGATTGTGATCATGAATAGTGTACTGACATAATAGTAATAGGAGATATTAAATTACTAGTCCAGGGGAGGTTATAGGTTACAATAATCATTTCATCCCTCAAATTAAACAAAAAATTCCTAATGAGGGTAATCGACTGATATCTCACTTGATTAGAGAGAAAACAAGAGAGTATAAACTAGAATAATGATTTATTGAAAAGCTAAGGCGATGATCCAAGGTTAGGACACCACTTTTAAAATTGAATTTAAAACTAATCCAATTTAATTCCATTATTTTTCTCACCAATTGAACCCAGTAAACAAAAGAGAAACAAAACTATAGTATTGTCTTCTCTAGAGACAAACCTGAGTCCCACTACTAATATATTTAATTGGGTTAATTTTTTATAAGAGCCCTATGAAAGGATTCTCATCAAACCTAGTGTCATTTTTGGGGAGTCTAGTGTTTTTATTTTACTCTATTTTTAAAATGATTTCAATAAATTAAAGGATTAAGTTCATCTCACCTCATTGGTTTTGATTCTGCGGTCTAATGAACTATTTTAGAAAGATTAAAAACTTTAAAAATCATAGAACAATATGAAATTGAATTTTTCATAGTTCTATTGGAAATATAAAATTGAATTTTTGGGGAGTCTTATATTTTTATTTTACTCTATTTTTAAAATTATTTCAAGAAATTAAAGGATCAAGTTCTATTGGAAATATGAAATTGAATTTTTGGGGAGTCTAGTGTTTTTATTTTACTCTATTTTTAAAATGATTTAAATAAATTAAAGGATCAAGTTCGTCTCACCTCATTGGTTTTGATTCTAAGGTCGAATGAACTATTTTAGAAATATTAATAACTTTAAAAATCATAGAACAATATGAAATTGAATTTTTCATATTTCTATTTTAAATATCCACATACTCAACTTCTTCTTTTACTAGAGTAACTTTACAGAGTGAAAAAATGGGAAACAATTTTGAACAATTGTATAAAAATTTAACAGAACTTTATGTAACCAATTTCAATAATTATAATTGACTCCAAGTACCTAATAATAAATAAGAATTTGAATTGGTAACTGGTATGATCCAACTCATGCCAAAAATCCCATGTATTGGAAAGAGAATAATTTAATAAAAATCAAATAGAATTTTCTAAAATTTGTAGTAATTTAAAACCTAGAGTATGAGAATATCAATTGAGATAGAAGGTCATCCCCTTATCTCTTGAATGGGTAGCCAAGGAATAGCTCTATAACCACTAACCTGGGGATGTTTCCACATGATATGGGTTACAAATGGTATTCCTCTAGAAGTACTTCCAAACCTAAATGTTTACTAAGATAGGGAAATAGATTTGTGGGATCATCAAGAAAGTATAGAGACTATCTTTGAGTTTTGGGAAATATTCAACTGAATGACATCTTAATTACAGTATAAAGTTTTTTAATATAATAATTTATTGGTATTGTTTTACTAAGGGATGGTGAAAAATGACCTAAATATGTTATATTCTTCCTTTGGAGGAGTATTAATAGGTAAGTACCCAAATAAATTCAGATAAAATATTAAGAGTATCTCCTAAAATTCTCAACAATTTAGAAAAAAAATCCCCAGTAAAAGGGGGAAATAAGGTAAAAAAGATTAAATCCTCTTTACTTTAAAATAAAATTGAGGAACTAACCAGTCTTATGAGATAGATATATATGAAAGAAACTTCATTAAATATCATCTCTCACACATCCAAGGGTATGCCAACTTTTCTACTCTTAGGACTACTTCACTAATGGATTCCCTCAAGTCCAAGGAATATTGATCTATGATACTATGTACCAGAGACAATTATAGTAGAAACCACCAAAAAACCAATTCTTTAAATAATTTTCTAAAAATTAGTTTATATTTAGGAAAAAATAGTAGCAAAGAACACCTTTCAAGCAATGTTTTTAATATTCCTTATAACCTACACCCTTTGAAAGAGGTATCTCTTATCCCTATACCAGCTACCAATAGAGAAATAATCAATATCCCACCATGAAGGAGTTGTTGAAATATCTTTTGGCATATCACACTACTTAAAAAACTACTCTAAAAACCCATAGATTGGCACTAAAGCAGCTTCAAGGAAAATACATACTAATTATGACTGCCATCAATGACTTGTAGAATTAAGGATCAGGTAATCTTAATAATCAATAAATTCATGTCCCTAAGGTAAATTTTAGTTCTATTACCTTATGTGGTGGAAAGAATATAGGAATTAGTGAATAATAAACATATCAAGAAGGTACTAGAAGTGGACATCCCACTAAACCTAAAGAAGTTACCCCTAAAAAATAATATAGAGAAAAAGAGCTTGTGGAAACACCCCATTGTGAATAAAGACAAAGGGAAATCCAAAATGGAGGATTCAAATCAACCCCAACAACCATTCATTGTAAACAATAAACCACTCAAGAAACCGAGTGAAGATTCACTTTAAAAGAAGATACTATAAATAGTCAATAAAGTGGATATCAATATTCCTTTGATGGAATCCATCTTCCAAATTCCTATTTATACAAAATTCATCAATGATATGTGCATCGGGAGAGGGATATTACATATATATGAATAGATAATATTAGTTAAAAAGGTTTCTACCCTTTTTACCCCACAAATTCCTAATAAATTTGAAGATAAAAGTACTTTCACTACCCCTAGTACCATAGGAGTTCTTACTATTCCCAATGAACTATTTGATTTAAGAGACTCAATTAAAGTAATTACATATTTCATTTATTATTATCTATAGATGGGAGACCACAAACCCACATTTATGGTTATAGAGTTCACAAATCATTCCACTCCCTACCCAGTATGTTCTATTAATGATGTCTTGGAAAGTGCATAAGGATTTTCATTCCTTTTCAACTTTTAAATTACCAACAAGGAAAAAAGATAAGGAAAATATTAATATCCCATAATTCTAGGTAGACCATTTCTTAAAACTACCAAAATGATAATAAATGTAAATTTATGAACTATTTCCATGACTTTCAGTGAGGAAACCATGGATTTAAACATGCTTGACTCAATGAAATATCAACATAAGGAGAAAATTATTTTTATATTAATTTTTTTGAATTACCTTATTCTTATAGGGAGGAAATTTAAATGTTTGATAAAATAATATAATTAGGAGAAGCTTTGGGTACACTATTTTTCTAATGAACCTCTTTTAAAAAATGAGCTTAATTTGGAAACGGTTGTGAGTGGTAAAGTATTTAAAGAAATTTATTAGATTTATGATGATGTGTTACTCAAATGTGGTAGCGATACTTATTCTTTAAATTCATAGGTTTCCAACATGGAAATTACATCATCACTAGAAAACCCCCTTGACCTAGAATTGAAACTAATTCCACAAATTTAAAATATTATTTTTTAAATGAAAATGAAAAAATTCTAGTAATAATTTCAAATAATTTAAAACCTAATCAAGATTATCAAATTATGGAACTTTTGAAACAAAATACTATAACAATAGTATAGAAATTATGGTATATTCAAGGGATTATCCCAACAACCTGCATGGATCTATTTTTTTAGAAAATGAGTTGAAACTAGTGAGACAACCCAAAATAAGGATCAACCTAACCCTTATATAAGTAGTTAAAAAAGAAGTAGAAATACTTTTAGAAACTGGAATAATTTACCTCATCCTAGATTCCCAATGGGTGAGTCCCACATAAATAGTCCTAAGGAAAACTAGATACACAATTTTATAAAATAAAAAAAGTTAACTAGTACCCACAAGAATATAGAATATTCAGGGAGTCTACATAAATTATGGGATATTGAACCATGTGACCGACATGGACCACTTCCCCAAACCCTTTATAGACCAAATGATAGAGAGGCTAGCATATAAGTTTCATTATTGTCTATTTGAAGGTTATTTTATTTACCTTCATGTTCCAATCACTCTGAAATACTAAGAAGAAACCACATTTACATGAACCTTTAGGATTTTATCCAACCAAAGGATGACCTTAAATCTTTGTAATACCCCAGGTTTATTTCTATAATGTATAGTAAGTATTTTCTCAGATCTTATTTAGACATACTTGAGGGTATTCCTTGATTAATTTTCTATCTATGTATTTTTTTTCAAAGTTTTTTGGAGAGTCTACAATTTTTTTTGAAAATATTCATTTACAAAAACATGGTTTAGAATTTTTAAAAATGCTATTTCATGATGAAAAAGGAAATTTTTTGGTCCATATAATTTCTAAAGATTAATTTAATGTGGGAAAGGCCAAAATTGATGTTATTTCTATAGTTCCTTATCCCACTATTGTGAAACACATTGGGTCATTTTTATAGAATGTTAGATTTTATAGATGATTTACAAGGGAATTTAGCAACATTGGTTAACACTTTAATAATATTCTCAAGAAATTGAATAATTTTTTTTATTATTTATATAGGATATCGTTTGATAAGCTAAAAGAGATCTTGACTATTTCCCCCATAATCTTACCACCAAACTAGGAATAACCATTTTAGATGTTGTCTGATGATTATAACAAAGATGTAGGAGTTTTACTCCCCCAAATGATTTATAGAAACTCGCAAGTGATATCTTATGATTCATAGACCCTGGACACATCTTAGATCAACTATAAAATAATTAAGAATGAGTTTTTATCAATTGTGGTTGCCTTAAAAAACAATATTATTTGTTAGGAAGTAAAGAAAATATTTATTATTATCATGCTTAACTTAGGTATTTGATCAATAATGATGATGAAAAGATAAGGCCAGTGATATAGATGTTTCTACTATAATAATTAAATTTATATATTAAGTATAAGAAAGGATATGAGAATTTGGTTATAGACCGCAAGAGTAGACTTCCTCACACTGATGAGGTAGAACCACCATCTAAAACAGATTTTTATGACTCTTTTCTTAGTGAAAAAATGTATAAAGCCACTCAAGTTCCCTAGTATGCTAATTCAGTAAACTTTCTAGTCACATAAAAGGTACCTAATTTATTTTCCAAATAGAAAACACTTAAATTAAAATATGAATAGAAATTATATATTTGGTATGATCCATATTTATAAAAAAATTATAGTGATGAAGTACTAAGGAGATGCATCCTTGAGGATGAGGTTAATTTCATAATTAAATTTTCTCATTAACTTTATTATGGAGGAAATTTTGGAACTCATAGAATATGAATACTTTTCTAGAAGTTGGTTTATTTTTTCCCTCAATCTTTAAATATTCATACGTTTTTTGTAAAAATATTACAAGAATCCATTTTACAGGTGGGATTTCCAAAAACAAGAAATTCCTTAAAAACAATGAATTTTTTATGAAATATTTGATGTACGAGGTATAAAACCATGATATTTTGTTAAGTATTTTTTTTCAAAAAAAAAATAATTTGATGGCTTATTGTACATGCAACATTGGGTTTTAACGAACCATGATATACTATTAAAATATAATTAAGTGATAGTTACTGCCTAGACATTAGATTGGTGGGTATGAATAGTACTAACTAAATTATAAAAAAAATATAGTTTATACAAGTGTAAAATAAATTGACTGGTTATCAATTGATTATAAATAAAAAATCATTTAAAAGTAAAAAGGAAATATTTTTCTAGAAAGCAATTTTATAAACAAAAAAATATTTTATCATAATAAATTAAATAATTCACTTTTTTGAATTATTTAAATGAAATGTATATATTATATATTCAATAAAAAAATTTAACATTCATTTAATATTTTTCAATGTATGAGATAAGAATATACCATGTTTTATGATTAAAAATGTATTTATCTAAAAAGCATATTTCATCATGTGTAGCGTAATTATTTTAAAATTAATTTACAAAACTTATAGGTATTCAATATGATAAAATTGATTCCATATTTGGAATCAAGTTGTTCAAATTTGGTAAATATTCCTCTTTTATTTGGTTAATATTAATAGTAACCATGGTAAAATTTATCACATTGGTAAAGGGTAAATTAGGTTAATATAGGTTAAAAATAAGTGATAAGTCCATAATTTTTCATCTTAATTATTATTAGATAAATTCAATTCTAAATTTATCATCTTATTCACGAAATTGGGTTGTTTAATGGACACTTTTCTATGAAAATGACTTATATAATATTTAAAACAAAGAAAGTTACAAAATATCACTCTTAGTTTTAAATATCTCTTATGCGTCCACATAGGAAAAAATAAAGTTATGAATGAATATAAGTGTCTATTTTTATTTTAATGAAATTAATTTCATGATAGATTTTATTTTAATTTTTATTAACTATAAAATGACCTAAAATTATTATGCAACATCGATGCAATATTTCTATATTTAAAAAATATTTATAAAAATATTTTACAATATTTAATTTAATATAATTTGTGTTATTGAATGTGTGACCTGAATTTTATAGATCTATATGACAAATTAGCGAGGTGTAAAATCACTAGATCCTAATTCCCTTTTTTTATTGATGAATTTAAATTCAAATTAAATTAATAGTGTTAAAAATGACAATAATGATATTTTATAATATATTATATTTTATTAAATGTTATAAAATTCATACAAATGTTATATTTATCCAAATGAATGGGTTATAATTTTAAAAATAATCCATGGTTTATTTATGTGTTTTTTTAATTTTATAGTAACATTAATAACCCTTAAATGGTAGAAAACTTTAATATAACAGTAATTAAAAAAAGGGTAACCAAAGTATTAAAAAAATATATGGGTAAAAATGTGATCCAAACATGACCAATTTTTTTTATAATATTATTTAAAATCATACTCATCTTGTCTTATAATATTATCAATTTTTACCCATTTTTACATTAAAATTAATTTATATTAATTTAATGTTTTAAGAAATTCCAAGAGTGTTCCTCCCCTCAATTATAAAAGGGAACCCAGACTTTCTCTTCTTTACACCACTTTAATCCTTATATAAAAAACAAACTATAACAATTTATCTTATTAAATCCCTTATCCACATTCTATAGGTTTCAGTATTCTCAAAAGATCAACCCTCAATCACTTAATAGGAGATCTAATGGAGTTACTCCAAAGAAGAGGCAATATTCTTAATCAATCACTTTCTTTTTAATTATTATTTTACCATATTTAAATATTTTATATTATTAATAAAATAATAAATTAAGTATCCTAAATATTATTAAATGTTATTAGTATTTTTAAACCACCTGTATTTACCCTATTTCCATCAAATAGGATGTGAAAGTATCGTCTGTCGTACGTATGGCTTACCATCTCCACGTAGCGATACAATTAATTTCTCATCACCCTCTTTTATGAATGGATATTTTGATAGGTTTAATATTTATATATTATATTTTTTAATTAATTATTATTTTTAATAATAATATCAAAATTTTCTTCTTACCTTCCAAACTTTTGGAAAATGGTAATGTTGTTCGCACATATGTGTGGTCTACCACCTCCACGAAGCGATGTGATTCGTTTCTCATTTAAATTTTACTTATATGTTAACAAGGATGGATTTAATGAATATATATGATATTTATGATATAATAATTACTCTATAAGTTGGTTTATTGTTTACATTTATTTCATTCCATCTGTCGAAAAATGAGAAAAGCATTCATGCGTACATACGACCTATCATCCCCATCAATGGTGTAATTCATTTTTCTATATATATTTTTATGAATGAATATAAACATTTATATCAGAAACATATTATATTTATATCATGATTAAAATTTTTAATATTATGGAACCATGATAAAAGTACAAGTACCAAAACTACCGAACCAAAACATACATGAAAAATTAAGCAGATATCAACCAAAACAGTGATTTAAATAAATAATTGTTAATAAATTGGTGATAAAAGGTTATAATTAAATAATGTATGGTATTATATAAGTGATTATGAATATATAATATATGTATAATAAATATATATTTATTATATAGGAGGTTCCAATGTATAAGAAATAATTCAGACCTGACATAATGGGATTTCGTCCCACTTTTATTTCTATAAGATACATGACATATTCAAAATTTATTTATATTATATGGTATTTACAATGCCTATGAATGTGTTTTATGATTTTTATTATGAATATTATGTGGTTTTACATATCAATATAAGTAAATTTATTTTATGGGGCATATGATACAATAGTTACCAAAGTGGTAAGTGTTTTATGTAACAATCTAATTATTTATCAGGATTGTTTATGATTAAGTTTACAATGATGAAAAATCATGAAATACCTCTCAATAAACTATTAAAGTTTATTATACTATGGCTATTTCTTGAAAACATTTTTTTCTTTTCATTTTATTCACTTTAATTACTCAATAGATCAAAAATATATTTTTAAGTAAAATCGACATTATTTCTATCTTCAGTCGAAAAAACATTTTCATCCATATCCATGTTTTATAAAAAGTTTTAAAAAAGGTTTTTAATATTATTATATAATTTTTTTAAAATCATTTTTACCCATGTTTGATTTTTTTTAAATGGTTTAAAATGAATCTTATTTTCATTTTCGGAATTTGGTACTTTTTTACCATTTCTACAAAAGTGTGGAATGAATTCTTTGTTTTAACATATATAAATTGAATGGAATTTCTCACTATCATGAAAAATAAATGTTTTGAATATTTCATTACAAGTTTCCAAGATTATTTTAAAATAAAATTTTTTCCTTAATATTTGGGAAATTTTATGTTTTAAAGATGATATTTAAAAGTGAATAAGATATTTTCCTCAAGAAATGTTCCATGTGGTCTTTTAAAAACATTTTCCATATAATAAGACATCCATTTATGTTAATTAATATTTATAAAGGATATGATCTTGTGATTCCATACTTAATCTTTCTCTAGATGGTTCATGTTTATTATGACAAGATGTTTATGAAACCTATTTTTTCCATGGGTTATACTATGATCAAATGTTTATGCTACCCATTTCTTTTCATGGTTTTTGATATGATGAATGTTTTATGATTTTATAGCACACATATTAATGGTTTTAATTATGTGATGGTGGTTACATTATAACCAAGGATGGTGGTTATGTTATAACCAATATGATGGTTATGTTATAATCAAGGACAAAAATCATGTTATAATCAAGGATAGGTGGGAACTATATCTCTCTCCAATGCATTGAGTAAAGATTTATATCTCATGAGATTTTTAGGAATATAATGGAGAGTGAAACCAGTTCAATAAGGGAATTTGTCCACTATGATAGTCTTGGAAGTGAAATTTGACTACTAAAATGGTTTGGGGAGTGAACCCATTCCACTATGATAGTCTTGGAAATAAGCCTTGAATATTAAGGGAATGATTTTATATGCTTATGTGTATGCCAAAAACATAGGTCTTATACCAATGTTATTATCTAATGGCTCATGTTATTTAATTCCTTTATGATTCATGTATTATGAACTGCCAAGATTTATTCCATGCCTCAAGATTATGATCTATGATATGCAGGGTATGATTTTAAAATTTTATTCTCATGTTATCATACCCATATGTTTATGTTATGATTATTTGATCATTTATATCTCCATTTTTTACCCTTACTAAGCATCTAAGATCACCCTTTCTTATGTTTCCTTTCCTCATGTTTTGAATAATGATACTAAGTATGATATGTCTATAGAAGTGTCCTATTTATGAAGAACTTATTGGGAGAAGATGTAGATATTTTATGAATAAATTTTTCATGTGTCCAAGTTTCCAACATAAATATACCATTATTATTCTAGCATGGATAATTATATTATGTAATGAATATTAATCTATTAAGATGTTTTATCTATATATGAAAAGTATGGTTTGCTACATGGGGATTATATTTCATGGGCTCATTTCTTCTTTCATTTGGTTTTCGCTACATTTTTTTAGCTATAGATTATGTTTCCAAGTGGATGGAAAAAAATCCACATGAAATAATGATTCCAAAACTATGATTGAATTTATAAAATCAAACATTTTTAATGGTTTTTATTTCATAGAACAATAATAACTTAAAAAGGCACACACTTCTAGAATAAGAACATGAATTTTCTAATGAAGAAACATGGATTATACTATAAAAATTCCCCAACCTATCATCCACAAAATAATGTGATGGTTGAGTTCCCTAATATAGAGATAAATAAAATTCTAGATAAGTTGGTGCAACCCAACTGGAAGGACTGGAATAGAAATCTTGAAGATGCACTATAGGCATATAGGACTACTACAAGACCCCCTTTGGTATGTATCCTTATAAAATATTTTATGGAAAATGTTGACACCTGCCTATTTAGTTAAAACACAAAGATGACTAGGCTATTAATATAGTAAACATGGAGTTTTGAAATGATATATAACAATAGATTCTACAGGTGATGAAGCTTGAGGACATGAGAAGAGAAGAATATGAGAATTCCCTAATGTATAAGGATAAAGATATATTTTTACAAGAAAGACTCATCCAAAAGATATATTTTAAAATTGTATATAAAGTTTTGTTATTCTACATAAATATAAAACTATGTCTAGGTAAACTTTATTCCAAATAAACTATAGCCTACACTGTAACTAACAATTTTCTATTCGATGAAGTTGACATCAATGAAGTTAATTCATAGAACCCATTTAAATTAAATGGACAATAAGTAAATAATTACCATGAATATTTTTTGAAATATTCAATGGAAGAGTCCAAACTCCTCCATACTACCATTAAATGAAGAACCTCATGTTTCTATTTCCTTCACACCGGTTTTGATGCTTATATTCTTGATTTTTTTTCATTTATTAAAATAAATTATAGGGATTTAATCAATATTTTTCTGAACTAATTTTGGGGGAAATAAGAAAAGGTATTTTAAGTATAAGTCCCCAGCCTTAAACCTTACATAATCTTGAGTTATTACAAGATTACACATTGAGGATATTTTCAGGTTTAGAGTTTTAGAGAATTAGATCTTAAAACTTGCATTACATTCCACATTTAAACAAAGTGGTTACATAAATATAGAATTCATTTTTTCCCATCAACGGAAACATATTTAAAATAAAACATGGATTATTTCTTGACAATTCCTTGACACTATCATCATATCATGTACCTTTCCCTTGACTTGTGAAAAAACATTTCAAAAAACTTGGGATGAGCATAAAAAGCTCAGTAAGGGTTATAAAAAAAATATGGAAAGGAAACACGAGTTCATATATACATAAGAATGAAATCATACTTTACCCATAAAACATAGGCATATCAAATCATGAATAAATCATAGAAATCATAAGACATAAAGGTAACTTAAGGCATTCATAACATTCTTACATAGGGAGTAACCCTCTTGTTTACGTTTGGAATACCCACCACAGTATATTCCCTAAATCTCTTCAGAGAAACCTTAACGTTTCACTCCTTCACGTTACCCAATGCATTGGAGGGCTATATTGGGCTCACCCGCCCTTAGTTTATCAAAGAACCACCCATCTTCATAACAATTCCCAAGAACCATAACATAATCTTATCACATAAAACATGCATAAAGGAAACATAACATTTCCACCTTTCAATAACAAGATATCAATACAACACATTGATATAAAAACATTATGAAAACCATTTTCAATACCAAAATAAAATAAATGTAAATCATGGTATTTATTTTTCTTTTAAAAAATGGTATGGATTATAGAGGAAGCTGAAACTCAAATAATGGTCACGGTGGCAGAGAAGTCGTTGTCGCTGCATACGTACGACAAAAACATTCCCTTTTGTCGTTTAGAAAACGCTTCGTATAAAAAATATTCCTTTTGAATAAACGTAAAATTAAAAGGGTTTTATACACCGTATAAAAGAAGGTTTTGTATAAAACAAAATATGCCTCAATGAAAAGAGATTGAGACGAAGTCCCATACAAAGACGGTATCCATGGTTTAATGATAAATCAATTACATAATTATGTGTGACAAACGAATTGTAACACCCCAATATTTTATGAAAAATATTCTTTTTAATTTCATGTCTTGTGTTGTACGCTACACAAAAAGGAGCTTGCACAACACGCATCCTTGACTTGCCTTGCATTACACGCAATCGCGACCTTCCTCGATAGCGTGTGTAGTACGCAATACCGAGTTTTACTAAACAACGACATGCTATTAAAATATTATTAAAACTAGACCTTATAAATAGTAATAACCACTTTTTGAAATTTTGTAAATTTTATTTTTCAAAATGGACTTCATTTTTGGATTCGGAATATTAAAATTAGCTTAGGGTGAAATTTTGGTACTTTTCGGATAACTTTCATATTCTGATGAATAGTGAAAATTACTAAATTTTAATTAAAAACAACTTTTTTAATAGAAATAATTAATAGTGATAAATTATTAATTTGAGTGATTTTAAATTATATTTAGAATATATTTTTACAATTTAATACAATGTTGGTCATTGGATGTAATTTCACATTTAAACATGACATAAACAAGTGTCAATCTTTTGATAGTTATTATCTCTCAAAAACACGCTATTTGTTTTGATGACGGAAATTAATTTTAAAATTAATTAATGTAACTGATATGTTTTGAATTTGGTAAAATAGACGTCATTTTTGAATTCATAATATCAAATATAGCTTAGGCCAAATTTTTTGTATTTTTCTGGAAACGTTCTTTTTTTGATGAATAGTGAAACCACTAAGTGGTAGTTAAAAAAACTGAATTTTTCATAAAACTTAATTTTACCACTTCTGTAAGTGGAATTTCGAAAATCCAAGAGACACGGTTAATATCAAGGACTAAAATGTGGTTCAATGAGATGAAAATAATTTTTGGTGAATAGTAACTTTTGACTTTTTTTTACCACGGTTAAAAGTAAATAGGGTAATTAAGGGTAAAAATGATATTATTATTACCCTAACACATGTTATAATTCTATTGGATAAGTTTAATTCGACCAAAACCAACCTTAGGAATAAAATATGACCATTTAATCCCACTTGGATTAGATTAGGACATTTATTATTAATTTATTTAAAGAAGGGTTAAAATAGTTAAAATCAATGTTTAATAAGTAAATAATTTTTAATATAGGGTTATACATAAGATAAATTCAACTATAAATATTCATTAGAAAGATAAAAAGATTTACTAAATAATGATATTTTATTTTTAATTTTTATATATTAAATAATTTAATTTATTTATGACACAACAATGATGCAGTAATTACCTTTTTAAGAAAATATTAACATAATTGATGTTATAAATACCCAAATAAATGTAATTTGAGACTTTTTATGACTTAAACTAATTTTCTAGGTTAATATGACATGTTATTGTTGATTTAAGTAACTTGGTTCGAACTTATCATTCTGTTATGAATTTCATAAAAATCATGTACTAAATAGTGTCAAAATTGACATAAATTAGTTTTTAAAACAAATATTATATTATTAATTGTTATTTTATTCATAAAAATCTAAGGTTCGGCCAAATGACTTAGATAAGGTTATATATATTAATAATAAACAACTTGGGGTTCGTTTGGCTTTATATAGTAAGTTTATTAACCATATAGTGTAAGAAAACAAAAAGACACGGTAAAAGTTATATTATTTAACTTAGAGTTAAATCTAATTGATAAGGTTATAATAATAACCTAAACTTGTCTAAATCCTATTGTATGAGAGTATTTAGACCCATACCCACTTTATCTTCGAAATAAGACCCTTTGTAACTATTATAAACCGAATTTGACCTTAATATAAAATAATATTTTGAGATTTTCCTAAGGTGCCCCTCTCCTCCCTTATAAAAGGGCACCTCCTCCCTCTCCTCCTCACACCAATTTGAGAATTCAAGCTCGTCCAACCCCTGCCAAAATCTCTTCTCCACTTCCCTAGTATCATCCTAGAGGTCCTGGTCTTCTTCAAAGACCATCCTTAGTTCTTTAAGTGGAGGTTAAGAAAAGGCGCGTCAAAAAGAGGTAATATCCATTACCGATCTTTTTCAATTTCTTTCTTCTTCAACTTCTTCTTATTTAGTTGTTTAATGATAAAGTAATAACATAAGTATTTCTTATATACTTATATGTTATTATAAATATGAAACAACTCTAATTAACATTTTATCCATCCTATGGAAAAAAGGAAATCACCGCGCGTGCGTACATACGGAATACCGTCTCCACGCCGTGGTGTAATCTATTTTCTGCCACCAACTTAATTGGATGGGTATAACGGTGTAATGAGTAACTATATATGATTATTATTAAGTGATATTGATACGGAAATATTATACATACACTTCAACAAAATTTCACGATCATGAGAACGATATCATCGCTCGTGCGTACATACAGACTATCGTCTCCACGACGCGATGAGATTCATTCTCCATGTTAACCATTTAAGAATGATTATAAAGTATATATAAGAAATAATAATGAAATATATGACATTATAAATCTACTGGATTTATGTATATATGTATGTCATCTACTTACTTCCATTCAAGACAATAAGGAAAGGAAAACAGCGTTCATGCGTACGTACAGACTACCATCTCCATGAACGGTGTGTTTCATTTCATTTATCTATCTATTATATATATATATATATACTGAATATATATGATATATAAATCATGTTTTATATTCTGTAAGTAAGTAAATCATGATATAAGTAATAATAATGTCAAGAACAACAAGTCCAAACACCTACGATAAATGAAACGATTTTAACCAAAATGCTTCTTTAACATGGAATTTACAAAAGAACGGGTAATATAAAGTCATAAGTGAACCATATATGATATCATAATAATTAATATGATTCTGTAATAAGTTAATGACATTATTTAAATCATTATACAGGAGGTTCGGACACTTACAATGCAAATCGGTCTTAAGGTAAGGGAAAATCTCGCAATCTCAATTTTTATCCGAGATTGTTTATACTTTGGTATTTACTGGGGTGTATTTTATCATCCACATCCATGTTATCCCAATATGTAATGTTATTTCCATCCACCTACAATTTTTTAAATCTAAATTTACCCTTCGGTGAGTTTTTAGTAAAAGATATGAAAGTAATCTTTTGTCATTTTTCGTACGAGGTACTTTTTGACTTTTCCGACAAAAGTACGAGAAGAATGTTTTTTTAACTTATACGGCATGAATGTATTTTTAAAACATTATTTCGAAGAAGAATCCTTTACAAGTTTTCAAGTTTATTTTTAATCAACTTCTTTTAGTTTAAAGTTGAATGACATGTTAAGAAAGGAAAAATGTTTTTGAAGAAGAAAGGATATTTTCCTCAAGAATGGAGTTCAAGTGTTTTATCAAAATTATTTTCCATCTAAGATAATAAAGGGTTCTGTTTTTATCCCTATTATTACATTGATTTGATTATGTTGTGATGGAATTATTTTTATGAATTCCTTTATCTTATATGAATTGTTTTATGATGTCATGATGTTTAAGATTCTCATTTTTATTACATGGGTTATGCAATGATGTATGATTTATGATTTTGTGGCACACATAAGAATGGCATCATTATGAGATAGGTGGGACCTATATCTCCCTCCAATGCATTGGGTAAAGATTTTATATCTCATGAGATAGACATGGCTGGAACGGTAGGTTATACCGGTTCAGTGAAACAGGACTGAAATGAGGGTGACTCGGTTAAGAAATGGACTTTGTCCACTAAGATAGTCTTGGCAATGAGTCTTGACTAATAAGATATGATTCTCTATGATTATGTGTGTATGCAACAGTGTTTCATTTTTTAAGTTATGATTATTGGGATTACATTTCACTACTATGATTTATCCCATGTTATGAAATTATGCTCTCTTTTGCAGGTTAAGATTTCCAAAATGTTGTGTTCTTATGAATATGATGTGATTGATATTTATTTTATTTACCCTTACTGAGCATTTGAGCTCACCCTTTTATGTTTTATTTTCCCCAGGATATAAATAAAGGTTTTAGGTAAAAAAAGGGAAGATCTTTATGGGAGATTTTTAAGATCTTTCACCACGATTAGAAGATTATATTCTGAGTTTCCAAAGACACTAAACTATTACGATCCTTGTGTGTCTGTTTTTGTTATGTACTAAGTATTCCGCAAAAGTAATGTAATGTCCATGTACGTCAGGCTTCGGGTCTCTACACAGATACACCAAATATAAGTGGATATTAAGAGTAAAACAATCAGAGGTTATTCACACATATTCATAGAACTACATATTCAAGGACTACAAGTTTATCCCAAAGAATCAAATTTGGGTTAAGAAGTTCCCTTGCAAAAATTTGACAGCCTAACGACGTCAACAAAAAATTCAGAAAATGAGTTGATGAGAGATAAAAAAGGTATCTAATCACATGGACATAAAATTTAAATCAATAAGGATATATAAGAACATATCCCAACATAATAGTATGTGAATTAAAAGACATAACAAAAGAAGTCTTTTAAAAAGAGGAGGGTGAAAGGTTCCCTTACCGACATGGGTATCTTTCGAAACATACACCCCGTGAAAGAGGGACAATACAACATTGATGTAAATACTCATAAATGAAATTATATTACACAATGAGTAAAATAATGGTCAGTACATACACCACTCAAAGGAAATTGTGGAAAATGTATCATAAATCTCACGGGAATAAAAGTGAGATGAAAAAACCCTTACGAAAACTCGGCAGCCTAACGGCGCCACTTAAGACTTCCAAAATGGATTGATGAGAGGAAATAGGGTCTCTCATAATATTAACATAAAGTTTACAGAAAGATTAATATAAAAGAACATACCCCAACATAACAAATAGGATCTTAAAAGAAGTGACATAAAGGAGAGTACTCAAAAAGAAAGAGAGAGGTTGGATCTCTTACGAAAATTCGGCAGCCTAACGGCACCACTCAAAACTTCCAAAATGGATTTATGAGAGAGAATAGGGTCTCTCATCATATGAACATAAAAATTACAGTAAGAGTAATATAAAATAATATCCCAATAACAAGAAATATTATCTTTAAAAGGAATGACATAAAATAGTGTACTTTAAAAGATAGAGAGGAGTCGGATCCCTTACCTCAAGTCCGACTTGTCTTGTTTGTTTCTTTATATTCCTGAATAATAAACTTTGGTCAATTTATAATTGCCTAAGGACCTCCTTTAGATATTATTATTTAGTTCATATCACATATTATAATGTTATAATAATTTTTTAATAATGTTAGTTCATATCAGACGTTTTTGTCGATGTTTGGTACATGAGTCAAAAATGAACTTGTTTGAAAAATGATTGTCCATGTACTTATAAGTAAATAATTTCCAGAATAGTATTAATGATTAAAATCATATATATCCAGTACATATTCATTTTATACTATTCCATATCATTTGGAGATAAAAAAATGAAAGCATTGTTCATGGAGACGGTAGGCCGTACGTACGCATGAACGCTACTTTCATTTTCTCTTTGTCGTATTAATGGAATTAAAAATAAATGATATATATATATATATATTATAATTCCATTATAATATATATGTTATATAGTTCACATATGTTCATTAATTTCATTCTTTATACATTCCATGTATTGCATGTACGAGTCATATCACTTGAGGGGGCGGTAGTCCACAGTTCCTCATATGAAATTATCGCATTTACACAACATGAAAAGAATAAAGGTATGGTTTAAATATAAAATACAGAAGCATATAGTAAAAATAAATACCATATATATCATATATAAAATACAGTGACATCATAATGTCCACCTTTAAAGGTGTTAAAAGATTATTGAACAATCATCATTTCGTGAGGCAGAAAATTGCCAACCACAGAAATAGTATGTTCTTTAACCATTAGACGATGGTGTGTGTAAATGTAGCTCAAATCCTTATTATAAAAAAATCCTAGTATATTTAAGATACTGTATTTGTTAAAAAATAAATGAATAAAAAGAGTTTAGGGTGTTGGAGAATAAAAATAAAACAAAAGGACACAAGTGAAGACATTACATTAAAATCGGGTAACTCCCTTTGGTTTGAGCTCAAAGGCTTCCTTGGGAAGACTTCTTCCCAAAGTGATGGTTCTAAGAGTTAGGTAGGAATGTGGAGAGACAAAATGGGAAGGGTTTGGCCAAGCCAAAGGATTTGGAAGTGTGGGTAAGGAGGTAGAGTACGGGGCCTTTTATAAGAGGACAGGAGGGGCACTCTTGGAAAGTAAAGAAATGTTACTTTATTTTAGAATGAGTTTTGGATTTTAATGGTCCCACATTGATGTATTTCTAGGATAAGGTGATAAGGGTTCTAAATAAACTCATATAATAGGTTTTGGACATGTGTAAGTCTTATATTTTATATTATCTTTCCATTTTATTTAAATCGTTAAATAATGAGGTCATCGCTGTATCATCATGATGTCATAAATAATTTAATTTATTTAATGTCTAAAAATTATAAAAAAACTACTATGATGTAGGAAATCTTTTTATATTTCCAATGACTATTTATAGTCAAACATCTGACTTGTATAACCCCATTTACAAATTGTTTTAGTAAAAAAACTCATGTTTGTGTCATTTTAATTTTAACATTAAATAAAAAGGTATTTATGTCATTTTCCAACCAAAGTGGCTCCATGGGGTCCCCAAGTTGACCCATGGATTTTCTATGTTGAACATGACTCATCCAATGATGGTATGACATGTTTCTAGGTCATTTCATATTATTAAAACATTATTTTTACCTTAAACTACACTAATTACCTCTAATCGCGATTAAAAACTTAATAAGTTACTATTCACCAAAAAAATATTTTAATCCCATTGAACCAAAATTTTGCTTCTTAATGACGACCATGTATGTCGTATTTTTGAAATTCAAAACACAAAGATAGAAAAATTTCATTTAAACGGAAAATCAGTTTTTATAAGTACCACTTAGTGGTTTCACTATTCATCAAAAATTGAAGTTTTTCAGAAAATTACCAAAAATTCACCCTAAGCTATATTTGATATTCCGAATTCAAAAATGATTTCGATTTTACAAAATTCAAAACATATAGGTTGCATTAATTAATTTAATAATTAATTCCCGTTGTCAAAACAAATAGTGTGTTTTATGAAACAAAATGTATCAAAAGATTGACACTAGTTTAAGTCCGATTTCAAAGTGAAATTAATTCCAAAGACCACTATTGGAATAAATGGTAAAAATATATTCTAATTTCACTTTAAAACCAATTCAAAAGATAATCTAATCATATAAATAAATTAGAATAAAAAGAGTTTTTGAATTAAAATACAGTCTTTTTCACTATTCATTAAAAATTGAACTTTTTTCGGAAAAATACCAAAAATTTACACAAAGTAAATTTTGATGTCCCGATTCTAAAGAAGAATTTTATTTTGTCAAATATAACACATAAAATTGTCAAAAAGGGGATTTAAAAGAGGTTCACCATCAAAAGGAGGTTAATCGACCTTTTAAAGAATATTAGAATGTTTACACTTAAAATTGGATTCATTCGCATTTTTAATCCTCTAACATTTATTGTAAAAAGTAAAAATATTTGACAAACATATATAATCATTTTGTAGTGACTTCTGTTCATTCCTGCCATTACAACGGCTAGGCGTTAACTACTATTTAAAATAATATTATTTTATTATTAGAGTGCAACGTAAGATTTCAAAGGAACTCGTTGTTGCGTATTGGGTAAGCCATCAAGCATAGCATTCCCTTTATATTAAAAATTTATTCACAAATAGGGATACATATAAAAATTTCATATTCTTTATTTACCTGGGGTGTTACATCCTTCCCCCCTTTTGGGAATTGCATCCTCGCAATTTTAAAATTGAGCTTGGAAACATCCTTGAAAGTCCCACATCGGAACAAGAGTCGGTAAAACAATCACTTTAAAATAAAGAAAGATAAGTACAAAGGTCACCTGAGTTAACCCATACTAGGATTCAAAGTATGAAAATATGCACATGGAGGAGAAAACATAGGGTCATGTTCTGATGAAGAGTGATAGAAAACATGTTTAGGAGAAATTTAACCACAAGAAAATCACAAACTTGTAATGGGTTAAACGGTATTCGATTCCCGAGTAAGAAAAGTTAATAGACAAAATTTTTGTTTTAAGTTACTTTTTATTGAAGAATTTATTCACAAGGAAACATAATCACTTATCATGTTGACTGTCAACTTTTATTAGATTCCTTACACAAACTCATATTTTCCCCAAAAGACGAGTATTTAGGAAGACTTGTTCACATTAAGAGTACTATAATAAACTTCTAGAGAATCACCTAATCCACAAAAAAGAACTATATACTTCCCATGTATTTAGACTTTAACCAAAACCAAAACCAAAAAGGTTAGTACAAGATCAGATAATCCAGAAAAGGATAACCCTTTATAAAAATAAAATCTATTCTTAATCTCCAAAATTTGTCCAACAAAACCCAAAGTTCAACGAGGACCATTCGATAAACAATTTGTCCATAAAATTCTTCAAAGTAAACCAAACTAAGATTGAAACCTAAATATTTGAAGGATTTAGTCACATAGTCTTCCAAGTTAAATCGTAACATTTATCTCCAAACAACATCAGTTGCTCTTAATGTCTCGTATTGAAAAGTAATTAACCTAATCACATATCCTCCATGATAGGTTAATAAATTTCCATAGATAACCCAAAATCAACTTACTCTTAATTCATAAAATCATCTAACTAAAAATAATTAGTCAAACTAACCAGGGACTTCACGTAGTCTAGTGGTAGGTGATAAATACCAGTCGCACTTTGGTTGTGGTTTCGATTCCCTCAGCTTTGTCCGACGCGACGGGTTGTCACACGGTCTGCGTGTTGTCCTTTTTATAAAACTCCAAAAATAACTCTAACATGTTTTAACCTCAATAGTTTCATTATACCTCTCATTTTCATCCAAATTCATTATGATATCAACATCTTAATTCTTGAAGTCTTATTTCACCACCATAAGATAAAATAAAACGATTCCCAAAATGAATAACATCATACCTTGATCATGGCGTCCACTCGGTTTCATCGTCATCTTGATCACGTAGGTAGAAGTCCCATTCATTACAACAATGATTTATAGATCCTTAAAAATCATTTTCTTCCTCCATACAAATACACCTTTTACAACATGGGCCATATGGGTGTTCACAGAAAAATAGTTTTGGAAAATAATCATGTATGACATATAATTCCAAAACATCTGATAAAACATGATTTCTATAAAATAGTCAGACAGAACTTGAGTTGAAACTTTCTATTATTGGTCCTTTTAAAATACCATAAGTATGTGATGAGAGAATATATCTTAAAAGAAAATATAAATAGGTTGCGCAAGGGTCTCCTTCCTCAGCACCATTTTTAAAATCATAATATGCTTCAAATTCTTGTGATAAGGTAAAATATTTGAAAATACCTTGATAATATTTACCTTTCTTGAAAATATGAGAATATTGTGAAAATAGTATTTGTCTAAAAACAACCCATGATCCACGATGATAATGAGGTATAGTTGAGGATTTTGATATCTCAAACAACTGCTTACAAGTGAGTTATATGCTAGAAAAAGTTTCACAATCATCTGAACATGTCTTTGAAATAATTATTTCAAGCATGTCATCAGGAAGAGAGAGGAATGTTGTTTCAGATCCTTCTCCTTCCATTCGTAACTGACTTTAATTGACCTGAAAAAAGTTATAAAACAATGATCTAACTGAAATAATAGATATAGGGACTAATCATGTGTCTAACAAAAACTCCTAATCCCTAAAGTTGTCTAAACCTCCCTCTGATACCAACTATAAGGTCCCAGCCTTGAACATTACTTAATCTTGAGTTATTACAAGATTACACATTGAGGATATTTTCAGGTTTATAGTTTTAGAGAATTATATCATAAAACTTGCATTACATTCCATATTTAAACAAAGTGGTTACATAAATATAGTATTCATTTTTTCCAATCAACGGAAACATATTTAAAATAAAACATGGATTCTTTCTTGACACTTCCTTTACACTATCATCATATCATGTACCTTTCCCTTGACCTGTGAAAAAACATTTCAAAAAACTTCGGTTGAGCATAAAAAGCTCAGTAAGGGTTATAAAAAAAATATGGAAAGGAAACACGAGTTCATATATACATAAGAATGAAATCATACTTTACCCATAAAATATAGGCATATAAAATCATGAATAAATCATAGAAATCATAAGACATAAAGGTAACTTGAGGCATTCATAACATTCTTACATAGGGAGTAACCCTCTTGGTTACATTTGGAATACCCACCACAGTATATTCCCTAAATCTCTTCGTAGAAACCATAACGTTTCACTCCTTCACGTTACCCAATGCATTGGAGAGCTATATCGGGCTCACCCGCCCTTAGTTTATCACGGAACCACCCGTCTTCATAACAATTCCCAAGAACCATAACATAATCTTATCATATAAAACATGCATAAAGGAAACATAACATTTCCACCTTTCAATAACAAGATATCAATACAACACATTGATATAAAAACATTATGAAAACCATTTTCAATACCAAAATAAAATAAATGTAAAACATGGTATTTATTTTTCTTTTAAAAAAACGGTATGGCTTTTAGAGGAAGCCGAAACTCGAATAATGGTCACGGTGGCGGAGAATTCGTTGTCGCCGCATATGTACGACAAAAACAGTCCTTTTTTTCATTTAGTAAACACTTCGTATAAAAAAGATTCCTTTTGAATAAACATAAAAGTCAAAGGGTTTTATACACCATATAAAAGAAGGTTGTGTAGAAAACAAAATATGCCTCAATGAAAGGAGATTGAGACGAAGTCCCATACAAAGACGGTATCCTTGGTTTAAGGATAAATCAATTACCTAATTATGTGTGACAAATGAATACACAAAATATAAGTGGATATTAAGTGTAAATCAATCAGAGGTTATTCACACATATTCATAGAATGACATATTCAAGGAGTACAAGTTTATCCCAAAGAATCAAATTTGGGTTAAGAAGTTCCCTTGCAAAAATTTGACAGCCTAACGGCGTCACTACAAAATTCAGAAAATGAGTTGATGAGAGATAAAAAGGGTATCTCATCACGTGGACAAAAAATTTAAATCAATAAGGATATAGAAGAACATATCCCAACATAATAGTATGTAAATTAAAAGACATAACAAAAGAAGTCTTTTAAAAAGAGGAGGGTGAAAGGTTCCCTTACTGACATGGGTATCTTTCGAAACATACACCCCGTGAAAGAGGGAAAATACAACATTGATGTAAATACTCATAAATGAAATTATATTACACAGTGAGTAAAATAAGGGGCAGTACATACACCACTCAAAGGAAATTGTGGCAAATGTAGCATAAATCTCACGGGAATAAAAGTGAGATGAAAAATCCCTTACGAAAACTCGGCAGCCTAACGGCGGCACTTAAGACTTCCAAAATGGATTGATGAGAGGAAATATGGTCTCTAATCATATTAACATAAAGTTTACAGAAATAGGAATATAAAAGAACATCCCCCAACATAACAAAGAGGAGCTTAAAAGAAGTGATATAAAGAAGAGTACTCAAAAAGAAAGAGAGAGGTTGGATCTCTTACAAAACTTTGGCAGCCTAACGGCGCCACTCAAAACTTCCAAAATGGATTGATGAGAGATAATAGGGTCTCTCATCATATGAACATAAAAATTACAGTAAGAGTAATATAAAATAATATCCCAATAACAAGAAAGATGATCTTTGAAAGGAATGACATAAAAGAGTGTACTTTAAAAGAAAGAGAGGAGTCAGATCCCTTACCTCAAGTCCGACTTGTCTTGTTCATTTATTTATATTCCTGAATAATAAACTTTTGTCAATTTATAATTTCCAAAGGAACTTTTTTAGAGATTAGTATTCAGTTCATATCACATATTATAATGTTATAATAATTATTTAATAATGTTAGTTCATATCAGACGTTTTTTCCGATGTTTGGTACATGAGTCAAAAATGAACGTGTTTGAAAAATGATTGTCCATGTAGTTATAAGTAAATAATTTCAATAATAGTATTAATGATTAAAATATCATATATATCCAGTACATATTCACTTTATACTATTCCATATCATTTGGAGATAAAAAACGAAAAGCACCGTTCATGGAGATGATAGGTCGTACGTACGCATGAACGCTACTTTCATTTTTTCTTTGTCATATTAATGGAATTAAAAATAAATGATATATATATATATATATTATAATTCCATTATAATATATATTTTATATAGGTCACATATGTTCATTAATTTCATTCTTTATACATTCCATGTATTGCATGTACGAGTCACATCACTTGAGGGGGCTGTAGTCCACACTTCCTCATATGAAATTATCGCATTTACACAACATGAAAAGAATAAATGTATGGTTTAGATATAAAATAAATAAGAATATAGTAAACATAAATACCATATATATCATATAAAAAATACAGTGACATCATAATGGCCACCTTTAAAGGTCTTAAAAGATTATTGAACAATCATCGTTTCGTGAGGCAGAAAATCGCCAACCACAGAAATAGTATGTTCTTTTACCATTAGACGGAGGTGTGTGTAAGTGTAGCTCGAATACTTCTTATAAAAACATCATAGTATATTTAATATACTTGATTTTTTATAAAATAAATGAATAAAAAGAGTTTATGGGGTTGGAGAAGAAAAATAAAACAAAAGGACACAAGGGAAGACATTACCTTAAAATCGGGTAACTCCCTTTAGTTTGAGCTCAAACGAATTCCTTGGGAAGACTTCTTCCCAAAGTGAGGCTTATAAGAGTTAGGGAGGGATTTTTAGAGACAAAATGGGTAGGGTTTGGCCGAGCCAAAGGCTTTGGAAGTGTGGGTAAGGAGGTAGAGGTGGGGGCCTTTTATAAGAGGAGAGGAGGGGCACTCTTGGAAAGTAAAGAAATGTTACTTTATTTTAGAATGCGTTTCGGATTTTAATGGTCCCACATTGATGTGTTTCTAGGTTAAGGTGATAAGGGTTCTAAATACACCCATACAATAGGTTTTGGACATGTTTAGGTCTTAGATTTTACATTATCTTTCTATTTTATTTAAATCGTTAAATAATGAGGTCATCGCTGCATCATCATGATGTCAAAAATAATTTCATTTATTTAATGTCTAAAAATTATAAAACAAATACTATGATTTATGAAATCTTTTTAGCTTTCCAATGACTATTTATAGTCAAATATATGACTTGTATAACCCCATTTAAAAATTGTTTTAGTAAAACAACTCATGTTTGTGTCATTTTAATTTTAACATTAAATAAAAAGGTATTTATGTCATTTTCCAACCAAAGTTGCTCCATGGGGTCCCCAAGTTGACCCATGGATTTTATTTTTCGTCCATGACTCATAAAATGAGGGTAGGACATGTTTCTAGGTCATTTAATATTATTAAAACATTATTTTTACCTTAAACTACATTAATTACCTCTAATCGCGATTAAAAACTTAATAAGTTACTATTCACCAAAAAATTATTTTAATCCCATTGAACCACATTTTACTTATTAATGACAACCATGTATGTCGTATTTTTGAAATTCAAAACACAAAGATGGAAAATTTTTATTTAAACGGAATATCAGTTTTTATAAGTACCACTTAGTGGTTTCACTATTCATCAAAAATTGAAGTTTTTCAGAAAATTACCAAAAATTCACCCTAAGCTATATTTGATATTCCGAATTCAAAAATGATGTCGATTTTACAAAATTAAAAACATATAGGTTGCATTAATTAATTTAATAATTAATTCCCGCTGTCAAAACAAATAGTGTGTTTTTATGAAATAAAATGTATCAAAATATTGACACTAGTTTAAGTCCGATTTCAAAGTAAAATTAATTCCAATGACCACTATTGGATTAAATGATAAACATATATTCTAATTTCACTTTAAAACCAATTCAAAAGATAATCTAATCATATAAATAAATTAGAATAAAAATAGGTTTTGAATTAAAATACAACATTTTTCACTATTCATTAAAAATTAAACTTTTTCGGAAAAATACCAAAAATTTACACAAAGTAAATTTTGATGTCCCGATTCTAAAGAAGAATTTTATTTTTTCAAATATAACACATAAAATTTTCAAAAAGTGGATTTAAAAGAGGTTCTCCATCAAAAGGTGGTTAATCGACCTTTTAAAGAATATTAGAATGTGTATGCTTAAAATTGGATTCATTCGCATTTTTAATCCTCTAACATTTATTGTAAAAAGTAAAAATATTTGAGAAAAATATATAATCATTTTTTAGTTAGTTCTGTTCATTCCCGCCATTACAACGGCAAGGCGTTAACTACTATTTAAAATAATATTATTTTATTATTAGAGTGCAACGTAAGATTTCAAAGGAACTCGTTGTTGCGTATTGGGTAAGCCATCGAGCATAGAGTTCCCTTTATATTAACATTTTATTAACAAATAAGGATAAATATAAAAATTTCATATTCTTTATTTACCTGGGGTGTTACATCCTTCCCCCCTTTTGGGAATTGCGTCCTCGCAATTTTAAAATTGAGCTTGGAAACATCCTTGAAAGTCTCGCATCGGAACAAGAGTCGGTAAAACAATCACATTAAAATAAAGAAATATAAGTACAAAGGTCACCCGAGTTAACCCATACTAGGATTCCATGTATAAAAATATGGACATGGAGGAGAATACATAGGGTCATGTTCTGATGTAGAGTGATAGAAAACATGTTTAGGAGAAAGTTAACCATAAGAAAATCACAAACTTGTGATGGGTTAAACGGTATTCGATTCCCGGGTAGGAAAAGTTAATAGACAACATTTTTGTTTTAAGTTACTTTTTATTGAGGAATTTATTCATAAGGAAACATAATCACTTATCATGTTGACTTTCAACTTTTATTAGATTCCTTACACAAACTCATATTTTCCCCAAAAGACGAGTATTTAGGAAGACTTGTTCACATTAAGAGTACTATAATCAACTTCTAGATAATCACCTAATCCACAAAAGAGAACTATATACTTCCCATGTCTTTAGACTTTAACCAAAACCAAAACCAAAAAGGTTAGTAAAAGATCAGATAATCCAGAAAAGGATAACCCTTTATAAAAAGAAAATCTATTCTTAATCTCCAAAATTTGTCCAACAAAACCCAAAGTTCAACGAGGACCATTCGATAAACAATTTGTACATAAAATTCTTCAAAGTAAACCAAACTAAGATTGAAACCTAAATATTCGAAGGATTTAGTCACATAGTCTTCCAAGTTAAATCATAACATTTATCTCCAAACAACATCAGTTGCTCTTAATGTCTCGTATTGAAAAGTAATTAACCTAATCACATATCCTCCATTATAGGTTAATAAATTTCCATAGATAACCCAAAATCAACTTACTCTTAATTCATAAAATCATCTAACTAAAAAGAATCAGTCAAACTGACTAGGGACTTCACGTAGTCCAGTGGTAGGCGATAAATACCAGTCGCACTTTGGTTGTGGGTTCGATTCCCACAGCTTTGTCCGACGCGACGGGTCGTCACACGGTCTGCGTGTTGTCCTTTTTATAAAACTCCAAAAATAACCCTAACATGTTTTAACCTCAATAGTTTCCTTATACCTCTCATTTTCATCCAAATTCGTTACGATCTCAACATCTTAATTCTTGAAGTCTTATTTCACCACTATAAGATAAAATAAAACGATTCCCAAAATGAATAACATCATAACTTGATCATGGCGTCCACTCGGTTTCATCATCATCTTGATCACGTAGGTAGAAGTCCCATGCATTACAACAATGATTTATAGATCCTTCAAAATCATTTGCTTCCTCCATCCAAATACACCTTGTACAACATGGGTCATATGGGTGTTCACAGAAAAACAGTTTTTGAAAATAATCATGTATGACATATAATTCCAAAACATTTGATAAAACACGATTTCTATAAAATAGTCGGACAGAATTTGAGTTGAAACTTTCTATTATTGGTCCTTTTAAAATACCATAAGTATGTCCAGAGAGACTATATTTTAAAAGCAAATATAAATAGGTTGCGCAAGGGTCACCTTCCTCAGCACCATTTGTAAAATCATAATATGCTTCAAAATCTTATGATAAGGTAAAATATTTGAAAATACCTTGATAATATTTACTTTTCTTGAAAATATGAAAATATTGTGAAAATAGTATTTGTCTAAAAACAACCCATGATCCACGATGATAACGAGGTATAGTGGAGGTGTTTGATATCTCAAACAACTGCTTGCAAGTGAGTTGTATGCTAGAAAAAGTTTCACAATCATACGAACATGTCTTTGCAATAATTATTGCAAGCATGTCATCAGGAAGAGATAGGAATTTCGTTTTAGATCCTTCTCCTTCCATTTGTAACCGACTTTACTTGACCTGAAAAAAGTTATAAAACAAGCATCTAACTAAAATAATAGATATAGGGACTAATCATGTGTCTAACAAAAACTCCTAATCCCTAAAGTTGTCTAAACCTCCCTCTGATACCAACTATAAGGCCCCAGCCTTAAACCTTACTTAATCTTGACTTATTACAAGATTACACATTGAGGATCTTTTCAGGTTTAGAGTTTTAGAGAATTAGATCATAAAAATTTCATTACATTCCACATTTAAACAAAGTGGTTACAAAAATATAGTATTTATTTTTTTCCATCAACGGAAACATATTTAAAATAAAACACGGATTCTTTATTGACACTTCCTTGACACTATCATCATATCATGTACCTTTCCCTTGACCTGTGAAAAAACATTTCAAAAAACTTGGGATGAGCATAAAAAGCTCAGTAAGGGTTATAAAAAAAATATGGAAAGGAAACACGAGTTCATATATACATAATAATGAAATCATACTTTACCCATAAAATATAGGAATATCAAATCATGAATAAATCATATAAATCATAAGACATAAATTTAATTTGAGGCATTCATAACATTCTTATGTAGGGAGTAACCCTCTTGGTTACGTTTGGAATACCCACCACAGTATATTCCCTAAATCTCTTCCGAGAAACCTTAACATTTCACCCCTTCATGTTACCCAATGCATTGGAGAGATATATCGGGCTCACTCTCCCTTATTTTATCATGGAACCACCCGTCTTCATAACAATGCCCAAGAACCATAACATAATCATATCACATAAAACATGCATAAAGGAAACATAACATTTCCACCTTTCAATAACAAGATATCAATACAACACATTGATATAAAAACATTATGAAAACCATTTTCAATACCAAAATAAAATAAATTTAAAACATGGTATTTATTTTTCTTTTAAAAAAACGGTATGTCTTGTAGAGGAAGCCGAAACTCAAATAATGGTCACGGCGGCGGAGAAGTCGTTGTCGCCGCATACGTACAACAAAAATGTTCCCTTTTGTCATTTATTAAACACTTCATATAAAAAATATTCCTTTTGAATAAACTTAGAAGTCAAAGGGTTTTATACACCATATAAAAGAAGGTTGTGTATAAAACAAAATATGCCTCAATGAAAGGAGATTGAGACGAATTCCTATACAAAGACGGTATCCTTGGTTTAAGGATAAATCAATAACATAATTATGTGTGACAAACGAATACACCAAATATAAGTGGATATTAAGTGTAAAACAATCAGAGGTTATTCACACATATTCATAGAACGACATATTCAAGGAGTACAAGATTATCTCAAAGAATCAAATTTGGGTTAAGAAGTTCCCTTGCAAAAAATTGACAGCCTAACGGCGTCACTACAAAATTCAGAAAATCAGTTGATGAGAGATAAAAAGGGTATCTCATCACATGGACATAAAATTTAAATCAATAAGGATATAGAATAACATATCCCAACATAATAGTATGTGAATTAAAATACATAACAGAATAATTCTTTTAAAAAGTGGAGGCTAAAAGGTTTCCTTACCGACATGGGTATCTTTTGAAACATACACCCCGTGAAAGAGGGACAATACAACATTGATGTAAATAATCATAAATGAAAGTATATTACACAATGAGTAAAATAATTGGCAGTACATACACCACTCAAAGGAAATTGTGTCAAATGTATCATAAATCTCAAGGGAATAAAAGTGAGATGAAAAATCCCTTACGAAAACTCGGCAGCCTAACGGCGCCACTTAAGACTTCCAAAATGGATTGATGAGAGGAAATAGGGTCTCTCATCATATTAACATAAATCTTACAGAAATATTAATATAAAATAACATCCCCCAACATAACAAAGAGGATCTTAAAATAAGTGACATAAAGGAGAGTACTCAAAAAGAAAGAGAGAGGTTGGATCTCTTACGAAAATTCGGCAGCCTAACAGCGCCACTCAAAACTTCCAAAATGGATTGATGAGTGAGAATAGGGTCTCTCATAATATGAACATAAAAATTACATTAATATTAATATAAAATAATATCCCAATAACAAGAAAGATGAGCTTTAAAAGTAATGACATAAAAGAGTGTACTTTAAAAGAAAGAGAGGAGTCGGATCCCTTACCTCAAGTCCGACTTGTCTTGTTTGTTTCTTTATATTCCTGAATAATAAACTTTGGTCAATTTATAATTGTCTAAGGACCTACTTTAGAGATTATTATTCATTTCATATCACATATTATAATGTTATAATAATTATTTAATAATGTTAGTTCATATCAGACGTTTTTGCCGATGTTTGGTACATGAGTCAAAAATGAACTTGTTTGAAAAATGATTGTCCATGTATTTATAAGTAAATAATTTAAAGAATAGTATTAAAGATCAAAATATCATATATATCCATTAAATATTCATTTTATACTATTCCATATCATTTGGAGATAAAAAAATGAAAAGCACCTTTCATGGAGACGGTAGGCCGTACGTACGCATGAACGCTACTTTCATTTTTTTTCTTTTTTATATTAATGGAATTAAAAATAAATGATATATATATATATTATAATTACAGTATAATATATATGTTATATAGGTCACATATGTTCATTAATTTCATTCTTTATACATTCCATTTATTGCATGTACGAGTCACATCACTTGAGGGGGCAGTAGTCCACACTTCCTCATATGAAATTATCGCATTTACACAACATGAAAAGAATAAAGGTATGGTTTAAATATAAAATAATGAAGCATATAGTAAAAATAAATACCATATATATCATATATAAAATACAGTGACATCATAATGGACACCTTTAAAGGTGTTAAAAGATTATTGAACAATCATCGTTTCGTGAGGCAGAAAATCGCCAACCACAGAAACAGTATGTTCTTTAACCATTAGACGAAGGTGTGTGTAAGTGTAGATAGAATCCTTATTATCAAAACATACTTGTATATTTAATATACTGGATTTGTTACAAAATAAATGAATAAAAAGAGTTTAGGGGGTTGGAGAAGCAAAATAAAACAAAAGGACACAAGTGAAGACATTACCTTAAAATCGGGTAACTCCCTTTGGTTTGAGATCAAAGGCTTCCTTGGGAAGACTTCTTCCCAATGTGAGGCTTCTAAGAGTTAGGGAGGGATGTGGAGAGACAAAATGGGTAGGTTTTGGCCGAGCAAAAGGCTTTGGAAGTGTGGGTAAGGAGGTAGAGGTGGGGGCCTTTTATAAAAGGAGAGGAGGGGCACTCTTGGAAAGTAAAGAAATGTTACTTTATTTTAGAATGTGTTTCGGATTTTAATGGTCCCACATTGATGTGTTTAGAGGATAAGGGTTCGAAATAAACCCATCCAATTGGTTTTGGACATGTTTAGGTCTTAAATTTTACATTATCTTTCCATTTTATTTAAATCGTTAAATAACGAGGTCATCGCTGCATCATCATGATGTCATAAATAATTTCATTTATTTAATGTCTAAAAATTATAAAAAAATACTATGATATATTAAATCTTTGTATCTTTCCAATGACTATTTATAGTCAAAAATATGACTTGTATAACCCCATTTAAAAATTCCTTTAGTAAAATAACACATGTTTGTGTCATTTTAATTTAAACATTAAATAAAAAGGTATTTATGTCATTTTCCAACCAAAGTGGCTCCATGGGGTCCCCAAGTTGACCCATGGATTGTCTTGGTCGGCCATGACTCATCAAATGAGGGTAGGACATGTTTCTAGGTCATTTAATATTATTAAAACATTATTTTTACCTTAAACTATACTAATTACCTCTAATCACGATTAAAAACTTAATATGTTACTATTCACCAAAAAATTATTTTAATCCCATTGAACCACATTTTACTTCTTAATGACAACCATGTATGTCGTATTTTTGAAATTCAAAACACAATGATGGCAAAATTTCATTTAAACGGAAAATCAGTTTTTATAAGTACCACTTAGTGGTTTCACTATTCATCAAAAAATGATGTTTTTTCAGAAAATTACCAAAAATTCACCCTAAGCTATATTTGATATTCCGAATTCAAAAATGTTGTCAATTTTAAAAAATTCAAAACATATAGGTTGCATTAATTAATTTAATAATTAATTCCCGCTGTCAAAACAAATAGCGTGTTTTTATGAAACAAAATGTATAAAAAGATTGACACTAGTTTAAGTCCGATTTCAAAGTGAAATTAATTCCAATGACCACTATTTGATTAAATGGTAAAAATATATTCTAATTTCACTTTAAAACCAATTCAAAAGATAATATAATCATATAAATAAATTAGAATAAAAAGCGGTTTTGAATTAAAATACAACATTTTTCACTATTCATTAAAAATTGAACTTTTTCGGAAAAATACCAAAAATTTACACAAAGTAAATTTTGATGTCCCGATTATAAAGAAGAATTTTATTTTTTCAAATATAACACATAAAATTGTCAAAAAAATGGATTTAAAAGAGGTTCGCAATCAAAAGGCGGTTAATCGACCTTTTAAAGAATATTAGAATGTTTACGCTTAAAATTGGATTCATTCACATTTTTAATACTCTAACATTTATTGTAAAAAGTAAAAATATTTGACAAACATATATAATAATTTTGTAGTTAGTTCTGTTCATTCCCGCCATTACAACGGCTAGGCGTTAACTACTATTTAAAATAATATTATTTTATTATTAGAGTGCAACGTAAGATTTCAAAGGAACTCATTGTTGTGTATTGGGTAAGCCATAAAGTATAGAGTTCCCTTTATATTAACATTTTATTCACAAATAGGGATAAATATAAAAATTTCATATTCTTTATTTACCTAGGGTGTTACATTAAGAGTGTAAATAAAAGATTAAAAAAACAAAAAAGAATAATTATCTTGTAAATTTTGTAAATAGAAAATTTATACAGTTCTTATATTGTGTATTAAAACTTTCATGGATCTGAATGATACCCTTACTTGTTTAAATTTCATTATTGAGTTACAAATTTCATTGGTTCTTATAGAGTAAGAATTAAACTAATGATGATTGAATTTGTCACTCCCTTCATGATATCTGGTTATAGAACTAGTAAAGGGAGTGTGAGTCAAAATATTTTTATAGAATTATAATTATAAATTTAGTTCACTAGAATTTTTATGCTTTATCTGAGGAAACTTTACCTCTATAAAAAAGAACACCTTAGGGATCCAACTCAAATTAAATTGATAGTAGTACTTTAAACCTCGAGTAAAATAGAAAATTATGATCCCATAATGAATATATGGGACATTAGGCACTGGGTTTGTGAGTGATCCCTCTATACATATCCAATAAGTAATTTTTCATAGTGATTTACACATACTTGGCTAGGAATTATAAATAAATAAATAATAAATAAACTGGATAATATTCAAAAACTAATTCATTTAGGTGAGGGGAATATTAGACCCAAATGAAGAAGGGATAAATTAACATATAAAAAATTCATTTGGCATGTATCAAAGTGGAAAATTGAACTCTGGTTTAATATACTTAGTAGAAAGGAAAACATGTAAGTGATTCTTGTTAAAAATCTTATTCTTATTAAATCTAATTTTATCCTCTCTTGGGCTTAGAACTCAGGTTTGGTGGAAGCGAGGAGTGAATTAAATCACAGAAGAGGAATGATAATTCAAAGATTGGAGGAACCTATGAATTTATTCTTCTATGGATTGTGTATTTTGATCTATTCAAGATGAATCTCTTAGTTTTTCTTTTTAATAAATGAAATTAATTAATAAAATTGACCAAAGGTGAAATAGTTTAAGTGTGGGGGAGTGATGTGCGACAAAAATTTGAAAATATCTTATTTTTTTCATTGATAATTAACCTCCAGTTTGATTTAAATATGGGTAAATTAGTGTTTTGGGGAATTTTTAAAAATCTATTACTTAATTTTTAATTGGATCAAATAATTATTTCTATATGTGTTATTCATTTTAGAAATTATTTTGAAGCCATGAATTTTTTAGTAATAAATAGTTAAAATGATTTAATTTTGATATAATTTTTTTATTATTTATTAGAGAAAAAACCTACACTAAAAAATGAATTTGGGATGTAAACATTGAAACTATATTTTTTCAAAGGAAAGTGACTATGTGACGAGGGAACAAGTGATTTTTCCACCTCCATGGTCCCATAATCAGCCGCACCCAAAAAATTACAAATTTACTAGTGAATGAAAGTTCTGGAAAGTGACTACGACTTCTGGAAAGTGACAACACCCTAAAAAAACCAAGTAATTTCATGTTTAAATTGAAGTAACCATTCACAAAATATCTAATACTAAACACATAAAGGAAATGTAAATCATCCATGGGACCCCATACCTATTACATGTTGCAAGTAAACTGACCATGGTTTTCTACACCAAGTGATTGTAAGAATCAGAACCAAATAACCCAAGTGAAATTATTAAGTGACCAGGTTACACTTTGTGGTTACTATACTGACAGCATGATGATAATAAAAGTGACCATAAGTGAAGTTTTAAAAGAAAAAATATGTGAACACACCCGCATCTCCATACCATGGACGGTATACTAACCATGATCTAATAATCACCAACCAACCATAACTAAACTAACCATAAGTGTAATATTCTTTTAACTACTGAATCTACCTCATTAAAAGAATTTCAACCCATCATACCTGAGAAATTCAAGTGACTTCATATGTGAATCCAATTTTCCATATGAGAAAATAAAAATAGACCATGAGCTCAAAATCAGAACGATGATATCTGTTTTTGAAACTACCTCATATTGATTAAATGATACCAAAAAGGAAAAACTGCACCATCATCTTCCTCACTTTTAGTCATAGACCACAAATCTAACCTTCCACAAGAAGATAGATTTGACCGTACCGTAGAATAATCTATAAGAGACCCAAATAAAACCCATTCTCTATTGATCTTGGATATTTGAAGGACAAAAAAATTGAAGAACCCCAAACCTGAGCATAAAAATTTACATGTATATGAATTTTGAGCTACTATTTACATAGAAAAAATCACGAGGAGTAGCATCATAGTTGAATCTGGGGAGATAAACATATCTAAATCCAAGGAACAATGACATAGTAAAATCTGGAAAGAGTGTCATAGCTAAATCTGGGAAGTAGGACAAAGACAAATTCAAAGAGCAGTGACATAGATGAATCTCAGAAGAGATACATAATCTAATCTAGGAATAATCATGTAGCTAAATTTATAAAGGAACCAACATACCTGAATGGGTACTCTCACATATCCAAGAATGCCACATAATCAGAATTGTCACCATCATTGAATAAATATGATATCCATTCCCACTAATGATATTGAAGAGAAGTCCAATTGAAACTGAAGTCGTGGCCATTTCAGTGTCATGCTTATGTTTTCAAGATAATATGAGCTGGTAATACACTGCTTGTTGAAACTCAAGTTATAAATGATGAATCTTGCTAGAGAAGAATACAGTACCCTATAGATACATAGGTGTACATTCCTATGGTTTGGTCAAATCAAGAAATTACCCAAAAAACGTTCTATATGATGATCATCCATTTGAATGAGTACATATCTTGATCATTAGAGGATAATTCTATGTTGAAAAATATTTTAGCACTGATTTGAAGAAATGTTGACCATCATGTTGTGCATGTGGAAGTAATCTAAAAAATGATGTTGGGCTTTAAATTTGAGGAATATTTTAGACCTATGGTTTTGTTGGAGAAAGATCATGCTAATCATTTGGTCGATGATGGAATATTGAAGAACTCATAGTGTTCCTCTATAAAATATAAACTATTCACTGGTGGAACATGAGGTCACATCCAAGATCATGAGACCCTAGAAATTGTTGAATCTCCATTTATTTTTCATTATTTTTGTTTTATTATATAATTATAGATATGTAAAACTAATCCATTAGTGGATAATCCAAGCATATTCTCCCAATCCCATGTTAATTAATTTTATATTTTAATAGTTCAATATATTCTATTAATCATTGTAACTATTCAAACTGTATAGATGTTATGATATTTCTATATATATTGTATTTGGAATTTATATTCCTCACTGGATTTCACACATTTTCCAGTTAGGACCTCTCTATTTCTTGTGATCAAGAGAAGTGGGTTGAATTAAAAGCAATAGAAGATCTCTGATTACTAAGTTAGGGAATATTGAAGGTTTTAGTGATCATTGCATCCCTCCAGTTAAAAAAAATTGGGTGAGGGTAATTGGGGGATATATCACTTGATTAGATAGAAAATAGGATAGTATAGATCAAAATAATGATTTAACATGAAAGATAAGGGGATTGTTTGAGGTTAGGCCACCACTTTTAAAATTGAATTTAAAACATCTCTAGTTTAATTCCATTACTACTTTACCAACTAAACCCACAAAATAAAAGAGAAACACACCCATAGTATTGCACTCTATATCAACAAACCCAAGTCCCTCTATTACTACATTTAAATTGTTTCAAAAATTATTTTGTTGAGCAACCTGTGGCAAGATGCTCATCAAACTTGGCACCATTGACGGGATTTCAGTGTTTTTGTTTTACACTTTTTAAAAATAATTTTAAAAAATGACCAGATACAATTCATATCACCTCATTAATTGTGATCTAGTGGTCGAATGAACTATTAAATCAAAATTAAGAAATTTAAAAATCACAGAACAAGAGGAAAGGGAATTTTTTATAGTTCCATTGACAAGATCCCCATCCTCAACTTCGTCCACCAGAGTAACTTTAGGGAGTGAAAACATGATTTTTTTTGGAAGAATTGAATCAAAATTTATGATAAATTTATACACCCAATTATAATAATGATAATAGACTCTAACTACCTAATAATCAACAAGAATTTGAACTGAGAACTGGAATGATCCAAATCCTACTAAAGTTTCATGGCTTGGCAGTAGAGGAACCTAAATAGCATCATATAAAAGTTTCTAATTTTTTTAGTAATTTCAAACTCAGAGGATTATCAAAAGATCAAGTGAACTAGAAGGTATTCTACTTATCTCTTGAAGGGGAAACCAAGGAATTAATTAACAATCTCCAACATAGAAAGTTTCCACATGGGATGGGCTATATAAGGCATTCCTCCAGAAGTACTTCCCTTCCCCATGGAGCACTAGGATAAGTAAATAGATCTATGGGATCAATAAATCAAGTGTATAGACTCTCTATGAGTTTTGGGAAAGATTAAAGTGATTGAAATTTTTTTTACACATTAACCTTTTTAAGATCACCATTTCCTGGTATTATTTTACTAAGGGCTGATGTATAATGATTGGAATATACTATATGCTTCCTCTTGAGGAGAATTAATAGACATGTACCCTACTAATTTTAATGATTTTATTTAGATGATATCCCAAAATTCTCAACAAATTAGAACAAGATCCAAAATAATAGGATTACATGATGTAAAAAAATTCTAAATCCCCTTTGAGTTAAAATAAAATTGAAGAACTAACCTCTCTTGTGAGACAGCTAGCTATGAAGAAAGTTCAGGAAACATCATCTACCATACCTCTATGGGTATGTAATATTTTATAATATCATGACCACTTCACCAATGGATTCCTTAAACTCTAAAGAACATAGAGTTGAAATGTTATGTACCATAGATAGTTCCAATATCAACCATAAAATAACCAATAATTTAGAGTATTTTCTAATACTCATTTTCAATATGGTAATTAATAACAACAATGAGAACCTTTCTAGAAGGGTTTTGAATTATCCTTCCAACCTACACCCTTCCAAAGAGGTGGCTATCATACCTATACAAGCTAATAATAAGAATAGAATCAAGATCCCCTCATGAAGGAGTTGTTGAAACTACTTGTGTCATCTCACGCCACTCAACAAACTACTCCAACACCCATGGATCAACACTAAAGGATCTGCAAGGGCAATACATCCAGATTATGGTTGTTTTCAATAACTTGAAGAATCAAGGCTCGGGTAATCTTCCTACTCAATCCATTACTAACCCCAAAGGAAATTTTAGTTCTATTACATTAAAGAGTGGCAAGGAGCTGGAAAATAGTAAAAAATCAACATCTCAAGAAGGAACTGGATGTGGATAACTCTCTAGAGCTAAAGAAGTTACTCCTAAAAAATGACCCAAAGAAGATGAGATTAAGGAACACTACTATAAATAAATATAAAGGTATATCTAAAATGGATGATTCAAATAAACCACAAACACCCTTCCCTTCAAGGTCTAAACCACATAAGAAACCCAGTGAAGACACACTACAATAGAAGATTCTATGAATATTCAGGAAAGTTTAGATAAATATCCCTTTGTTGGAATCAATCATCCATATTCCTAGGAGTGGAAAATTCATCAAATATACATGCACTAAGAGAAGAATATTATGAGGCGATGAAATGGTAAGATTAGGTAAAAAAATTATACCCTTGCTACCCAATAAATTCTTAAGAAATGTCAAGATCTAGGTACTTTCACTATCCCCAACACTATAGAAGTGCTTAATTTACCCATTTATCTATGTGAATTTGGAGCCTCAATTAATGTAATGCCTTATTACATTTATTATTCTCTAAGGATGGGATAACTTAACCCCACCCAAGTGGTTGTACAGCTCACCAATCAAGCCACTACCTACCCAGTAGGTGTTATTTAAGATGTATTGGTAAATTTATAAGGATTTTCATTCCCTATTGACTTTTACATTCTCAACATGGAAGAAGGAAAATATTAAGATCATTCTCACATCATTCTAGGTAGAAATGTTTTTAAAACTACTAAAATAATAATAAATGACAATGAAGAAACTATTTCCATGAATTTTGATGAGGAAAACATGGATTTCAACATCCTTTACTCAATGAAATACCCACATGAGGAGAAAAAAATTACATTAAAATAATTAAAATTACCTTCTTCTAATAGGGAGGAAATTGACATGTTTGATGACATAATCAGATTAGGATAATATTTAGACACAACTAATTTTTCTAGTGAATCTATTTATAAAAATTAGCTTAATCTAGAAACAATTATGATTGGTGTAGAATATGAATAAATTGATGAGAGTTGTTTTGATGAGTTACTCAAATGTGCTACATATACTTATGATTTACATGTGCAAGTTGATAACATGGAAATTAAAACATCACTAGAAAACACATCTATTCTATAATTGGAACTACTTCCATCATATTTGAAATTTAATTTTTAAAGTAATATGAAAATAATCTAGTAATAATTTAAAATAATTTAAAACATCAAAATATTTTCAACTTTTATAAATTTTGAAACAAAATAATAGATAAATTGGCTATACATTAGCAGAAATTCTAGAGATTATCTCTACCACCTGTATGAATAAAATTTGGTTGGAAAGTCATGTTGTACCTCTCGATCCCCTCGCGGTTTAATTTTCATGATCACAATCACCCTCTTATTTTACTAATCTTGTTTTAAGTGTTTTTGGATGATAGGCATGATTTTAGGTGGCCAAGGAAGCAACAAGGAAAAGTGGACTGAAATCCAGACCACCGGCCAACCGGTGTCACACCAACGGCCAGCCGGTGGCACCCAGCCCAAACAGTGGAAGCTACTGCCTCAGCACCGGCCAACCGGTGGCCTCAGCACCGGCCAGCCGGTGGCACCCAGACAGAAGGGGTAGCTACTGCCTCCTCACCGGCCAACCGGTGGCCTCAGCACCGGCCAGCCGGTGGAGCCTGATCCTGATCCCTCCTCCATTTTGCACACACCGGCCAACCGGTGGCTCTGTACCGGTCAGCCGGTGGAGCCAGTCAAACTAGCCGTTGGGCTTTTGACCAGCCTGTCCACTTGGCCTCCAATGGCTCCGAAGCCCTTTCCAACGGCTCCGAAGACTCCCTAAGGCCATTTGAGGGTTCCCCCTCTATAAATAAAGGACTAGGAAGCCCTGGAAACTCAACCAAGCCATACAGAAGCCAACGGACATATTTTTGATCATTTGGCGAACCTCCGGCGGATTGCTCCAAGAGAACCCCAATTGCTCCAACACAATTCCACATCCAAGGAGCATCACCAAAGAAGCTTGGGAGTGCACGTCTTCTACTCCAATCATCCATTGGCACCCAAGGCTTCTCCAAATACGGTTTTTATTGTTTATTCATTTTGAGCTTAAATTTGGGTTTGTGCCTACAAACCCCAACTCTTTCTCTCATCCTTTCTTTTGGGTTTTCACATCACCATTAAGGTGTGAAGAGGTTAGTCAAGCCTTTCCTTTTAAAAGGCTTGAATCAAAGGTGAGCTAGCCTTCACCCGTAAAAAGGCTAGTGGGTTTCTTGCTCAAACCATTAAAAAGCAAGCTGTAATAGGTGAGCTAGCCTTCACCTGTAAAAATGCTAGTGGGTTTCTTGCTACAACCATTGAAAAGAAAGCGGTAGAATCTCTCAACGGTTGAGTTGGGAGCGGAGACGTAGGCCGGGTTTTTGGCCGAACTCCGTTATCAATTCTTGTGTCTTGCCTCTTTATTTCCGCTGCACATTCACTTTGCTTTTTAATTTGTTAATCATTTTTTAAAAGGCAATTCACCCCCCCTCTTGCCATCACTCCCTTTTTCTCCACCTAACAATTGGTATCAAAGGAAAAATTTGAGTAATACCTTCACCGGTTTCAAATTCAAGATCTTTTTTTGATGGCTTCAACCTCTTTCTCCCCTGAAGTCTTTTCTTTGGGTCGTGCTCCATTTTTTGATGGAACCGACTATAATTATTGGAAAACCCGCATGACTACTTTTCTTAGAAGCATAGGATATCCCATTTATAAAATTGTCATGCAAGGTTACACTCTCTCTTCCCCCGATGAATCCAAATGGACTCAAGCCGATATAAAAAATTTCGAGCTTGGTGGCAAAGCCATGAACGCTCTACATTGCGGCCTTGATCGTAATGAGTTCAATCGAGTTTCCACATGCACCTCCTCACATGAAATCTGGAAACTTTTGGAGGTTACCCATGAGGGGACCAACAAAGTCAAGGATACTCGATTGGACATGTATCGTCAAGATTTCGAGTCTTTTACCATGCATCCATCTAAAAATATTACTGAAATGTTTACGCGTTTTACTGATGTTTTCAATGGGAGAAAGTCCCTTGGTGATGATGTTTCTGCAGAAACCATGGTCAAGAAGATCCTATGGATCCTACCAAGCTCATGGGCTCCGAAGGTCACGGCAATCCAAGAAGCGAAGGACATCAAAAACATGCCGGTCGAAGAGCTCATCGGATCCCTCATGACCTATGAGATCACCATGAGGAGGCAAGCTGAAAAGGAAGGAAAACCGATCAAAGTTCCAAAGAACATCGCCTTCAAGGTACAAAAAGAAGAAAGCTCATCCTCCTCATCTTCTTCCTCTTCAAGCGGCGATTCCGAAATGGAGAATCTTGCCCGCAAAATGCACAAGTTCATGAAGAATCACAAGAAGAAGAAGGCCTGCATGGCTCAACCCAACGAAAAATCCGAGCCCAAGGTAAAATGTTACGGGTGTGGCGAGAAAGGCCATTACAAGCCCGATTGCCCACTCAACAAGAAAAAGGCCAAGAAAAAGGAGAAGAAGCAGGCTTTCAAGGCCACATGGAGTGATAGCTCCACATCATCCTCCTCCTCCTCCTCGAGCGACAACGGTAACAAATGCCTAATGGCATTCCATGAGGTAACATCTTCCGACTCCTCATCCTCTTGTTCTTCAAATTATTTAAATCATTTGTCTTATGAGGATCTCCAACATGCGCGAGATCAATTGGAGGAAGGTTTTCACGAACTTTCTTCCAAATTTGTTTCTTTAAAAAAGAATTTCAAAAAACTCTCTTCCGGAAAAGAACAACTTCTCAAAGAGAAGGAAGAGTTGACCCTCAAAATCCAAAACCTTCCCGATGTTGAATCATTGGAATCAACAATCAAGGATCTAAGGGAATCCCTTGCCAAGTTCACCCAAGGTGAACAAAATCTGACCAAACTCTTAGGTTCCCAACGCGTATCTAGAACCACCGAAGGGCTTGGCTATTCCAAGCAAGCTTCCTCCTCCCATGCACCTACTATTTTTGTAAGGGGGAGCTCCCAATTTAAATTTTGAAATTATTGTAAAAAACCTGGGCACTTAATTTATGAGTGCAATTGTAAAAATGCCCGGTATGGTAGGCCCAAAACCATTTTCCTTAACGATGAATTTTATAGGAGAAGACCCGCCACTAGACAAGTATGGATTGAAAAATCCCTCTTAGCGAGTCTCACCGGACTAAAATTTGTCTCGGTTTCAAACACCTCTCCCCGGTGATTTGTTGTTTTATTTAGGGGGAGTTAGGTTTGTTTAAGCTTTTTGTTTTATTCAAAACTTTCTTTTCAAACTTTCTTTTTCAACTCTTGGTATCAAATTTTTCAATTCAATTTTTCATTCAAAACTTTCATTTCAAATTTTTGATTCAAAACTTTCAATTCAAATTTCAAAAATTTCAATTGGTTTAAAATCTTTTTTCCCTCAATCAAGTTTTATGCCCCGTGCTATTTTGATAATCACAAAGGGGGAGAAATTCTTGGTTGATTGGGGGAGAAATCCTTTAAAGCATGCTTTTCATTTCATTTTCTACATTGTTTGTTTTGGTGATTGTGATCATCAAAATAGGGGGAGATTGTTGTACCTCTCGAACCCCTCGCGGTTTAATTTTCATGATCACAATCACCCTCTTATTTTACTAATCTTGTTTTAAGTGTTTTTGGATGATAGGCATGATTTTAGGTGGCCAAGGAAGCAACAAGGCAAAGTGGACTGAAATCCAGACCACCGGCCAACCGGTGTCACACCAACGGCCAGCCGGTGGCACCCATCCCAAACAGTGGAAGCTACTGCCTCAGCACCGGCCAACCGGTGGCCTCAGCACCGGCCAGTCGGTGGCACCTAGACAGAAGGGGTAGCTACTGCCTCCTCACCGGCCAACCGGTGGCCTCAGCACCGGCCAGCCGGTGGAGCCTGAGCCTGAGCCCTCCTCCATTTTGCACACACCGGCCAACCGGTGGCTCTGTACCGGTCAGCCGGTGGAGCCAGTCAAACTAGCCGTTGGGCTTTTGACCAGCCTGTCCACTTGGCCTCCAACGGCTCCGAAGCCCTTTCCAACGGCTCCGAAGACTCCCTAAGGCCATTTGAGGGTTCCCCCTCTATAAGTAAAGGACTAGGAAGCCCTGGAAACTCAACCAAGCCATACGGAATCCAACGGACATATTTTTGATCATTTGGCGAACCTCCGGCAGATTGCTCCAAGGGAACCCCAATTGCTCCAACACAATTCCACATCCAAGGAGCATCACCAAAGAAGCTTGGGAGTGCACGTCTTCAACTCCAATCATCCATTGGCGCCCAAGGCTTCTCCAAATACGGTTTTTATTGTTTATTCATTTTGAGCTTAAATTTGGGTTTGTGCCTACAAACCCCAACTCTTTCTCTCATCCTTTCTTTTGGGTTTTCACATCACCATTAAGGTGTGAAGAGGTTAGTCAAGCCTTTCCTTTTAAAAGGCTTGAATCAAAGGTGAGCTAGCCTTTACCCGTAAAAAGGCTAGTGGGTTTCTTGCTCAAACCATTAAAAAGAAAGCTGTAATAGGTGAGCTAGCCTTCACCTGTAAAAAGGCTAGTGGGTTTCTTGCTACAACCATTGAAAAGCAAGCGGTAGAATCTCTCAACGGTTGAGTTGGGAGTGGAGACGTAGGCCGGGTTTTTGGCCGAACTCCGTTATCAATTCTTGTGTCTTGCTTCTTTATTTCCGCTGCACTTTCACTTTGATTTTTAATTTGTTAATCATTTTTTAAAAGGCAATTCACCCCCCCTCTTGCCATCACTCCCTTTTTCTCCGCCTAACAAGTCAGTCCAGAATATTGAGACAACTCCAATAATGGCTCAAACAAACCCTTTTTGAAGTATTTAAAAAATGAGTATAAATACTTTTAAGAGATGGACTAATTTACCTTGTCTCAGACTCCTAGTGGGAGAGTCTCATCCAAATAGTCACAAAGAAAACTAAATATAGAGTTTTAAAAAATAAAAACAATGAACTAGTGCCCAAAAGAATCCATAATAGCTGGAGATTCTATATAGACCATATGATATTGAACCATGTGACTTTAAAAGGCCACTCCCCCATAACCTTTGTAGACAAAATATATTAAAGGATGGCTGGGAAGGGTCATTATTGTTTCTATGATGGATTTTATAGGTTTTTTTGTTCCAATCAGTATAGAGGTCTAAGTTAAGACTGACTTCACATATCCCTTCAGTTTGTTTTCTTATAGAAGGATTCCCTTTAGTCTTTACAAGGCACCAGATACCTTTCAATGTTTTATGGTAATTATTTTCTCAGAATTGATTGAGAGATTATTTAAGGTATTCCTTGATGATTTCACGATCTATGGAACTTGTTTTCAATATTTTCTAGAGTCTATAATTTTTTTGAAAAAAGATACATTGTGGAAAACCTAGTTTTGAATTTTGAAATATTAAATTTAACGAGAGAAAAAGGAAATGTTTCGGTCCACATAATTTTTAATGATTGAATTGAGGTATTCAAGGCCAAAATTGTTCTTATTTATACACCATCGTGTGACACATCTATTCATTTGTTTGGCATGTTGGATTTTACATAATATTTTTTAGGGTCTTTATAAAGATTTATTTACCCATGACTAACCTACTCAATAAAGTGATATTGTTTGTTTTTTATGATTCTTGCAGGATATATTTTGATAGTATTAAATAGAGCTTAACCACTTCCCCCAAATATTCCCACCAAACTAGGAACAACCCTTTAAGATACTGTGTGAAGATTCTAATAGAGTTATTGGACTTTTACTCTCCCAATATATTAATAGGAACTCACAAGTGATATCCTATGCTTCACAGACCCTGGAAACATCTTAGATAATTATACAACAACTGATAAAGGGTTTTTTCTATTATTATTTCCTTGGAAAATTTTCATTCTTATTTATAGAAATTAAACTATAAATCTATTCCAACAATGAAACACTTCGTAACTTGATAAAAAAGTATGATTTAAATCAAATTCTAGTGATACGGATGTTACTACTATAAGAATTTAACTTTGAGATTAAGGATAAGAAAGTTTGTGAGAATCTATTTATAGACCACATGAGTAGACTACCCCATACTGATGTGATAGAACCACCATATTAAATAAACATAGATGAATCTTTTCCTGGTGAGAATATATTTGAAGTCACTCAAGTGACCTGGTATATTGATTTATTGAATTTTATGGTCACATAATATGTACCTACTTTATTTTCCAAAATAAAAACTCTTAAATTAAAAACATTATTAAAATTATATGTTTGGAAATATCCATATTTAAGGAAAATCTATAGTGATCACGTAATAAGGAGGTGTATCCCCGATGAAGAGGTTAAGTCAATTCTATCATTTTTTTCAAATTCTTTCTTTTGGATGAAATTTTAGACATAATATAATAGCTAATAAATTTCTAAGATTTGGTTTATTTTGTCCCTATATTTTTAAATATTGACATTTTTTTTGCAAAAATGTCTAAATTTCCAGTTTACTATTCTAATTTTCGAAAGACATGAAGTTACCCAAATTCCTTTGCTTTTATATGAGATATTTAATGTTTAAGAATTATATTTCAGGGGCCCATTTCCTATTTCAATTGGTTTTTACTATATTGTTTTATTAGTAGATTTTGTTTCCAAGTGGATTGAAGAAAAATACACATTAAATTATGATTCCAAAACTATAATTGAATTTTAAAAATTAAACATTTTTATATGTTTGGAGTTCCTTGAGAACAAATAAGTGACTAAAGTTCACAATTATATAAACATAACCTGAAATCCCTAATGAAGAAATATTGAGTACAACATAAAACTTCCTCTACCTATCTCCCACAAACCAGTGGGATGGTCGTGGCATCCAAGAGAGAGATAAAAATGATTCTGAAGAAGATAGTGTAACCGAACCTAAAGTTATGGAATATAGATCTTGAAGATTCACTTTGTATACATAACATCCCAAAAAACCCCATTAGGTGTATCTTGTTATATAATAGTTTATAAAAAACAATTTCACCTACATTTTTAGTTTCCACACAATGACTATGGGGTTGTTAAGAGAGTAAACACGGAGTTTGGAAAAGATGTAGATAAGAGGAATCTGAAGATGATATAGTTTGAAGAGATAAGAAGAGAAGCATGTGATAATTTCCTACTGCACAAGGATAAATCAATATTTATCTATGAAATACTGATCAATAATACAGATTTAAAAATTAAAGACAATGTTTTTTTCCATCAAAAAAGAAAATCATGCTAGGTAAAATTTATTCCAAATTAACTTGAACCTATATACTAACTGACATTTTTTTATATGGTGTAGTTATGATCAAGGGATCTGAGCCATAAAACTCCTTTAAAGTAGATGTCCAGTAAGTAAATAAATATAATAAAGATTTTTGGAAATATCTAATAGAGGAGTCCAAATGTAATGACCCAAACCTCAGTATCCTAGAGTTGGAGCCTCAATTTATTAAATTTCCATAAATATGATGTTTGAATCCCAAAGTACCAATCAATTTAGCAGTCTTGGTAAAACAGATACATATATTAGTCTTGTATTACAAATGAATACACTAATTACAACATAATTTTTTTAATATAACTTAATTCCTTCTAGAGTATCCTTGCATATCTTTCCTTAGTACACTTTTTGTATTCATGGGGAAGGAAACAAAATAAGGGTGAGATCAAATGCTCAGTAAGGGTAAGTACAGTGGAACAAATAATGTATCAATGAGAAAAAAATTATATGAAAAGGTAAATAACTTAAGCACATTCCATTGAACATATCCTGAGCATAATATGACCATAATAAATAATTCCATATAAATAATCACTTGAGATAGAAAACATAACCATTAATATTCTAATAGTAGAATAAACACATGGAATATAAATATCTAATCTCATAATGATAGAATGAAAAATATAAAACATCATAAACATATATCCAAGGCTTCAGCCAAGGCACCATACACAAATAGGTAAGACATAAGCCAATACCCAAACAAGTTTTTCTTATCATACATACCAATGCATAAAGGGGATATATTGGGCCCCACTCATTGCTTACTAAGTCTAATTCATTCCTAATATTAAAGTGGTGATGAAACATAATCAACATAAACATTTTTATTAAAACTAGCATGCAAAATGTGAATACTTTAACCATTAACCATGAATGGTATCAAAATAACACATCCACAGTCAAACTAAATCATAAACAATTTAATAAAATATGAAAAATGATATCATAAGATATCAACCTCAATTAATCATAAGATTAAATAAATTATGTTGACATATATGAAAACACTCTAATAAAATCATTGAATTTTTTTGGGAAAAATACCATTTTTACTTTGAAATCATTTATTTTAAAAGGTAATAAATTATAAATGAAAAAAAAATTATTTTAAAAGATACTTTTAAAATTGTAAATGAAGCTTAAAAATTTTATGGCATCATGATGGAAAAAAAGTCCGAACACACCTCATTAGTTAAAAAAATATTTCTTTTATCAAATAATTCATAAAGTACCTCGTTTGGAAAATGACAAAAACATTCCTTTCAAACTGTTTTATAAAATGGAAAATATGGGTAAAAATTATTTAAATATTCTTAGGATAATAGTGAAAATATTTTTGAAATAATTTTTTTAAAGAAAATATATGGAAGAAAAATATCCTCAAATAGATAATTAAACTTAAACAATCTCAAAAAATAATGAGATTGTGAAATAACCCTTACCGATTTGGTAACTTTTGAACTGTAAACCCCATGAAATATATATAATAAAATGGATATGTAAATAACCATAAATTTAATTATAATTATCATAAATCACATTTATGGGTAGCATATACACCACCCAAAATAAATGAGTGGTGGATATGGCATAAGCCTCGTAGAAATAAAAGTGAGACTAGAAAATCCCTTACCAATTTGTGTTTCCTTTGCGGTGAACATTATATAACCTCATGTATAATGGTTTTAATCATGTTATTAAATTATAACAGAACTATACACATATTTATAATATCATATACTAACTTATTATAATATCTCATTACCCATTTGTTAATAATCTTCCATCATTTTCACTGTTTTGGGTGTTAATTTCCTAGTTTTTCGAGTATGTTTTGACTTATTACTTGTTCTTGCTATTAATTTGATAATTATTTAATCATATAAATAATATAAAACATGATTTAAATATCAAATATATACACTATATATTTATTTATAATAATCCATAATTTTTTTAGATAATAAATGAAATTCACTGTTCATGGAGATGGTAAGACGTTCGTATGCATGAAAGCTACTTCCATTTCATTTTTGTATTTAAAAGAATGAAAATTAATTGATTTATATTATAATTCCAGTATCATATTTATTATATATATTTCACATATTTTTATTAAAATGTTCCTTAATACATTCCATGTATAGTTTGAATGAATTACATCATTTTGAGGAGGTGGTAGTCCACACACCCACAAACAAAGTTATCATATTTACACAAAATGGAAAGAATGAAGGTGTGTGTTATATAATAATTAAAAAAGAATAAAGTAATCCTAAATACCATATATATAATATAAAAATATATTTTCCATCATAATTCCCAACCAGATAGGTGGTAAAAGAAAAACAAGTAACATCATTTTGTGAGGCGGTAGTTCTCCGCACACAAAAATGGTAAGTTCGTCACCCATTAGATTGAAGTGAGTGTAAGTGTAGGTAAAACCCTTAATATAAAAAACATATCAGTATTTTATGATACTGAGGTTAATATATAAACATTAAATAATAATAATTTAATGGCTTTATGGAAGAAATAAAACAAAAAATTTTGTTAATGAACGTTACATCTTCTTTGGGTATCTCCTTTTAATTTGCAAAAAAAGACTTTCTTGGTTGGAATTTTACCCAAAATAAGGATTCGAGGATTAAGGGAGTGATGGTAGGAGGATATTTGGATATGTTTTTTCTAATACAAATAGGTTGTGAAGTGTGAATAAAAGAGAATAAGTGTTCCCTTCTATAATAGGGGTGGGGCACTCTTGGAAACCTTTAAAATATTACATTAATATAAATTAATTTTAAAATAAAAATTGCTCCAAAGTGATTTATTTCTAAGATAAGATTATTAGGGGTCTAAATAATGAAAACAAATAATTTTAAAAATAAATTAGGCCCTATTATTACACTTATAATTTTGCTTTAGCCCTTATTTAATCTCTATTACTTGTACCATGACAGCATGTGTTTTTACCACTTAACGGTTAATATAGTTACTAGAAAATGGAAAAAAGAACCCCAAATGAATAATTTATGAAAATTATAAATTTATCCAAATTATTTGGATTAATTTCATATTTTATTTAATTTTATATCATTTAATAAAATAATATTTATTTTAAAATATCATTAATGTCAATTTTGACACTATTCATTACTTGACTTTTTAAAAATATCATAACAATGTGATATTTTATAAAAAATATTTTAACTCATTAATAATATCTAAAATTAATATATAAAATTATTTTATGACATTAATTATGTAAAATTATATTTATTTAAATATTTTTAATATCAATTATTTTATTCTTACATTAATTAAATAATTATTGCATCATCATTGTGTCACAATTTAAGGTAATTATATTCTGAATAAAAATTATAAATAAATTATCATGATGTAGATAAAAATTTTATATTTTCAAATACTATTTATAGTCTAATATATCCTTTATATATCCTCATTTTAAAAATATTTCTCTTGTTAAAAACTAAAGTATGACAAAATTGACTTTCCTTTGAATATAATATTAATAAGTTTATATTCGCATCCAAAAGGCCATAAATGGTATAATAAATGATCCTTTAATGATTAGGGACAAAAAATAATCATCCAATAAAATTAGAACAAGTGTTAGGATAATTTTATAATTTTTAAAATATTTTTTACCCTTAATTACCTGATTTACCCTTAACCATAGTAATTAAAATATTACTAAATTTACGATTCATATTCCAAAAAAAAGAATCATATTTAAATAATTTAGATCCAATTATTAAAAATATATAATCCATTTTTAAAAATTTAGAAGACATAATTTTATGTAATTAATTTAAAATTAATCTCATTGATGGAATGAGAAAAATGAGTTTTTAAAGTAAAAATTTACAAAAGATTGTAATTTTTTATAATCATATTCAATGTAAAATTAATTCAAATTACATAAATTGTATTAAATTATATAAAATAAATCTAATTATACTTTAAAACCAATTAAAAATATAATTTAATAGAATAAATTATTTAGATGAAAAAACTATTTTCAATTAAAATGCAATATTTTATCATTGTTCATAAAAAAATGAATCTTATCAGAAAAATACCAAAAATTACACCAAAGTAAATTTTGATAATAAAATTTAATATAATAAATTTATTTTGAAAAATTAAATATATAAAATTATAAAAAATGGATTTAAAATTGGTTTTCCATCAAAAGGCAGCAAAACTAACTTTTTGAAAAATATAGGTTTTTATGTATAAAATTTTGTTTGTTCTTATGTTATACCTATAAAACATATTGGATGAATTTAAAAAATTATTTTATTGATTATATAACAAATATATTCCATTAATATCATTTATTGATAATACTTAATTTAATTTATTAAGACAAATTTCCTTTGGGAGAAAAAAATAAAAATATTTACTTTATATTCAATTGGTTTGTATTTTTGTTTCTAATTAACCGGTTACCAATGAATTTATCTTATAAAAATGTGTAAACTATATTTTCTTAATTTAGTTAATCCTTTTCACAACTTTCAAATTAATGGATAGTGTTAAAAAAATAATATTTAATAGTATATCATGGTTCATTTGAGTTCGTTGTTGCATGCAATGTAAGCTATCGAAGAAATTAAATTTATTTAAAAATAGGAATATCATAAAATATTGAGGTGTCACATTCTCTCATCCTTCAATAAATTTCTTCCACACATTTTTTGAATTCATCTTCAGTAACTAAGGTTTGACTATTCAAAATACTTTTATTGAAATCCCACATCAAAACAATGGTCAATAAAACTTCCACTTCAAAATAAAGAAAGGGAAGTATGAATGTCACATGAGATAACATATACTAGGGTTATATGTATAAAAACATAGACATGTAAGAGAAATATAACCATCAATTTTTTATGGAGAGTGATAGAGAACATGGTCTTGATAAAGTTAACATTCACAAAGTTATAAATCTACAATGATCTAAGGGACCATTTGATTCATCGGAAAATAATGTACTAGGATAACATTTTTGGTTTCAAGATATTTTCCATATAGTTGAATAATTAATTTACTTCATAGACTAATGATATAAGGGAACATACTCACATGACAAGTAGAGCTTCATCCTCTAATCAATTTCCACCACAAACTCATCTTTTTCTTCAAACAATGAGTATTTAAGATAGAACTTTATATGCCTGAAGATTTCAAATTAGCTTATACAGATCACAAAAACCACAAAGGTATAACTATATATTCATCCTATCATTATACATTAACCAAAAACAAAATGGTTATGATAATATAAGATAATTCCCCAAAAATAATCTCCAAAATTCAATAGTAAAACCCAAAGTTCAACATAGATGATTTAAAAAATAACTTTCCTTCCTAAAAAATATTCTAGATTAAGATTGAAACCAAAAACTCAGAAGGATTTGTTTTTATAGTATTTCAAATAACATCAGTCACACTTAATGTCTTATAATAAAAATTTAATTGCCTAAATCTCATAGTGTCCAAGGTTTTATAATAATTTCCAAATATAACACGAATCACCATAAGTAACAAAAAAAATCATATTTGACTCCAAAATATAATTGGTCCTTCATTCGTCATAATATTATGTTTACCTTAATTTTATAGGATTCCAAAAATAGCTAACTTATTCCAAAATAACATTAATTACTTAATCAAAAAATCATTTTCCAATCCCAATGTTATCTATTTGATAAAAAAATGTTCCTAAAATTAAAATAACCTTTATCCATTAGGTATTATTAATAACAAAAAAATCATGCTTACTAGGAATTCACATAGGTAAATATTAGGTGTTAAAGCCTTATTGCCCTTCGGTTGTGGGTTAAAACCCCACAGACTTTCCAGATGTTATGGGTTGGCACCCGGCATACAGGTTTTACTTTTTATTAAACCATATTAATATAACTTCACAAATAAATATGATGGAAATACATGAAATAAGGTTAATCACCAAATATCTATTAACTAAGGTTTTCAATACAACCCCAATACATAAATACTTCATCCATTTATTTTTATATAGGTATTTCCTTGGTCTAGAGTTTATCCTTTAGAAGCGGTAATTTCCTAAAACCAAAAACCATAGGGTGAGCATCAATTATAATATTAGAAAAACCATAAAATAACTTTTTGGATGTATAAATTTTGTCACATTATTTTCAATCTAAGACACATCAGGTTTAAACTAGATCATTAATTTTTATTATTTATTCAAATCCCTAATAATGGTTTGTAAAGAAAATGTGAATTATCCTAAGAATATCCCTCAGGAGTGTCAAACTAAGTATGTAGTAAGGACCATTGTTACATACCAAGTTATGCCGAGTCAGGCCCGACACACCTTGTCAGAGTTGTTACCTTTAGGTACATCTATGTCATAGCCACATCCATTTTTAGTATCCATATAGGGTTTTACTTCTAGGAATACTCACATAATATCTACCTTACTAAAATTCTAGGATGTTCTTCGTGCTTATCCTTAAAGTCAATATTAGGATTATGTTCCCTAATATATTTTTTCTAAATCTTGTTTCCAATATTTATACTAAATTTTATCTAATTTCAACTGCAATGAACCTAACCTAGTATCGTAGATTCAGTGACTCGCTTTATTACATTGGCATAGATAAAAGATTCAAATCCCAAAGGATGGATCAATTTAGTAGTCTTGGTAAACCAAATACATAAATGAGCCTTGTATTAAAAATGAATACACTAATTACAACATAATTTTTTTTAAGATAACTTTATTCCTCTTAGAGTATCCTTGTATATATTTCCTTAGTAAACTTATTGGAAACCTGGAGAAAGAAAAAAATAAGGGTGATCTCAAATTTTCAGTAAGGGTAAGTATAGCAGAAGAAATAATATATCAATGAGAATATAGCTATATTGTAAGGTAAATAACTAAATCACATTCTATTTAACATATATTGAGCATAATATGGACATAATAAATAATACCACATAAATAATCACATGATCTAGAAAAAATAATCATGGATAGTATACTAGTCAAATAAACACGTAGAATATCAATAATTAATCTCATAGTGAGGGAATTCTCAATTCCAAACACCATAAACATACCATCAAGGCTTTGTCCTTGACACCATATGTAAATGGGTAAAGCATAAGCTATTACCCAAACTAGTTTGTCTCCTAAGACCTAATAATGAATCTAGGGGATATAATGAGCCATGCTAGTCACTTACTAAGTTCATTTAATTTCTCATATGAAAGGGGTGATGAAACATAATCAACATAAACATTCATATTAAAAATAGCATATAAAATGTGAATACTTTAACTATAAACAATGAATGGTTTCAAAATAGAACATCCATAGTCAAACTAAATAATAAAACATTTAATGAAATATGATAAATGATATCGTGAGAGATCAACCTCAATTAATCATAAGATTCAACAAAGGATGTTGGCATAGATGAAAATACACTAATAAAATCATTGATTTTTTTGAGAGAAATACATTTTTCTACTTTGAAATCATTCATTTAAAAAGCCGCACAATTTTAAATAAAAAAATTATTTGAAAAAAACATTGTAAAATTGTAAAGGAATATTCAAAATTTTAAGGTGTCATGATGGTGTAAAAATCTACTCGCATCTCATAAGTTGAAAAAATATTCATTCCACCAAAAAAGTCACAAAGTACCTCGTTTGGAAAACGATAAAAAGATTCTTTTAAAACTATTTTATAAAATGTATAAAATGGATAAAAAGACTATAAAATGTCTAAGGATAATAGTGAAAAATTTGATTTTTTTACAAAACATGGATATGCAAGAAAAATGTTCCTCAATGGAGACTTAAACTCAAACAATCCCAAATAATAATGAGATTGTGAAATAACCATTACCGATTTGGTAACTTTTGAAATGTAAATACAATAAAAGAGATATCATAAAATGGATATGTATAAACCCATAAATTTAATTATAAGTATCATAAATTACATTCATGGTTAGTATATACAAAACACAAAATAAATGAGTGGTGGATATGACATAAGTCTTGCAGAAATAAAAGTGAGACTAGAAATTCTCTTACCACTTTATGTTTCCTTAGGGGTGAAAATCTTTTAAAATCATGTATAATGGTTTTAAGAATTTTTTTAACTTATAAAAAACATAAATATTTTTATAATATCATATATTAACTTCTTATAATATCCAATTATCTATTTGTTAACAATATTCCATTATTTTCACTATTTTAGGTGTTAATTGTCTAGTGTTTTTAGTAAGTTTTGACTTGTTACTTGTTGTTCATATTAATTAGATCATGATTTAGTCATATAAATAATGTAAAAAATGATTTAAATAGAAAATATATCCATTATAAATGTATTTATAATAATCCATAATATTTGGAGATAAGAAATGAAATGCAACATTCATGGAGACAGTAGGTCGTATATACGCATGAACACTACATCCATTTCATTGTCGTAATTAAAAGAATGAAAAGTAATTTATGTATATTATAATTATAGTATCTTATTTATGTCATATATTTTACATATGTTTATTAAAATAATCCTTAATACATTCCATGTATATCATGAACGAATCACATCGTTTTGAGGAGGCGGTAGTCAACACATCCACAAACGAAGTTATCGTATTTATAAAAAATAGAAAGCATGATGGTGTGTGTTATATAATAATTATAGAAGAATAAAGACATAATAAATAACATATATATCATATAAAAATATATTTACCATCATAATTCCAACCCATGAAAGGTGGTAAAGTAAAAACGAACAACATAGTTTCGTGAGGCGGTAGTTCGCCGTACACAAAAACAGTAAGTTCGTTACCCGTTAGATGGAAGTTTGTGTAATTGTAGGTAGAATCATTAATATAAAAACATATAATGTTATTTAATATAATTATGTTATTATATAAACAAAAAATAATATGAATTTAATGTGGTTTAAAGAATAAATAAAACAAAAATGTTAGTTGATGAATGTTACCTCTTCTTTGGGTTTCTCTTTTTGATTTGCACAAAAGGACATATTTAGTTGGATTTATGCCCAAATTAAGGTTTCTATGATGAAGTTAGGGATATTTGGAGGATAATTTGACAGTTTTAGGATGAACCAAATAAGTTATGAAGTGTTAATATAATATAAGAAGATGTTTCCTTTTATAAGAGAGGGGTGGGGCACTCTTGAAAATATTCCAAATATTAAATTAATATCAATTAATTTTATAATCCAAATGGATACAACGTGACTTATTCTGAATATGAGATGATTATTGGTCTAAATAATCTCAAAAAATATTTTTAGACAATTTTAGGTTACATTATTACCCAAATCGTTTTTCTTTAACCCTTATTTTATCTCTTTTACTCTTACCGTGACAACATGTTTTTTTAGTAATTAAGGGTTAATATAGTTACTATAAAATTCCAAAAGAACATCAAATGAGTCATGGATGAAATTTTTAACTTTAAAAAAAATATTTCTCCAAATTCAATATTTTTATATCATTTATTAAAATAATATTTATTTTAAAATATCATTAGTGTCAATTTTGATACTATTCATTACTCGAATTTTTAAAAATATTAGAAAATAATGATATTTTAAAACAAAATATGTTAAATAATAAATAATATTTCAAATTAATCTATAAAATCTATTTATGAATTTAATTTAGTCAAAATATTTCTCTTTTTCAAAACAAAAGTATGAAAAAATTGACCTTCCATTGAATATAATATTAATAAGGTTATATTCTCATCCAAAAGGCCATAAATGGTCTCCAAACCAATCATTTAATTCTTATGGATTAAAAATACTAATCCTATAAAATTATGACAAGTGTTATGGTAATTTTCTCATGTTTATTATATTATTTTTACCCTTAATTATCTAATTTACCCTTAACCGTGGTAATTAAAATATTACTAAATTTACTATTCATATGTCCAGAAAATAAAATAAACCTATTTACACAATTTTTACCCACAAATTATAAGTATTTAATTTATTTTTAAAAATTCATAAGACATAAGTTTTAGTAGTTAATTTAAAATTAATCTCATTGATGGAATAAGAAAATGAGATTTTTAAGTGAAAATCTACAAAAGATTGTGATGTTTTTATAATCATATTCAATGTAAAATTGATCCCAATTACCTATATAGTATTAAATGATATAAAATTAATCTAATTTTACATTAAAACCAATTAAAAAGATAATTTATCACTATAAATTATTTATAGAAAAAAAAAATTTCAATTAAAATGTAAAATTTTATCACTATTCATCAAAAAAAGAATCTTATTAAAAAATACAAAAAAAATCCACAAAAATAAATTTTTGTACAAAAATTTAAAATAATAAGTTTATTTTTTCAAATAAAATATATAAAAGTGTCAAAAATTGGATTTAAAATAGGTTCTCAATCAAAAGGCGGCAAAACCAACTTTTTTTAAAAAATTATAGGTTTTTATGCATAAAATTGGGTTTGTTCTTATATTATAGATATAAAATATTCTGTATGAATATAAAAAATATTTGATTTAATATATAACAAATATATTTCATCAATACCAATTATTTATTGTAATTAAATTATTTTATTAAGAAAAAACACCTTTGGGAGCATAAAAATAAAAATATTTCATTTATATTCAATTAGTTTATATTTTCATATCTAATTAATTTGTAACCAATGAATTCATCTTATAAAAATGTTTAAACTATATTTTCCTAATTTAGTTAATCCTCTTCATAACCTCTAACTTAATGAATAGTGTTAAAATTATAATATTTAATAGTATATTGTGGTTTGTTTAAGCATGGTGTTGCATACAATGTAAGCTGTTGAAGAAATTAAATTTATTTAAAAAAGGAAATATCATAAAATCTTGGGGTGTTACACCGAAATTCTCCCTACTACCATTGAGTAAATAACCCCATGTTTCCCTTTTTCTTCACACTGGTTTAGATGCTTTTATTTTTGAACTATTTTTTTATTAAAATGAATAATGGGAATTTAATGAAATTATGTTTGAACTAAGTGTGGTGGAGAGAAGAGAAAGTAGTTAGGAGTGTAAATAAATTATTTTTATAAAAAAACTGATATTCTTGTAAATATTGTATATTTCTCTTTTTTCTAGTTTTGGTTTTGTCTATTCAAACATTCATTGAGATGAATTCTTCTCTATGTAGTTTATATTCTATACTAGAGTTAATATTTTAATTAGTTATAACATAATAAGAATTAAATTAATTTTTAGTGTATTTTTCAATTCTTTCATAATATCTGATCTTAAAACTATGACTGATAGTTTTAGTGAAAATATTTTTGTTGAATCTGAATTATAACATGTGGTCAATAGAATTTTTTAACTTTATTTGAGGCAACATGACCTCTATAAAAAAGAACACAATAGGGATCCAACTCAAATGTAATTTATATGATTTCATTAAACCTTGAGTAAAATGAGAAATTGGGGTCCCACAGTAAACCTCTAAGATATTAGGAACTGAGTGTGTGAGTAAACCCTATGTCATATCTAATAGGTTCTTTTCGATAGTACTTCACACATACATGGTAAGGAATAATAAATAAATAAATAACATTAAAGTTCCTAATAGTCAAAAATAAATTCATTTAGGTGAGGGGAATATTGAACCTAGATGAAGAATGAGTAATTAACTTATAAAAAATTTATATGATTTATATCAATAAAGTTAAAAATTGAACTATAGTTTAATAAAGATACCAAAGACAGATAAATGTAAGTGGTTATTTTTAAAACATTTATTCCACTTAAATCTAATTTGATCCACTCATGGATTCAGAACTCCAATTTTGTGGAAGTGAGGAGTGAATTTAATCATATGAGAGGCATGATAATTTGAACAATAGGGGGAACCTCTGAATTTATTCTTCTATGGATTGTGTATTTAGATCTAGGCAAGATGAATCTTTTAGTTTTTTTTAATAAATTTAGTTCATTGATAAACTTTCTTAGGAGTGAAATAGTTCATGTGTGGGGGGTGATGTGAGTTGAATATTTGGAAAAAAAATTCTATTTTTCATTGATAATTAACCCCCTAATTGATTTAATCATGGGTAAATTAGTATTTTATTATTTTTGGGAAATCTATAACTTAAATGTTAACTACCTTAAATCATTTTTTACATGTTTTATTCACTTAAAAAATTATTATTATTCCATAAATTGTTTTGAAATAAATTTTTCCATGTCATTAATTATTATTTAATTTTTTTATTATTTATTAGAGAAAAAACCTATACTAGAAAAATGAATTTTTGATGTGTAGATTGAGACTTGATTTTTACAATGGAAAGTGATTGCATGATGAAGGAACAAGTGGTTGTGCTACCTCCATGGTCACTTAAATGACTGTGCCCAAAAAATAACAATCTACCAAGTAACTGCAAGTTCTAGAAAGTGATCATAAGTTCTGAAAAGTGACAGAACCCTGAAAAAACTAAGTGACTATGTTTTGAAATTTAATTAACCATGCATGGAAATATATGGAAAGGGTTTTACTAACCATATGAAGTTTTCATAGTCAAAATACTGACCAAAATAAGGAATTGGAAACTAATTATGACCCCTACCTAATACATGTTGTAAGTCAAACGATCAAGACAGCCTTCTTTAAACGACATCAAGAAAAAGAACCAACTAACTATAAGTTAAATTCATAAGTGATCATGTTACACGTCATAGTAATTATACTAATTATGTGCTAAGAATAGAAGTGACTACATGAAACATTTGAAAAGAAAAAAATAAGTGACTTCACCTGCATATCCATCCCACAGTTGGTATAATGATCGTGAGACACTCATCACCAACCTACCACAACCCAACTGGTCATATGTGTAAAATTATGGAAACTACTAAAGTTACTGCATCAATATAATTTCAACCTATCATGCTTGAGAAATTCAAGTGACTGTGGATGTGAATCCAATTTATCGCATGAGAAAACATCCAATGAATTTGAGCTCAAAATTAGATTCATCTGTTTCTGAAGCAACTGAATGTTGGGAAGAAGTTATCATAAAGGAAGAACTACACCCTTGTCTTCCACACTTTTAACAACTAACCACAAATCCAACCATATGTAAATAGGGAGATATAACCGTGCAGCTGAAGAATCTCTAAACCACCCAAAGAAGATCTGATCTCCATCGATGATAGATCTTTGAAGAATGAAGTATCAAATAACCCCAAACCAGAGCATGAAGATGTTAACATATCTTAATTTTGAGATACTATCTACGTAGTAAAATTATCAAGAAGTAGCATCATATTTGAATCTAGGAAGACCAGTATTGCCAAATCTGATGAGTGTTGAAGTCTTTGAATATAATAAGAGAGACATATTCAAATCTGTAAGAGCCATATAATTGAATCTGGAGAGGCACCCACATACCCAAATGGGTACTATCTTGTATCTGAAAATCCCACATAACCATATCTATCATCATTTTTTATCAAATAAGACAACCTTGCATGTCAACAACATCGAATAAAATTCCAACCAAAACTGATGTTAAGGTTGTTTGAGAGCCACACATGTTCTTGCTGGAAAAGACAAGTTGGTACTATACTGCTTGATGAAACCCAAGCTGTGCATAATGAATCTCTCTAGAGAAAAGAATAGAAACATAGAGTTATTTTGGTATACATTCCACTAGTTTTTCCAAATCATAAAATTCCCCAAGAAACTTTCCTTATAGAGATAATCGATTTATAGGAGTATAGAGCTCTCTCAGGGGAGGAGAACGTTCTATCAAAAAATATTTAGAGATGATTTGAAAAGATTCTGATAAACAAGATATGCATCTTGTAAAAATATAAAGAAACAACATTAGGACAAGAATTTGAGGAATATTTTTAACCTATGAGGTTTATTAAAGGAATATCATGATAATTGTAACACCCGAGACTTTTATGTTATATAAATCATCAAAGGAATCTTTTTCTACACAACACTTTCTTGGCTTGCTTTACACGCAATCGCGACCTTCCTCGATAGCTTGCGTCGTACGCAATACCGAGTTTCACTAAACAACAATATGCTATTAAAACTAGCCGTTATGAATAGTAATAACCACTTTTTGAAATTTTATAAATTTTATTTTTCAAAATGGACTTCATTTTTGGACTTAGAATATCGAAATTAGCCTAGGGTGAAATTTTGGTATTTTCTGAAAACTTTCAATTTTTGATGAATAGTGAAACCACTAAGTGGTAGGTTAAAAACCGAATTTTGCATAAAACTTAATTTTACCGCTTCTGTGAATGGAATTTCGAAAATCCGAGAGACACGGTTAATATCAAGGACTAAAATGTGGTTCAATGAGATGAAAATAATTTTTTTGGTGAATAGTAACTTTTTACGATTTTTACCGCGGTTAATAGTAAATAGGGTAACTAAGGGTAAATATGATATTAATATTACCCTAACACATGTCCTAATTCTATTGGACAAGTGTAATTCGACCAAAAACAAACATAGGAATAAAATATGACCATTTAGGCCCACTTGGATTAGATTAGGACATTTATTATTAATTTATTTAAAGAAGGGTTAAAATAGTTAAAATCAAAGTTTAATAAGTAAATCATTTTTAATATGGGGTTATACATAAGATAAATTCAATTCTAAATATTCATTAGAAAGATAAAAATATTTCCTACATGATGATATTTTATTTGTAATTTTTAGACATTAAATAATTTAATTTATTTATGACATAATGATGATGCAGTAATTATCTTATTAATGAAATATTGACATAATTGATGTTATAAACACCAAAATAAATGTAATTTGAGACTTTTTATGAATTCCACTAATTTTCTAGGTTACTATGATATATTAGTATTGATTTAATCAACTTGGTGCGAACATATAATTCTGTTATGACTTTCACAAAAATCATATATCAAATAGTGTCAAAATTGACACAAAATAGTTTTTAAATCAAATATTATATTATTAATTGTTATTTTATTCCTAAAAATCTAAGGTTCGTCCAAATGACATAGATAAGGATATATATATTAATAATAAACAATTTGGGGTTCGTTTGGCATGTTATAGTAAGTGTATTAACCATATAGTGAAAGAAAACAAAAAGACACGGTAAAAGTTAAATTATTTAACTTAGAGTTAAATTTAATTGATAAGGTTAAAATAATATCCTAAACTTGTCTAAATTCTATTGGTTGATAGGATTTCGACCCATCCCCACTTTAGCTTCGAAATAAGACCCTTTGGAACCATTATAAACCGATTTTGACTTTAATATAAAATAATATTTTGAGATATTCCTAAGGTGCCCCTCTCCTCCCTTATAAAAGGGCACCTCCTCCCCCTCCTCCTCACACCAATTTGAGCACTCAAGCTCGGCCAACCCCTGCCATTTTCCCTTCTCCACTTCCCTAGAATAATCCTAGAGGTCCTGGTCTTCTCCAAATACCAATCTTAGTTCCTTAAGTGGAGGATTCAAAAAGGCGTTCCAAAGAAGAGGTAATATCCATTACCGATCTTTTCAATTTCTTTCTTCTTCAACTTCTTCTTCTTTAGTTGTTTCATGATAAAGTAATAACATCAGTATTACTTACATACTGATATGTTATTATAAATATGAAACAACCCTAATTCACCTTCTATCCATCCTACGGAAAAATGAAATCACCGCGCGTGCGTACGTACGGAATACCGTCTCCACGCCGTGGTGTAATCTATTTTCCACCATCACCTTACAAGGATGGGTATAATGGTGTAATCAGTAACTATATATGATTATTATTAAGTAATATTGATACTGAAATAATATATATATACTCCAATACAATTCCACGATCATAGGAACGATATCATCACTCGTGCGTATGTACGGAATACCGTCTCCACGATGTGATGCGACTCGTTCTACATGATATTCATTTCATAATGATTATATAAATGAATTGAATGAATGAATATGGTATATACTACACTAATACCATTCTGGAAATGAATTATCTATAACCTAAAGATAAGAATAAGAATTTATTCGACAAAACACGCATAAGAACAAAAAGTTATAAAGATCCGAGTAACAAGTAACAATGAAATATTACTAACAAGAAGCTAATAATATGACCATATATGATCTCATATCAATATGTATGATTCTGGAATAAGTCAATAACATTATTTAAACCATTATACAGGAGCTTCGGACACGAACAAAGCAAATCGGACCTAAGGTAAGGGAAATATCACAATCTCATTTTTATCCGAGATTGTTTATTCGTAAGTATTTACTGGGGTGTATTTTATCATCCACATCCATGTTCCCTCAATATGTAATATTGTTTCCATCCACTTAAAATAGTTTAAATCCAATTTTACCCTTAGGTGAGTTTTTAGTAAAGAATATGAAATGAATCTTTTGTCGTTTTTCCGTACGAGGTACTTTTTGACTTTTCCGACAAAAGTACGAAGAATGTTTTTTTTAACATATACGGCATGAATGGATTTTTAAAACATTATTTCCAAGAAGCTTCCTTTACAAGTTTTCAAGTTTATTTTTAATCAACTTCTTTTATTTTAAAGTTGTATGACATGTTATGAAAGGAAAAATGTTTTTGAAGAAGAAAGGATATTTTCCTCAAGAATGGAGTTCAAGTGTTTTATCAAAATGATTTTCCATCTAAGATAATAAAGGGTTCTGTTTTTATCCCTATTATTAAATTGATTTGTTCATGTTGTGATGGAATTATTTTTATGAATTCCTTTATCTTATATGAATTGATTTATGATGTCATGATGTTTCAAGAATCCCATTTTGTTACATGTGTTATGCGATGATGAATGTTTTATGATTATGTGGCACACATAAGAAAGGATTCATTATAAGATGGGTGGGACCTATATCTCCCTCCAATGCATTGGGTAATGATTTTATATCTCATGAGATAGACATGGCTGGAATGGAAGGTTATTTCGGTTCAGTGATACAGGACTGAAACGAGGAGTGAACTCGGTTCAGAAAGGGACTTTGTCCACTAAGATAGTCTTGGCAATGAGTCATGACTAACAAGAAATGATTTCCATGATTATGTGTGCATGCCACAGAGTTTCAAGTTTTATGTTATGATTATGGGGATCTCATTTTCACTTCTATGATTTATTCCATGTTAAGATATTATGATCTCTTTTGCAGGTTTTGATAAAGATATGATATGATTTTTATTTCCTTTATTTGCCCTTGCTGAGCATTTGAGCTCACCCTTTTATGTTTTCTTTTCCCCAGGTCAGGAAGATGGATATTAAGTAGAATATGCTAAAAGGGACCCTAGATATGATGAAATAAATGGGAGACACTGTAGAAGATTTATGAACCAGTTGTTTATGTTTCCCAGTTTCTAAAGAAACTATACCTATACGGTCCTTTGTGGTTTTGTCATATGTTGTAATAAGTGTGCTTCAATTTTGAAGTATTAACAATGTATGTAAAGTATGGGTCGTTATAGTTGGTATCAGAGGAAAGGTATAGTCAACCTTTGGAAACTAGGATGTGAAAGCCTTAGTAAGAACCCTAAGGATAAGTCTAAGCATAGAACACAATCTTAGTGTTTTAGAAATGGCCTTGAATAACCTAGGATAAGACCTTAAGCATGAAAATTTTATTCTTGAATTATATGGTTTCCTATTATAATTAGTGTTGCTCACACTATTCTTATTGGTTTTAGTCAATGGCTGGAACCCGAAGGAACCGGGTTAATGCGGAATGCGATGGGCAATGCAATGATTGTCCCCCTGAGCAACCAAACGATATGGGAGCTGGAATGCAAAATCTTGTAGCCATGCTCACACAACTTTCTCAAGCTATGAATCATGCAGGATTTCCAAACGAACAAAGGAGGGAGCAACATTCTGTTGAATCCTTCATGAGGCAGCGTCCACCATCTTTCAGCGGGTCTACTGATCCATTAGTTGCTGAACAATGGATTAGTACTACTGAAAAGATATTTTCAGTTCTTCAATGTTCTGAGCATGATAAAGTCATCCTAGCAGTGTATCGTTTGGAAGGAGATGCGGATCAATGGTGGAATCTTGTTAAGAATACGAGGCAAAGGGATGAAATTGAGTCTATGGAATGGGACGAGTTCAAGAACTTATTTTTCAATAAGTACTTCCCTCGTATTCTCCGAACAAAGATGGAGAAAGAGTTCCTTGAACTAAAGCAAAGGGATGATGAATCTGTTAGTACCTATGAAGCAAATTTTACAAGACTTTCAAGGTACGCTTCTGGTATTATTATCCAACCTGAGAGTAAGATCGATCGATTCTTTAGTGGCTTAAAACCAAGTCTTCGAAGGGCGTTAGCCATAAGGGACTTCAATAGCTACGAGGAAATCGTTCGATGTGCTCTCAAAGTCGAGATGGAGATTGGAGTAACCCATCAGTCACATGGGTTTGATAAGAAGAGGAAGATGGAATTCAAAGAAAAATCTAAAGAGCACACGGAAAAGAAGATGAACTTTCCCTTATGCTCAAAGTGTGGAAAGAAACATGGAGGGAGTTGTCTTAAAGGGACAAGTAAATGTTTTAAATGTGGAAAGGAAGGTCATCGGGCATTTGAATGCCGTGATAATGGGAAGAAGATGTCTAATGATTCAAACAAAGGAAGGGATACACAGAATAAACCTACTACACTTCAATGTTTCAAGTGCAAGGAGATGGGGCATTATGCCAATCAATGCCCAAATCCAAGGGTTGATGATGATGGTCGACGTCAACAAAATCTTAAGGCTAAAGACAAAGGAAAGTCACATGCAATTTCTATCAGCGATGTGGAGTACGATAATGATGTGGTAAAAGGTACACTTACCATCCACTCTAAAGTAGAAAATGTTTTATTTGATTCTGGATCCACCCACTCTTTTATTTCTGAAAAAATTTCTAAGGGTATCACCATATTACCTCAACAATTAGATGTTGAGTTAGCCGTGACAACACCTAATGGCACATCAATCGCATCAAAAGTTTATAACTCTTCTCTGATCGAAGTTTGTGGGAAAGTGCTTCCTGCAAATCTTGTAATCCTTCCCTTAGTGGAATTTGATGTGATTCTTGGCATGGATTGGCTTTCTCTACATGGAGCTCATATCGATTGCCAAAGAAGGGAAGTCACATTTCATATTCCAGATCAATCTACGATCGTATACCAATGCAAGGATGAACATAACCTTCCAGTGGAAATTTCTTCCATCTTATGGGTATTGATTCCACTAAATGAAGGTTATTTATCTCAAATGGTTGGTGAAGAACTCACGATTAAGAATATGCCCATTGTACGGGAGTTTGATGATGTCTTTCCGGAGGAATTACCGGGTCTTCCACCAAATCGTGAAGTTGAGTTTTCAATAGAACTCGTACCGGGTGCTTTGCCTATTTCAAAGACACCTTATAGAATGGCCCCAATTGAGTTGCAGGAATTGAAGAAGCAACTCCAAGAGAATCTTGATAAGGGATTCATACGCCCTAGTGCGTCACCTTGGGGAGCACCAGTTCTATTTGTTAAGAAGAAATATGGATCAATGAGACTCTGCATTGATTATCGAGAACTTAACAAAATCACTATCAAGAACAAATATCCTCTCCCACGCATTGATGACTTATTTGACCAACTACGCGGAGCTCAATACTTTTCCAAGATTGATCTTCGTTCAGGGTATCATCAATTAAGGGTCAAAAGGGAGTATATACCAAAGACGGCTTTCCGTACAAGGTATGGACACTATGAATTTATAGTGATGCCATTTGGTCTTAGTAATGCCCCTGCTATCTTCATGGATCTAATGAATAGAGTCTTTAGAGACTATCTTGATCAATTTGTGGTAGTCTTTATAGACGATATTCTTGTCTATTCAAAGAGCAAGGAAGAGCATGAAGATCACTTGAGAATTATATTGAAGACCCTGAGAAAAGAGAATCTTTATGCCAAATTTACCAAGTGTGAATTTTGGCTTCAAAAAGTTGCATTTTTGGGTCATATAATCTCAAAAGAGGGGATATCTGTGGATCCAGCAAAAACAGAGGTTATCGAAAGATGGTCGAGACCAACCACAGTAACTGAGATCCGAAGTTTTCTTGGTTTGGCTGGATATTATCAACGTTTTGTAAAAGATTTTTCACGATTATCTAATCCACTCACCAAGTTGACTCGGAAAGGAGTTAAATTTGTCTGGACAGAGGAATGTGAAGAGAATTTCAAGGAGTTGAAAAGAAGGTTATCCAGTGCACCTGTGCTCACACTGCCTTGTAGTGGAGAAAGGTTTGTGATCTACAGTGATGCATCCAAGAAGGGATTGGGGTGTGTTCTTATGCAAAATGATATGGTGATAGCTTATGCCTCACGACAGTTGAAAATCCATGAGCAAAATTACCCAACACATGATTTGGAGTTGGCTGCGGTAATCTTTGCATTAAAGATTTGGAGGCATTACCTTTATGGTGAAAGGTGTGATATTTATACTGATCATAAAAGTTTAAAGTATATTTTCACACAAAAGGAGTTGAATATGCGTCAAAGAAGATGGTTGGAGCTGATTAAGGATTATGACTGCTCAATCCATTACCACCCTGGGAAAGCAAACAAGGTGGCAGATGCATTAAGTCGACAAGACCATGCTAGTTTATCCATGATGAGGATCACAAAAGATCCAATATTTATGGATTTACAAAGGATGGATCTTGGAATTATAATGGAAGGGGAAAAATCTTATCTTTCTCAAATGAATGTTCAACCATCTATACATGTGAAGATTAAAGAGGCACAGAAAGAAGATGTCGAGTTACAAAAGAAGGTGAGAAATGTTCCTGAATTCAACCTTGATTGTGATGGGATAATAAAGTTCAGGAATCGGGTTTGCGTTCCTCCCATCCCCGAATTAAAGAAAGATCTGCTGGATGAGGCTCATAGTTCTTCATTCTCTATTCATCCTGGAAGCACGAAGATGTATAGGGACCTGAAAGAGTACTTCTGGTGGGATGGCATGAAAAGAGATGTTGCTGAATATGTCTCTCGATGCTTGGTTTGTCAACAAGTTAAAGCTGAGAGACAGAAGTCTAAGGGGATGTTACAACCATTACCCATACCCGAATGGAAATGGGAAAACATCACTATGGACTTTGTCACAGGACTTCCTAAAACATCCAAAGGCAATAATGCTATCTGGGTCATAGTTGATCGTCTTACAAAGTCTGCACACTTCATTGCTATTAGAGAGGATTTCTCTCTAGATCAGCTTGCCAGGATATATGTAAAGGAAGTGGTAAGATTGCATGGAGTACCACTTTCTATTATATCTGATCGAGATCCGAGATTTACCTCGAAGTTCTGGCGAAGTCTTCAGCATACTCTGGATACAGAGTTGAGTTTCAGCACTGCTTATCATCCCCAGACAGACGGTCAGTCTGAGAGAACAATTCAAACCCTAGAAGATATGTTGAGAGCTTGCTCTATGGATTTCAAAGGAGGTTGGGATCAACACCTACCTTTGGTGGAATTTTCTTATAATAATAGCTTTCACTCCAGTATTCAGATGGCTCCTTATGAAGCTCTCTATGGAAAGAAATGCAGGACTCCAACTTGCTGGGATGAAGTTGGGGAAAGAAAGCTATTAGGACCTGATCTCGTTGATGAAATGGCAGAAAAGGTCAGATCTATTCAACAACACATAAGAGCAGCTCAGAGTCGACAGAAAAGTTATGCCGAAAACCGAAGAAAAGGCCTAGAGTTTGAAGTGGGTGATAAAGTGTTCTTACGAATATCTCCCTGGAAGAGGGTTATGAGATTTGGAAAGAAGGGGAAGTTGAGCCCTAGATATATCGGTCCTTTTGAAATACTGGATCGTGTTGGGAAGGTAGCTTACCGATTGGCGCTTCCACCGAATCTCTCTCAAGTTCACGATGTGTTCCACGTATCTCTCCTGAGAAAGTACATACCAGATCCTTCACATGTACTCAGCTCAGAAGTTGTACCGCTGGAGCAAGATCTTTCTTATGAAGAACAGCCGATAGAGATTCTGGATCGTAGCGAAAAAGTCCTACGAAACAAGACCACTCGCTTGGTGAAAGTTTTATGGAGAAACCACCAACTTGAAGAAGCTACATGGGAGCTTGAGGATATGATGAGGGAGAAGTATCCTCATTTGTTTGTTGCAAAGTGACGAATTTCGAGGGAGAAATTCTTTTTAAGGGGGGTAGAATGTAACACCCGAGACTTTTATGTTATATAAATCATCAAAGGAATCTTTTTCTACACAACACTTTCTTGGCTTGCTTTACACGCAATCGCGACCTTCCTCGATAGCTTGCGTCGTACGCAATACCGAGTTTCACTAAACAACAATATGTTATTAAAACTAGCCGTTATGAATAGTAATAACCACTTTTTGAAATTTTATAAATTTTATTTTTCAAAATGGACTTCATTTTTGGACTTAGAATATCAAAATTAGCCTAGGGTGAAATTTTGGTATTTTTCTGAAAACTTTCAATTTTTGATGAATAGTGAAACCACTAAGTGGTAGGTTAAAAACCGAATTTTGCATAAAACTTAATTTTACCGCTTCTGTGAATGGAATTTCGAAAATCCGAGAGACACGGTTAATATCAAGGACTAAAATGTGGTTCAATGAGATGAAAATAATTTTCTTGGTGAATAGTAACTTTTTACGATTTTTACCGCGGTTAATAGTAAATAGGGTAACTAAGGGTAAATATGATATTAATATTACCCTAACACATGTCCTAATTCTATTGGACAAGTGTAATTCGACCAAAAACAAACATAGGAATAAAATATGACCATTTAGGCCCACTTGGATTAGATTAGGACATTTATTATTAATTTATTTAAAGAAGGGTTAAAATAGTTAAAATCAAAGTTTAATAAGTAAATCATTTTTAATATGGGGTTATAAATAAGATAAATTCAATTCTAAATATTCATTAGAAAGCTAAAAAGATTTCCTACATGATGATATTTTATTTGTAATTTTTAGACATTAAATAATTTAATTTATTTATGACATAATGATGATGCAGTAATTATCTTATTAATGAAATATTGACATAATTGATGTTATAAACACCAAAATAAATGTAATTTGAGACTTTTTATGAATTCCACTAATTTTATAGGTTACTATGATATATTAGTATTGATTTAATCAACTTGGTTCTAACATATAATTCTGTTATGACTTTCACAAAAATCATATATCAAATAGTGTCAAAATTGACACAAAATAGTTTTTAAATCAAATATTATATTATTAATTGTTATTTTATTCCTAAAAATATAAGGTTCGGCCAAATGACATAGATAAGGATATATATATTAATAATAAACAATTTGGGGTTCGTTTGGCATGTTATAGTAAGTTTATTAACCATATAGTGAAAGAAAACAAAAAGACACGGTAAAAGTTAAATTATTTAACTTAGAGTTAAATTTAATTGATAAGGTTAAAATAATATCCTAAACTTGTCTAAATTCTATTGGTTGATAGGATTTCGACCCATCCCCACTTTAGCTTCGAAATAAGACCCTTTGTAACCATTATAAACCGATTTTGACTTTAATATAAAATAATATTTTGAGATATTCCTAAGGTGCCCCTCTCCTCCCTTATAAAAGGGCACCTCCTCCCCCTCCTCCTCACACCAATTTGAGCACTCAAGCTCGGCCAACCCCTGCCATTTTCCCTTCTCCACTTCCCTAGAATAATCCTAGAGGTCCTGGTCTTCTCCAAATACCAATCTTAGTTCCTTAAGTGGAGGATTCAAAAAGGTGTTCCAAAGAAGAGGTAATATCCATTACCGATCTTTTCAATTTCTTTCTTCTTCAACTTCTTCTTCTTTAGTTGTTTCATGATAAAGTAATAACATCAGTATTACTTACATACTGATATGTTATTATAAATATGAAACAACCCTAATTCACCTTCTATCCATCCTACTGAAAAATGAAATCACCGCGCGTGCGTACGTACGGAATACCGTCTCCACGCCGTGGTGTAATCTATTTTCCACCATCACCTTACAAGGATGGGTATAATGGTGTAATCAGTAACTATATATGATTATTATTAAGTAATATTGATACTGAAATAATATATATATACTCCAATACAATTCCACGATCATAGGAACGATATCATCACTCGTGCGTATGTACGGAATACCGTCTCCACGATGTGATGCGACTCGTTCTACATGATCTTCATTTCATAATGATTATATAAATGAATTGAATGAATGAATATGGTATATACTACACTAATACAATTCTGGAAATGAATTATCTATAACCTAAAGATAAGAATAAGAATTTATTCGACAAAACACGCATAAGAACAAAAAGTTATAAAGACCCGAGTAACAAGTAACAATGAAATATTACTAACAAGAAGCTAATAATATGACCATATATGATCTCATATCAATATGTATGATTCTGGAATAAGTCAATAACATTATTTAAACCATTATACAGGAGCTTCGGACACGAACAAAGCAAATCGGACCTAAGGTAAGGGAAATATCACAATCTCATTTTTATCCGAGATTGTTTATTCGTAAGTATTTACTGGGGTGTATTTTATCATCCACATCCATGTTCCCTCAATATGTAATATTGTTTCCATCCACTTAAAATAGTTTAAATCCAATTTTACCCTTAGGTGAGTTTTTAGTAAAGAATATGAAAGGAATCTTTTGTCGTTTTTCCGTACGAGGTACTTTTTGACTTTTCCGACAAAAGTACGAAGAATGTTTTTTTTAACATATACGGCATGAATGGATTTTTAAAACATTATTTCCAAGAAGCTTCCTTTACAAGTTTTCAAGTTTATTTTTAATCAACTTCTTTTATTTTAAAGTTGTATGACATGTTATGAAAGGAAAAATATTTTTGAAGAAGAAAGGATATTTTCCTCAAGAATGGAGTTCAAGTGTTTTATCAAAATGATTTTCCATCTAAGATAATAAAGGGTTCTGTTTTTATCCCTATTATTAAATTGATTTGTTCATGTTGTGATGGAATTATTTTTATGAATTCCTTTATCTTATATGAATTGATTTATGATGTCATGATGTTTCAAGAATCCCATTTTGTTACATGTGTTATGCGATGATGAATGTTTTATGATTATGTGGCACACATAAGAAAGGATTCATTATAAGATGGGTGGGACCTATATCTCCCTCCAATGCATTGGGTAATGATTTTATATCTCATGAGATAGACATGGCTGGAACGGAAGGTTATTTCGGTTCAGTGATACAGGACTGAAACGAGGAGTGAACTCGGTTCAGAAAGGGACTTTGTCCACTAAGATAGTCTTGGCAATGAGTCATGACTAACAAGAAATGATTTCCATGATTATGTGTGCATGCCACAGAGTTTCAAGTTTTATGTTATGATTATGGGGATCTCATTTTCACTTCTATGATTTATTCCATGTTAAGATATTATGATCTCTTTTGCAGGTTTTGATAAAGATATGATATGATTTTTATTTCCTTTATTTGCCCTTGCTGAGCATTTGAGCTCACCCTTTTATGTTTTCTTTTCCCCAGGTCAGGAAGATGGATATTAAGTAGAATATGCTAAAAGGGACCCTAGATATGATGAAATAAATGGGAGACACTGTAGAAGATTTATGAACCAGTTGTTTATGTTTCCCAGTTTCTAAAGACACTATACCTATACGGTCCTTTGTGGTTTTGTCATATGTTGTAATAAGTGTGCTTCAATTTTGAAGTATTAACAATGTATGTAAAGTATGGGTCGTTATAATAATTGTATGGTCATTGAAGAAATATTAAATAACTCAGAGTATTCCTCTATAAAAGATAAATTATTCACTAGAGTAGAAGGCCACATCTATAATCATCAAACCCTATTTATTGCTGCATCTTTATTTCTTTTTATTTCTTTTCATTTTTTGGTATAACTTTGGCGATGGCACACTCAGCCATTTGTGGCAAATACAAGGTGATTATCCTTATCATATGTTAATGAATTCTATATATTAATATTTTAATATCTTCTGTTAGTCTCTGAATATGATTTAATTTTATAAATGTTATGGTATTTCTTTGTTTCTTATAATTTGAATTTATCTTCCTCGCTATATTTAACACACGTACCTCTTAGGTCATATCCATCACTTATGGTCGGGATTAGTTGGTTGGATTAATAGAAATAGGAGACATCTGATTACTAGGTCAGGGGATATTAGAGGTTGTGGTGTTCATTTCATATCTCCAATTAAACTGAAAGTTCCATGTGAGGGTAATAAAGTGAGATCTCACTTGATTAGAGAGAAAACATGAGAGTATATGTTTAAATAATAATTTAATAGGAAATGTAGTAGAATGATCTAAGGTCATGCCATTATTTTTAAAATTGAATTTAAAACCAATACAGTTTAATTCCATTACTTTTTTACCAACTAAACCCAAAAAACAAAAGAGAAACACATCCACAGTATTATCCTCTATGGAGACAAACCCGAGTCCCACTACTGCAACATTTACTTGGGTTCAAAAATTGTTTTCTTGAGTGCTACGTGATAGGCTACTCATCAATAATACATTTTGATATAACATTGTGATTGTTTATTTATAATAATTTGATTATTATAGATAATTATTTTTGTTATTTTCAATATTGTATGATTCTAATTTGAGTTCATAGTCTTCTCATTGTATGGATTAGTCCCTCACTACTATTCAGCAACCTCTGGCATATGGGGATGAATGCATGGGGTCGTGTGGCTCTCTAGCTCAGAGGAGTTTTGAAACGGAGTGTTAAAAAGTGGTATCAAAACATTATTCTGTTTTATGATTTGGGGAGATGGTAAGAAGGTGGTTTAGGAATGCGTCATAGCTTTTGATGGACCTCAGATCAGTGATTCAGGAACACAATTCTGGTGGGAATTCATAGTTAGCAGGGGTACGATATTGTTGTTCTTACTTTGTCTTATTATGGATTAGATTTTTAATAAATATGATTGGTTTAACAGAGATGTTATTTATGATTTTTGTCTCTTGTGACATTAGTAAGAAGCCATATAGACACATAATTTTAGGTATGTAGGACTCACATGACATGTTCCTGCTTGTATGTGATTGGATTTTATGATGTGGGTTTGGTTTTTTAAAGTGAAAACAACAACTTATATGATGTTTTTTCATATAACTAGTTAGTGGTATTATAATCATCTAGACCATGGTATTTTCTCTAATGGAAGGTCATCTGGATCTCAGTGTAGAAGGTACTCTAGTGGTAGAAATGCAATCCCTTCATTAAAAGATGTTTGGAGACCCTTTGTGGTTTGGTATGGGCATTTGATGCCCGAGTAATGACATGAAGAGGGAAAGGTTTATCTGATAGGTGATTCGAGGATGAGAACAATTTTCCCTAAAAATGATGGAACCTTGTGGTTCATATTGATGTGAGTTTAATTTTTTAAAGTTTCAACAACAACATATATGGTGTTTTCCCACATTGCGTCTTGGTGGCACTCACTACTATAAAACAGGCCTTTAACAACGTTGGTCTTTATTCATGCTAGATAAAAGCACTGATAAAGTTTTCCTTTATCAGTAATGATAAAGGTCCTGATTATTGGGAGAATCTCATATCGAAATAGTGCATGGGAGGGTGCTACTTTATATATCATTCTGCCGCATCCATTTCTCAAAAGTCTACTACAAGGATGGGCTACTGCATACACTGCACACACATATATGGGTCTGCCACAGGCCCACGCAGGCCTTGTCCCACCCTATACTTAACCTGGCCCTATGCCCACCTTTATATTCAGGTATTTTAGGACATTGTCCGGTCCATAGCCATTTTTTTAAACAAACCAATAAAAAATACAAGTACTAAAAATAAAAAATTAAAAAAATTAAAAAAATTAAAATTAAAAATGAATAAATTTATAAAATATTAAAAAATAATAATAATTATTCATAAATTTATTGTATAAATATATAAATTATAAATATTAATAGATAATATATATTAAATATAGAAATATAAAATGAAAAAAATAAAATAATTTAACAAATAAAAATTAAAAATGAGCAAATTAAAAAAATATTAAAAATTTTATTAATTAAATAATTATGGATAAAAATGAATAAATTTAATATATATATATTAAAAATATTAATAAATAAGATATATTAAATATAGATATATAAAATGAATAAAATTAAATAATTAAAAAAACAAAAATTAAAAATGAGTAAATTATGAAAAATATTAAACATTTTATTGATTAAATAATTATTGATAAAAATGAATAAATTTAATATACATATATATAGATTATAAATATTAGTAAATATTATATATTAAATATAGTTATATATAATAAATAAATTGTAATAATTAAAAAATTGAAACAACTGTAATAAATAAACAAAGAAATTAAAATGAATAAATTACAAAATTATTAAAAAAAATTATTAATGAAACAATTATTAATAAAAATAAATAATTTTAATATATATATATATTAATTATAAATATAAATAAATAATATATATTAAATATAAATATAGAAAATAAATAAAATGTAATAATTAAAAACATATTAATGTCTTATTCATTTTTAATGGTTTTTATACATAATTATTCATTAATACATTTAATATAGAAATATATTCATATATATATATATAATATTTCTTAAATATGATTTATATACTAAAAAAATTTATTCTTACATTAAAAAAGTCATATATTTAGTAAAGAATGGTTTATAATTAAAAATTAATATTAATTAAAAATATTGACTAATTACATCGAGTAATGAAAATTAATCTAATGTAGTTTGATTTCTCAATTTAACATATATAAAATGCGTGTTACATTGATTTCACATATACATGTATATAATTAATGTATTTTTATATACAACGTACACACACAAATATTTATGTAATTAATGAAATCTTTTATAGAAACACATACACCTAAAATTTATGTAATTTATTCAAATTTTAGTATTTATTTTAGAATTTCATTTAGTAACATGATACATTTAATATGTTATGTTTTTAATAAGTAAATTTTAGTTATTTATTTTTAATATTATTACTCTTAGGTATTATTTATTCATTTTTAATCTTTTTTTATTTTTCATTTTTTTGTAATTTAATCATTTTCTAATGTTCATTTATATTTATTTATTTACTATGTTTTAATATTTTGAATATGTATTCATCTTTATTTCAATATGTATTCATATTTTTCTTAATAATTTATATTTAATTAATAAAACGTGCCCATTTTTCCCTATTTTAAAGTGTACTCATTTTTAATTATTCAATTTCACTCATTCTTAACATGCATGTATTTAAGATTATATATGCATTAATAATGTTAGAAATATATTTTTAAATAAATATTTATAAATAAATATATTTAAAAATGTATATTTACTATATTTATAAATTTATATATTTATAATTATACATAAATATATATATATATATTTTAAAGTATTTATATAATTATAAATAAATAATAATATATATATTTAAATAATTAAAAAATTATAATAAATTTATATAAATAATGAATATATTTACTATATTTATATTTATATATATTTATTAAATATATATAAGATTAAATAAGTATAAATATATATGATTATATAAATATATATATATATGATTATATAAATATATACAATGATATAAGTATATACATATTATTTAAAAAAATATTTATATAATTATAAAAAAATAAATATATATTTAAATAATTATAAAATTATAATAAATATATTTAAATAATGAATATATTTATTGTATTTATATTTAAATTTATATTATATATATATAATTATATAAATATATACAATGATATAAATATAAATATAATTATAAATAAATAATTATAAATATATTTAAAAATATATTTCTTTATAAATATATTTATAAATGTATATTTACTACATTTATAAAACTATATATTTATAATTATAAATAAAAAATATATTTTTAAAAAAAATTGTTTATATAATTATAAATAATTAATTATATATTTAAATTTTTATAACATTATAATAAATATATTTATATAATGAATATAATATATATATTATATAAATATATATATAATGATATAAATACATTTATAATCATATACAAATATTTATAAATATTTTTAAAAATATTTTTATTTATAATTATAATTATAAATCCTTTATCAATGCTATAACTTTAGCACTGATAAAGTTTCATTTTATTGGTGTTTCTTTAGAACTGACAAAGATATACCTTTCATCATAGCTAAAGAAGTGTCGATAAAGATATTTTTTATCAATGCTTATTAATTTTTTGTTGATAAAAGGTATCTTTATCATCACATTTTTTGGAAGCACTGATACCCCCCCCCCCCGATCTATTTAAAAGAACTCTAACCGCACTTATTTCAGTCATGATTCTCAAGATTTTGTAGAAGTTCACTGTTTTTGGTTGTCCTCCTCTACTTTATCTCTAACGAATCAAACCTCAAATCTAAGGTATGTTATTTTTTTCTCCGCCTCTCTCGTTGATTACTTGTTTTGGTTCTGTGGTTTGCATTATTGTGCTGTTTTCTTGGATCCTCTCCTCTCTTCTCCTTCATTCTCAATAAAACCTCCTTAGATCCCTTAGAGGGTTTCCACATCCTTCTACATGTATTTTGGTGTCTCCTCCCTCAATTTTCATGGGTTTTCCCATGTAAGTCCCCTCTTCTTCCTTCTGATTTAGGTGTCTCCGCCCTCTATTCTGATTTCATGAGGTATATTTTTCTCTTATAATCCTTCATTTTACAAATCATGGAATGCACAAATCTTTTTAAATTCATTTTTATTTAATTTATGCCTATGTGTAGTGTTTATAATGGATTTGGAAAACATTTTAGTTGAATTTCATGCTTGGTATAAAAGGTTTTCCTTGTATTTTGATTGAGTTATATTGAATTAAATGTTTTAACATTACATGTGTTTTATCATAAGCTTATGAGACATTTCAAGTCGATTATTATGAAAAATGAAAAGCTTAGGACATATTTTGGTTTTTATATGAAGAAACAAAGTTTTAAAGAAATGTTTGAAATGTAAAAAGGGTGTGTTTTTAAATATTTCAAAAGTATTTTTTATTTTCAAATTAAAGGAAAATATCTTGACACCTTGAGTTATATTTTGTTTAGTAGTATGTTTGGAACTTTAAAATGGGTTTATAGCTCATGATACCCTTATTTATCACCCCTTTTATTTGGTTTTCCTGTTATGGGATAGTTATCAATTTATAATGTATGTATGATGTAAATGGGTTTGTTTTATTCAAGGTTGTTGGAGTTGAGGTGTAGGATAATTATTTTGTTTCTATATTTTTGTATTTACATTTCTTTCTCACCTTCTCACTTGGTTTCTTGGTCAAGGGAATGCTATGAAACTAAATGGTATCTTGGATGAGTGAAAACTCTAGTTTAACGTGTGTCTAGTTAGAGTGAGACTAGGTTATTTAGTAGTTAAAATTTTTTTAGTTTAGTTTAAAAAATCAAACAAGTTTATGATACTTAACAAGTTATCATAACAATTTTTTCCTTCCCACTTAATCAACCCAACCATTATCTCATCACTGATACAATCACTAAATCAATTTTAAGCATTTTTCATAGACTTATAATTCAATTAGGTTATAATGAAAGGAAATGATTTTTTTTTAATACAAGACAAGGTATAAAATAGAATACTTAACTAAGTATATTCATACCATTTAAACTCATGTTTTAAAACTAAATTCAAGTATACTAAAAGAACTCAAGATATCAGAACATAATTATCTACCAAATATTAATTTCTTTCTTGAACAATGGATTAAAACATGTGAATATTCATGTTACTTTATTGAAATTAAATGAGGTAACATAACCCAAAAACATGATATCTACATTCCTTTATAGATCTTAAAATGATATGGAGCTTATAGAGATTTTAATCATGAACTTATATAAATAAAAGAATATAAATAATTAATGAACACAAGTCCAAACTTTAATTTTATAGAATAAATAATTTTAAAACAACTAAACATGTTTAATAGACTTTACACAATAAAACAATCAAAAATATAAAATTTGAACAACATGTGTGATGTGGATTCCGTCTCACCACATCCAATCTCATGAAAAAATATATTATTCAGTGCACTACAGGATAAATTTTCACTAAAAATACTTAGTTACACCTATCGACGTGTTATCTCATCACTCTATCACAATTCTTAAATGACCCAAATCATTCAATTATCTTATAAACTCCCAAAAAAATATAAAAACTTGAAAATTGGTGTAACATTATGGTTGGTTCCTTTCCAAACAAATAAAATCCATTATCATTCTCTCACCCCAGGTACTAGATAACCTCTAATTTTACTGATACTCAAATAAATTCAAATCAAACCTAAGACCAATATCACAAACATACTCCATATAACACCTCATGAAATTTTGGAAAATAGTTTTCAATTTCATGAATATTTATAAAACCTTTTTTATGTTGATTACAAAATAAATTATATGGAAAGTTTAATCTTTGACTTGTGGCTTCATTTGTGATATTTTATTCAATTAGTTTTTGATAAATGAATAATCCCTTGATTGAATTTTGAAAGAATCCCATGGTAACCTCAGTATTTTGGATATTAGTTTAGTAAAATAATTTTAGGCATGTTTATATCTACCTAAAAATTGAATCTATAATTAAAAAACAAAATAAACATTGGTGAGGTAGGTAGACACTTATAGATGTGGAGTCCTACCCCTAAGCCTGTAGCCCTAGGGTGATGTGTGCACCAGGTACCCATGATCGCTAAGAGTATGAAGATACTTGATCCATGACCTTACTTACCTAATAAATACTTCACTATAGTTCTAGGATTTAAATTGTTAATTTACACTTATCTTTAAAACAAATATTCATGACAACATTATAAATTTTTTATGAAATGTTTAATAATATTTCTTTCCTTTAGACTGGGTGGTGTCCTATATATATTTTTTATACCCATTCCTATTTTAATTTTATTTTTTAAAAGAGGAAACTTGGTTTTAAATGTTAAAGTTTGTTTTGAAATGAAAAAATGATGTTTTCCCTTAAAATAAACTAAAATGGATTCGATGTTTTGAAACTCATGAAGTGATTCCAAAGTGAACTTGTAAAGTTTTAAACATTTCAAGGTGTACATATTTCTATGGAAATAGTTTTAAACTTTTAATTTATTATTTATGGTTTTTGAACATAATTTTAAAGTTTTTCACTTGATGTTAATGTTATTTATAGAAAATGGGGTTCATATCTCAGTATGTTTTTGAAATTTTTATGTGGAATTAAAAACATAGATTTCAAATGGGGTTTTAAAAAAAAACAACCTTTAGAATTTTGAAAGTGGTTTTGAGGTGATATTTGGAAATTTAAATTAAGTAATGTTAATTTAAAAAAATTTGGTCTCTTACAAAGTGTTTTGTAAAAAGGTTGGTTTCAATATGGAATTTGGAAAGCATTTTAAAAAAATGGATTTTGTGAGTGATTGAATCCATAAGGGGGCCTAGAAAATGATTTTAAAATATTTTGGTTTATTGTGATGTGTTGATATGGTGTTGGGTGCTCTTTCTCACCAATCCAAAGTTGATTTTCTCTTTGTTCTATAAACTAAATGTTACTCTAATTTACATGAACTAGAGTAATATGAATTCATCTTGGGCCCTCAATGTAATGAAGATATTTTTTATCTTAGATGGATGGCATAAATTTTAAAATTTATCATCCTTAACTTGATTCTCTAGTTTATATGGAAAACCATTAAGGATTTTGTGATTTTCAAGTCAAAACCCCTTGAAATAAATAACATGAAATATTGAAAGGATACAAGTACTGCAACAGATGGAGACATAAATCATGATCCACTCAGAATAACATGATTTTTTATTCCTTTTATACCAACTAGAAACATTTCCATAGTTTTTGAACTAAGTGGTACTAAGAAATCATGCATTTGTTGACACTATGAGAGCATATTGTAGTCTTGGTGAAATAATTTTTCTATTCCTGGGATAGTGGTTCATATATACTCAAGATAAGGAGATCATGTATCTCAACTGATTGGGAATGGGAAAAGGGGTATAAAAGAGTAAGGTAAATGTGAACATGTATTTTATGATTAGATCATCTGTTAGACCATTGTGTTCCTGAGAAAATTTTCAGCTTTAGGAAACAAACTAAGAAATATTGTCTAGTGCTTCTCCAAATCTCAACCCAGGAACATTGAGACTTAAGGATACAATTTTCATCCTAATAAAATTCAACTCCAAAATATTTATTATGGATTTTTTTCCCTTGAGAGTCACCCCCCATCTCTTCTAGACATGCACCTATGTTTCTTGAACTACTTTGAGCAGTAGTCATCCCAAATCGGGTACCGATGATCATTTTGGGTTCCCCTTATTACAATCATCGATAACTTTCACCTTTGAATATGAATATATTATGTGTATTTATTAATTTTTTATACAAATTAATATTTAATGAACCTTATATAATGGATATGAATCTAAAATGGATGCATGTTTATCATATAACAAAAGAGTACGAAGGTAGAGTTAAAGAGTTCATCAAGTTCTCAATAGAGCATGCATACAACCCTTATCAAATCCTTTTCTGTGTTTACATTATTTTTATCCAAGAAAAATTAGTCTAAAAGATTTGGAAGAACATTTTATTTGTTATGGAATATATCATAACTATAAATATTGGAATAAATACAAGGAAAAAATTGAATGTGCACAATGATTGGGATGATACTACGATTTATGGATCATTTGATATGAATACCAATGTAGATGATGATGGATATCGCATGGAAGAAATGAAAATGGAAATTAAATATGAAATTAGTGATTGTACAAAGTTGTTTGAGAAGTTAAATCGCTATGATATGTGTCCATTGTATATCAGTTCTATTAAATACACAAAATTGTCAGCTGTATTGAAGTTATATAATTTAAAATATGGAAATGGATGGAGTGACACCAACTCTACAGAATTACTTGGTATCCTAAATAATATGATACCATAAGAAAATTAACATCGATGTCAAACATATGATGCTAAAATAATTCTATGTTCAATTGGAATGATCTATAAAAATATATATTCTTGTCTAAATAATTTCATATTATTTCACAAGGACCATGAATCTCTCATAAAATGCCCTAAGTGTGGCACAGATAGAGACTAGAAAGATGAATCAAGTCCTTTTAAATATATATGGTACTCTCCTATCATTCTATATTTTAGAAGACTATATGGATTTTAGGAAATAGTAATATAATTAACATGACATGATGATACAAGAATTAAATATGAGAACCTACATCATCCAGTATACTCCCCCTCAGTGAAAGAAAATTGATTACAAGTATCTTGAATTTGTAAATAATCCAAGAAACCTATGTCTTTCATTATCTACAGATGAAATAAATCTTTTTTGTGTAGATAGTAGTACTCACAGTACATGGTCTGTCATGTTGGTAAATTATAACTTGCTGCCTTGGTTAGGAATGGAGCACAAATACATTATGTTTTCTTTGCTTATATTTGGACCCAAACAACCCAACAATGATATTGTTGTCTATTTGGCTTCATTGATCAAAGATATGAATTTGATGTGGAATATAGGTTTTACAACGTATGATGCTCATGGAAGTGAATAATTCTCATTGAGGACCATGTTGTATGGGATGATAAATGACTTTCCTTTTTACAAAAATTTATCAATCTATAATAGTAAAGGTATGTTGGGGTGTCCCATTTGTGAAGAATTCACGCACATAGTCTGGTTTGTAATGCCCTGACCCTAGAATCCCAAATTCGGTGCATTATTTTAATACATTGGCATGATTACAAGGAATCAATTCCTGAAAGACCGATCAGTTTAGCAGTCTTGGAAAATAGATTACATACATGAACGTTACATTACACATTAGAAAATAAAACAAAACATAAATTATCTTTTGAGAAAACCATCAATCCCCTAGATTAACCCTGTTTATCAATCATAATAAACTTCTTGGAATCCGGGGAAAATAAAACATAAGAAAGGGGTGAGCTCAAATGCTCAGTAAGGATAACAATATAGCGGAAACTTTCACAAATAAGCATAAACATTTAAGGCAATGTATAAAACTAAAACAAAAGCCTTTTAAAATTAAACTTCTACATAATATGGAAAAGATAAATCAAATAATTCCATTTACTTATTCACATGAATATTCTACTAGTTGAATAATCACATGTAATATCAATAACTAATTTCATAATGATGGAATGAATAATACCAGACTTCATAACCACAGAGTCAAGACCTTGTACCAAGACTAAAAATAGGATTTTGTCAAGGCCTCGTGCCAAGACACTAGTTTGTCTCATGAGAGCTACCGATACATCGAGGAGCTATAGCGGGCTCCAGCCATCACTTACAAAGTCCAATGCATTCCTCATATGAAAAGTTTTAAACATAACATAAACATTTGTATTAAAACAAGCATATGAAATGTCAGTACTTTATCCATAAACCATGAATGATATAAAAATAACTCATCCATAGTCAAACATATCACAAAACCTTAAATACAATATGGAATATTTTTATCATAATAAATCAACCTCGATCAAGAATAATATCCAGTAATGGATGTTGATATAGTTGAAAATGATCAGTTAAACACTTTGAGAGAAATATCCTTTTTTCATGAAATCATATTAAAAGTCACAAAATTTATAAAGGAATTAATTTAAAAGATATTTTTTAATAAAAAATTTCCATACCACTTTGAAACTATTGAAATTAATTAACATTTAAAAACATTCATGTCCATATAAATAAATCCTTAAAATCATTTTGAAAACATGGACATTAATGAGAATGGTTTAGAAGAATAAATATTTAAAACATTTAAAATGATGTTTTAGTAAAAGAGTACCTTAAAATAATCCCTTTTAAAACTCTTTTATGAAACATGTACATGGATAATAAATATGTCCCAGTAAAAACTTACACATAAACAATCTCGAATAATAATGAGATTGAGGAATTAACCCTTACCTTGCACTTTCCTTTGGTCGAGGGTACGTTTAACCTCTTGTATAATGATCATAGTATGTTATTAAAGTATACCAGAACCATATTCATATTTATTATATCATACATGATTCATTTATGACTTTATACTACCCATTTAATAATGATTTCCATGTTAAATTAACATTTCAGGTAATAATTTCTTTCTTTATCGTACGTGTTTTAACTTGTTATTTTTGATCCTATAATTTAGATACTGATTTAAATACTTCCAGAATATAAAAAATTATTTATATAACATATATATTTATAATATAAAAATTTATAATAGATAGATATATGAAATTTAAGGCATCGTTTATGGAGATGGTAGGTCGTACGTACGCATAAACGTTGTTTCTGTTTTCATATCGTATTGAACGGAAGTAAGTGAATAAGATATATGTAAGTAAATATATATATATATATATCTAGTATAATTATTATGTCATATATTACATACTTATTAATAATATATATTTTTATAATCATCATTGAATGGTGAACGTGGGAATGAATCTCATCGCGTTGTGGAGACGGTAATCCTTACGTACGCACAAGTGACAATATCATTATATTGATGGTGAAATCATATGTAATTGGATGTTATATCATATATAATGAATCATTAACATGTTATATTTATTATTTATATTATTTATACTCATTATTATACCCATCCAAATAATGAAGTGTTTGAATAACAAACTAACCACGATGTGGAGACGGTAAGCCGTACATTCGCACGTATGGTGACTTTGTCATTCATGTGATAGATAGAATAATGAATATGGTTGTACCATTTTTATAATAACATCATAGTATATAGAATATACTGGAGTTATTATTTTAGAATAGAAACAATAAAAAAATAGGAAGTGGAAGAAGAAAAGAACTTGAAAGCGGGGATGAAATCTTTACCTCTTCTTCTAGTTCTTCCTTTTGATTTGATCAAAATGGATACTTAGGTTGGATTTATGACTAAAGTAAGTCCTCAATGATTAATATAGGAAAGTTGGGAGGATATTTGGGTATGGTTTGGCTGAGAAAAATGGCTTTGGAGGTGTGAAATTAAGAGAAGGGGAAGTACCCTCTTATAAGAGAGGTGAGGGTCACTTTAAGAAAATCTTGAAATATTATTTTATAATAAAATAATTTTTGGTTTATAGTGGCTCAAAAATGATTTATTTAGAGGATAAGGTGGGGATGGGTCAAAAACCTCTCAACCAATAGGTTTTAGACAATTTTTGTTTACCATTTCAACCTTATCTTTTATATTTAACTCTTAGTTAAATAGTTTAACTTTTACCGTGTCTTCTGGTATTCTTACACTATATCGTTAATACACTTACTCTAAACATCCAAGAGAACCTCAAGTGGTTCATTAATGACATATATAATAGTATTTAAGGTTTTTGGCCGAATATTAGGATTTTAAGAATATTATATCAAATAATAATATAGTATTTGTTTTAAAAATTAATTTATGTCAATTTTGACACTATTTGGTATTTTGTTTTGTAAAATTCATAAAAACCTTATCACTATGAAAAAAATTTATATAATAAACCCTAAAATTTCATACTAACCTATAATCAGTGAAATTCATTAGAATTATCAATTTACATTTATTTGTATATTTATACTATCAATTATATTAATATTCCATTAATAAGGTAATTGATGCATCATCATTGTGCCATAAATAAATTAAATTATTTAATGTATAAAAATTATAAATAAAATACCATTATTTATGAAATATTTTTATAATTCTAATGAATATTTATAGTCAAATTTATATTGTGTTTAACCCTATATAAAAAAAGGTTAAGTTATTAAACTTTAAATTTAACACTTTTAACTCTTTTTTCAATAAAATAATAATAAATGTCCTAATCTATCCAAGTGGACCAAATAGGATCATATTTTATTCATAAGTTTGTTTTTGATCGAATTATACTTATCCATTATAATTTGGATAAGTGTTAGGGAAATCATAATATCATTTTTACCCTTAATTACCCCATTTACTTTTAACCGTGGTAAATAAAAATCAAAAGTCACCCTTCACCAAAAATTATTCTCATCTTATTGAACCAAATTTTATATGATGATGTCAACAGTGTCTCTAGAATTTTTGAAATTAAACATACATAAGTGGTAAAATTAAGTTTTATAAAAATTTGCAAATGCTCCTAGAAGGTGGGTAAAAAACGTTAAAAAGTTCAATAAAATTTTATACATCTAATTTTTTTATAAAATAACTCCAATGAATTAAATTTAACTTATATAGGTATTATATATCTATTTTGACTTAAAATAAATTGAAACAAAATATATAATAATTTAAATAAAAAGTTGATTTTAAATAATAACGCAGTGTTTTTCACTATTCATCAAAAATATAAAGTTTTTAGAAAAATACCAAAAATTTACCCTAAGATAATTTTGATATTCCGAATTCAAAAATTAAGTTCATTTTACCAAATTCAAAACATATAAGTTTCATTTATTAATTTAAAATTAATTCCCATTGTCAAAACCAAAAGGCGGGTTTTTAAAAAAGTAAAAACTATCAAAAGATTGACATGTGTTTATGTCAAATTTAAATGTAAAATTACTTATAATGACCTGAATTGTATTAAATGATAAAAATATAATCTAATTATACTTCAAAAACATTTAAATTCGTAATTTAACACTATAAATTATTTTGATTAAAAAATTTGTTTTCAATTAAAACATAGTATATTTCATTATTCATCAAAATATGAAAGTTATCAAAAAAAGTACCAAAAATTTTTCCAAACAAAATTTTTATATCCCTGTTTTAAAGAAGAATTTAATTTCATTAAATTGAATATATAAAAGTGTCAAATAATGTTTTTAAAAGGGTTCGCCATTAAAAGATGGTAAAATTGCATTTTTTGAAAAACACTTCTTTTATCTGGAAAAAATGAATTTTTTATTATATTATGTCTAAGAAACACATAATACGGATGTTAAAAATATATAGAGTATATAATATTTCAATATGTAGTTAATATTATTCATAACTTCTTTTTGAATGGTTATTTTCGTAAGTTGTGATGCGCTCGAACTCGGTGATGCGTGTAGCGCAAGCTATTGAATTACTTTAATGAAATAACATAATGTAAAATATTGGGGTGTTACATTCTCACCTCCTTTAATAAATTGGGTCCTCATAATTTTAAATTGTTCTTCAAAAATAAATGGTTAAAAATAGAAAAATACCTCTGTGGAAAACCCACATCGTACATTGGGTTAATAAAATTAAATCTTAATTAGAGGGAAAGGGAAATGAAAAAGTCACCACCAAATTATGATCTAAATTAGGAGAAAATTGGTGGTGATTAGAGACACATAATTGGAGGGAAAACATAAATATTTATAGGGAGTTATTGAGGTCATCAATCAAAAACCAGTGCAAAATTGAGGGCCTCAAAGTCATCAATCTAAGATGATGTAAAATATCATTGGTTCAACAAAACATATGGTATTAGGGTAACAAATTTTTTATTTTAAGATCCCTTCCCTAAAGTTTAAGAATTAATTTATTCATAAAATAAGAGGAAATATATATATATATATATATATACTTGACAATTAGAGCTCCATCCTTCAACTAATTCCTACCACAAACTCATCTTTCACTCCAAAAGATAATAGAATTAAAAACATATTCTATTTATCCTAATCGTATAAGGTTAAAAAAATGAACTTATAATTAATATGTCAGACCATTTAAAAAAACTACATTATACAAACCAGTACATCACGTAGGCCAGTGGTAGGTGATGCACCCTTGTCGCTCTTCGGTTGCGGGTTCAAGTCTCACGACATTTCCAGACGCGACGGGTTGTTGCCTGACCTCTGGTTTGTCTTTTTTATAACAATCCAAAAATAATCTTAATAAATGCTTTAACCTTAACAATGGTATCTAATGTCAAACTTAATTGATTCCAACCTTTAGACTTATCCATATTACTTTTATCCAAACTCACAGTCCAAAATTTATAAGGTAAACACAATGAAGATCCTTTTTTCCATGTAATAACATGTGAATACCTTCATAAAGTATTCATTTAAAACACTGTAACACCCTGAATTACCATAAAACCTTATTGATTACATTCATTCTCCCTTATTCCTTATAGAATACTGGATATACTCATTCTACCCAAAAATGTTGTAAACTCCAACAATGATAGAATATACAAATCATTAATCAATTTTAAGGTAGTCAAGAATATCCAATATAATTTATCCAAATAAATCATATATTATTCTAAAATCACTACCTCAGTATCAGAACTATATTATGGTTTATCTTTTTCTCAACCATATATTTTCCAAAACATTTAACCTGTTATTGAGTCTCTTTTCTTAGTTCCACACAATCTCAAGTCCTTAATGAAATAGTACTGCAGTACAATCCTTATATACTCTATAATTCTTATAACATATACATCATTAATACAATACTCAAATGAAATAATACTTTAATAACAACATAAGAACTCTAATCATTCCTCTTCATCTTCGGTAGTATCATAACATGATTATTATCCAATAGTAGCATTTGGGGTATACTCTGATGATTTGGATATTGATTTTCATAGTTTCCCAACTCCATGCAGATGAAGCATTATACATTTGAAACTTTTTTCTTACCCTTGCAATTATGTACTTGGTTCCCTTTTTCTCTACACTTATAACAAACTCTCATTACCTTCAAGAATTTACCAAGTTGAGTCATTCCATAGTTATCACATATGTGAAAATCCTTCTTTCCCCTCTTCCCATTATCCATCTTTATCTCTTCCATTCTTTTCTTCTCTTGCTTACCTTCCAAGCCATAGGACTTAGAGAATTATTTAATTATCTTATTAACACATGATACTCTTTCTTCATATGATGAGAATACGTGGGATATTATTTCCCCTTTAAATGTTGTATTAATACCATGAAAGATATGATCCTTCTTAATATTTCGATCATGTGTATTGCTGGAATTCTCATTCCTTCTACTAGGCGTCATTTCTAAACAATGACATACACTAGGTTAGTTTATGAATCGCAATACATAATTCCAAACTTTCAAAATACCTAACGTAAATTGAAAAGATTATGCATATAATCTATAATCATAAAATGTTTTCATTGAGGAAGTATTTACTCCTAAATCCTTCATAATGGCTTGTAATGAAAATGTGAATTATCCTAAGAATATCTCATGGGAGTTTCGTAACCAAGAGTGCAGCAAGGCCCGTTGTCATGTACAAGGATACCCCGGGTCAAGCCCGAAACTCCTTGTTAGAGTTTTCACTCCTAGGTACATCTGTCCTAGAGCCATCTCTACCTTATTGTATCCAGACAGGGATGTATTTCTTGGAAAATACACAAAATATCTAGATTACCAAAATTCTAGGAAGTTATTCTATACTAATCCTCAAAGTCCATCTTAAGGTAATGTTCTCTGATCAGAGTTTATCTAAATCTATTTCCAAGCTTATTGCTAAACTTCCTCTGATACCAACTGTAATGCCTCGACCCAAGAAGCCCAGATTCGGTGCATTATTTTAATACATTGGCATGATTACAAGGAATCAAGTCCCGATAGACTGATCAATTTAGTAGTCTTGGAAAATAGATTACATACATGAATGTTAGATTATACATTAGAAAATAAAACACAACATAAATTATCTTTTAATAATGCCATTAATCCCCTAGATTAACCCATCTTATCAATCATAATACATTTCTTAGAATCCTGAGAAAATAAAATATAAGAAAGGGGTGAGCTCAAACACTCAGTAAGGATACCAATATAGCAGAAAATTTCACAAATAAGCATAAACATTTAAGACAATGTATAAAACTAAAACAAAATCCTTTTAAACTTAAACTTAAGCATAATATGGAAAAGATAAATTGAATAATCCCATTTACTTATTCACATGGATATTCTACTAGTCTAATAATCACATGTAATATCAATAACTAATTTCATAATGATTGAATGCATAATGCTAGACTTCATAACAACAAAGTCAAGGCCTTGTTCCAAGACTAAAAATAATATTTGGTCAAGGCCTTGTGCTAAGACACTAGTTTGTCTCATGAGACCTACTGATGCATCAAAGAGCTATATCAGGCTCCACCCGTCACTTAATAATTCCAATTAATTCCTCATATGAAAAGGTTTAAACATAACATAAACATTTGTATAATAACTAACATACGAAATGTCAATACTTTATCCATAAACCATGAATGGTATAAAAATAACACTTCCATAGTAAAACATATCACAAAACCTTCAATACAATATGGAATATTTTTATCATAATAAATCAACCTCGATCAAGAATAATATCCAGTAAAGGATGTTGACATAATTGAAAATGATCAGTTAAACACTTTGAGAGAAATATCCTTTTTTCGTGAAATCATTTTAAAAGTTACACAATTTATAAAGGAATTCATTTAAAATATATTTTTGAATCAAAGTGTCCCATACAACTTTGAAACTTTTGAAATGAATTAACATTTAAAAACATTCATGTCTATATAAATAAATCCTTAAAATCATTTTGAAAACATGGACATTAATGAGAAAGGTTTAGAAGAATAAATATTTAAAACATTTAAAATGATATTTTAGTAAAATATTCCCTTAAAATAATCTCTTTGAAAAATCTTTTATCAAACATGTACATGGATAATAAATATAACCCAGTAAAAACTTACACATAAACAATCTCGAATAGTAATGAGATTAAGGAATTAACCCTTACCTTCCACTTTCCTTTGGTTGAGGGTACGTTTAATATTCTGTATAATGAACGTAGTATGTTATTAAATTATACTAGAACCATATTCATATTTATTATATCATACATGATTCATTTATGAATTTATACTACCCATTTAATAATGATTTCCATGTTAAATTAACATTTCGGATAATAATCGATTTCTTTATCGTACATGTTTTAACTTATTATTCTTGATAGTTTCATTTAGATCGTGATTTAAATACTTAAAGAATATAATACTTGGTTTATATATCATATATATTTAGAATATAAATATTTATAATAGATAGATATATGAAATGGAAGTCATCGTTTATGGAGACGGTAGGTCGTACGTACGCATAAATGTTGTTTCCATTTTCATATCGTATTGAACAAAAGTAATTGAATAAGATATATGTAAGTAAATACATACACACACACACACACATATATATATATATATCCAGTATCATTATTATTCCATATATTACATACTTATTAGTAATATATATTTTTATAATCATCGTTGAATGGTGAACGTGGGAATGAATCTCATCGCGTTGTGGAGACGGTAATCCGTACGTATGAACAAGCGAAAATATCATTATATTGATGGTGAAATAATATTTAATTGGATGGTATATCATATATACAGAATCATTAACATGTTATATTTATTATTTACATTAGTTATACTTATTATTATACCCATCCAAACAATGAAGTGTTTGAATAACAAACTACACCACGACGTGGAGACAGTAAGCCATACGTACGCACGTATGGTGACTTTGTCATTCATGTGATGGATAGAATAATTAATATGGTTGTACCATTTTTATAATAATATCAAAGTATATAGAATATACTGGAGTTATTATTTTATAATAGAAACAACAAAAAAAGAGGAAGTGGAAGAAGAAAAAAACTTGAAAGAGGTGATGAAATGTTTACCTCTTCTCCGGGTTCTTCCTTTTGATTTGATCAAAAGGGATCCTTAGGTTGGATTTATAACCAAAGGAATTCCTCTATGATGAAGGGAGGAAATTTGGGAGGATATTTGGGCAGGATTTGGACAATCCAAATGGATTTGGAGGTGTGAAATTAAGAGAAGGGGAAGTAGCCTTTTATAAGAGAGGTGAGGGTCACTTTAGGAAAATCTTAAAATATTATTTTATAATAAAATCATTTTTGGTTTATAATGGCTCCAAAATGACTTATTTAGAGTATAAGGTGGGGATGGGTCGAAAAACTCTCAACCAATAGGTTTTATATAAGTTTATGTGTAACACCCCTGGAAAAGTGAGACTTAAAAGGCTGAATGTTACTATCCATGTCAATAAGGTGCACCATTCTTTTGAAGAGCCTACCTGATTAGAACTCCACAGTTAAGCATGTTTGTCCTGAAGTAGTAATCAGGATGGTTTACCTTTTGGAAAGTTTCCCTAGGTGTGTGTGAGTGAGGACAAAACACACTGAAAGAACATGTGTTGGCCTGTGGGGACAGTCATTAGTCTGATAAGCGACCGTAGTGAGTAATAGCCTATGGTGTGCTGGGAAGGCAACCAAGGTATTACAGGAGACCCATAGGGTCAGATGACAAGGTTCATGGACCAGGGAGGTGGGTCATGACAAATGGTATTAGAGCCAATACCCAGCCAGAAGTGCTTAGGCACTGCCTGGGTTTGAGGCTTAGGGTCCACAACGAGGGCGTTGTGCTTTAAAGGGGTGGATAATGTAACACCCCTAGAAAAGTGAGACTTAAAAGGCTAAATGCTACTACCCATGTCAATAAGGTGCACCTTTCTTTTCGGGAGCCTACCTGATTAGAACTCTACTGCTAAGCATGCTTGGCCTGGAGTAATAATCAGGATGGGTGACCTTCTGGGAAGTTTCTCAGGGTGTGTGTGAGTGAGGACAAAACACACTGAAAGAACATGTGTTGGCCTGTGGGGATAGTCATTAGTTTGATAAGCGACCCTAGTGAGTAATAGCCTATGGTGTGCTGGGAAGGCAACCAAGGTATTACAGGATACCCATGGGGTCAGATGACAAGGTTCATGGCCCGGGAAGGCGGTTCGTGATATTATGCTACCATTTTAACCTTATTTTTTAGATTTAACTCTTAGTTAAATAGTTTAACTTTTACCGTGTTTTATTGTATTCTTACACTATATGGTTAATAAACTTACTGTAAATTCTAAGAGAACCTAAAGTGGTTCATTAATAATATATATAATATTATTTAAGTCCTTTGGATGAATATTCTGTTTTTAGGAATATTATACCAACCAATAATATAGTATTTGTTTTAAAAATTAATTTATGTCAATTTTGACACTATTTGGTATTTTGTTTTTTTGAAATTCATAACAACCTTATCACTTCAAAAACAAATTATCTAATCAAACCTAACATGTAATATTAACCTATAAAATTAGTGGAATTTATTAGAAGTCTCAATTTACATTTATTTGGATATTTATAATATCAATTATTTTAAAATTTCATTAATAAAGTAATTACTGCATCGTCATTGTGTCATAAATAAATTAAATTATTTAATGTCTAAAAATTATAAATAAAATATAATTATTTATTAAATCTTTGTATATTTCTAATGAATATTTATAGTTGAATTTATATTGTGTTTAACCCTATAAAAAATGGTTTATTTATTAAACTTTAAATTTAACACTTTTAACCCTTTTTTAAATAAAATAATAATAAATGTCCTAATCTAATCTAAATGGACGAAATAGGATCATATTTTATTGATAAGGTTGTTTTTGGTCTAATTCCACTTATCTAATAGAATTAGGACATCTGTTAGGGTAATTATAATATCATTTTTACCCTTAATTACCCTATTTACTTTTAACCGTGGTAAATAAAAGTCAAAAGTTACTATTCACAAAAAATTATTGTCATCTTATTGAACCACATTTTACTTATTGATGTCAACCGTTTATTTCGGATTTTTTAAATTCAACTCATAGAAGTGGTAAAATTAATTTTTATGCAAATTTGTAAATGCTCCTATAAGGTGGGTAAAAAATGTTAAAAACTTCAATAAAATTTTATACATCTAATTTTATTATAAAATGACTCCAATGAATTAAATTGAACTTATATAGGTATTATATATCTATTTTAAATTAGAATACATTTAAATAAAATAAATAATTGTTTAAATAAAAAGTTCTTTTTAAATAATAACGCAGTGTTTTTCACTATTCATCAAAAATTGAAAGTTTTCAGAAAAATACCAAAAATTTACCCTAATATAATTTTGATATTCTGAATTCAAAAATGAATTCTATTTTACCAAATTAAATCCATAGAATTTTAATTTATTAATTTAAAATTAATTCTCGTTGTCAAAACCAAAAAATGGGTTTTTAAAAAGTAAAAATCATCAAAAGATTGACATGTGTTTATGTCAAATTTAAAAGTGAAATTACTTATAATGACCTAAATTGTATTAAATGATAAAAATTTAATCTAATTATACTTCAAAACCATTCAAATTCATAATTTAACACTATAAATTATTTTGATTAAAAAATTTGTTTTCAATTAAAACATAGTATTTTTCACTATTCATCAAAATATGAAAGTTATCAGAAAAGTACCAAAAATCTGTCCAAACTAAATTTTTATATCCAAATTCTAAAGAAGAATTTAATTTCATTAAATTTAATATATAAAAGTGTCAAATATTGGTTTTAAAAATGGTTCGCCATTAAAAGATGGTAAAATTGCATTTTTTTAAAAATACTTCTTCTATATGAAAATAAAATGAATTTGTTATTATATTATTTCTAAGAAACACATAATATGTATGTTAAAAATATATAGAGTAATAAGATTTCAAAATGAAGTTAATACTATTCATAACTGCTTTTTGAATGGCTAGTTTGGTAAGTTGTGATGCGCTCGAACTCAGTATTGTGTGTAGCGCAAGCTATTGAATTACTCTAATGAGATAACGTACTATAAAATCTTGGGGAATTACATGGTTGAATCATTTTTTTAAGACTATGTTTTTTGGAAATCATAAATTTTTTACCTCGATGACATAAATACCGTTCCTAGATGAAAACATTCAATGGGAATACCAAATAAGGTGCAACACAATCTCCACTAATGAGTGATTAACTGTTTGATAAAGTAAAAGATATTGAAACCATTTTTCATAAAACATTTTTGAAAAACCTTAAGAAATAATGTTGAAAAAAGATATCAAATTTATTTGAATTACCATAGTGAAATTTTTTGTATTTCAAACATTTTCTTAATGTCATGCATGTAGAAAAAATTTATTTTACTGTTATTGGAATGTTACTAAACGTTCCTGAAAAAATATTTCATCAATTCTAGTTTGAACATAATTGACATGGGGATAATAGAATAGTTGGCACTGGTGAAGGGTAAAGGGTGTAATTTTTTCCTCCAGCATCTTACACTCTATCCAGACAAGAAAAATTGTAATTTTTCTTTTTTCATTAATGGTGTAAAAGTTCATGAGGGGTATTCTTCAAAAATAAAAAATGTCATTCCAATGACTAATTTGAAGTTATAGGGACTAAAATCACATGTTTTCCATGTTTTTATGCAAGATTAGATTCTTATGGATTTATGTTTCTTTCTACCTAAAAATGTATGATATACATTAACCAGACTCTATGTCTTTTTCAAATCTATTTTCTATATAGTTATAGACTCAATGAAGTTTACAATAATGAATAAGTAGTTTTCCATCATATTATTTGAATTAGAGATGTTCTTACAACTATTATTATTTTAAATAATGGTTTATCTAATGTTTCACTTGGTTAGAGAGGTTCAATTATGTGGTCCTATCCATTATAGATTGATATACCCCATTGAATGATATATGAATATTTTGAAGGCGTATATCACAAATTGAAGGTGTCCAGAAGTTTGAATTGCAAAATGATATATTGTTGAAGAAGCTATTGAATTATATACTGATTACCTGTCATATGTTGATATAATCGGTCTCCCAAATTATTGTCATAGTGGATGACTTATGGGAGAAGGGGTTTTTAGAAGATATGTTGTTATAATTTCCATTAAAGAGCTAGAGAAAGTTCACCTTTACATTTTACATAATAGTAAAGATGTTGATCCATAAATTGAATCCCATAAATCAATTCTTAGAGATTGGAATCCATCAAGGGATGAAGGATGGATATCAAATCATGAAATCAACATTTTATAGGATTTTTATGTCACGAACCATCCCCTAGGGCATGTGCTGTGACTACACCAATCACACCTTCCATAGCCCAGGGGTTGGAAACTAGAACTAAAAAGGAGTATCCCTAAAATGAGAAGACATTGCTTTTAAACCAGTATAAACACACCGACTGGAATGCAACAAGATGCAACCATGAAGTAAAACTACTTTAGTAAAAGTGTGTACTGAAAGTAAGGGTCCAGAATACAAGCCCAACTAAAAAGATGCAACTACAACTGAAAATAGAAAACATCTCCTGAGATCATCCACCAGGGATCCTACCTGAATGGTAGGTATGGCTCATCTCCACAACTCTACACATCAACTATCACCATCATCCACCGTTAGGTCCTAGATCCCAAGTCTTAGTCAAGGATGTCTGTCGTCTACACAAGACACATCAAGGTGTGGGTGAAGCCTGTGCAGGGGTGATTATAACAATACTCAGTAGGGACCCCGAGACCCCTGAAGGTATCTCAAAATTCCACAAATGAAAACGACAAGCATGATCTCAATCACAAAGTACAAAGAAAAAGACACAGCTCAAACCAGGTATAATTGAGTACAGTAGTACAAATGATTAGCCGTAAGGATAGATCATCTTAATATGTCAAGAGGCACTACTGCTGACCCACATAGGACTGATAGGTACTGACCCCCGCAAGACCCACACAGAATTTATAGGTTCTGATTCACCCAAAATCGCTGGGTGATGATTCACACATAATCGTTGTGTGTTAATTCACACAGAATTGCTCGGTGCTGATTCACACATAATCGCTAGGTGCTGATTCACATAGAATCACTAGGTGATGATTTACACATAATAGTTGGGTTTTTATTTACATAGAATCTCTAGGTTATGATTCACACAGAATCACTCTTCATTATTCACGTCTTAGCCAGACACAGAATTCCTACTCATAGTACATTTATCTCTGGGAAAAACCGCTCCTCAATCAATCAGTCATATTTCACCTAGCACGAAGTCTCACGAAGAATTAACCCCATGAACCACCATGTCATAATGGTTTCAACACAATAGGTAGTTCATCAATCGGACTCCCGGTCAGTAAGTTATTGGAATTTTAGTGCTGAGGGCCTGGTTGGATTCAAGTTCGATCCAACATGGCCATACTCCAACCTTTTCCAAAACTCTTGTGGATTATCTCAAAAGGACCGTCTTTCTCCAAGGATCCTATCGCCTTTGATGGTTCATCAAACGAGCATCCATTTCGTAAGATACAACCTTTTAAGCGTTTCTAGGCCCGAGAGGGTCCGGGTTCGGTCCGACCTAGTTGGACCGACCCGGATCGGCCTAAGCTGGCATAGACCGACCCGGTTGGGCTGGCCCGCGGACCGGCCCAGTCTGCCCTGATTGGGCTGGGACCCGGCGGCTCAGCCCGCCGGGTGGCGCGACCCGTGTGGTCTGCCTACCAAACATCTCAAATGATTCATTCAGCTCCTTGATTGGTAGCACCGCCTCATCACCCGCAGGACCCTCAAGAAGCGGGTCCCCTTGCACCTTCACTATGGATTTTAAGCTGCGACCCCTCAATCTCAAACGGCTCAAAGAGCCATTCGACTCTTTTAATTGGCGGCACCACGTGATGTTGCCTCATCATCTGTGGGTCCCTACCTTCTTCATGGCTTCGATTCGCATCCTATCTCACCGTAGTGCATGACGGTGCGCCACCTCCCGTCTCCACAGTGGGCCATTGTCGGTGGCTTCTCCATCCACTGTGGCACTGCCCTCCTCTGCGGCCAGCGAGCGCTGGCCGCCGCCTTCGCCTACCGGCATCGGTTGTCTATGCCGTCATGCCGGTGTTGCACCTACAAATCTTCCTCGGGCCATCGGGTGAGCTCTGGTGGTCTGTTTTCCTTTCCGCTCGTGCCTTCAGGCCTCCCGAGATGTCGTCGTCACTTCACAGCTCCCAAATTCCAGATTATAATGAGTTGGAAGTTCGTCCTCCGAATAATGCAACATGAACGAAGTAGCGGAGGGTATGGGCCTTATTCCTTTGGAATGCTCCCTCTACTTTAACATCATAACAAGAATGATATTATTCAATTCATAAAGATAAACTTTAATAAAAATAAACCCCCTACCTCAGAAATCTTTGGATTCATCGCAGTGGTGGAAGGAGAATTCATGCTTCGATGAAGCCGCTGACATTCATCATTCCTGATTCAATCACTCTGACAACATCCAAGCTTTTGTTTCCTATCGGTGGAAGACGTCACATCACTTCATTAGAGGTTCCTCGCTTGAAGAAGTCGTTTCAAAAACCAAACCCCGAGACTCACTTAAATAGAGGGGGAAACAATGTGTAATGCACTGAGGAATTAATGAGGTTCATTAATTAATGAACCTCCCAATTCCCAATAGTGCAATTACAAATATAGGAGATTCAATCCATTAAATGTCTTGACAACACAGTTGTCCTGCCACCACTGCTCAACTGATGGAGAAAAATAAAATAACAATTACATGTTAGTTTACTATTCTTTCAAAAGTCCGAAAATTTATCTTTTCTCTCGTCCTATTACAGTCGAAGTAAAGCTTCCCTTAAGCGAATCTTAGTGCTACGGATTCAATGGTGCTCTAGGATGTCAATTCTGATCACCGTTTCAAAAGTTAGAAAATTCCGCCCATACGTTTACAGAATGTACCTTAAAAAAGTTCAAAAATTCTGTTCCAGGCACACCGGGCCTCAGAATCACTCACCGTCAATTTTTTCATACTTGTAATAATCCCAAATAATTTAAAAAAATACATGAAATTTTAGGGTCTTTACATTTTATGAGATAATATTTATAAGTACTTATCTAAAAATATGAATTCAATTGTCCAACCACTTCGATGGCAATCCAAGGGACCAAATTCAAATTTTAAATATTACACTAATTTTGTAATCAATAGTTATATGTTCTATACAAAATAACATGATGACTATAATACGATGAAAATAGAGGAGTTATGCTTGTGGCGAAAGCGATTCACATATCTGGTTCCAAGTATAGAAATCTAATTTTCGTGAATATGTCATATTTCAGTATTATTGAACATATATATGAGTTGGATTATACAAAATTTCAAGTGCTAGTTTTCTATTACAAATGGGTTGAAAATAGGTGTGAAATGAAAGTTGATGAAATGGACTTCATGAAGGTGATTTTTTGTTGGGAAAGGTAAAAGGATGATCCATTAATAATGGTATCACAAGCAATGAAAGTATTTTATGTATCTGGTCCAGAAAAAAAGAATTGGTCAATTTTAATATTAGAGACTAAAACAACTTTAAGGTTAGATAAAATTCAATCGAGGATGAGCCTTTAATTAGAAGATCACAATAATTTCATGGTGGTCCCAGTGTAGATAATGTCTAGTACATTAAAGGCGAATAAAAAGAAGGGATTTGGATTCTTGATAAGGATCCAAATCCCTTTAAACTTTTAAAAAATAATGTTAGTTCAATGAGAAGGTAAAAGTGTTTTTAAATATACTATGATTTTGATCATAATATTATATGTTCACTACTATATTAACATAATCTAAATTAAATGTTTGATTACTCATATAGAAAATGTATTCCACACATGATGATGTTAACAATCCCAAGTAAGAAAAAACCATTGATGATGAAATTGTTGAATTATTAGGGGGTTAAGAACATGTTGATGGAAAAAAAAGAATAACGCAGCATCAATTAGGTTGAGTAAAATTATCAAGTCAATAATTAAGGGAATAAAATTTAAGGTTGGTTGTAATCAATGTTTCCAACCTACTGACCCCAAAAACTCAATGTTCATTAGTTATGTTGGGGTCACAATGAGGATGAATGTATCAATTGATATAGATTCATGGCTCTCTGTATAACCTATAATAATGGAAACCTTTTGGGAATATATAAAGGTAATGTTACGATAACCTTTCTTTATTTGATAGAAAATATATATATAAACATTGATTTAATTTTTATTATTTCATGCAGAGTTTTTTTATTTTAGATGATTTTCATAAAAAAATATTTCTTAGTGGCTGCTGGAAAATCCTATAGAAGCATCCAAGATTTATCTACCAAATTTATTTTGAGGGACACTAAGGGGAAAGTAAAGAATCACCCAACAGTTACTTATGCCCACATTATAAAATAAGAAACATAGAATGTTTTCATCAATCATTACAATGATAAATCATTTCAGGTTCATTTTAATAGATAATATATTATTTAAAATTATTTATTTTATCCAATTTTATTCAAAAATGTTAATTTACGAACATATAAAAGAGTGCTGGAAATAAAGAATGTGCATTAAAACCGATTTACCCCTATTTCAAAGCATGGGTTGGGTATGATTCACTAGAGAAGAAATTGGTGTGTATTTTAAATCAACAATAAATTTTTTATGTGATATGATATAACATATGTTCTATTTTTTATATTCATATTGATGAATCAAAATCTGAAGCCTCTTACATCCCATGTCATGTTCTATAGAAGGAGACTCACATAAATGAGGGTAAACTAGTTGATGAAAACCAAAAATAATTACGGGAAACATGTGTAAGTATGAAATAAAATTAATTCATTATGATTTATAAAAGTATTGCATAAAAATTTCTATTTATGTTCATATGTTTTTTATATGGTTAAGAAATTAGAATCGGTAACAGCCATATCAGAAGAAAAACTAATTTTAGTATCTTTAAATCAGTTGTAATAATATGGTTGTGTTAGAGGATTAGGTTTTGGAGTGTCTCATCAAACATATTTCGAGAAGACAAAACCATAAGAAGATACATATAATATGATGAAATGATTTTAGGCACAAATAGATTCTTTGTAAGATATTATTGCCCGGTCTAGTTTGGTAGACCAATATATGATAAAGGATCAAAGCAAATAGGTAGTGGAACAAATATATGAACATGAAGAACCAAATAACCCCCACTAGATTAGAGTATAGTCATTCCTCTCAACTACATACCTTACCCAAGGTAATCAAATTTTTTACTTTTTCTTATAAATGTGAATCAAACAACTACTGATAAATTTATATTACTAAAATTCTACTGGGTAAAGTTGTATGTGATTTCTATCTATCAACACTCATGCACCACCTTGTTGCAATGGTTACATTTTATAATATCTCGGGAGACAAGATAAAAAATAAAGAACTCCCAAAATATTACATGAGAGTAGGGATTGAGGTAGATCAAGAGCTAACCACTGAGTTACCTGTTCCACCAGATGATCAAGATATTATAATGGTCAATGATTCTATTGGAACTAGCATAACATGACTATTTAATATTATAAAGATACATTAGGTATTTCTTTAACAAATTTTTTCTTATGAAAAAACCTATAATGGTTGATGAAAAAAGTTATGAAGTGAGGTATAGTATTACATATGGATAAAGCGATGGGTACATGGAAAGTTAGATCAATAAAATCTTGTAAATCAACCAATAAATCAAAAGGACCTTTTAGGAATACCTTCTCCCCACCAGTTCCACTAAAACATTTATTATCATTAAAACTTCATGAAAAGACCACATTTAAAGATGAAAATATGTCTTACATTCCATATGAATAATAAATATTTGGAACTTTCTTTATAGATGTAGTTGGTCTCGAGAGTATAAATGATATTTTAAAGTTTGAATGGTTGGGAGTCTCAGTTGTGAATACATACATAAGGTACATTTTCATAATATGTACATTAAAGCTAATAAATATTCATATTTTCTACAAGAATCTATATTACTTATATTTAAAGTTAAAACCATGTGCAACATTATTTTGATGCATTAATCCCTGTATCATTTCTACACAAGAAACTTCTTTGGAGAAGGAAGAAATTTATAAGAAGAAAGGTGAGATATACAATGTGTTGAGAAAAAAATAATAGATGAAAAACTCTTTGATTCCTAAAATGGAGAGGTAAAACTCTAAATTCTAATAAAAAATATATTTTTATTTTTTTCATTAGTTATTTTTTATTTATTTTTTTAGGAAGAACTAGATAATGATCATACTCAATTTGGATACCCCAAATATTTATTTTTGGATATAATGCATGGATATCCAACAAACTGACCACCCATTATGTGTATTGTGAATTTTTAATACATTAAAATTAACATTTTATAGATAAACTTCAAATTATATATTTTAGTCTGTGTTTTAACAAGAATTTTTTTTTTGGTAGAGTGGTCACTATATATAGGGTAAATCATGGCATGAAGTTGGTTACTAAATATAAGAAGCCTGTGGATTACTTAAAATAGAAATAGATTAAGGTATATATAGAAATATTTAAATATAAAAATATATTTCAAACTAATTTACTTATTTTGGTAAATTTTTCTGTAGTATAAAAAGAAAGATGATGGAAACAATTATTGATATTATATTTGAATATTTATGGGAGAGATCATTAACCGTGAAAAGGCTATCATTCCAGAATAAGTAATTTATGAAGGTAATTATAATTTCATTAAAAAATATTAATCATTTGTTTGTTTATATTTTCTTAGTATTACAAAGATTTCTGAAAACCTTCATACTTATAAGAAGAAGTAAATTTGTTTAGAGATGAGTGGATAGTGTACATGGTGTCAGAATGTTTTCGAACATCAAATTTTGGTGATTACCTGCTATATTTTTATCAAGTACGAGCTATAAACTTAAAAATATATTTGGGGGTGTTAATAATTAGTATTATAATTCTTATATATTATTTTTGATATATTTCTCAAGGAGAATTATAATGGAGGGAATCAATTTGTTTAGAAATGAGTAGAGAGCATGGTGTGAGAATGTATACAGGTATCAGGAAGAGGTGGATTCCTACTAGTTATTTAGATAATTTCCTCCTCATTTTGTCTTCATTTTTTATTTAACTTCCTTATCATTTTCAGAATAAAATTATACTAAATCCCTCTCTAGGGTTATATCATGGGTGGTGGTAAATTATAGGAGAAAAGAACAGTACAGTGGTTTCACTCTAGTGGGTTGTGGAATTATTTGGTTTATTCAATCATCAATTAGATGGTGATATAATATCTAAGTGCCCCTTCCATTTTTATGTAGTGTGGGTGCACATGATGCATGGTAAATAAGGATCTCAACTATTCAATTGAGGAATAAAACTTCCATGGTAATGTGGAGGAGTTATGTGTTGGGGTATAACTGATGGCGACATTTTCCATTCTATCATATGATTGGATGACCATGTATTAAAGTTGAGGTGAAGAAAGAAATAATGAGTGGGAATGATAGTGTGGATGTATTAGAGTTTTAAATTTTATCTTCTTATTAGCTCAATAAACTATAGGGTTTATAGAGAGGCAGTCATGAACCAACTCGGGTACCCTGGTAACCTGATAACTGATTTTCTCCTAACATAGCCTGAAGGGCATTCCTGATCCCCATGAGTTGGTGACTAGCATTTGGAATCATACATTATGAAAGTGATAAGTGTACCAAAAGTGTAACAGAATTCAAACATGAATAATAAACCCAAGGTATAATTCAAAGTACTAGAAAAATAGGATAAAAACCCAAGTCTCGATAGACACAACTCTCCAAGCCCAAGGATCAACAACTAATACCACATTCAAGTGATGCATTACCCTTAATCTAACTTGGAAGAAGGTAATTTAAAATGGGTAGGGTGTGAGCTAAAATCCCAGTAAGATCTCACCAAGGATTCCATAATAAGATGTCGACATTTAATTAACCAAATAAATCTTTAAATTTTAAATAAACAGACATGGAAGTTCAAAAGAATAATAAAAACAATTCATGCTTTACATTTCAAAGGATGGAAAATAATTTAAAGTGTATATTAATAAAAAAAATTATATAAAATAGTTTATATAAATTTAAAGGCATGGTAAACAGTTTACAATAAGTAATGGAATATATTTCAAATAAAAACAATGAGAAACATGGTCATCTTATAAAAGGTATGATAGTTTCAGGATACATGATCATCACACACTCGATGATGAATCATGTAAATATGTATGTACACACTCCTATTTGATAATGACCAAAGAGGACCCATCACTTTCCCATTTTGGTGATGTGACCTGTTGTGCTAGGTTTTGTTTTAGTTTTAATCACCAAAAGAGTGTTATCCCAATAATTCAATAACTACCTAGGCTTGCATGTGATCTAATACAAACCAATGATGGGAATTTTTTTTCACAATTCTTAAAATAAAATTCATCCCATTCTTCATTTAAAATATGTCCATTTTCCATTTAAAAAATGAAATGGGTTTTTAATCAAATCATGTTTTTTTCAAGATAAAATCAATGGGTTTATACAAAATCATTTAATTCTTTTTCTAAAATACCAATTTTAAATCAATTACATCAAATAAATTTCAAAATTCAAGTTCCAAAATTCAATTCAAAAATTCAATTTAACCAAATTCTATCCAATTTCACAATTTAAATTTCAAGAAATTCCACCAATTTTACAAATACGCCCCAATTCAATGGAATTGGAGGGTTTTTTCATAAATTCATGCTAAATCCAATTTGAAAACCCCAATTCAATGGAATTTTATTTTTAATCAACCAATAGAGAGAAACTTTATTTATATCAAGCAATTGAATTCAAATCAAACAATTTAGGGTTAATCAAACTGGCTAATCAAAATGAAACCACCTACCTCAGAATCATGGGATATCAAAACACCAACCCCAAGAAGGAAAATCAATGAAGATCATCGGTAATGAATATTTTAGAATCATCCCTATATTCAAGATCTAAAACATTGGATATTAGATCCTCCAATAACACGGAGACCAACAAAACCCTAGGGAGAAAAGAGGAGAAAGAGGGAGAAAGAGAATGTAAGAGGAAACCTACTGGGTAGAGATTGAATGTTGTTCTCAAATATTCAATCCACTTATGAAAGGGTTTATAGGGTCTAAAACATCCTCTTTGGTGATATTGAGGAAGAAGAAAACATTATGGCTTTGTACTGTCCCATTGCGCACCTAAAAATAGGGTTTTGGGATTTTTGGAAATAATTTTCAGATGAATAAATCTTGTATGTATGGTTAGCCGGGTAGGGCTTCATAGTTAGAAAAACCATGTTCCCCCTTTATCTTAGGTTCATGGTTTCTCTTTTATGGGCACAAAATTTTTTAAACCATGTACCAACCTTCAAAAACCTCACTGCCTCGGTTTTCACGGTTTTCACTAACAGGGCGCACAATTTGGGGAAAACTTTTGCCAACCGTGCAAGGCCCAAGAACTTAAAAAATTCTCCAAAATTTCAACGGAAGCTCCCTTAAATTAAACCCAACCAAAGAATGGTAAAAATAATAGTTTAGGAATACATGAAAATAGTAATAATATGTCATAACCTCCCCACTATTGAAACTTTCTATCCCTAGAAAGCCTACTCAAAAGCCTCCATTTCAAAATGATAAGGACGCTGCTCTCTCATCAGTGCCTACCTCTCCCACATCTCATGAGAATGAGAAATGTGCTATCAAAGCACTCGAACTGAAGGGAACATCATTCAATTAATTACCTTGGTTTCATAATCAAATATCCTAATTGTATTTCCATTCATGGATAAATAAGGCTTGACCTCAAGATCACTCTAGCTCATCACATGAGATGGATCAGATAGATACTTTTGTAACTGCGATACATGGAACATGTTATGTATCAATGTAAGATGTGGTGGAAGTAATAAATGGTAAGAAATATTTTCAACATGATCAATAACCTAAAAATTTCCCACAAAATGAGGAGACTGTTTCCCTTGCCTCTTAAGTCGTCAATGACTCAAACGGGGTGAAACTTCCAAGAACACCTGGTCACCAATTGAAAACTCCAATGGTCTGCGATGATGATCATCATAATATTTCTACCATATCTGTGTCTTCAAAATGATATGATGAATAAATTGAATATTTTTTGGTATATCTTGAACCAATCTTGGTCCAACCAAGGAACTTTCACTAATCTCTGACCAATACTTCAGAGATTTACAAGGCCGACCTTACAAGGCCTTAAAAGAAGACATTCTGATCACAGACTAGTAACTATTGTTATAGGAAAACTCAACTATCCCTAAATGGTCATCCCAATATCCCACCAAAGTTGATAATGTTGGAGCTTATCATTTTTTTTCAAGAATATGTATATCTCTTTTTGTCTGGATATTCGACTATGAATGGTATGCCATGCTCAATTAGACCTACGATCCCAGTGCCTACTAAAGGCCTCTCCAAAAGAGATAAGTGAATTGAGGATCCCTATCAGAGACTATAGCATATGGAACTACATTTAGGTGAAAAATATATTTTAGATAGAGACTTCCCAACTCCTCAAATATGGTTGTACCATGCATGGGTATAATGTGATCCAATTTTTCATCCGATCGATCACAAATCATATTGAATTATTACTTCTCTAAGTGAACAAAAACCCAACCAAAAGTTCCACAGAGATATCATCCCACTTCCAAGTAGGAACTGGAAGTGGTTAAATAAAAACCCAAAAGTTTTTTGTTCTTAGACTTGACCTGTTGGCATGTATAACAATGAGAGAAAAATTCAGAAATTCCCCATCTCATACATGAACACAGGATTCTATGTCGCATATCATAGAATATATTCATGGGTCCTGGGTGCACTACCCACTAGGAGTTATGAAAATCCCCCATCACAACTTTCCTTACTTCTAACTAAACAAAAAAGCAGTTCTGATAGCCTAGAATTCCATTGGTGGAGAATGAATAGTCAGGTGTTGTCTCCCCACCATAAAGTTATTCTCTAATGCTACTGAACTTATCATCAAGTTTTTGTTCTAGAAGAATATTCTCAAGAAGAGTGGATTTCAACTGAACACTAGCAAGAGAAACCTTGATCCCTGATTCCCAAACTCCAATATGAAACTATGAAAAAAGATCCATCAAGTTCCACTCTTCCAATGATTATTTCACAACCTGGGTCAAAATTTTCCTACTCAAAGCATTCATGATAAAATTACCATTCCTTGGGGTGTACGCAATTTCAAATTTGAAAGATTATAGGTATTCCAAATAACTTCTTTGTAATAGATTAAAATATTTTTTAGGGGAGATAAAACTCAAGATTTTGTGGTTGGAATACATAGTAAACCTTTCTCCAAAAAGGTAATTTCACTAACTCTTAAGTGCATGCATCACAATAATGAGTTCAAGTTCATGGGTTGGATAGTTATTCTCATGTGTCCTAAGATGATGATATCCATATGTGGTGACATGATCACCCTGTGTAAGAACACATCCCAATCCCGAACTCAATGCATCAAAGAATACCATGTATCCCCACCCTACCTCTAGAAGAGTCAACACCAGCATAATAGTCAAAATACGATTCATATAAAAAAAATTATAACATTTTTCATCCCAATAAAACATTAATCCCTTCTGATTTAGTGAATTCATTGGAGAATCTAACTTTGATAAGTCCTTAATGAACTGATGATAATACATAGTTAACCCAAGAAGATTTGAATCTAAAAAACATTTTGTGGTTATTACTATGTCATAAAAGTATTTACCTTTTTAGAATAAACTAAAATACCATGTTCTCACACAAAGTGTCCCAATAAATTCACTTCCTAAATCTAAAAACCACATTTCAAAAGCTTGTCATAAAGGTAGTTATTTCTCAACACTTCCAGAACTGCTCTCAAAGGAAATACATGATCCTCTTAGCAATTATAGTAAATGAGGATGTCATCCACAAAGACTACCACAAATGTATCAAGATACTCATGTAAAATCATGTTCATTAAAGACATAAAGACTATAGGATAATTTTTTAGACCAAAATGAATGACAAGGTACTCAAAATAGTTATACTTACTCTAAAAGGTAGTTTTCTAAATGATGTATTCTTTTATCCTCAACTGATGGTAACCATATCAAAGATTAATCTTCGATAACCACTTCACCCCTTTCAACTATTCAAATAGAAAATCAATCTCTTAAAACAAATAACTTTTCCTTAATGTAACTCAATTGAGTTTTTTGTGATAAACACAAAGGAAAAGTGACCCATCATCTTTCATAGAAAAGAGAACCAGTGCTTCCCAAGGTGACACACTCAGGCGTATAAATAATTTTTTTGGAATATCATATAACCGAGTCTTCAACTCTTTCATTTCAATTGGTTCCATATGGTAAGAAATAATAGACCCTGGTTGAACACCATTCACTATATTGATGGAAAAATATACCTACCTTACTAGTGGAAAACCAAATAATTCAGAAGTAAAAACTTCAGGGAACTTGATGAAAACTATAGGGATATTTACACTCAAAGATTCTCACTTCAAATCAAAATAAAACATAGATATTACTTTCCTTTACTCTAGATAATAAAGTCTAGATCTACTCGACCTTAGGTTCCATTATCTTTGAAAGATATAGAAAACCCCATCATGTGTATTAAAGGAGACCTATCAGAGATAAAAACCAATATGGTATTTATTAGTAATGATATAGTCCATCCTGAAAATGATGTCAAGAGGTTTCATGTCGAGAACCAGAAAATCCCAAGAAAGATCAACATCTGATAGAGATAAAACCAAAGCAAGACTATGAGGACCCTTCTCTCTCTTCGTTCCAAGGAGTGTAGTAATATCCATCACATAATATAGAATCTCCCTGAGAAGATTTTTTAGATTAACAATATGGGTTGAAATAAATGAATGAGATTCACCAGTGTCAAATAAAGAAGTCACTAATGATGAATCTATAGTGATGGTACCTCTCACGGTCACTGGACCCATATCCACTTCCTTTGGAGACTCTTCCACTATGTGAAGAATCTTTGTTCCAAATTCATGTGGCTAGAACCGCATTGTTCATGAATCATATAATTTCACCACAATTTTAGAAGTTTATAATGATATTTTCCCACTATATGGAGTAGAATAAACATAGAAGAACATATAAAAGTGACCTGAGCATTATAGGAGCCACATATATTGGGTGCCTTAGTGCAAACCCTTATTGAGTTCCTAATATTTCCACACTAGTAGAAAATAAAAGGGCATATTCCAGGTACTAAAGGAGGTATAGAAAAACTGATTATCAAGATCCATCATGAGAATCATCACACTTCCTCTTTCCTTTAGAAGAATTCATAGAACCACTGGGAGAAAAATGAATTCATACAAACATTGACTTACCAGCTAGGTCCATTTAAACCATCAAATCTCTATCTAATACATCATCATAAGAAGGTATCTTCAGCAAGAAAACCTAATAATGAATATCATATCAAAGTCCCAACTCAAATTATCAAGTGTTCATCTTCTCATTAGATATTATCTTTGGTGTGAACTGCACAAGCTCAGTAAAGATATTTGCATATTCTATAGTAGTCTTGTTAGCCTACTCGAGTTTGAAAAACTATATAGCCTTGGACAAAACCACCGACTCTAGATAGAACTACTTGGTGAAAATATCATTGAAGTATTTCCACTCTAATCCCATGTTCTTCTTCAACATCACCATCATGTCCCACCATCTCATGCTCGGTCCCTCCAGCACAAAGGTGGCACACTTCACCTTGATTTTGTTAGGTGTCTCCAATAACTCAAACAAACATTCAATCGTGATCAACCATTCTTCATCCTCTTGATTATCATTAGAGCCATTGAATGATGGTGGATTCTAGTGAAGTAACTCCTGAGAATGATTTTGGAAAACATCCCTCTGAGGTTCTACAGATGAATCCTGAGTAGGAACTAGTGGTAGTACCTATCCCAAATATTGGACACTATCCATAATCACCTCAAAAAAAACTTTTGTACACAAGGGGATTTGTTCATTATGGTTCACCAGAAACATCCTCTTAGATCTAATTAAAACATCTTCTTAATGCATGACGCTACAAAACAATTAGTAGAAAACATTGAAGACATCAGATTAACACTAAAATAGAGAAATAAGGGAAAATAATACCAGTAGATAGACAAACAAGATCTGGATTTCAATTTATCCAAATCAAAATTAAGTAAACTAATAGAACTAATATTAAATACATCTTTACCAAACCACACCCGGTGACTTATGGATCATTATGGTGAGAGATGACCTATCACTCAATCGCAACTACCTCCTAAGTTCTGACAAGATTACAAAATAGCATACAGACATCAAGGTATGATAAAAAACATGTACCTCTGATACCACTTTTTCATGAACTATCCTGGGTACCCTGGTAACTTGATAACCAAGACGGTGATACCTGCTCTTTCACCCCATTCTTTAAACCTGACTTCCTTACCTCTTCCACTAAAATATCACCTTGTCCTAAAGTCCCAGATCTATTAAATGGATTCCCTCAACTTTTCATTTCATCCTAGGAGTTCAAAGAGGCCTCAGCTCTTCTGAATCTGATGATGATTGATTAGTTCAAGTAGTTTCATCCTTCGGTGGATACCTTTAATAGGTTTATTTTTGGGTCATGCGGTTTATAAGATCTAGAAACGGTGGGTCTTCTTGACTAATGAAATATAATGATCTAATTCGCTTCGAAGGGAGACCTAGTCAGGGATTGGTATAGTGGCCCCTATAGATGAAACAATTACTGATTATATATTTTCAGGTGGACATTCAACATATATATGAAGCGTGACATGCCAAAAGAAGTGATTTGGGTTAGTTTTCCAGAAATATCATTACCGTTTCAAAACAAAAAGATAATGTGAATTCTGGGGAATCTTGTTGGTAGATATTTCTGCTATGATAGTAGAACTCAATCAGTTTTACACCTTATTTATCCCTGAATTTTTAGTGGAATTAGATGTCTTGGTATTTCCAATAGAGTACGTTTGGATTTTAGTGGGGGAGGAGTTCTGATGCAAGCTGGTTTTGATTTATGAATCATGGTTAGATTTAGGCTTTTATTATAAGAAAATAGTTCACTAAAAGGAATCCTATAGGTGTGGGATCAAGAATAGTGATCAATAGAAGGTTTTGGACTTAGGAGGTAATGTTGAGGGATTGGGTCATGGTGTTGGTGACAGTCCAACAACATAAATCCAGTTGGGTGTATCTTCTGACCCATGTAAGGAAAAGGTTGTGAAATATGAGACCCAGGAGGGAAACCCATTAGTGGTTGATATTTTCAATTCATTGAGGAAAGATATTGGTGATCTCTTTCCTTCTATGAAAGTCCCTTCATGACCAATGGGTACTGATGTGGTATGCACTACTAGAGTTTTGGATTCATCCTCTTAAAAATAAATTATGGGCTCCCATGGTTAGGATGTGTGATCTGGTACTAGTATCAACCATGAAGTGGAGACAAAAATGGATGTCGAGGGAGATTCAAGGGTTACTAAGGCTGCATCCTATGTAGATGCAGTGATTTTAGGGTATGACACCATTGGAAGAGGGGTATCCCAGGAGAATGAGACTTCGCGAGGACATGTAGTGGTGTCTGTTGTCATAAGGGAGGGTGTTCCACCAGGTGGGAAAGGCTAGGATTAGGACATAGGGGGTGGGACTATTATTAGGTCAAGCCTGAGAATGGAATTTTCAACTATTAAACTTGGAAACTACTTTGAAGTATTTGAAATTGAAGGTCTGGACCAGGAGTATAAATCATCCCATGATGAGAACACTAATAATGAGTAAGGAGTCCCTGGGGATGATCCTAGTGATGAATATTCTTTCCCATTATCATGTGATAATGCAGAAGATCTTTAAGGTAGAGGGATTCTTAGCCTGAGGAGGAGGAAGGTTTGGAGAGGTAATAGAAAAAATGGAAAGGACTATTCTTACTTACCCCTTCCAATGGAGAATATATCCACTAAAAGATAAAAATCCATGACGCTAGAAGATGATCCTAAGGATTTTTGGAATTTCCTATTAGGCAGAGGCTGTAGATGACGGGGTCATACTACTCAAGTGTGTTTGAACTGAGCAGTAATGGAATAAATTCATGGTTTCTAAGAAATCTTTGAAGCTTCCCATGCATTAGGAATAATAAATGGTGGATGGTTTTATTATGATTAATTACACATATGAGGAATCTCATAACATGATTGGAAGATTAATATACATGAACACTAATCATGATTATTGTTTATGGATTGACAATAAAGATTGTATAATGATAATAGGATTCAATTAAGGGAAGATCAAAAAAGAGGAGTACATGTAAACTTGGGACGAACTGGAATATAATCTTGAATACCTTATAAAGTATAATACATACATACATGTAACTACTATATCTTGGAAGTTATTTTGGAAGAATGTTTCCACTAGGATTAATTTATCCTTTAATGATTATGTGGTTTCTTTTAGTGTTTTTTCGAGGTGAACCTTGTGGTTTTTCACTTTTACCCTAAAAGTGTTTTAATGATAGAGAAGTTAAATTTCAGTTAGTATGCATACAAGGAAATCTCCGTAGGGACAAGTAAACCAGAATTCAAATAGAAATAAATAGCCCAAAGTACAACTCAAAGTACCAGAAAAATAGGTTAAAAACCCAAGTCCCAACAGACACAACCCTCCAAACCCAAGGACCAACAGATACCACTACCTCTAAGTGGCGCCATACCCTTGATTGAACCTAGATGATGGTAATATAAAAACACCTGAAATAACATGTATAGTGTGAGCTAAAATACTAGTAGGTTATCACAAAGGATTATATAATAAGATTCCAACATTTAATTAAACAAATAAATCTTTCAATTTTAAATAAACAGGCATGACAGTTCCAAAGAATAATTAAAAAAATCATGATTTACATTTCAATAGATAGAAAATAATTTAAAAAAAATGTATTAATAAACATTTCATATAAAATAGATCATATAAATTCATAAGGCATCGTAAACATCTTACAACAAGCAATGACATATATTTCAAATACAAACAATGAGCAACATGGTCATCTTTCAAAAGGTATGACAGTTCCAAGCTACGGGTCCTCACACACTCAAAGGTGAATCAAGGAAATATGTGTATACACATTCCCCTTTGATACTAACCAAATAGGACTCATCACCGTCACATCAGGGATGTGACCTGCTGCACTAGTTTTTGTTTAATTTGTAAATGTCAAAAGAGTGTTATCCCAATAACTCCTAACTACCTAGGCATTCATGTTCTCTAATAAAAATTAATTTTGGGATATTTATTTTAAGACTACTTAAAATAAAATTCATCCCATTCTCCATTTCAAATATTCCAATTTTTCATTTAAAACCTGAAGCAGGTTTTTAATCAAATCATGCTTTTTTCAAGATAAAACCTATGGGTTTCTATCAAAATCATTTAAGCCAATTTCTCAAATACCAATTTGAAATAAATTTCACCAAATGAATTTCACAATTAAAGTTCCATAATTAAATTCAAAATTTTAATTTAACCAAATTTCATCCAATTCCACAATTTAAATTCAACAATTTAAATTTTACAAAATTCCATCAATTTCACAAATACACCCGAATTCAATGGAATTGGGGGGTTTTCCCAAATTCATGATAAATATAATTTCCAAACTCAAATTTAATTGAACTAGGTTTTTAATCAAACAATTTAAATCAACTTCATTTATATCAAGAAATTTAATTTAAATAAAAAATTTAGGGTTAATCAAATTGGCCAATCAAAATGGAACCACCTACCTCAGGATCACAGGATCTCAAAACACTAAGACCTAAGCGGGAAACTCCACTGAAGATCATCAGTAATGAAGATCCAAGAATCAACCCTAGATTCAAGATCTAAATCAGTGGATATTATATCCTCTAACAACATGGAGACCTATAAAACCCTAGGGAGAAAAGAAGAGAATGATGGAGAAAGAGAATAGAAAGAGGAAAACTACTAGGTAGAGATAAAATATCATTTTTCAAGCTTAGATTCACTACCAAAAGGGTGCATAGGGTCCAAAATCACCTATTGAGTTCTCCCAATGAATAAGAAAACGTTATGGTGTCCTACCGTCCCTCTAGGCACCTAAAAAGAGGGTTTGGGGATTTAATGAAATAATTTTCAGATTAAAAAATCATATACGCATGGTTAAGTGGGTAGGGTCGTACGATTATACAAACCGTGCACCCTAACTATGTGACCCCTTTTTTCCAGGTGCATGGTTTCCCCTTGGTGGGTTCACAATTTTTCAAACCATGCGCCAACTGCGTACAACCCAAGAACATCAAAAATTCTTTAAAATTTCACCTGGATCTCCCTTAAACGAAACCCAACCAAACCATGGAAAAAAAGAAGAGTTTATTAATACCAGAAAATAGTAATAGGATGTTATAGAGGCCTTTATGAATTTTAAAATTTTAGTTAGATTCCTTTTATCTTTTAGTAGCTGATGAAACATTTTTAGATCATTTTATTGATCTATGATAGTAATATTTTACTATTTTTCAATAATGATGACTTTTGAGATAATGATGACTATTTATTTTACTAGACATTAGCAAAATATTCAGGGTGATGTTGTTGAGTCTATCTAGAATTTTTTTGATCTCTATCTTATGGAACGATAGACCTATGATAATATTGATTAAATCAGAATGAAAATTTTTAATTATAGTTATGATAATATGTATTTAAGAAGTCATAGTAACAAATTATGATTTAAGTGTGAAAATCCAATAAAATTAGACATAGAATTCACCAAAATATTGTGTATTCTCTTATTAAGATATTATTACAGATGTTTTGTCCTCTTCCATTATTATCCTTCTTGTGGGGGAGATCATAGTTTAATTAGTCTTTTTATTTTTAAAAATAGAGGTTAAAATCTTGTTTCATCCAAAAAATGTTCTTATTGTCTAGGATCACACTCTTCTATAGGTTTAACAAAATTTTGTGAAATCCATACAAGTAACACATCAAGCTTACATTATTAGAATGGATTGACTAAAACTGATTCTTTTGAATTCACATTATGTGAAATTAACTCATCCCATAATTATATCACATAGAATATCAAAATCATTACATGAGTAGTGGTGTTTAACATATCCTTATTATTCATATTGATACTTGTTCATTCTCTCACTATCAAAAAAAATTCCACTAGTTTTTCACTAATATGCATGTGCACATTCACTATGTAAAATGATCAATGCTCACAAGACCATTGATAAAAAAAATCATCATCATTCTCAATAAAAAAAATTAGAATAGGGATGTTACCATTTTTATGAAACAAAAATGATGATGTTATTTTATAGTTTATCATCACATTGAATATTTAAAAGGATATACTAATCTATAGCATAATCCAGGAAGGCTTAATGGATGTGCAAGATTTTAGTGTCATTTGGATGCTATAAAGGGTTTTACTGATGTTTAGTACTGTCAAGAAGGAGTAAATAATTTATAATGGAGTTTAGTGTCTTATGAAAATCATAATGGGTTGAATTGAATTTTTTTTCATCAAAGAAGGTAAATGGTTCATCATGGTGTTTTTACTCTCTATGATGGTGAAAGGGAGATATGGATTTTATTATGTTCTACAAAAACTCAAATGTAAATATTTATTTTATTTCAATCAATTAACTCTAATAGGTTTACTCTAATGGTAAGTGTTTTCTAGGTATAAATAAATAGATACACTAATTTTTAGTATAATATAGGAATATATAATGTATTATGATAGTTTTTATAGCATATTAGAAGAAAAATGTTTATATATTAGTTTCACACCAACCCAAAAGGATAATTTTTATGGGAATTTTGTATAATATGTGAATTTTATGTTATTGTAAAGTCGTTAAATATATCATGTTGTTGGAATTCATATTTTAAAATATCTTATATGTATTAATTGTGGGTGAATCGAAAATGTTATAGTTTGGAATCATAGTTTAAAAAATGGGATTGGGAATTCCAATTATCTTTGAAAAATTAGTGTTATAATTTTAAGTAATTATGAAGGGAAAATATATTTAAATGTAGAAAATTTAGTGTAAAAGCCAATCCTTTATGATGATATTTATAGTTTAGAGACATTAACAAAGAAATATCATATAAGTAATCATCATCTATATAGGATGGTATTTCATACATTCTAAGTTCATGTGTCAAGGACCACTGAAGGAAGCTTAGTTTCATATTATATGGTCCAATGTATTTTATTTTAGGGCCATGTAAGATTTACTAAATTCCTTATATTTTAGTTTCATGTGATCATGAATAATTATGTTATAGTTAATGATATATAACTAGAAAAAATTTCCTTTTAGTTTATTTTATCATCATTTTATCTACTTTTCTTAGTTAATTTTCTCATCATTTTTATCTAATACTTATTTTGTTAATTTTCACAGAGATCTTGAAGAAATGGATTCAAAAAAAAGGATGATTCACTCTTTTACTATGACCATTCACTTAACAAGGATGATGCAGTCATGGAAATAAAATTTTCATTTTATTCTCCAATGCATTCAACATTTCAGGTTATCAAACTATAATATTGTTAGATGACCCGGAATATTGAAAACATTGTAGGATAAAAAGACATAGTGTAATTAACCATGACTCAAACCGATACACGGTGTTCCTGATATGACTCATATTGTGTGGTTTTAGTTTAAAATTGAAATTTTATTAATATATATTTTTTAATATTTATGTTCAATTTATTTATTTATAGTATTACTAACATAATAATTGTTTTCTTATACAGGTGGATTCTTTTTCTTGAGTTGGAGTTGTTTGTTTGAAGCTACTCATGATCATGAGAGATTGGACTCCAAGGCTACAATTGGGATAATGAAAACAATGAAATGGGTAAATCATCCACACCTCAATTCAATACATTATGTACTCAGTATGACTCAAACTGTATGGTTTTAGTTTATAATTTACATTTTAGTTCAAAACACACATCACATACTCAAAACTGAGAAAATTCATTCAGATTATTTTTATAATTTAAGAAAATTATCCATAAGTTATTTGTGATGTGTAGGAATCATATTCACCTCAATCCCATGTCCAGTGTTACCAATATGACTCTAAGTGTGTCTTTTTATTTAAAATTGATAATAAGTTTAATAAAAAAGACAACTGACATACTCAAAACCAAGAAAATACATTTGGATTGTTTTTATAGTTTAGTAAAACAATCCATAAGTCATTTTTTAACATATAGAAATTATTATCACCTCAATCGAAAACATGATGTGATCAGTATGAATGCAAGTGTGTCTTGTTATTTTAAATTGACATTAATTTTAGAAAAAAAGATAAGTGACATACTCAAAAACAATAAAATATATTCAGATTATTTTGATACTTTAGGAAAACAACACGTAAGTCATTTTTGGCTGGTAGTAATCATCCACACCCCAATCTGATGCAAGGTGTGCCCGAAATAACTCAAAGTGCATATTTTCGGTTTAAAATGGATTTTTAGTAAAAAAAGACAAGTGACATACTCAAATCCAATAAAATGCATTCATATTATTCTAATACTTCAGGAAAACAATCCATTAGTCATTTTCAACATGTAGGAATCAAACACACCTCAATTTGATGCATTATGTGATAGGTATGACTCCAATTGTGTATTTTTATTTAAAATTGACATTAATTTTAGTTTAAAAGACAATTTACATACTAAAAATCAATCAAACACATTCATATCATTTTGATATTTAGGATAACGATTCATAAGACATTTTTGATGTTTAGGAATCATCTACACCTCAATCCAATGCACAGTGTGACTGGTTTGACTCCAAGTGTGTCTATCAAATCCATGACTTATTTTAAATTTATTTTTCATTTAATTTCTATTCTTTTTTTGTTTGTGTGGGTTTCCCTTGTATTTTTGGAGAAAGGTGTGGTTTCATCACGATTTGGGACAAACCATGAGCTCATTTCCAGATTTAAAAACTAAATTTGTTTCTTTTATAACTCATTAATGTTATAATATTTTCAACCATTACACTTCCCACTTATCCTCCCCTAAATAATTCAAACCACCATATCCATTTGGGCCCCTTATACACTCATTATCATGGTGGATTTGGGCAATTTATTCAGACTTTGGGCCAACCTGTTAGCTTATTTCCTGTTTTAGAAAAATAATTCATTTATTTTATATATCATTCATTTTTTAATATTTTTAGTTCATTATGCCTCTAACTAGAGACCAAGAACCCTAGGAGAGACCCCATGTTCCATTTGTCCTCTTTATAGCTCATATTAATCGCAGATTAGGGAGAAATATCTAAAGGTTTCTCAAATCGTCCAAATTTGAGAAGGTAATTTGTTTCTTTCATAAATCATTAATTTTTTACTCTTTTCCCCCATTTCAGTTACCACTTGACCTCCTAAGCCTTATTTGAGCCTCCCTATCAGTTTTTTATTGGATATTCAACTATTGGTGTATTTGAGGTGATTTCTTTAGGATCTCTCAAGTAAGTGGATTTCCTTCCTTTCTCCTCCCATTTGCTTAGGGTATCTTCCATTTTTCTTGAAGTTCCTAATTTCCAGAAAGTATGGATTATAACTTAGGGTTTTATCTTGGGTTTATTGGTCTAATATTGTGGTTTTAGGTTTTATTTAACTCCTTTTTGGTGCAGCAATGGTGTGGTTGAACTTTCACATAAGAATTTGGTGTTTTTGACACTTGTGGTAGGTGATTCCATGTGTAAGTGCGACTAGATGAGTTAAAATTACCTGATTTATATTTTTAGAATACTCTTCCTTAATTTTGATTGCGGAAAAAATTATTGTTGGTGGAATTTGTTTAACAATTTATTTTTTAAATGCCATTTTTGTGTTAAAATGGGTGTTTTACATGTGTGTTCCATGTTGTACCATTTGGGGCTGTTTTATAATTCATGTAAGGGTTTTATTAAAAAAACTTCTGCTGAAAAATATGGTTTGGGGTAATATTGGTGGGCATTGGCTTGTCAAATAGGGATTTTAGATTAATTTTATGTGCAAAGTTTGGTTACATTCCTTGAAATTATTTTATAGAAATTCTAAGTGGTTTATTTAGTTATATAATGGGTGAAAAGCTTGTATAGATACTATTTTGAATGTTTGTGACTTGAACTGATGTTTTTTTATGTTAAAATGGATTTTGGTAACATGTGGAAATTCTTTGAGCACAAAGGGGGAAGCCCGAGTATCTTAGTGGGTAGACGTGTACTAGTACGCTAGTGATCCGGAGTGGTTATGTCCATATTTCACTTAGTAAATTGGACATTGAAAATACTAAAAAAACTACAATGATGATGATTGGGGACCACTATGTTATGGGTTTTTTCCCTACTAGTGGCTCGTGTATGAGAACATATATGGTTATGGTTACTTTACACCGATATATGAGGTACATGGGGCCCAAAAGCTAACTAGTGTCGAGGGGTGTTCCTGAGATCAGTTCTCATTGACTATTGGGTATTTATCATTGGATTAGGGTGTGTTTAGATGGAAAATTCAGAAGAATACATGTTTTATTGAAAGTTTTTCACTCTTAAAAATTTCCCTTTGAAAGCTGTTTACTTTTAAAAGTTTCGTTCTTTAGAAATTATTGCCACCATTTTTTGTTTATTAAAGCTTACATTATTTTTATATTATATTGCTTACTATATGGAATATTTTGTGTGATATACTATTTTTATTAGTATCACACCCTACTTACACCCCTGGGGTGTAAGTATACTTGATCATGTTTGACATAGGTAAAGGCAAGGCTGTAGGTGGTGGTGGTTCGGGTTGTTAGTTTCCTTCCATGGTGCGGTGTTGTAGAGATGGATTGTGGGTGATGACCCCTTATCATGTGGATTTCCTTGGGATGTTTTTCTGATAATTTTATGTATATTTGGACATGTTGTGTCATGTTTGGACCCATGTATTCAATTCTGAATTTTATTTAAGGCTTGCATGACATGAATTTTAAAATTTGGTTTATTGATTGTTTTTGGTTGGTTTATATATCCATACTCAGGTAAATAATTCACAAACCAATATTTATGATACTTGAACAGTTGTGGCAGACCATGGGGATAAGGAATTCTCTTCAAGCCTTATTATGGGCCAGGTTTGGTGTTGGTTTTGATAGCGACCAATTTTGGTTCATGGAAAAATGGTATCAGAGCTGGTTAATGCTTTTTGGGTTATATTATTATTTTGGAATGAGTCGGGATAAAAAAGAGCTAGAACTGTTGAGGATTGGAGTTTTGGTTTCGAGTAGGGTTCATATCCTACACCTCTCATGACAGACCTCTATTCACCATGGGACATTGGATTTTTTGTTTGAATTCACTTCGAGGCGAGACTTGTGGGTGGCAGACTGCACATGGGCATCTGGTGGGGGTGAGATAGTTGTTTATTTTATTATTGTAATGTGTTTGGATTATTTATATTTGATGTCATTAATGAATATTTTCAGAACTTTTTTACTGATTTTGACTCTTGTGATTGTTTCATTTTGTAGCAACATGCCTCCCCAGAGAGATCACACGCACCCATAGGAGGAAGCTGGAGAGAGTTCTCCCTCACTGTTTGATCAAAGGTTGGTGGAAGTAGTAGTCCAAGCTATTCAGGCTCTATGACAAGGAGCAACTCCTGCACCTTCCCCTGATCTAGTTATATGGGAGGAATCTGGTCCAATAAAGGAAAAATCCTAGGAGTTCCTATATAACGAGCCTCCTACTTCCCAAGGTAGCACAGAACCCCAGAAAGAAGAGGAATGTCTCAAGAATATCAAGCGCATGTTCGAGTTTCTTGACACACCTGAGGAGGTTAGGGTGAAGTTTTCCTATTTTCTATTAGAGGGTCATAGCCATAGGTGGTGGGAATTAGTACTTCAAGCTGCTAAGCATGAACAGATGAGTTGGAAGGACTTTAAGGTTATCTTCAACGACCAGTATTTCCCTGAAGTTTTGGCATATGATCAATCTCGAGAGTTTATGGAACTTTCTCAGGGGGATATTTCATTGATGGAGTATGCCATCCATTTTACTAAGTTGGTTCAGTATTCTCTAGAAATAGTCTCCAATGAGAAGATGAAGGATCGTAAGTTCAAGATGGGTTTGTGGCCAAATATTTATCCCCAAGTCTTCCTGTTCAAGTCGAAAACCTATTCTGAAGTTGTTGATGGAGGTTTCATGGTGGATATTGACTGAAAGGGGAGGTGTGGTTTCTCTAGGATCGTATCAGGATTGGGTAGTGGAAATTCTTCTGAGAAGAAAAGTAATCAATAGGAGTATGGGAATAAGGGAGGTGGCAGCTCGGGCCAACCTTTAAGGCAGTTTTCTTCGATGGCTTCTGCTGTGAGGTCTGTCGTGTGCCACTAGTTTGGGAGACTAGGGAACATCCAACTAAAATGAACATCTCTTATGAATCCCTATCATCAGTGTAGAGGTGTGGGACACTTTCATCGCTTTTGCAGGATGGAACGTCCACTCTAGCATGGGGAAAGATCAGTGGATTTCAGGGGAGTTCCAGCTCAGTTAGATCCATAGAGGATGGGGGGATCTTGGTTGGGTGGCCATGGCGGTATGGATGGATCATATTCTGGAAAAATACAGTTTAGGGAAATGTCATAGGCTAGTAGTTGTTCTCAGTCAGAGGCTAGGCATCTTCATGTGGTGGATCAGGCACCAGCGGGATTAGAGGTGGGACCGTAGATAGTTCGAGGTACCATTTTGATTTCATATTTTATAGCTACTAATTTTTTGATATCGATGCCTCTGTTTCATTCACCTATTCCCATTTTGTGAACACGCTGAATTTGAAAAATGATCTTTTGTCTATTGTGATGGATTTGGTGATGCTGCTGGGAAAGGAGTAGGGTCTCAGGTGACCGTCGTGTGAACATTTCATGTCAGGGGTTGAGATGGAGTGGGACCTCTTAGTCTTAGATATGGATCTATTTGACATGATAATTGTTACGACCCGACCCTATCGGTCTCGAGCCGCAACTACCCCAGGCCTGCCTCTATAGGCCAGGGGCTGGCGATAAGTGCCGAAGGCATAATGATCTTGGGGAGGTCTTCGCCTAAGTACCTGTACATGCACAAATAGCCCACTCGATGCAGAAGTGAAGAGTAAAAAGAAAACCAAAGGACAAACAACTATAACCCAACCACAGTCATGCATCAACTTCTAAATAGAACAAGTAAAGTGCTGAAAAGTACTGACAAGATAAATGAACGGAAAAAGGGAAAAACACGTGCCCAACCCGAAAGGTGCCACAACTCAGCAACGGGTAAACAAAAGTAAACAGCTGGTGAGTCTCTCACCTAAAAGTCCTAATACGACCACTGAACGTAGCCCAAGCTCCTGTGTCCTCTACGCTCCTCTATAGTCTCGATCGACCTATCTGTCACCTGCAAGGGCACACCAAGTGCGGGAAAATACCAAGCATGGGTGAGTATAAAGATACTCAGTAGGATTCCCTGAAATCTAGAGAGAGAAACAAAGGAGATACTAAAACGGTGAGCAGTAGACAGAACAAGGAACAGTGAAAGAGTACAGTAAATAGAATGCAACTCAACCCAACAAAAGAAAGGAAGTAAACTCATCCAACCAAGATGAGCTAGACACAGAAAGCACATTGCATACCCCGCGTGTCTTCGCCCCTCCTAGAAGGAGAGTAACTGAATCCAATGAGTGGGAACAAAAGTAGGGTGTATCTATATATATATATGCTCAACAAGAAACCTGAACGAGTGTATAAGGGGATATCCATCTCCAAGCTCATCCCAGGAAAAGTCACCACAGTTATAAGGGTAACCACCAATAATGCCCAACAATCCCGCAAGTCAAATCTGTCTCATCGCTAAACTGTACAACCAAGGTCCTGCTCCGGTAATCATGGAGAAAAGTCACTGACTAGCCTCATAGAAAGGGCTGAGTCTGAAAGAAGTCATCGGGTAACCCACTGCCCAGCCCAGCTGGAGGGTAAACCCTAATAGGTCATTGGGTAACCCACTGCCCAACCCCGCTGGAGGGTAAGCCCTAAAGTCAACGGGTAACCCACTGTCCAGCCCCGCTGGAGGGTAAACCCTAAGGTCAATGGGTAACCCATTGCCCAGCCTCGCTGGAGGGTAAACCCTGGTACACCGGTGGGTAACCCACTGCCCAGCCCCGCTGGAGGGTAAACCTAGAACTAGTCTGATAACTCCACACTGCCCTACCATCTATGGGTGTCACTAACATCGCTACCGTGCGTTGGTTCAGAGTGCGTCAAAGGAACCTCTGACCAACGCCCTTTCATGTTCCCACTTCTAAGGAGATCTCGAAAGAGGCTACGCACGCCCAAAAAAATTACACCATTGTACTCCTCGAGGAAAAACACGGGAGATAGACTATTTACTCGGTTGAAACGGACTCTCGACGAAACAGTTATTCAACATCGCTTTATGCCCATACGGCGTCTCGTGGGGCCCACACCTCCGTCCTGAAAAAGTTCGGGCGAACTGCTCCATCGTGATGATCTCGGAAAACCACGCCAAAATTACTATTCATTTTCCCTAAATGGACGTCTGATGAAATATCACAGTACGCTGCACACAGCTTGAAAGACGACTCGTGGGGCCCATGCGTCAACTCTGGATTCAATGCCTGAAACCACCATGGACTACATCGTCTCGACGCCAGAGTTACAACACCGCTAACGGCACCTAAAACGGACTTTGAATGTGTTTGCGCCATCCGAAAGAAGAATCTCGGCAAGGCGCTAAATAATACTTAACAGCATGTCGCGCCACCGATCCCCTCGTCTCGGGAAGTAAAAATCCCCGAGACCATCTCAAAACCTTCGTCTTGAGCCGAAGATCATGTCGCTGCAGACAGCGCATGAATCCAACATTCGGTTTGAAAATTAGGGGCGTTTAAACGCCTATGGATGGAGATGGGGTGGGCCGGACCGGTTCGGCCGGTCCACCCCCCTCTACAGACCGACAGTTCGCGGCTCGGCCGCCCGGACCTCCAGGTCCACTGCAGCCCGCGGTCCATCGTACGGGCCGAGCTGCATCACCCCAGATCGGCACGAGCCCGTCCGGCCTTTCCCCCATGAGACCCGCGATACGCGGGTCTCGGTCTGCATCTAGGGTCGCGACGATCGTGGTCTTCGCCCGGACCGCCGACCTTCGCGGAGCCGCCCCGCGTCGGGCCACCGTCCCGGACCGCCTACGCTGACCGCTGAAGACCCGCTGCGCCGCCTCCTAGAAGTCGTGCCGCGCCGCCGCCTGGGAACCACCGTGCCACTGTCGTCGAACGTCGGACCGCCGCACGGAAGCCCTATGATGAAGTCCATATATATGTCATCCCACTTCCACTCCAGGATATCAAGGGGCTGCAACAACCCTGCCGGAACCTGATGCTCTGCCTTCACCTGCTGACAGGTAAGACACCGAGAAATGAACTCAGCTACACTCTGCTTCATGCCAAACCACCAAAATTGCCGTTGAAGGTCTCTGTACATGTTCCCCACACCGGGATGTACAGCCAAGGGAGAAGTGCGGAATTATTTCATCACCTCCTCCCACATCTCCACCGGTACTACAAATCACCCCAGGAACAGGATCTCGTGATTCCCTCCTTCAGAATACCCATCGGGTGCGTCGCCCGTGGATATCTGATCAGGCAGCACCTCGTTGTCGACATCCCCCAGCTGGGACTCTCTCACATGCTCAGGGAGCGAAGGAGTCAGCATCATCGACTGTAGAAAAGTCATACCCTCCTGCTCCGCTATGGTCAGCTGTAGGGAAGTCAACTGCTCTAAAGCTTCCCGCATTAGACAATCCTGGGACTTCCTTTTAAGAGCATCTGCTACTACATTTCCCTTCCCTGGCGTGTAGACTATCTCAAAATCATAGTTCTGTAGAAACTCCAGTCAGTGCCTCTGCCTCAGATTCAGATCCCTCTGAGTGAAGATGTACTTGAGGCTCTGGTGGTCTGAGTAGACCACAAAACGCTCACCCAGAAGGTAGTGTCTCCATAACCTCAAGGCGAATACCACCTCTGCTAGTTCTAAATCATGAGTCGTATAATTCTGCTCATGGGGCCTCAACTTCCTTGACCCATATGCAATCACTGATCGTTGTTGCATCAGCACGCACCCGAGCCCAGCTCCTGAAGCGTCATAGTACACCATGAACTCAACGCCCTCCTCTGGAAGCCTCAACACTGGAGCACTAGTCAGCCTCTGTCTCAACTCCTCGAAGGCCTTCTGGCACTGATCAGTCTAGGTGAACGGTCGTCCCTTCCACGTCAATGCGGTCAAAGGGACAGCAATCCTAGATAAATATTCCATGAACCTCCTGTAGTACCCTTCCAAACCAAGGAATCTCTGCACTTCTGACGCATTCTTGGGTGGATCCCAAGCAAGAATTGCCTCTATCTTTGCGAGATATAAGGCCAAACCCTAATCTGAAATGACATTCCCTAGAAAGTGAACCTCATGAATCCAGAACTGACACTTTGAGAACCTCACATATAGCTGGTGTTCCTGGAGTAAGTCTAGGACCATCCTTAAATGCTTCGCGTGCTCCTCCTCCATAATAGATTAGATGAGTATGTCGTCAATAAAGACAACCACAAACTGATCCAAGTACGGCTGAAAGATCTGGTTCATCAAATCCATGAAAATGGTGGGGGCATTTGTCACGCCAAAGGGCATCACCAGAAACTCATAATGCCCATAACGACAACGGAAAGCCAACTTCAGGATTTCAGCCTCACGAACCCGCAACTGGTGGTAGTCGGATCGAAGATCAATCTTGGAGAACCACTTTTCACCTCTCAACTGGTTGAGGAGGTCGTCAATCCTCGACAAAGGGTACTTGTTCTTTATCATGGCCAGATTCAGGCGACGATAATCCACACAAAGTCATAGGCTCCCATCTTCCTTCTTTACAAACAAAACCGGAGCTGCCCAGGGGGACACACTGGGCCTGATGAATCCCTTCTCACAAAGGTCTTCCAACTGAAGTTGTAGCTTCCAAAGCTCTGTGGGTGTCATCCGATATGCTGCACATGATATCAGGGAAGTCCCTGGCTGCAAGTCAATGCAGAACTCCATCTCTCGCCTCGGAGGTAGTCCCGGGACATCCTCGGGAAAGACATCCATGTAGTCCTCTACAACAATAGGGATCTAGGTGCATGTAGTTTCTACTACTCTGAGAGCCAAGCTCTCCAACTGGTGAGAAAAAGTTTGTGTTCTCCTACTCAGAGTACCCATCTACTCTGCCGCGAGGTCTCATTCACCAAGGATGGTGAACCTCATCCCATCAGAATGGACGCATCTGACTAGTATACGCCGACAGTCAATCTGGGCGTGAACCATGGAAAGCCAATCCATTCCCAAGATGATGTCATAAGGTTCTGTCGTGATGACGAGTAGGTCCCGCGTGAAACTCTCTCCTCTGAATGATAGTTTACACTGTCTACAAACAAAGTTCACTAATGAGGCACTTCCCATAGGAACCTCGAGGCTAAGCGCAGGTGTCAGTGCCTCTACTGGGAGCTCAAACTCTCGTACCAAAAGAAGCGATATAAAAGAGTGGTTGGAGTATGTGTCTACTAGTACCGAAGCAAGTGTAGATTAAACACAAAGCGTACCTCGGACCATCTCGTGTGCTGGTGGGTCACGAACAACCATAGCCTGAAGCTGCCCACGGCCCCTACCGCCAGCTCCCTGAGCCTGGCATGGGCCACTTGGTGGTGGTGGTAAAAGGACCTCGAAATGTCGTCCCCCACCTCCAGGCCCTGCTGCTCTGCCTGCGCCACCTCCCTGAGGACCACCCTGTCCTCGCCTGGGGGATCCCTCATCACGGCGCTACCACTTCCACTGCGGTGCTCCCACTGCATGCCACGGCTGCTCGGTATGCCTAGTCGAGCAGTCACATGCTAGGTGACCCCGTCTGTCACAAGCATAGCACCAAATCTCTCCTGACTTCCCCGGTGCTCTATGACGCCACTGCGGTGTACGACCATGCCCCTGAGTCTGCTCACGGAAGGGTCTCATCGACTAAGGCTCTGCTCTCTGCCGCCAGCCTGCTATCGAAGACTCCGCTCTGAAGCGGCCACTACTAGGCCTTGTCAGATGGCGTCCCTCATCCAAGAAGCTTTCTGTCACGAGTGTCCGCTCTAGCACCCCGGCATAAGTAGGGATGCACAGGGGCACTACACTAGCATGGATCTCCCTGCAAAGACCCTGCTTAAACTTCCGCACCCGAAAGTAACTATTGTGGACCATATCCTGCGAGTATTGTGTCAGATCGATAAACTGGGCCAAGTACTATGCCATGGTCATCCCCCTCTGCTTCAGCTACAAAAGCTCTTGAATCCAAACGGAGCGTAAACAAGAGGGGGAGTACTCCTCTTGGAAGAGCTGCTGGAAGTTATCCCACGTGAGACAAGACTCGTCGTGGGTCTGCATAACCAACCCTCACCAACGCCCGGCCATCCTGAGGAAAAGGCTGGCATCTAGGGATACCATCTGGTCCGCTGGTGTTCATACCAGCCTGAAAAATCGGTCCACGGACTCTAGCCAGTCTTCCGCTGCATGGGGATCCTGGTCCCCACGGAACTTCTGTGGCCACTGACGCTGGAAGTCTCGGAGCGCACTCAGCATGCGCTCAACCTCGGCCTGTGCTACCGGTACTAACTTCCACTCTCTAGGTGGAGGGGCTACTTCTAAAGCACTGGGTGGAAGGGGGTCGCATGAGGGTCCCTGAACTGATGCCTCATCGCTTGTCAGATTGTCGTCACGAACTGGAGAGGGTAACCTGGCTGGCTGGTGTCGTGGGGGCATCCTGAAAATTATCAAGGATTACCGCGATCAGATGAGCATATATATAATAGTAATCACAAAGGGGAGATGACTCAACAAGGACAGTCAAAGACTCAATCCTACCGGATGCATGTTCCAAAGTTCCCTGCAAAAAATGTCTTAGCATGCCGAGTTGATAAGTGGGTTATCAAGGTCATGGTGAATGGATACATTGGCCGCACGTACCATCACTAGATTCCCTGGCCTGAGAACCGATCTCGAGACATGTTGACATTATTTCCCTAAATCCCAACCAATTCCTTTTTAGGGACGTATGAACAATGCTCCAATGAACAAACCACCTCTAATACCACTTTTTCACGACCTGACCCTACCGGTCTTGAGCCGCAACTACCCCAGGCTTGCCTCCATAGGCCAGGGGCTGGAAACAAGTGCCGAAGGCGTAATGATATCGGGGAGGCCTTCGCCTAAGTACCTGTACACGCACACACAACACACTCAATGCAGAAGTGCAGAGTAAAAAAGAAAACCAAAGGATAAACAACTATAACCCAACCACAGTCATGCATCAACTTCTAAATAGAACAAGTAAAGTGCTGAAAAGTACTGACAAGATAACTGAACAGAAAAGGGGAAAAACACGTGCCCAATCCAAAAGGTGCCACAACCTGACAACATGTAAACAAAAGTAAAAAACTAGTGAGTCTCACACCTGAAAGTCCTACTAAGACCACTGAACACAGCCCAAGTTCTGGTGTCCTCTACACTCCTCCGTAGTCTCGATCAACCTATCTGTCGTCTGCAAGGGCACACCAAGTGCAGGAAAAGCCCAAGCAGGGGTGAGTATAAAGATACTCAGTAGGATGCCCTGAAATCTTGAGGGAGCAAAAAAGGAGGTACTGAAACAGTGAGTAGTAGACAGAACAAGGAACAGTGAAAGAGTATAGTAAATAGAGTGCAGCTCAACCCAACAAAAAAGGAAGTAGACACATCCAACCAAGAGGAGCTAGACACGGAAAGCACGTGGCATACCCCACGTGTCTTCGCCCCTCCTAGAAGGAGAGTAACTGAAGCCAAGGAGTGGGAACAAAATTAGGGTGTATCTATATATATATATGCTCAACAAGAAACCTGAATGAGTGCATAAGGGGATCTCCATCTCCAAGATCAGCCCAAGAAAATTCGCCACAATTCTAAGGGTAACCATCACTAATTCCCAACAGTCCCGCACGTCAAAGTTGTTTCATCACTAAACCGTACAACCAAGGACCCGATCTAGTAATCAAGGATAAAAGTCACTGACTAGCCTCATAGAAAGGGTTGAGTCTGAAAGAAGTTGTCGGGTAACCAACTGTCCAACTCAGCTGGAGGGTAAACCCTAAGAGTTCGGCGGGTAACCCACTGCCCAACCCCACAGGAGGGTAAACCCTAAAGTCAAGGGGTAACCCACTGACCAGCCCCGTTGGAGGGTAAACCCTAAGGTCAATGGGTAACCCACTGCCCAGCCTCACTGGAGGGTAAAACCTGGTATGCCGGTGGATAACCCACTGCCCAGCCCCGCTAGAGGGTAAACCCGGAACTGGTCTGATAACTCCGCACTGCTCATACCATCTCTGGGTGTCACTAACATCGCTACCTTGCATTGGTTCGAAGTGCGTCAAAGGAATCTCTGACCAACGTCCTTTTATGTTGCCACATTTAAGGAGATCTTGAAAGAGTCTCTGCACGCTGAAACAGATTACACCATTGTACTACTCGCTGAAAAACATGCGAGAGAGACTATTTACTCACTTGAAACGGACTCCCATTGAAAAAGTTATTCGACACCGCTTTATGCCCATACGGCGTCTCAGGGGGCGCAAACCTCAGTCCCGAAAAAGGTCAGGCAAACTGTTTCATCACGATTCTCTTGGAAAAACACGCCAAAACGACTATTCATTCGTCCCGAACAGATGTCTGATGAAAAATTTGAAGTACACTGCACACAGCTTGAATGACGGCTCGTGGGGCCCATGCCTCAACTCTAGCTTCAACGCCTAAAACCACCCTAGACTACATCGTCTCAATGCCAGGGTTACAACACCACTGATGGCGCCTAAAATGGACATCGAAAGTGTTTGCTCCATCCGAAAGAAGAATCCTGGCGAGGCGCTAAACAATACTTAACGGCGTGTCGCGCCACCGAGCCCCCCGTCTCGGGAAGTAAAAATCCCCGAGACCATCTCAAAACTTCTGTCTCGATCCGAGGATCGCGTTGTCGTAGACAGCGTGCGAATCCGACATTCAGTTTGCAAATTAGGGGTGTTTAAATGCCTATGGACGGGGTGGGTCGGACTAGTTCGGCCAATCCACCCCCCCTGCAGACCAGCGGTCCGCGGCTCGGCCGCTCGGACCGCTCGGTCCACCGCGCGGGCCGCGCCACATCACCCCGGACCGGCATGAGCCGGTCCGGTCTTTTCCCCGCAAGGCTTGTGATACGTGGGTCTCGGTCTGCATCTGTGGTCGTGACGACCCCGGTCTTCGCCCAGACCGCCGACCGCCGAGGAGCCGCCCCGCGTCGGGCCGTCATCCCGGACCGCCTGCGCCAACCGCCGAAGACCCGCTGCACCGCCGCCTGGGAGCCGCGCCGCGCCGCCACCTGGGAACTGTCGCACCACCGTCGTCGCCCGCCGGACCACCACGCGGAGCCGCCGGATATCCCTAGAACCGTCAGAAAACCAAAGTTTGGCCGGAAAACTTCCCGAGGCTACCCCAGACGCCCCGGGACTCAGATTTTCGATCCTAAATAAGCTTTGGAAAGCTCAGATCAAAACCTATGCATATATGGCCTCCGATCGACAAATAAACAACAATTCGACACTAATATTTGGGTTCGAAGATATGTGAGGAAATTAAAAAACGAAACACGTGAACCTACCTCGTTGGGAGAAGCCCGTCACTTCACAAACGAGCCGCCGAAGCCACCACCGCTTTGCCGGAGAAAATGAGGAGCTTAAGGAGGTTGATCCCTTGTTGGGAGAGCTTTCTCCAGAGAAAATAAATGGTGGGTGGAGAAGGTAGGGGTGGAGGTGTTTAAGTAGGGAATTAATTAAAATTTAATTAATTTTTAAACACCCACCAGTAGGCCCATACCCGAACTTTCAACGAGGTCAGGGTTAAGCTGCCCCTAGGGTAAAATACATGTTCTGAACGCAACAGCAGTCTCTGAATTTTAATCCTAGCCTTCGTTCAGAAGTTATAAAGTTCACGCCCGGGGCCGCTAAATTACAAAAACGACCCGGGTGGCATTTTCCACAGAAGGGTCACGCTCGTGAAAGTTACACCCTTCCTAGGGTAAAAGGCATGCGCTGGACTCAACAGTGCCCTCGTTTTTTTCATACAAGCAACCGTTTATGAGTTATTTTATTTATTTGTTGTGTCTAGTGTGAATGCACTTAAAATTTAATTCCGGCCACACCGGGGCTCAGAATCACACGCCGTCTGAACGCCCTACTCTGGAATAACATCAAGAAAATATCAAAGTCTTACAAGCTCAAAACCCGGGTTCTTACAATAATTGGCATGGATTGGCTGGTAAACTTTCAAGCGCACATCGATTGTTATAGGCGACAGGTCATTTTCAGGGCACCTGATGGGAGCCGTTAGGTTTTCCTTGGGGATTGGGATCCTCAGCGGGGTCGCGCAGGACCTCCACTCCTAGATTTGGGGAATATTTTCTTCTAATTATCATCACTCATGCTAGAGGATTATGGATGTGCTCCTAAAGGTGGACTACCTCATGTAGTGGATGAGTTTCCAATGGTATTCCCAGATGATTTTTCTAGATTGCCTCCAGAGCAGGACATGGAGTTCTCAATAGATTTAGCTCCAGGAACACAACCGATATATCTTCCATCATATCATATGGACCCCACTGAGTTGAGGGAATTAAAGATACAACTGGACAATTTATAATCCAAAGTATTCATTCGCCCGAGCGTCTCTCCTTGGGCCGCTCTTGTTCTGTTTGCGAAGAAGGATGACGGATCCCTTCGATTGTGTATTGATTATCAAAAGCTAAACAAGGTATCCATCAATAAAAAATATCATTTGCCCCAATATATGACTTGTTTGATCAGTTGAAGGGGGAAAAGTGGTTTTCTAAAATAGAATTGTGTTTGGGTTACCACCAACTCAGGGTGAAAGAGGCAGATAACCTGAAGACCGCATTCCGAAGAAGGTATGGCCACATTAAGTACTTGGACATGCCCTTCAGATTGACCAATGTTACAGTGGTATTTATGGCACTCATGAATAGGGTGTTCCACTAGTATCTCGACTCTTTTGTCCTGGTATTCATGGACAACATCTTTGTTTACTCTGGATCTAAGGAGGAGTATGAGAATCATTTGTGGATCGTGTTGGGAACTTTTCAGGATCACCGCCTTTATGAAAAGATGTGCAAGTGAACCTTCTGGATCAAGGAGGTGAAGTTTCTGGGGCATGTGATCTCTGATCAGTGAGTTTCGGTGGATCCCAAGAAGATTAGTGCAGTGATTTCATTGGAGTAGTCGAAGAACTTGTTTGACTTCAGGAGTTTCCTCGACTTGGCAGGATACTATAGGTGGTTTTTTGAGATTTCTCTCAGCTTGCTTAGCCCATGACCACAATCACCCAGAAAGGGGTGAAGTTTGTTTGGGGCCTAGAATGTCATGATTCCTTCAAGGATCTGAAGTAGCAGTTGACTACCTCCCCCATGTTGATCTTTGCAGAATCTGGAAAGGGCTATGTGGTGTATTGTGGCGATTCAGGTATGGGTCTCGGGTGTGTGCTTATATAGGATGCTCACATGGTGGTGTATGGATCCTGCCAACTCTGACAACACGAAAAGAATTACCCAACCCATGACTTTGAGCTAGCAGCTATGATGCATGCTTTGATGACTTGGCATCACTACCTATTTGGGGAGATGTTTGTGGTCTACTCTGATAATAAAATTTTGACCTACATCTTCACGTAGAAGGATCTCAGTCTAATATAGCTCCATTGGATTGAGTACTTATAGGGGTTCAATTTTGACATTGTCTATACCATGGGCAAGGGAAATGTGATGGAAGATGCCTTGAGGAGAAGAGTACCAGTGAAGGCTTTGAGTAATTATAGTGACGATTGGACTCAGATGGGGCTCTTGGCTCAGATGCATGTGGATACCAAGGAGCATAGTGGAGGTGTGTTCTTGGAGAGTGTTCAGTTGACCCCTTCTCTTGTGGAGCTGATCCAGAGAGAATAACCCAGTGATGAGTTATGTCTATGGTCAAGGAAACTTATTCATGGTGGGGATACGTCTTCTAAGTGTTCTTCATCCCTCTAGGGTATCTGGTTCTTTAAGGGCCGCTTAGTGGTGCATTTGCCTCTATGGAAGGTGGTGATGTAGGATAGACAACAATCTTAGTGGGTTGTCCATCCTGATGCCACCAAGATGTTTTATGATGTGCGTTAGCAATTCTGTTGGTCAGGTATGATATGATACATAGCTGACTTCGTGTCGAGATGCTATGCATGTCAGTAGGTGAAAGCAGAGCATCAAAGGCCCTCTTGTTTGCTCCAGCCTCTACCCATTTTTACTTGGAAGTGGGATGAGGTCGCCATAAATTTCATTTTTGGACAACCTTGTACACCCTGGGGAAATAATGTCATATGGGTAGTAATTTATCATCTGACCAAATCATCCCACTTCATTCCGATCAAGGATACAACTAAAGTGGATGAGTTGGGATGATTGTATCTTCAGAAGGTGGTAAAGCTTCATGGTGTGCCATCTACAGTTTTCTCGAATAGAGACTCCCATTTCACTTATTGGTTTTGGTAAGTCCTTAAGAAGGCCTTGGGGTCTTAGATTAAAATGAGCACGACATACCCTCCTCAAATGGATGGTCAGACAGAGCGGGTGACTCAGATTTTGGAGGACATGATCTGTGCATGTGTTTTAGGATTTGGAGGTTCCTAGGATTACCATTTGGGATTGGTTAAGTTCTCTTATAATAACAGTTATTAATCCTTAATATGAATGGCTCCCTTTGAGATGCTCTATGGTCATCCTTGTCGGTCCCCCGTGTGTTGGTCTGAGGTAGGTGAGGCCTCATTGTTGGGGCTGAGTCTTGTACAGGAGAATTCTGAGAAGGTCGCATTGATCAAGAAGCATGTATTGACATCTCAGAGTCACCAGAAATCATATTTTGATCAAAGGCATCGAGATCTAGAGTTTTTGATGGGTGATCGAGTATTTTTTAAAGTGGCCCCTCATCTGGGCCATCGTTATTTGGGAAAGCAACAAAAGTTGATGTTGTGGTATATCAGACCTTTCGAAATCACAAGAATATTGGAAAGGAGGCATACAAGTTGGATTTTCTTTCAAAATTAACATCCATTCATGATGTCTTCCACATCTCCCAGTTGAAAAGGTACAACCTAGATCCATCCAATGTGCTAAATTGGGAAGAACTGGAGATAGAGACCAATTTATCGGTGTTTGAGTGGCTGTAAAAAATTTGGAAACCCAATAAAAATTTCTTCAAGGTAAGACTATTCATCTGGTTCAAGTCCTCTGGAAGCATGGGACTAATCAGTATGAGACATGGGAGTGGAATTCTTGGGTCGAAGAGCAGTTTTCATCTCTCTTATCTGATCAGGCTTCAAGCTGACTTTACGAGGGAGGAAAGTTTTTATGGTGGGGAGAATTGTCACATACATGACTTATTTTAATGGTATTTTTAATTTAATTTCTATTCTTGCTTTGGGGGGTTCCCAATTATTTTTGGAGAGATGGGTGGTTTCATCAGGATTTGGTCCAAACTGTGAGCCCATTTCCAGATTTAAATACAAAATTCGTTTCTTTTATAAATCCTTAATTTCTTAACATTTTTTCACCCATTCCACTTCCCAATTAGCCTCCCCTAACTTATTCAAACCACCATATCCATTTGGAACCCTTAGTAACTAATTATCATGGTGATTTATGTGATTTATTCAGGATTTGTGCCAACCCATGATCCCATTTCCTGTTTTAAAAAAATAAGTCGTTTATTTTATATCTAATTAATTTTTTAATAATTTTTGGTGATTTCACCTCTCACTTGATCCCAAGAACCCTAGGAGAACCCCCAGGTTCCATGTTTCCTCTTTGGATCTCATATTCATCACATATTAGGGAGAAATATCTCTAGGTTTCTCAAATCTTCCATATTTGAGAATATAATTTGTTTCTTTCATAAATCATTCATTTTTTACTATTGTTACCCCATTTCAGTCCCCACTTTACCTCCTCAACTTTATTTGATCCAACCTATAAGTTTGGACTTCTTGGAGATTCAACTATTGGTGTATTTAGAGAGATTTATTCAATATATCTCAAGTAAGTGGGTTTCTTTCCTTCCTCCTCCCATTTGCTTAGGGTTTCTTCCATTTTCTTGAAGTTCATAATTTCCAGAAAGTAGGTATTTAAACCTAGGGATTTATCTTGGTTTTATGGGTCTAATATTGTGGTTTTAGGTTTGATTTAACTCCATTGTGGTGCGGTGGTGGTGCGGTTGAACTTTCGCACAAGGATTTTGTGTTTTTGACACTTGTGGTAGGTGATTCCATGTATAAGAACTACTAGATGAGTTAACCTTTCATGATTTATATTTTTATCATACTCTTTCTTCATTTTTCTTGCTGCAAAAAATATTTTTAGTGGCATTTTTTAAACAATTGACTTTTCTAAATTCCATATTTGTGTGAAAATGAGTGTTTTACATGTGTATTCTATGTTGTACCATTTGGGGCTATTTTATAATTCATGGAATGGTTTTATTAAAAAAATCTGCTTTAAATTCTAGTTTGGGGTAATATTGGTGGGAATTGGGTTTTCATAGAGGGGTTTTATATGAATTTTATGTGCAAAGTTTGGTTACATTCCTTGAAATTACTTTATGGAAATTCTAAGTGGTTTATTGAGTTATATAAAGGGTGAAAAGAATGTGTAGCTACTATTTTGAATATGTGTGACCATAAATGATGTTTTTTTAATGTGAAAATGGATTTTGGTAACATTTCGAAATTTTTTGAGCACAAAGGTGGAATCCCGAGTATCTAGGTGGGCGGACGTGTACTAGCACACTAGTGATCAAAAGTGGTTTTGTCCCTATTTCACTTAGAAAGTTAGATATTGAAAACCCTAAAAATATATAATGATTATGATTAAGGAACACTAGGTTATGGGTATGTTCCCTACTAGTGGATCTTGCACGAGAAAAAATATGGTTATGGTTACTTTACACTAATATACGAGGTACATGGGGCCCAAAAGCTAACTAGTGACAAGGGGTGTTCCTAAGATTAGTGTTCATTGACTATTGGGTATTTATCATTGGATTATGGTGTGTTTGTATGGAAAATTCAGCATAATAAATGTTTTATTGAAAGGTTTTCACTCTTTGAAATTTTCCTTTGAAAACTGTTTACTTTTAAATGTTTCATTCTTTAGAAATTGTTGCCACCATTTCTTGTTTATTTTCAAGATTTTTATCTTGTATTGCTCACTATATGTAATATTTTGGGTGATATCCTATTGGTATTAGGCTCACACCATATTTACACTCCTTGTGTGTAAGTAGAATTGATCATGTTTGACACAGGTAAAGGTACGACCTTGGGTGGTGGCAGTTCGAGTTGTTAGTTTCCTTCCATGGTGCGGTGTTGTAGAGATGGCTCATGGGTGATGACACCTTGTCATATGAATTTCCTTGGGCTATTTTGATTCTACTTTTATTTATATTTAGACCTCCTGTGTCAGGTTTATACTCATGTATTCATTTCTGAATTTTATTTAAGGCTTGTTTGGCATGAATTTTCAGAATCGGTTTATTGATTGTTTTTGGTTGTTTTATGTATCCATACTTAGGTAAATCATTCACAAACCAATATTTATGATACCCAAGAACTTGTTACATCTCATGGGGATAGGTAACGTCCTTAGGGCCTTGCCATGGGCTGGGTTTGGTGCCGGTTTTGATAGCGACCAGATTCGATTCGTGAGAGTCTTTTTATTTAAAATTTACATTAATTTTAGTAAAAAACACAATAGACATATTCAAAATTAATAAAACACATTCAGATTGTTTTGATACTTCATTAAAATGATTCATAAGTCATTTTTGATGTGTATGATTCATCTTCACCTCAATCTGATACATGGTGTGCCCAGTATCACTCTAAGTGTGTCTTTTTATTTAAAATTGACATTAATTTTAGTAAAAAGCACAAGTGACGTGCTCAAAGATGATTAAACTCATTAATATTGTTTTGATACTATAGGAAAATGATCAATAATTCATTTTTGACATTTAATAATCATATTCACCTCAATCTGATGCACAGTGTTCCCGGTATAACTCAATGTGTATATTATCAGTTTAAAATTGACATTTTAGTTCAAAAAGTGTGTTACACACTGAAAACCATGAAAAAATTCTCATATTGTCTTAATAATTTATAAAAATGATTGATAAGTCATTTATGATGTTTATGAATCTATCTTATGTTAAATTGACACATGATGTGTCCGGTATGACTCAAAGTTCATGTTTCTAGTTTGAAATGACATTTTAGTAAAAAAGATAAGTGACGTACTCAAAACCAAGAAAACACATCCATATTGTTTTGATACTTAAGTAAAACAATCCATATTTCATTTTTATGTGTAAGAATCAACCCAATATGACTCATAGTGTGACTGGTATGACTCTAAGCATGACTTTTTATCTAAAACCGACATTAATTTTAGTAAAAAATACAAAGGACGTACTCTAAACTGAGAAAACACATTTATATTATTTTGATACTTTAGTAAAATGATATATAAGTATTTTTTGATGTGTAGGAATTAGACACACCTAAATCTAATACATGATGTTTCTAATATTACTTAAAGTGTTTCCTTTTATTTAAAATTGACATTAATTTTAATAAAAATGAAATTTGATACACTCAAAACCAAGTAAACTCATTTTTATTGTTTTGATACTTTATAACAATTATCCATAATTCATTTTTGTTATGTAAGAATCATTTACACCTCAATTTGATGCACGGTGTTCCCGATATCACTCTAATTCTGTATTTTTATTCAAAATTGACATTAATTTTAGTAAAAAACACAAGTGACATACTCAAAAAAACACATTTGGATTTTTTTTTATACTATAGTAAAATTATCCACCATTCATTTGTGATGTGTAGGAATCAAACAAACCTCAATCCAATGCAAAATATGCCTGATATAACTCAAAGTGCGTGTTTTCAGTTTAAAATTAAATTTTAGTAAAAAAGGAAAGTGACATACTCAAAATTAAGAAAATGATTTTAGATTGTTTTGATACATTATGAAAATAACAAAGAAGTCATTTGTGATGTGTATGAGTCAAATTTACCTCAATTAGATGCATTTTGTAACTGGTATGACATCAAATGTGACTTTTTATTTAAAATTGACCTTAATTTTAGTAAAAAAACAAGTGACATTATCAAAACTGAGAAGATACATTCAATTGTTTTGATACTTTAGGATAATATTCCATAAATCGTTTGTGATGTGTAGAAATCATCTGCACCTCAATCTGAAGCACGGTGTGATCGGTATGACTCTAAGTGTGTATTTTTATTTAAACTTGACATTAATTTTAGTAAAAAACACAAGTTACATACTCAAAACCAAGAAAAAACATTCAGATTGTTTTGATACTTTATGAAAATGATCTTTATGACATTTTCAGTATCACCTCAATCTGACACACAGTGTGATCAGTATCACTTCATGTGTATCTTTTTATTTAAAACTGACATTAATTTTAGTAAAAAACACAAGTGATATATTCAAAACTGATAAAACACATTTGGATTGTTTCTATACTATAGAAAAATGATCCATAAGTCATTTTTGATGTGTGTGAATTATTCACACCTCAATCTTATGCACAGTGTGCCCGATATAACTCAATGTGTCCGCTATCAGTTTAAAACTGACATTCTAGCTTAGAAAAGTGTGTCACATACTTAAAACTGATAAAATGCACTTGGATTATCTCAATAATTTAGGAAAATGATTCATAAGTCATTTTTGACATGTAGGAATCATCATAACATTAAACTGACGCATGATGTGACCGGTATGACTCAAAGTGTGTGTTTCCATTTTAAAAATACATTTTAGTAAAAAAGATAAGTGACATAATAAAAACTGATAAAACACATTCATATTGTTTTTATACTTTAGGAAACTATCCATATGTCATTTTCAATGTGTAGTAATCATAATCACCTCAATATGATGTACAATATGACCAGTATAACTCTAATTGGGTTGTTTTATTTAAAATTGACATTAATTCTGGTTAAAAAGGAAACTGACAGATTCGGAATTGATAAAAAAACATTCATATTGTTTTGATACTTTATAAAAATGATCCATAAGTCATTTTTGACATTTAGGAATTAGTCTCACCTCAATCTGATATACAATGTGCCAGGTATGACTCAAAGTATCTGTTATCAGTTTAAAATTGACATTTTAGTATAAAATATTTCACTCACTGAAAATTGGGAAACCACACTTAGATTGTCTTGATAATTTAATAAAATGATTTATAATTCATTTGTGACATGTAGGAATCAGTCTCACATAAAACTGAAAAATTATTTGACTGATATGACTCAAAGTACATGTTTTCAATTTAAAATAACATTTTAGTAAAAAGGACAAGTGACGTACACAAAACTAACAAAAATTATTCATATTGTTATTATACTTTATAAAAATGATCAATAAGTCATTTTTAACATGTAAGAATCATCTCCACCTCAATCCGACGCACGATGATATTGGTATGACTCTAAGGGTATTCTTTTTATTTAAAATTAACATTAATTTTCATAAAAAAGACAAGTGACATACACAAAACTATGAAAACGCACTAATATTATTTTTATACTTTTTTAAAATGATGCATAAGTCATTTTTTATGTGTAGGAATTAGTTGTACCTCAATCTAATACACGATGTGCCCAGTATGACTCAAAGTGTTCGTTATAAGTTTAAAATTAAAATTTTAGTTCAAAAAGTTTCACTCACTAAAAACTAAGAAAACATGTTTAGATTGTCTTGATAATTTAGGAAAATGATTCATAATTAATTTTTTATGTGTATAAATAATTTTCACATTATACCAATGCACGATGTGATTGGTATAACTCAAATTTCGTGTTTCCAGTTTAAAATGGAATTTTAATAAAAAAGACAAGTGACATACTCAAAATTGAGAAAACAAATTGGATTATGTGTATACTTTAGGAAAATTATCCATAAGTAATTTGTGAAATATAGGAATAAGATGAAAGTCAATCTAACTCATAGTGTGATCAGTATGACTCCAATTGTGTCTTTTTATTTAAAATTGACATTAATTTTATTAAAAAAAAGACAACTGACATACTGAAAACCAATAAAATGAATTAAAATTGTTTTGATACTTTAGTAAAACAATCCATAAGTCATTTTTTAAATTAAGGATTCTTACAAACCTCAATTTGATACATGATGTGATCGTTATGAATCAAATTTTCCTCTATGAGTTTAAAATCGACATTTTAGTTCAAAAAGTGTTACTCAAATAAAACCAAGTAAACACACTGAATTATACTAATAATTTAGAAAAATGATTTATAATTAATTTTTTGATGTGTAGGAATTCATCTCACATAAAATTGACACTTGATGTGACAAATATGACTCAAAGCTTTTGTTTCTAATTTAAAATGAAATTTTAGTAAAAAAGACAAGTGACATACTCAAAACTAAGCAAACACATTAATATTTTTTGATAATTAAGGAAAACTATCCATAAGTCATTTTTGATGTGTAGGAATTAGAAGCATCTCAATATAATTCACGGTGTGACCAGTATAACTCCAAGTGTGTCTTTTTATTTAAAATTGACATTTATTTCAGTAAAACAAATAGGTGACATACCCAAAAACCAATAAAATTCATTCATATTGTATTGATACTTTAGTAAAATGATCCATAAGTAATTTTTGATGTTTAAAAATTATCTGAATCTCAATATGATACATAATGTTCCCAGTATGACTCAAAGTGTTTGTTATCAATTTAAAATTGACATTTTAGTTCCAAAAGTTTCACTCACTAAAAACTGAGCAAACATGATTAGATTATCTCAATAATTTAGGAAAATTATTCATAAGTAATTTTTTATGTATAGAAATTAGTCTCATGTTAAACGGACACACTATGTGACTATTATGAATCAAAGTTTGTGTTTCTTGTTTAAAGTGGAATTTTAGTAAAAAAATACAAGTGACATACTCAAAACTGAGAAAACTCATTCATATTTTTTTGATATTTTACGACAATAATACATAAGTCATTTTTGGCATGTAAGAATTATCTAAACCTCAATTTGATACATTATTTTCCAGGTATGACACAAATTTTTTGTTATCAGTTTAAAATTAACATTTTAGTTTAAAAAGGCACTCACTAAAAACCAAGAAATCTTGCTCAGATTATCTTGATAATTTATGAAAATGATTCATAATTCATTTTTGACATGTAGGAATCTATCACACTTTAGACTGACACACTATGTGTCCAATATGACTCAAATTGAATATGTCCAGTGTAAAAATACATTTCAGTAAAAAACACAACTGACATACTCAAAATTAATCAAACACATTTAGATTGTTTTAAAAATTTAGGAAAATGATACATGGTCATTTTTGACATGTAGGAATCATCCATACCTGAATTTGACACACTGTGTGACTGGTATGACTCAATGAGTGTCTTTTTATATAAAATTGATATTGATTTTAGTAAAAAAGACAACTAACATACTCCCAACTAAGAAAACACATTCAGATTATTTGGTACTTTAGGGAAAAAATTGATAAGTCATTTTTAATCTGTATGAATTAACCACACCCCAATCCAATAAACAATGTTCCAACAAATCAATTATTTTTAAAAAAGATAATTGACATACTCAAAACTGAGCAAACACATTCATACTATTTTGAGCCTAACATGTTGTGGGGCATGGTTAGCAGTTTAGGCCTGTGATCCTGGGTTATATGAGACATGACTCATGGGAGTGTGGGTTTGATTATGCAATCATTTTGTATGGGAGTGTACAACTGCTAGGTTTGGGTGATGCCGAGTATAATCATGGGTGAGAATATGTGAGAGTGTTCTCAATGGATATCTCTACCATTAGAGGAAGAGAGTGAGAATTTGAGAGGATTTTTAGGAAAAGTTTTAGTGTGTGAGGACATGTGTGCACTGGATACATGCATTGGATTGTTGTGTTACAAATTGTTGAATGGTTTGGGTGCATGTCCATTGGAAATTCTTTTGGTATTGGATGAAACTGAGTGGTGCTATAGTGATAGTGCGGTGGTGAGATGCTCATGGGTATGGATACTCGGGGTATGGATAAATTGGAGACATCCCTCGATGGTGAGAAGGGACATTGTCATTGGATCGAGGTACCATGTTATGGTTATCTAGAATAAATTCCTTGACATAGAACGTCAAGGAGGCATGTTTCTAGAGTTTGTTAAGGTATGAGCATGTATTAGAAGGAGCAACATGCATGTGGTGGTGGTATTTTTTGAGTTTTGAACTTGAATAATAGTATAAAGAAATCTTGATCAAATAACGGGTGATGTCGGTGTTTCGTGTTCACATTTAAGTGAGAGAGGGACATCCAAATCCAGTCATTGTGTTTGGTAATAGACATCTCATGGGCCATGGAGGTGGGTGTATGGATTATTTAAGAAATAAAAATGACACACCTATGGTGGGGAGAATTATATTGCTCCTGGGAGAATTCCATTCATGTCGGATGGTATATAGTGGTGGTGAGGTTGGTCGATGGATGGTCAAAGTGAAATGAGGGTGCTGGTGTGTAACAAGATCCATTGATATCGTGTTCCTTGGGTAATACCATATTTGAAGTTTATATGACGTGGTTATTGGAGTTGGTGTGCTGACATCGGGATCAAAGTGATTATTGTTAGCCTAAATAGGTTAAATACACTAAGGGTGGGGTGAATCAGGGTATGAAAGATTAAAAAAATAACCCCTCTAGATCTTCTTTCTTCATGAAACAAAACACTCTTCTCTCCCTTTCCCATAACAAAGTAAGAACAGAAATCAAGGCATGCACGAGACACAAAATTTTTACTTGATTTTGCATCACTAGGATACATACAAGGAGCATAAAATGATAATGTTTTGATGTACCAAATACACTAAGGATCACTTATAAAATAAGTTTTGGGTTAGATCACTTTTATAACTAGGGTCATTTTCTTTACAAAATTTAGAGTAGACTCACTGTCTCTCCAAATTTACAAACAATCACAATTTGAAAGTACACTGCTCTCTCAAATGAAGTATTCTCACTGCTTCTTCTTAAGATTCTTCTTTGATCACTTGAATCAATATGTTTTACACCTCATTTGGAGTATCATTAAGTTTAAATTTTATCCACTTATGAACAACACTTTACCATAAATTTACTAAGCAATCTCTTTTCAACCCTTTTGTGTTGCTCACTGCCTTTATAAAGATCACACAACCTTTGTGAAACTGCCATGTAGTGGCCCAGACCCTCATGGCTCGTCCCTTTTCCAAATTTCAGATCCTCATGGTGGCGCCTCGGTGGTAGGGCGTCATTTCGGTGTGCGACCGATCGGAGTGTCGCCGATCGGTGCGAGCGATCGGTGTGTCGCCGATCGGTGCGACTGATCGGTGTGTCGCCGATCGGGGCGACAGATCGGTGTGTCGCCGATCGGTGAGACTGATCGGTGTGTCTCCAATCGGTGTGACCGATTGGTGTCTCACTGATCGGTGTGACCGATCGATGTCTCGCCGATCGTTGCAATCGATCGGTGTGTCGCCGATCGGTGTGTCGTCGATCGGTGTGTCGCCGATCGGTGTGTCGTCGATCGGTGTGTCACCGATCGGTGTGACCGATCGGTGTTACATACCCTTGTCGGGTTTTTCTTCTGTAGCTTTTCCCGTAACACCACTTTTAATCCCTTTTTACCTTTTGGGAAGTGGTTTAAGGCCGATTTTAGCCCCATAATCAATATTTGAATTCCTACGAGTGGGGCGACCCTCAACGGACCTAGTTGTGTGTCCGCGTAACGTTTCCCCTATGTTTATATAAAATCCTTCAAATTCACAACTGTTACCACCTTTTCCGATGGGAATCATTAAATAACAATTAATTCCATCGTGTGAAACTGCCCAACCACGTGGAGAACCATGATCTGACTTTAAAGCCGTTCAAATTCTCATATCTCGTAACAACGAGATCTCATCCTTATATCGCACGGGAATTTCTTCTTCTTCTTCCTCTTTTCCTCTCCTTTCTTCCTGGTGTGTTTGGAGTTCCCCTTCCCAAGGCAAGTGGTGCGTCTGTGCTGAAGCTTTTATGCTCACCCTTAGAGTCCCCGACATTCCTCCCCTACAAGTCGCACATCCCCCGTTCTTGGCGCGTGGAGAAGAACTTCGATCCTTGATCATCCAAGTAGGGATTTTCCTTCGTCTCTCCTTACTATGTATCATGCGGGGTGGGTACGCTACTGTTCCTATGGGGATGGACGAAACCATACCTTAACAAAGATAATAAACAGACTATTAAAGAATTATGGGAGTGTTTGACAATTCTTCTGTACTCTTTTATAATTTCTATATGTCGTGAATTGTATGGGCTATGCTCACTGAAAATCATAGCCATTGGTGGTCTTTCCTTGCGTACTAATGAACCCTTGTCTTCTGTGATAATTGAATGGATCCAACATGGGAATTTGGTTAATCACGTAAACTCGGCTAATTAAATGAATGTCCAGTGAACAACAAACCTTGTGTGATCACCCCGGTAAACCAAACAGAAAGAAGAAAACTTAGTGAATGATGTGATTAAACCTGGAAGTTTCCCTACTGTGTTTTGGTAGTAGGTGTGTTGTACTTTTTGATGCTTATGGGGTGATTTGGGTGAGGATGGGATCCTCTGTTGTGGCATGGTTGTTGGTTTTGAAACTGAAGTGGTGTGGGGTTGTATCTCGAGGCTTGGTTTGGTTCCAGTACTTTGAGGGATATCACTGATCCCTTTGTTGTTGTGACTTTACAAGAGAACCGGGTGTGAATGCTTAAATTGATGTTTGGCTATTTCTCTTTCTCTGGCTTGTGGTTATGTCTTTTAGTTGCCCAGTAGTGCAGAATTTACTTAAATGGGATCACTTGAACATGAAACCAAGAATGGATTAAATGGGGAATTGGTTTTGGGAATGAGTTGTGACTTGGTCGTGATTGTTGTGCCTTATTTTATGAATAAATAGTAACAAGGGTGTTGTGCTTAGGTTGGCTTTGGAAACCCTAGGTTAGGACGAGTGTTTGTTACTTATACATATATCTGTAGTTTTTATGTTTCTTATTTGCGCTCCACCCAAGTTGAGAACTTAGTGCCGAAAACCCTCATTTCATGGAGGAGGGTGTTTTTTCCAACACTCCAATGAGTGGATAGTTATTAGCTCTTTTTCTTCTCCCTTTCCCGAATAGCCCAAGACTATTCGGGCAAGCTGTGACAGCCTGAGGTCCATTATAGCCCAAGATTCTTCAGGCAGGGTAGTTGTGGTGGTTGGCCCAGGTGTGTGCGGGCAGGTTGTTTCCCAAGAATCTTTGGGATGAGGCCCAGGTGTCTTCGGGTGTGACAGTAGTTGTTCGGGCTCAGGTGTGTGCGGGAATGGTTACGCGTGGTGGTTGTGGATCAGGTGTTTGCGGGCGGGATGGTGGTTGTGGCCCAGGTGTTTGTGGGCGGGATGTGTGGTTGTGGCTCAGGTGTGTGCGGGCGGGTGTGGCAGTGGGACTGCGGTGAGAATGGTGGGATTGGTTCGATGCATAGTATGTTTTCAATAACTATTGGGAAAGTGGCGTGGGGTACCCAGACATCGATGTGCTATTACTATACATTACTTGACTTGCGTTATTTGGGGAGTGTGCCTTGGTGAGGCTTGGGTGGATAGTTTTCTTTGCTAGGTGCTTTGGTTATTTCTTTTCTCACAGGGCATTAGAATGTCTCCCCACTTGTGCACGAGAGTCTTTGGTTTTCCCTACTGAGTATACTTGTATGCTCACCCTATGTATATAAAACTGCTTTCAGGTTTCCAGGAGGACTTCAAGGATCGTGCGGGGTTGTACTAGCTCGGACGTTGGGACAGTTGCAGTTGCTGTTTTTTTTCTTTTTTTTTCTTTTGTACTTTACCTTTGTATTCTCCTTGTACTTTGCGGTATTTACTTTTGTAACATTCATATGGGAATGTTTTTCTTTTGGCTTTACTTTTACCCACAGTTTTGGTGTTGTTGGGATTTATTATCTTATCTCCCGGTCCTATTAAAGAAAAAGGGTAATTCCTTCCATCTTGTGTGTAATTATATACCCTTGGTGCTAGTCGCCACTCTGGGACCTATTGAAGGCGGGTCTCGGGGGTCATTATCTCTCCTTCAACTTGAAGAAGGAAGGGTCTGGAAATATGTTGTCCCTTCCCTCATCTTGGTGAAGGCGGGTCATGACAGAATGGTATCAAAGGCAGTGGTTGACAGATAGGATGGGGTCTGGGGTTAGGCATAATGAGTATTGCATGGGATGGTAGGGAAACGATGTTGGGTGATCTTGGTGTGTGAATTAGGTCAGGGAAGACCGGCTTGGACACCAGATTTTAGGGCCCCCCGTGATCCGATGCAAGGACTCTGGGCCTACCAAACGACCAAGTGAGGCTGCACTGATTGTAGGGTAGAGACCTTAGGGAAGGAACAAGCATCATAATGACTTGTGTTCTTGTGTTTCATGGGTATTTTTTGGATTTAAAATGAACAAGAAGTCTAAGAAAAATTTAAGAACAATATTCTACACTACTCAGGCTTAGGAATTCCTTGTTTACCTTGCAGCTATGGCGCCTGGGAGACGACCACGATTGGTGCGGGCGATCGAGTCCCAGGAGGTTGACTTGGCTAATCGACAGAGGGCTGACCGAGAGGAGGAGGACAATCAGTGGCAGAAGACGTTTCAAGCCATTTAGCGGCAGACCCTTGGGAAGTACGAGGGCAGCATCTCAGACATGGAGACAGAGAGCTGGCTAGAGGAGTTGGTGATAGATTTCAGCTTGTTCCGGGCTCCGATGGAGTACTGGGTTCCTCTTGTTGTGATCCAGATGCGTGGAGCAGCGCGTCAGTGGTGGATGCTTTATCTTGGGGAGAAGAGGGAGGCTGAGGTCACGTGGGCTAACTTTGATAAGGAGTTCTAGGCGGAATTCCTCTCTTCCACAATGAAGGCTGAAAATAGGCAGGAACTACTTTCCCTCCAGCAGGGGAGTATGTCAGTGAGATAGTTGGGGATCAAGTTCAAGGATCTCTTTCTCTTTGCTCCCGACCTCTTCCCAGATGAGGAGTCTCGGGTGAGGAATTTGGAGGAGGCACTTCGGCCTTCTCTCCAGTATGATGTTACTCCCTTTACCTTACCGACCTACTTGGAGGTCCAGATGAAGGCTGAAGTGGTGGAGAGGATGCACACGCTGAGAGGTGTGTCATGAGAGGGAATCAAGTTGGGATCGTCGAAGGGGAAATTCGTTAGCAGTAGGCCTCCAGCGTTAGGACCCTCTAGGTTTCGACCAGTAGGAAGCAGGCCTCAGCAGCTCCAGTTCCGATCTCCCGGCCCTTGCCCCTTCCTTTCAGGCCCAGGGCCAAGATTCTTCATCTGTGGAAGCCATGGGAACCTTCAGAATCAGTGCCCAAATAGAGTGTAGTACAGCGGTGGTGGGCAGGATCAACACCCACCTTAGCAGCAACAGTTTCTAGCTAGACCCTTTCAGTAGCAGCAGCAGTGGCAGCAAGCTCCTGCTCCTCCGAGGGCAGGCATCGTGGGATGAGGCCGACCTCAGGGAGCTCCTTAGGTACCTTGACCAAGGTGTGGTCGGGGAGGTGGCCGACATCCGAGAGGTAGAGGAACTGGGCGTGGGTAGTTGAACGCCGCAGAGGCAGCAGTTCCAGAAGGGCCAGAATTCGTTCTAGGTACGATCAGCTTGTTTAGTACTCTTTCCTACGCCTTGTTCGATACAGGAGCTTCACACTCTTTTGTTGCACCCATTCTAGACCGTGCTCTGGGTTTAGAAGTTTAGAGACTTCCAGCTCCCCTGGTGTTGAGCACACCAGTCGGAGGTCAGACCGACTTGTTTTATGTTTTCCGACGGTGTAAACTGATGATATGGCCACATCATTCTAACAGGGATATTCTATTGTTGAAGATACAACATTATGATGTCATCCTGGGCATTGACTGGCTGTTCTCTGTATGTGTCGTCATTGACTACTTCTGAGGAAGGGTCATGTATTCAGATTTGGGCGGCCGATGTGTAACTTTCATCAGCGAGCGGGGTTGCCAGAAAAGCAGTAGGCGGGAGGAGCTCCTCCTTTCCTTGTTAGCTGAGCTATCAATGGAGTCGGTGAATACATAAATGGTGGAAGTTACAGGGATCGTCAGTGAGTTTATGGACGTCTTCCCTGAGGAGGTGGTAACTCTACCCCCTCGGCGTGATGTTGAGTTTGGGATAGACTTGCAACCTGGTGCCCGTCCGATTTCAATGGCTCCCTATCAGATGACTCCTTCCGAGTTACAGGAGTAGTGGATTCACATTGATAATCTGATGAAGAAGGGTTTTGTTCGACCTTGTGCATCGCCATGGGGTTCTCCAGTCTTATTCACAAAGAAGGCAGATGGTGGTCTCAGGCTGTGCATAGACTACTGAAGACTGAATCAGGTAACGGTCAAGAATAGTTACCCTCTCCTGAGGATAGATGACCTTTTTGACCATTTAAAAGGGGCAAGGTGGTTCTCCAAGATTGACATGCGGTCGGGATATCACCAGCTGAGGGTGAAGGAGGGTGACATCTCGAAAACTTCCTTCAGATGCAGATATGGGCACTTTGAGTTTGTGGTCATGCCTTTCGGCGTTACGAATGCTCCAGCTGTGTTCATGGGGCTCATGAACTCTGTCTTTCGGGAATACCTGGATCGGTTCGTAGTCGTGTTTATTGACAACATCCTGATCTACTCAGGATCAGAAGAGGATCACGCTGAGCACCTGAGAACGGTTTTAGAGGTCCTCCGACGGCACCAACTCTATGGGAAGTTGTCCAGGTGCAAGTTATGGATGCGAGAAGTGCACTTCCTTGGGCACGTGGTGTCCGATCAGGGAATAGCGGTGGACCCATCGAAGGTCGAGGCGGTTGTTTCTTGGGAAGCACCCAAGAACGTGGATTAGGGGGTGCGGTTGCATCGAGTTCCAAGGTCCATAGTCTCGGATAGGGATGCACGGTTTACCTCATGAGTCTGGAGAGAATTGCAGCATGCTTTTGGCACCCAGCTACATCTTAGCACTGTTTTCCACCCCTAGACAGATGGACAGACAGAGCTCACCATCCAGACAATGGAGGACATGCTACGGGCATGTATTCTGGATTTTGGGGGATCGTGGGTGCGACACTTACCTCTGGTAGAGTTTTCCTACAATAATAGCTATCACACTACTATTGGAATGGCTCCATTCGAAGCCTTGTATGGAAGGCCATGTCGCTCACCCGTGTGCTGGACCAAGGTTGGGGAAACAAGTGTTCTTGGCCCGGAAGTGGTGCGGAGCACGACGGAGAAGGTTCAGCTTATACGGGAGAGGATGAAGGCGGCTCAGGACCGGCAGAAGTCATATGCCGATAATAGGAGGAGACCCTTGGAGTTCGGGGTTGGGGACCACATATTCTTGAAGGTCTCCCCTCGGTGTGGGCAACGGAGGTTCGGTAGGGGGAGTAAGCTCTCTCCAAGGTTCATCAGACCATTCGAAGTGTTGCGGCAGGTCGGAGAAGTGGCTTATCAGCTAGCGCTACCACCGCCGCTACTGAGAATACATGACATATTCCATGTCTCACAACTCTGATAGTATCTACACAACGATTCACATGTCCTCGACTGGGGAATGATGGACATCGAAGCCGACGTGACTTTTTTGGAAAGACCAGTAAGGATCGAGGATCGTGAGGAAAATGTGCTCTGTAGACGAACCATTCCTTTATTTTGTGTGTTGTGGAGACATGGCGGGCTCGAAGAGAGTACCTAGGAATGGGAGGCACAGATGTGCGCCCAATACCCAGAGCTGTTTTGAGTTTTGTTCTATTATACTTGTTTGTGATGGAACACTTTACCTTGTTAACTATGGAATGTATGGTTTTCCTTTTTCTCTATATGCATGTGAAAAGTCCTAACTGCAGGAAGGGGAGGACTCGATCCCTAATCAAGACACATTAAGGTGGATGTGATTAAACCCATGCGGGCGAGTCAATGCCGCCCAAAGAGGATAGTATCTTGACATGGAGGAAGAAACTCCCTAACCCATATGACTGGACAGCTTGACCCTTTAATGTTGCATGGTTTCTTAATGGGGAGGTGTTCCTATATGTCGGAGAGGGTTTCTCCTGAGAGGTATCTTTCAGGGTGGTTGTTTGGACCTCCTCTTTCCTTCGGGTCTGGTTTTGATTCTCGAGGGTGAGAATAGTTTGAGAGGTATCTGATATAGTGGCCCAGACCCTCATGGTCCATCCCTTTTCCAAATTCTGGATCCTAATGGTGGCGCCTCGGTGGTAGGGCGTCATTTCGGTGTGCGATCGATCGGTGTGTCACCGATCGGTGCGACCGATCGGTGTCACACAGCCTTGTCGAGTTTTTCTTCTATAGCTTTTCCCGTAACGCCACTTTTAAGACCTTTTTACCTTTTGGGAAGTGGTTCAAGGCCGTTTTTAGCCCCATAATCAATATTTGAATTCCTAAGAGTGGGACAACCCTCAACGGACCCAGTTGTGTGTCTGCATAACGTTTCCCCTCTGTTTATATAAAATCCTTCAAAGTCACAGTTGTTACCACCTTTTTCGATGGGAATCATTAAATAACAATTAATTCCATCGTGTGAAACTGTCCAACCACGTGGAGAACCACGATCCAACTTTAAATTCATTCAAATTCTCATATCTCTTAAGAACGGGATCTCATCCTTATATAGTACGGGAATTTCTTCTTATTCTTCCTCTTTTCCTCTCCTTTATTCCTGGTGTGTTTGGAGTTACCCTTCCCGAGGCAAGTGGTGCGCCTGTGCTGAATCTTTTCTGCTCACCCTTGGAGTCCCCGACGTTCCTCCCCTGCAAGTTGCGCATCCCCCGTTCTTGGCACGTGGAGAAGAACTTCGATCCTTGTTCATCCAAGAAGGGATTTTCCTTCTTCTCTTCTTATTGTGTATCATGCGGGGTGGGTACGCTACTGTTCTTATGGGGATGGATGAAACCAGACCTTAACAAAGATAATAAACAGACTGTTAAAGAATGATGGGAGCATTTGACAATTCTTCTGTACTCTTTTATAATTTCTATATGTCGTGAAATGTATGGGTTATGCTCACTGAAAATCATGGTCGTTGGTGGTATTTCCTTGCGCACTAATGAACCCTTGTATTCTGTGATAATTGAATGGATCCAACATGGGAATTTGGTTAATCATGTAAACTCGGCCGATTAAATGAATGTCCAGTGAACAACAAACCTTGTGTGATCACCCCGGTTAACCAAACAGAAAGAAGAAAACTTAGTGAATGATGTGCTTGAACCTGGAATTTTTCCTACTGTGTTTTGGTAGTAGGTGTGTTGTACTGTTTGATGCTTATGGGGTGATGTGGGTGAGGATGGGATCCTCTCTTGTGGCACGGTTGTTGGTTGTGAATCTGAAGCAGTGTGGGGCTGTATCTCAAGGCTTGGTTTGGTTCCAGTACTTTGATGGATCTCACTGATCCCTTTGTTGTTGTGACTTTACAAGAGAACCGGGTGTGAATGCTTAAATTTTTGTTTGGCTGTTTCTCTTTCCCTAGCTTGTGGTTATGCCTGTTAGTTTCCCAGTAGTGCAGAATTTACTTAAATGGGGTCACTTGAACATGAAACCAAGAATGGGTTAAATGGGGAATTGGTTTTGGGAATGAGTTGTGACTTGGTCGTGAGTGATGTGCCTTCTTTTATGAATAAATAGTAACAAGGGTGTTGTGCTTAGGTTGGCTTTGGAAACCCTAGGTTAGGACGAGTGCTTGTTACATATACATACTATGCAATTTTTATGTTTCTTATTCGCGCCCCACTCAAGTTGAGCACCTAGTGTCGAACACCCCCATTTCATGGGGGAGGGTGTTTTTCCCAACACTCCTATGAGTGGCGGGTTATTAGCTCCTTTTCTGCTCCCTTTACCGAATAGCCCAAGACTCTTCGGGCAGGTTGCGACGGCCTGAGGTCCATTATAGCCCAAGAGTCTTCGGGCAGGGTAGTTGTGGTGGTTGGCCCAGGTGTGTGCGGGCAGGTTGTTACCCAAGAATCTTCGATATGAGGCTCATGTGTCTTCGGGTGTGGCAGTAGTTGTTCTGGACCAGGTGTTTGCGGGCATGGTTACGCGTGGTGGTTGTGGCCCAGGTGTTTGTGGGCGGGATGGTGGTTGTGGCCCAGGTGTTTGCGGGTGGGATGTGTGGTTGTGGCCTAGGTGTGTGCGGGTGGGTGTGGCAGTGGGACTGCGGTGAGAATGGAGGGATTGGTTCGATGCGTAGGATGTCTTCAATAACTAGTGGGAAATTGGTGCGGGGTACCTAGACATCGATGTGCTATTACTATACATTACTTGACTTACGTTTTTTGGGGAGTGTGCATTGGTGAGGTTTGGGTGGATAGTTTACCTTGCTAGGTTCTTTGGTTATTTATTTTCTCACAGGGCATTAGAATGTCTCCCCACTTGTGCATGAGAGTCTTTGGTTTTCCCTTCTGAGTATACTTGTATGCTCACCCTACGTATATAAAACTGCTTTCAGGTTTCCAGGAGGACTTCAGGGATCGTGCGGGGCCGTACTAGCTCAGACGTTGGGACAGTTTCAGTTACTGTTTTTTTTTCTTTGGTACTTTACCTTTGTAGTCTCCTTGTACTTTGCGGTATTTACTTTTGTAACATGCATATGGGAATGGTTTTCTTTTGGATTTACTTTTACCCTCAGTTTTGGTGTTGTTGGGATTTACTATCTTATCTCCCGATCCTATTAAATAAAAACGGGTAATGTCTTGCATCTTGTGTGTGATTATATACCGTTGGTGCTATTCGCCACTCCGAGACCTATTGAAGGCGGGTCTCGGGGTCATTATCTCTTCTTTAACTTGAAGAAGGAAGGGTCTGGCAATCTGTTATCCCTTCCCTCATCTTGGTGAAGGCGGTTCATGACATTCCCAATTATTCACAAGGATATCCTTATTTTGTGAACCCCACAAACTTTCACAAAGATCACTGCTTTTGCAAAGCTCAAATAGACTTTGTGAAGAACCCTTCTTTCATAAATCTCACTTAGGCTTTGTGAAGCTCACAGATTTCAGTCATCCTATATGGCCTTCATGATCTTCTTTTCTTCAATAACTTTTTCAAAAGAACAACCTTTGTGGATCACCTTCATGAGTTCAAAGCCTTTGGATTTTTGTTAAGTATTTTTCTAATTTTTTTAAGGGGTAAAGGCCAATTTATAGATGTTTCCTCCCTATCATGAAGCTTTTATCCTTATCATTACCTTTTTGTGAAGCTCTCCGATATTTTTTTGAGAAGATCCCTATTTTTTGAAGCTCTAGGGAAATTTCTCCATTCATGGATCTTTTTATAGTTATGGATATTTACCATATTACCATTATGCATTCGTGAACCTTTAGACCATCGCGACACCAACTTCCTTCACGAAGCTCAACATCTTTGTGAAACTCTAATATTTTCGAAACTCATGCCTTTTCCATTTTTATGATAAATTCATGGAAATACTACTTTTATGATACTAGATCCATCCACCAAATTTTGGACCACAATAATTTGGAAAACACAGGGAAACAGTGCCACCTTTTATATTAAACTTTATGTACCTCCTCTGGAGTATCCTATCCTTTATATTGGATATTTCTCAATATTCATAGTCAAAAACCATGCTATAAATCCATAACTAACAATGGAAACCTACTTTGTCAACAAATACAATCAACCCAAAAACATTTCAATGTTTCCTTGAGGTATTCTTTACTAACAATATCCCCCTTTGGGTTTTTTGAAAACTCTTCACATTTTGATATCAGATTAAATATTCTTCCATCTTAAACCAAATTTACTTCTTATGATTCACATAGCAATCAAAGATTTACTAAACACACACTCTAATACCACATGAGACATTCTATGCATGAGAAACAGGAGTACCATGAAAATTTTATCAATGAATCACTTCATCCCCAAACCAGTCAACTGCTTTCCTCACGAAACTCATTTGTCGTGATATATAACATTTAATCAATCATCTTTAGCATTGTTAGGTTTAAAAATCCCCCTACTCCACTACTCCCCCAATTATCTTATCCCCTATATTGATCAAGATATTTTCTCTCCCTTTTCAATGAACCCAAAGGTCACTCCTTTTTGGTTGCAACATTATAAATAACACATATCAAAACATTAGGGAAAACACACCAAACTTCAGGGATAGGGGGTATTACATCCATGCTTTTTCAAGTGTAGAGAGTCGATTGAACTCCCAGATCCATTCGATTCCTTTTCAAACACCACTTTGGGTAAGGACTTTGTCATAATGTCAGCAACTTATAGCTTTTATCCATTTACTCTAACTTCACAAGCATATGATCCTATTGGATCGGTGTAGCACAATCTATTTTGGATGATTTTGGGTTGAATGATTGTGGGTCATATTTCACACTGGACCGCAACTCCATGGGTCAAGATTTTCAGTGAGCTTAGTGGGGGTTTCGGGGGGAAACATGCCCTTGCTCCATGGGTCAAGGGGTCGAAGGCCCCAACCCAATTTTTGGGTCACTGTATAAACTCTTAACAACTATAGAAAATATGACCAGCTGACACCGATAGAGAACTATAACAATGTAGAATTTGGTATGACTATTGTAGATCTATGGACTTACAACCACTACCCACTATAGTAGCTTGGACTTAGGTGGTTTCAGCACTATAGTGATGTGGACTTCTATCCATTGTTCATTGTAGCGATGTGGACTTCCATATGTTGTTCACTGCAGCAATGAGGACTTTTTGTACGGTTGGTGGAACATCTCTTCATCTTCTTTATTATCCCATTTTGGGATAGAGTTTTTGTTTTTGAATATCTGATACTCTTTGTATTTATGCTCCCAAATTATAGTAATATTTCTACCTCTATATGGATGTAGGGATTATTCCAAAACCACATAAATATCTATGTCATGTGTGACTCTTTTTTCTATATTTTCTTCATCTGCAAACCTTTTCTATTACTACGACGCTTCATGTTTCCGCAATAGCTCCAACTTACCCTTAATAAAATGATACTTGATTTCAATGTGATGTGTCCTTGAGTGATGGACTATATTTTTTCTAAGATTTATATCACTTGAATTTTCAAAATGGATTTTGATCAGAGACTTAACTAGAACTCTAATTTCATCAAGTTGTTGCTTCATCCACAATAATTGTATGCAAGCTTGAGTGGTCGCATTATATTAATCTTTTATGGTGCTGAGTGAAATGAAATCTTGTTTCTTTATTATCCAAGAAATACACAATCTTACAAGATAGAATACCCCACCTGACATTGATTTTCTATCATCTTTTGAACTAGCTCAATCTTCATTTGTATATCCCAATAACTCTTTCTGGTATTTTTCATTGTAAAAACAACCAAAATCTACCCTCCCCTTGACATATCAAAGTATTCTTTTTTACTTCAAGTAAGTGGATTTTTTTGGGGTTTCTTTAATATCATACTAATTGTCATGTTTGCAAAAAGAATATTTGTTCATGTCATTGTTATGTATAACAGACTCCTAATGATCTGCCTGTATTCTGTGACATTAACCGCTTTGCCTTCATCATCTCTTGACAGTTTCATCTGGGTAGATATCAAAGTCATCATGTCTTGGGAATTATTCATTTCAAATATTCTCATAACCTCCTTGACATATTTTTATTTTGAAACAAATGTAACATTACTTCCTTATATCATTTATAAACCAAGGGGAAAGGTCAATTGACCAATCATTGACATTTCAAACTCACTTTTCATGAATTCAGCAAAATTTCTACACTATGTTTTATCTGATCCACCAAAAATTATATCATCTACATACAAAAACACCATCAATCTTTGATTACTTCCATTGTTAACATTGAGATTTTAATCAACTCCTCCATGCTGAAAACCAAGATTCTTTAAAAACTGATCCAATCAGGAATAACATGATCTCGGTGATTTCTTCAATTCATATAACACCTTTCTCAATCGACAAACTTTTTTCTCATATTCATGAATAAGAAAACCATCTGGATACTTGATATACACTTCTTCTTCCAGAACCCCATTTAGAAACAATGACTTGATGTCCATCTAGAAAACATTGAACCTTCTTTACGCTACTATGGCCAAGAATAATCTGATTGTCTCTAGCCTCGCAATAGGTGAAGATGTTTAATCAAAATCAATACCCTCTATCTAGGAGTACCCCTTAAACCCTAATCATGATTTTATTTGAATCATTGTATAATGTTCATTAATCTTGTTTGGAAAGACCCATTTGGTCACAACGACATTCTTATTTTTTGGTCTCAAAATAATCTCTCATGTCTAATTCTTCTCAATTTGGTTAAGATATTCATTCATAGCCTGAACCCAATTATCATCTCCAATTGATTCATTAAATTTTTTTTGTCTCTACCTGATATATGAAGGATTCCTTCTATAATGACTTCATACTTCTTGTTTGAAATACCACTACCTAATCACCAATGATGTTCTATCTGTCAATTTTAGCTTGAATCTTCAATTTTCATGCAGATATGGATTTTAATTCCTCCTACTCACCATCTGTATCTTCTTATAAATCATTATTTTCCACTTCAAATCTCATTGAGGTTCTTACCTCCTCATCACTTTCATCAGGTAATTGATCATTGTGTTATTGAAGATTCTATTCATTCTATACTATAGTTACTTCATTTCTTTAAACTGAATTTACAAACTCTTATTGAAACATTTATATGCTTTTATTTTTCCTAAATGTCCAAGAATTATCCCCTCATCTCCTCATGATTCAAATTTCTCATGTTTCTTTTTATTAAGAATAAAAAATTTACTTCCAATGATTCAAAAGTATTTTAATGTTGTATTCTTCTCATATCCCAAATAATATGGAGTCTTTTCTTCCTTCGGACATAATAGATCCATGTTGGATATATAGACCGATCTCAAGACTACTTCCTTCCATAATTTCTCTGGTACGTCCTTTTCAATAAGAATTGTTCTAGACAGGTTGTTTATAATATGATTTCTCCTCTCAACCACTCTATTTTTTTGAGGACTTATCACTACTAAAACTTGATGTCTTATCTTATGATTCTCAAGATAACCTTTCACTTGAGTGTTTGTAAATTTCATACCATTATTAGTACAAAACTTAAAAATCTTCTTTCCAGTCATCCATTCAAATTCCCACTGGTACTATTTATGCAACTGAACACATTAGAATTATGGGAAATGAAAAATACTCATGCCATCCTAATTAAATAATCAATAAAAAGAATGTAATACCTCTCCAATCAATGTCTATTGGTGATATGGGTCCACATACATCTACATGCACCAATTCAAGCACTCTGTTTGACTTTTGTTCTTTTTCCTTGTACGTATTTCTAATAATCTTCCCTTATTGACAAGAATCACACGTATGAGTATGATCACATGATTTCTTAGGAAGATATCAAGCTACATCACATTTGACAAGATCTTCCAAGGATGGTGGTCATAAATGGCCAAGTCATTTATGCCACAACCTGTTTTCTTCCTCTTTGGATAAAAAGAACATATCTTCTTCTCCACTCACATGGTAGAGATTACCTTTTTAAATTTTCCCTATAGAAACACTAAACCATCTATTCCTTTGACGATACACATCTTCTTAGTAAAGATTATAGCACGTCCCAAGTCACATAGTAGACCAACACTGAGAAATTTGTGACTGAGACCTTCAACAACTAAGACATCAGAATGTCTCATTTCTTTTCCCACAAATTTGGATTTTCTTAAGCCAATAATCTTTAGACCTTCATCATTTCAAAATTTGAAAACACCTTCCTTATTATATTTTATGCATGTAACAAGATCCTTATTACCTATCATATGGTATGTGTATCCACTATCAAGGATCCATACACCAGAACGATCTGATACTTTAAGGAAAATCTCCTCAACCACTGCACACTCATATCTTATTTTTTATCCATGTTTTTGACTTCATACCTAATATATATTGATAATATTTATTTTCCTTGGAGTATGATGGAACAGATTCATTATGCAGAGCTAGAGATTGATTTTTCATTTTCATCTCATTTGATGATACATTGATATGCTTCTTATGACCACATTTAGTATGCTTCTGTATATTTATTTTCATTGTTGATGAGAAATATCTTGTTATATGTTTGAATCCTCCATACCCAAAATAGTGACCATCAAATGACATCCTGGAATATTGAGCTCTATATGGATTCATATTTTGGTATTTATCCCTTCAGTACCTCTTGGTTATGAAATAGACATTTTTTTAGTGTCTCATATTTCCACAACAATAACATCTAATAAAGGGTGCATTCCTATGTGACAATACTATACTACAAATTTTCCATTAGGTTCTCTGATTCTTCTAGTTCTTATTCGTACCCAAATCAATCTTCAATATTAGACATGGTGCTTGTGGTCTTAATTAAACCATTACTACTTTTTATTTTTTATTAATCATCATACCAGTTGTATCGTTTGGATCTATCATTTTCTTCTCCTGACATTCTTTTGTCTATTTCACTAGAACTTTGAACTCTATTTTTCCATTTTTTTCTACCTTTTAGACCTTCTTTGTTGGAGTCAAGAGTTTCTCCTGATCTATCACTTTCCTTCATAGGATGATAACTTCCTCCTCAATCTTTTCAATGATTTTTTCTTGATATTTATTTATTTTACTCAACCCATCAATCACCCTTTTCTAATTTTCAAATTTGAGCTTATACTCACTGATTATTTCTGAGTTATATGGCATTGAAGACTTAAGTTTTTTAATTTATTACATCATCTCATACTTCTCTTCTTCTTGATACTACATAAAGAGTTTGGTATCAAAAACCACTTTGTTGGATTTCTTCATTTTGTCTCTCCAAACATATATCTTCTCAATAGTGGATTCTAATTTAGCCTGAAGATCAACTCTTCCTTAGACTTCTTCTTCATCATTTTCACTTTCTTCCTTTTTTGGGAGCTACCTACAACTTCCACCATAGAATTTTCACCATGATATTTTTAGTTTTCTATCTCTTCAAACTCAGATTCTTTTGAACTTTCATTTTCTTATTAAAGGAGATTCATATTTTTGGGTAAATTTATCTTAGAATTTCTCTTAATTTTCACATAGGTTGAATACTTATTCATGGGAATTTCAACTTCATCATAATCATCATCTTGAAACTTCTTGGGGAACCTCGCTGCAAGATGTCTAGCCTTTCCACAACGAAAGCATGCAAGTGGAAGTTTCCCTTTGAACTTTCCTTTTCCACTTTGTAAATTTTATTAAAGGAATGACATGAATTCATTCGTCTCTTCTTCTTCCAACCCATATTCAATAGTGATCTTCTTCATGGTCTTGAATTAAAATTCTTTATACTTACCTTTTTCCATAGACTCATTATCATTATTTCTCATCTCATATGTAATAAGAGTAATGGGAAATCTATCTAATGTGAGCTCCAATGGACCTTTATCTTCCAATACAGAAACATTATGTTCTTTACCCATTAGATGGAGGTGTTTGTAAGTGTAGTTTGAATCATTCTCATAACAACATCCTAGTATATTGAGGATACTGGTGTTGTTATAAAATAAAGGAATAAAAAGAGTTTAGGGGTTGGAGAAGTAAAATAAAACAAAAGAACTTAAGAGAAGATGTTACCTTTAAATCAGGTAACTCCTTTTGGTTTGAACCAAAAGGGTTTATTACAGTGCTTTCTGCCTAAGGTAATACTTCTAGGATAAATAGAGGGATCTTGGTACCTTATTAGAGCAGAGGTTTTATGAGCCAAATATGACAACCCTGCTTTTTATTACACACTTGAACATGATTTATTACACAAACTTCACTTGATACAACATAGAAGATCGAAAGGTCTAGTGTATTTGGGGCTTATGATCATTACATAACAACTTAAAACATGAGATACAACATCATTATTGAAAACTTCCTTTACATGACCACTACATTCCCTCGTACATAGCATTGCATGGGATAACCTTAGGACATGCATAAGAAAAGGGTGAGCTAAAAAGCCCAGTAAGGGAATAAACATGGAATAACACGAGGAATACAATACATGTTAGACAATAGGCATATCAATAGATCACAAGAGAAACATAAACATAAAGTCATGATAAAGCATGATAATCATAACATGGAAACGTGGCAACAACTCTTAACATGGAATTAGCTTGAGCCAAGGCTCATTGCACATAAAGCATGAGTAAACCCTCATTGCACATGAAGCACGAGTAAACCCTCATTGCACTTGAATTATCATGAGTAAAATCTCATTGCACATAACGTATCATGATATTATACTTTACCCAATGCATTGAAGCGCTATCAGGGCGCACCCTTCTTTAAACATTTCATTTCATGCATAAGTGTGTCACATGGATCATATAACATGGATTCATAAAACGTCATCATTTATTCAACGATAAAGGAATGTGGAATTAATACATGAAACTTTATAATCAATAAGTAAATGTGCATAAAGGTGAATGCCCTTAATAGAGAAATGGGCATGGTATTCACTACACAAAGACATTGGCTTGGAAAATCGGTGTAATTTCAGCAGCGTAACGACGTGACATAAGAATTCATAAAAAAACGTTGATGAGAGAGAAAGTGGTGTCTCATCATATTTACATGAAATGTACAGTAAGAGGTCATATAGATACATGTCCCAACAATTGTAATGTAATTTAGATTCATGATACAAAAGAATTGCTTGAATGTAAATGAGGAGAGAGAAATTTCTTTCGAAATTTCGGCATAGTAATGAGTGTACATGGGAGGCATTTAATGAGAGAGAAAGGTGTCTCCCACCATTCAAATATAAATAGGGAAGTATGGGGGAGGTGTTAAACCATACCCCAACATTTATAATTGAAATTAAAAGGGCATAACAACTTAAAGAAAATTGGACAAAATGAGAAATAAAGAAAAAAACCCTTACTTGGAAGTGTGCTTCCAAAGGCTTGAGAGAGGCTTCTTGGGAGCTTGGGGCACCTTGGGAGGATTCTAGAGAGAGTAGGGAAGAGGTTGGACGAACTCCAATGTATTTGAGTGAGGAGAAAGTGGGAGCTTAGGTGAGTTTATACGGGAAAGGTGAGGGAATTCTTTATTATTTAGGTTTGGGACACCTCACATTAAACTAATCCAAACCACAAACCATCTCATGGTTTTTTCCCATGGTTTTTGGAAAAGGGAAGTGTAAAACAATATTTTATAAGGACAAAGTCCAAACTTCTTAAAATAATGAGGTTGCTTATGTGGAGGTGAGTCACACTCTCAAGGAAAACAATTTAAAAAGACAAGATGTTTAATAAGACTTAAAGGGTCCATTAATGCTTTGTAAAATAATTCAAACACACCCAAAATCAAATTAATTTGTTGGTAAAACATATATTGGCTGAACATAAAGCTTATAGTATTTTATTACATCACTATTGGGTCATTATGATGTCATAAAACACATTATATATGCAAATGGTATTTAATTTTTACCGAAAAATTTAACTGTCTCCGAAAATTATGAAAAAATCATTGTTGGATAATTTCAACGTCTTGATTCCATAAATAATATTTATTTTATCTAAATAATTTTCTAAATATGTTAATTTTCACTTTTAAAATAAAAATCGACATTTATCAAAAATTCACGGGTTTTGACAAAAATGGATTTCAAACCATAATAAAAATTACAATTGCATTCATGAAATTATATGATCATTTATATTTAATAAAAATTAATAATAATAATAATAATATTTTATTAAAATATTATTTAATAGAAAAATCCATTAATTCATCAAAATTGATTTCTTAGTTCAATATTAACTAAAAATATTATTTGTGCTTTAAAAACTATTTACAAGGTAACAATAATAAAATGAAAGTATATTCATTATTATTTACCAAAAATAATGTACATAAGCATAGTAATAGGGTCTTGTTAAATAACCCCTTAAAACACCCGCATAAGACCGATGAGTGAGGTGCGCGATGGTGACATACTCTTGGGGTGGCTTTGTAATGGCTCGAACCTCTCTAGTCCATTACTTGGTAAAAATTTGATGTGGTCAAACACGACGCATGAGTATCATGGGAGGGAGTAATTATAAGATAATAATGGGTGTCAATAATAATTATTATTATTAATGATAATGATGGTGACTCGTTTATGAAATTGAAAGAGGATTTATTACTATTGTATTAAATAATGGTGATAATGGTGACGCAAATATGTGTGTGATTGGTAAATGAAATTAAATGGGTTTAATTTTTTTTAGAGTTGTGCTATTATTATTATTTTAATAATAATAATATTTTCTTATTATAATTATAATTATTTCATAATGATAATAACGTTTGAAAAAAAATGTGCAACTAACAAAATTAAATGGTTTTAATTTTGGTTAGTAAATTAAATGATTTGAATTTAATTAAATGGAATGGATTTAATTTAATATGAGAATAACCATGGTAAACTAATTTAATGGGATTAAATTAGAACATTAATGATGGGTGTTATTATTATTTATTTTATTAATAATAACATTGAATTGAGAAAGAAAATATGGGATGTATTGGGCATGGAGTATAGGCAAGGCACCACTTTTGGTGGAGTGGGGGAATTGTGGAAGAGAATAAATGAGATTGGAGAGAGGGAAGAATTATAAGGTAATAGTGGGAATAAAATTAAATGATAAATAAATGATAAATGAGAGATTTGGTGAATAATTATAGCGTGAAAGGGAGTCCAAATCGTGATTGATTTTGGAGTTAGAAAAATAAATAAATAAGTAATTAATAATAAAAAAAAATTGTTAATATTAATTTTGATGATAAAACATTGTTTTCACTATAACTTCTTCGTGCGACCTTGGTTTTACGAACCGTCAGTGGAAGTGTAACCCTGAAATTATGACGGTCATTTTAAGACTAATGATGAATACCTTTTTATGACTCATGTCTCGGGTCAATAAAACACCTATTATAAATTGAAGTTATTATTATCATTAAACGCATGGAAACTGTGTGACGTGTCGTGTTTTGACCAGTCAAACAGTATAACAGTTGTACAGTCACGTCGTGTATTTATTAATACACGTTGTGTACCGTTTTACCTTTTCATTGCCTATATAAGAAAGGGTCGCGTGTTATTTACGGACCTCTCTTATTCTCCGCACGGCAATGCTCCTGGATGACCCAGAAGCCTTCCTTCTATCTTCTTCATCCGGACTCCGATCGTCGATCTGTCAGTGGCTGCAGGATCGTGTCGATGAGGCAAACATTGTGCACCTCGTTCCTTTCCCTCTTCTTCAACTTCCTCTTCGCAGTTTCCTACCGAGGAGATTGCTGATATTTGACGGGAACGATGCTCTTCGATGAACGTCATCTTAATGGTACGTTCTACCCCATTCTTATTCCTTCCTCAATCTCCTATTTCTGTTCCTCCTTGCCATGCTATGACAAGTGACACCTTAAACCTTAATGAAGTATCTCTTGGTTGTTAGTGCAGTTGTGTCGCAGCGTCCACGGGAGGACGTAGTCGTCAGGAGGAGTGATTTAAATCCTCGTGGTGGTTGTTCTCGCAGAAGGACATCAAAACCTGTTCAAGTAGGGATCTTACTTTCGTCTCTCTCTCTTTTGGGCATCATGCGGGGTGGGTATCATCTTGTTTTCATGAGATATGGTTGAACCAGTAAATAAAGATAATAACTAGTTAAAGAATTGGTTTGGGGAAATTTTGTTGATATTGTTGTTTTATTTCCATCAATGCTTATCTTTTGATTATGTTGTGAATTGAATAGGCTTATGCCTACTGAAAATCACGGTTGTTGGGGGCCTTTGCTTGCGTAATTAAATGTTGCACTGTTTTTCTGGATTGTTTTGTGGATGGAATTTCATAGAATGTGGAAATTGGTTAATCTTGTAAAGTTGGCTAATTAAATGAATATTGGGAACCCTTGTATGATCACCCCAGTTAAACTAAATGAAAGAATGAATTTTTGTGGGTGCTGGTTGGGGTTTAATTATGTGAAGGGGTGTTTCGTGGGTTTTTGTGAAACGGGTGAGCAGCGGGGCTGCGGTTGGCTTGGTTGTGGGTTGGCATGTATGATATGGTTATGATGGGAAATGGAGCTGCGGTAAATGGTATTAAAGGGATGATGATGTGGTACGGGTATTGTTTCTGTGTTTGTGGTTATGGTGGTTGGCAGTAGGGTTGTAGGGATGGGTTGTGCATATGAATAAAAGTGGAAGAGTTAACTAATGAATTGTGGGGCATGGTAGTTGATTAAATAGGGAAAATCAATGGAATTGATTGGATGATAAAAGAAAATGGTATTGTGTTGTTTGTGTTTTCACTAACTTTATTTGTGGTTGGCAGGGATATGTTTTACAAACAATTGATCTAGTTTGGTTGTTGTTAGTTGCTCAGTAGTTAAGGAACTGATAAACTAAAATTGTTGAAACATGAAAAGCTTAATGGGGTTTGGGTCTGTTTATTGTGTGCATACTTTCTAGGTAGCAGTGTCAAGGCATGTGCTCAGATCTTTTGTGTAGAAGCCTTAGGATGAGCTGAGTGGTTGATATAATTATATAAATCTGTATGTTTTATGTTTCTTTACGCACCCCACCCATGTTGAGCACTATGTGCCAAACACCCGTGAGACGGGGGTGAGATTCTCAAACATCTGAAGGATGGCTAGTTACTGTTCTTCCATGTGCTCCCTCTTCCAGGTTCTATAGCCCAATATCCTTCGGGCAGGTTACGATAGATGTTTCCCAAGAGTCTTCTGGATGAGGATGTGATATGTTCTCAAGTGTCTTCAAGATGAGATGAGATGTGGTTATGGCTGAGGATTGAGTGTCGGTGGGATACTATGAGCTTCGTATGGCCAGGTTGTGGCACTAGCTCGAGCTTCGTATGGCCAGGTTACGACACTAGCTCAGGAAGAGTGGGAAGCATCAGAGCGTTAGGCGTGAGGGCGTGAGGGCTTGAGGAGTATTCAATGGGAAGGTGGTGAGGGGTACCCATACTTTGATAATATTACTATACTACTCTATTGACTTGCGATATTTGGTGAGTGTGGCTTGTAAGGTTGGGTGGATAGATTCCTTGCTAGGCTTTGGTTCCTTCTGTTTTCTCACGGGGAATTAGGATGTCTCCCCACTTGTGCACGAGAGCTTTAGGTTTTCCTACTGAGTATACTTGTATGCTCACCCTACGTTTACTTTCAGGTTTTCAGGAGGACTTCAGGGACCGTGCGGGACCTTTCTAGTTGGGTGTTGGAGTTTTGATGGTCGCAGTTTTTGCTTTCTTTTTTTGGTATCGTACATTGGAGCTTTTCTTGTAGTTGTAATTTTGTTTCAGTATTGTATAAAACATGCATATGGGTTTGGTTTTGGGTTTATTTTCATTTACTTTTTCCTTTTTCTTTTGGTGTTTGATTCATCCTATTTCCCGATCTTAAATAATAAAAAGGGTAATGCCTCCCATATTTGTGAAAACTCATACTCATGGTGCTAGTCGCCACTCCGGGGCCTACTGGAGGCGGGACTCGGGGGGTCATTATCTCCCTTTCACCATTACCAGCTCAGGAGGGGCATCTTTGGTGGGAGGGGGTCATGACAGGCTCGGATAACATTGCTCGCGTGGTGATATCTATCAACTTGCACTTCTCCCGTAGGCGGTTCTGTTCGAGCTTAACCTGTTGAAGCTCGGCTTGGGATTGGTCAAGAGCGAAGCCCAATGACGCCACCTCTTTTCTGAGCTCCGACAAATGGGCTTCGTATGTAGCAATTCTACTGGATGAGGTCATCGCTTCCTTTTTCTGAGTAAATTGGATTTGTTAAATCCCATATTTATACTAATCGTGTGATCACTGTTTAACGGCTACAAAATCAATGGTCACAATTCTTAATGGTATTTTAAAATCCAAAAACAAAAGAAGTGCATATGTTGTATAACCATTTCAAATATTAAGACATTTAATTAGATCAAGAGGGATTTTTATTAACAAAGGTTTGGGTCATTACAATCTTCCCCCTTTAAGAAATTTCACCCTCGAAAATTCGTTTTACATTCTATGCCATAAACAGATGTGGGTACTTTTCCTTCATTGCTTCCTCCAGTTCCCATGTTGCCTCTTCGTACTTATGGTTTCACCATAGTACCTTGACCAGATGAGTATTCTTTTTGTGTAGAACTTTGTCTCTATGATCCAAGATCTTCACTGGCTGCTCCTCAGAGGAAAGATCATCCTCCAACTATACTACCTCGGAAGAGAGTACATGTGAAGGTTCTGGTATGTACTTCCTTACGAGGGGTACATGGAATGAAACATGTACTTTTTCCATGGTAGGTGGAAGTGCTAGTCGATAGGCTACATCCCCAACACGATCAAGAATCTCGAAGGGGCCGATGTACCTAGGACTTAACTTCCCTTTCTTTCCAAACCTCGTGACCTTCTTCCACGGAGATATGCGTAGAAATATCATGTCCCCTACTTTAAACTCAAGGTCTTATCGATAGTTATCTGCATAACTCTTCTGTCGACTCTGGGCTGCCTTGATATGTTGTTGAATGGTTTTCACCTTCTCCACCATTTCTTCAATCATTTCAGGTCCTAGCAGCTTACGCTCACTGACTTCATCCCAACATGCCGGTGTTCTACACCTCTTCCCATACAGGGCTTCATAAGGTGTCATTTGGATGCTTGAGTGGAAACTATTATTATAAGAGAACTCAACCAGAGGAAGATGTTGATCCCACCCTCCTTTTCATTCCATTGAGCACGCTCTCAACATGTCCTCAATTATTTGGATAGTCCGCTCGAATTGGTCATCAGTTTGAGGATGATAAGCCGTACTGAAGTTCAGCTCAGTATCCGGAGCATGTTGAAGACTCTTCTAAAACTTTGAGGTGAATCTAGGATCACGGTCGGATAAAATAGATTGTGGTACTTCATGCAGCCTTACCACTTCCTTAACGTAAATCCACGCAAGTTGATCCAATGAGAAGTCCTCTCAAATCGCGATAAAGTGAGTTGTCTTTGTAAGATGATCCACAATAACCCATATAGCATTATTTCCTCTAGATGTCCTTGGAAGTCCAGTGACAAAGTCCATGGTAATGTTCTCCCACATCCATGCTGGTATTGGTAGTGGTTGCACCATCCCCTTAGACTTTTTTCTCTCAGCCTTCACTTGTTGACATACCAGTCACTTTGATATATATTCGACAATATCCCTTTTCATATTGTCCCACCAAAAGTTTTCTCAGAGATCTCGATACATCTTTGTGCTCACTGGGTGGATAGAGAAGGTCGAGTTATGTGCATCATTCAATAGCTCTTACTTTATCTCTGGATCAGATGGTACACATATTCGCATCCCAAATATTACAACTCCTTCCTCATCAACTTTTAAATAAGAGGATTTCCCATTTCTAATAGCTTCCACCCTTTTCTGAATTTCCACATCTTTTCTTTGAGCATCCTTTATTCTCTCCAAGAGGTATGGTTGAGCAATCATTTGAGAAAGGATTGATGATTTTCCTCCCTTAATGATTCTCATGTCCATCCTTTGAAAATCTAATAAGATCGGATCCTTTTCAATTTTCATCATTGATAAAGATGCAGGATCATTTCTACTTAGAGCATCTGCCACCTTGTTTGCCTTACCGGGGTGGTAGTGGATTGAGCTGTCATAATCCTTGATGAGCTCTATCCATTTTCACTGGCACATATTAAGCTCTTTTTGTGTGAATATATATTTGAGACTCTTTTGGTAGGTATATATCTCACATTTCTCCCTATAGAGATAATGCTGCCAGATTTTTAAGGCAAAGATCACAGCCGCCAATTCCAGATCATGCGTTGGATAGTTTTGCTCATGGATTTTTAACTACCTTGAGGCATAGGCTATAACTTTATCATTTTCCATCAGCACACAGCCTAAACTCTTCTTAGAAGTATCACTATACACCACAAAGAGTTCTCCACTTGTAGGTAGTGTGAGTACTGGCGCAGTGATAAGCCTTTTTTTCAACTCCTTGAAACAATCTTCACATTCCTATGTCTAGACTAACTTTACTCCCTTCCATGTCAGCATGGTCATTGGTCTTGACAATCATGAAAAGTCTTTCAAAAATCGTCGATAATACCCAGCTAGACCCAAAAAGCTGCGGATCTCCGTTACAGAAGTTGGCCTCGGCCATTCTTCAATTGTCTTCGTCATGGTAGGGTCCACGGATATCCTTTTGCTGGTGATAACATGCCCCAAGAATGATACTTCCTCCATCCAGAACTCACATTTACTGTACTTTGCATACAACTTCTCCCTTTGCAAAGTCTTTAACACAATTTTCAAATGCTTCTCATGTTCCTCCTTGCTCTTGAAGTATATCAGAATATCATCAATAAAGACTACCACAAATTTATTGAGCTAATCTCTAAAGACTCTATTCATTAAATCCATGAAAATTGTCGGACCATTAGTGAGTCCGAAGGGCATCACTGTGAACTCATAGTGTCCATACCTCGTTCGAAAGGCAGTCTTGGGAATATCTTCCTTCCTCACCTTTAATTGGTGATATCCCGACCGAAGGTCTGCCTTTAAGAAATAACTGGTCCCATGAAGCTGATCAAACAAGTCATCTATCCGTGGTAGGGGATACTTGTTCTTTATCGTGATTTTATTGAGCTCACAATAATAAATGCAGAGGTGCATTGATCCATCCTTCTTCTTGACGAAGAGGACCGACGCACCCCACGGCGAAGCACTCGGGCGTATAAAACTCTTCTCCATATTCTCCTGTAACTGCTTCTTCAACTCTTCCAGCTCTACGGTGGCCATTCTGTAAGGTGTCTTTGAGATTGGTAGAGATCCAAGGATAAGTTCAATTGAGAACTCAACCTCTCTGTCCAGAGGAATTCCAGGAAACTCTTTAGGGAATACATCAGTGTAATCCCTCACGATGGGCATGTCTTCAAGCATGATTCTCTCCTTTGTCTCAATCATTTGAGCTAGATATAATTGCTCATAAGGCAGAAATATCCACACTTGAGATGATGATTCAAAAGGAGATTCATCTCCCTCCTTGCACTTGTAAAGAATTGGAGGATGATTTGGGATGTGAAGAGTGATCTCCCTTTCCCAGCAGTTCATAGTAGATTTGTATAAAGACACCCAATCCATGCCCAAGATAGCGTCAAACTCTACTAAAGGAAGTATGACGAGATTTGCTGGGAGGTTCAGTCCACAAACATTAACCGGGGAGGAGTTATAAACCATGGACGCAACGATTGCCCCATTCACTGTTCTCACAAATAACTTTTCCTCCAAATTTTGAGGTGGTGTTTGAATTGTTCTACTAAACTTGTAAGATATGAAAGAATGCATAGAACTGGAATCAAATAGTATGTTCGTTATTCTTGAATGAATAACTAGCATACCTGTCACCACATCGTTGTCCGGCTCCACCTCAGCAGTACTTATAGCATAGGCCATTCCTTGTTGCCTCAGAGGTTGTTGTTGATTGCCTCCGACAACCCTCGGCTTAGGGAAATTGTTTGCATAATGCTCAAGATCCTTGCAGTTGTAACACTGCACTGCCAGCTGAGTGTTGATCTGAAACTTCCCTTCTTCTTCAACATTAGTGGGATTTCTCATAACCCCTCAGCAATTCTTGGCCAGATGACCAACTTTCCGCATTTGAAGCAATTCCTGGTTCCCTTGAGACAGTTATCAGGATGTTTCTTCCCACAATTTTTGCAAGTGGGAAAGTCAAGATTTTTTCCATCATGGGATTTGTTTGATGGACCACCCATGTTGTTCTCCATCTTTCGCTTCTTTTCACTGGGCCCAAGAGACCACTGAGAGTCTCCAATCTCCATTTCAACCTTGAGGGCACAACGGACAATGTCCTCATAACTGTCGAAGTCTCGAATCGCCAACGCTTTTCATAGACTCGACTTTAGTCTGCTAAAGAAGCGATCCACCTTAATTTCGGTGTTCATGACAAAGCCAGAGGCGTACCTTGCAAGCCTTGTAAAGTTTTCTTCATACGCCCTAATGGACTCATCTTCCTTCTGCTTGAGTCCGAGGAACTCTCTTTCCATCTTGAGAAGGAGGGTGACCGCGCTGTCATGACACGTCAAATTGATTATATTTTTAAGGTTGATTTATAGTCTAGGGAAGGCCCTAGGTCATCTCTCAAGTAGCGTTGGTAGGTTTAGAGTGTATATTTTTAATAAAAATGACTAAGAGAGGTGGTGGTTTTGAAAACAGTTTAAAAAAATGACTTAGTTGAAATAGCTTAAAAGATGAGTGACCAAGGGGATTTTGAGAAATATGAGATAAAGGGATTGTTGTGATTTCACTACACACATATCAAGTTCATTGTTCATAGAAATTCATCTTAGGTTTAAAGTAATTTTTTGGTTTGAGTTAATTGGAATCCCGATTAATTCCTAAGCTTTTATTTCAATGCTTTAAGGACCAAACATTGACGTAACAATCGTATTGTCAAGGTCCAGTACTTATGCATGGAATAAGAGCTTCCAAAGCATATTGAAATCTCAATAAGGTGGGTATGAAAATGATTCTTGTGATGTCCAATCGGACCAACACAAGTCACGCACTCAAAACCTCACACCGATCGGTTAGAAATTAAGAGCATAACACTCACATGCATCAAATCAAGCATTCAAATCTGAAATAAAATAAGATACATGGAATGAAATGTTTAAACACCCAAATTACTCCAAACCATTAGCTAGTGTATGCATCGGAACTCCCTTGACATGTGTGTAGCTCCCTCACAACGAACACTCAACTTTTAGCTCGACATCGGGAGGAGGAAGCTCGGGTGGAACTCCTTCTTCATTGTTGATCCCCCTATGAGGATAGGGGCCTCCAGAACCTCCAAGGTGATTAGGAGACTCCTATAGGACTCCAAATTGGCAGCACTTCACTCCTTGGACGAACTTGCAAATGAGGTTCCCTTGGTGTCCTTTTATAAGAAAATTGGAAGGTGGTTTTAGGCACACAGATTTCATCAATATACTTATACCACACATTTCGGTCTTCAGACGGCCTTATCTCGCTTTGTAGAAAATAGAAACGTTGTAGCCCTACCTCTTGACTGTCTCCACCGAACTTTTGGCACCATTTGGACAAATACAGCTCAAGATATTGATAAAATACAGAACACCGCATTTGACTTGGTCCAAATTCGGTGGCTTGGACAGATCAGTTCGGATGGGCCCCATAGAATCCGAATCAGGATTGGGTTCCTTAATATGAACTGTAGCCTATTATATTTTGGGCAGGCCCACAAAATTGCAGCCCATTTGGATTCACGGATTTCATGTACTATGCAAAACAGTGGACAGATGTCCATGGATCCATGCAATTTTGGCCCATTTTTCTTCCACTTCATCAAGGGCCCTCCAAATCACCTCCACCTACATTGAAATAATAAAAACAAGTAACATTGTCCATTATAATGTTGATTAACATTAATTAAATGATTCAAACATAAAGTGCAATTTATTATTATATTTGGAATATTCATTACAAAACTAGTTTAAAACAGCGGTGTAAGGGTGGAATAAAACAGTGAATTGTGGTACGATCACACCCCCACACCTAAACATTTGCACTTCTGGACAAAGTCACATATCCAAATACAATGATGCATATATATATATATTTCCAACATCCTGAAGATTTAGAATTTGAGGAAATTTTATTTAAAGTAAAGTGATCAATGCACGAACCACACCAAGGAGTTCTTCCTAGTGAAAATAGAAAAAGATGTCTCATAAATCATATCACAATAATTTTCAAAGAGATTTATGACACCAACATGAGAAAGGAATTCAAAGGTCAAACATTACACTAACTCTCAATTTGTGTGTGTAAAAACCATTCCATGCTATTCTTTCCACTTTCTATCAAATAAATATAGGTTATTTTAACATTATTCATCTTTAAATGATTTTTCATCGAACCTGTCCTACATCCTTTGTAATCATATTTCAAGACTCACTCATTTAAGAATTCCCAGAAGTCAAACCATAAGCTCCCGACCTAGATATCCACATATGTTTCACATTTCATCACTCCCCTCATTTATTATATTTTTTTTGAAGTTGCAATTGGAACAAATCTCACACTTATCTCTCAACCCTTGTTTGATCTCCTCACGACACTAATTGCAATAGTTATAACATGATCAAAGGTTGAGGATGAGTGGTTTTTGACCTGCCCAAGACACAACAATTTTTTTTTGAGGGCGTACAACAGTCGGACATTAGGTACACACGCATAGGTCAATCTGGTACAGTAATGAAACAGATCGGATAAGGAACGAATGTATGGAAATATCATTTCAATCTGAAAAATATTAACCCAACATATATTTACCTTATATTAAGTAAGAAATATTCACACTTTGTGGTTTGGTGTAAAAATGTATGGATATATTAGTGACACAGTTTTCCCAAAACTACTCACACAAGGGGCATCAATCATCTCAAATGTTTCACAGTGATACAACCATTTATATCATTGACATAAAACCAATTCACTAAAAAAATCACTCCTTGATGGTAAATTCATACACATATTCTTTTTAGCCTTCGTTATGGTATTTTTACTTTCCCCACTTTATGGTCGCAAAATCATGGAACTTCGAAATTGTTGATGGGGAAAAATGAAAATACCATAAAGAAGTCCAAAACGAGAAAACAAAAGGAGAAAACGATGAAAATTCCTAACTAACCCAGGAATGTATCCACCCCCCACACATAGAGTATGCAATGTCCTCACTGTAGTAAAAGATAATGTGGGAAGGAACGATAAAACATGGTGGATGTCATTCATAGTTTACTTCTTGAACTTGGAGTTCCTCCATCGGGGACTCCAGAACGGGTTCATGAAAGTGCTTCAGCCGCTGCCAATTGATAGTGAATGTTTGCTTGGTTTCTTCATTTTGAACCTGAACAACACCAAATGGAGAGACATTAGTAACAATTTATGGTCCAAACCAGCGGGAACGAAGCTTATCGGGATGCAATTTCAGCCTTGCATTGTAGAGGAGGACCTTCTGCCCAATATGGAACTGGCGATGAAGGATAAGATGGTCATGGGCAGCCTTGGTTCTCTCCTTATAAATCCTGAATTTTTCATATACATCTCTTCTCATTTCCTCTAGATCCTGAATCTACAACTTCCTTTGATCACTTTCACCAGAATGATTAGAATTGCATTGTTAGATGGCCCAGTAGGCCCGGTGCTCAATCTCAACGGGGAGGTGACAACTCTTTCCAAACACAAGACGATAGGGTGACATTCCAATGGGAGTTTTGAAAGCAGTACAGTAGGCCCACAATGAATCATTAAGTCTAAGACTCCAATCTTTCCTATTGGGTTGAACCGTTTTTTCAAGAATTTGTTTTACCTCTCTATTTGACACCTCAGTTTGACCATTGGTCTGTGGATGATATGCAGTAGAAACTCGATGACCGACCTCATACCGAAGCAAAAGTGATTGCATTGTTCGGTTACAGAAATGAGAACCCTGGTTACTGATGATGAACCTAGGTAATCCAAACCTACAAAAGATCTGAGTTCTCAAAAATTCAACAACTGTTTTGGAATCATCTGTCCTTGTGGCCCATGCCTCTACCCATTTTGATACGTAATCAACGACCAAAAGAATGTACAAGTTGCCAAAAGAATTGGGAAATGGCCCCATAAAGTCAATGCCCCAAACATTAAAAATGTCATGAAAGAGCAAGGGTTGTTGTGGAATTTCATTCCTTTTAAAGACATTCCCCATTCTTTGAAAACGAGGACAAGATTTACAAAATTCATGGGCATCCTGAAAAAGTGTTGGCCAAAAGAGACCAGAATCAAGAACTTTGCTAGCAGTCCGTTGGGGACCAAAGTGGCCCCCACAAGCAAGAGTGTGGCAGAATCTAAGGACAGACTGAAACTCGCTATCGGGAACACAACGCCTAAGGACCTGATCGCTACATGTGTGCCAAAGGTAGGGTTCATCCCAAATGTACCAACGAGACTCATGTTTTAGATGACTGGCTTGGTTTTTTTTAAATCAGTTGGAATGCAAGATGCTACCAAATAATTTACAATTTCAGCATACCAAAAAATAGCATCTTGCACTTTGTACAATTGCTCATCAGGAAACATGTCATTAATGGGAATACAGGGGGATGAGACAATGTCCGAGGATGGGGGTATCCTACTGATATGGTCTGCCACCACATTCTCTGCTCCTTTTTTATCTCTAATTTCTAAATTGAATTCTTGAAGGAGGAGCATCCAACGAATGAGACGCGGTTTGGCTTCTGGTTTCTTTAGGAGATACCGGAGGGCTGCATGGTCTGAGAACACAATGACTTTGGACCCTAAAAGGTATGACCTGAATTTATCCAAGGCAGACACAATGGAAAGAAATTATTTTTCAGTGGTGGTGTGGTTTGCTTGGGCAGGGTCCAAAGTACGTGAGGCATAGGCAATGACATGTGGAGATCTATCGACCCTTTGTGATAAGACTGCCCCAAATGCATAGTTAGAGGCGTCACACATGAGATCAAATGGTAAATCCCACCGAGGTGGTTGGATTACCGGGGGTGATGTGAGACTCCATTTTAATTTATTAAAATCTTCTTCACATTCTTTATCAAAAACAAAATCTTTTTCTTTTTAGAGTAAACGGGAGAGGGGAAGTGCAATCTTAGTAAAATCACGAATGAAACGATGGTAAAATCCAGCATGACCCAGGAAAGACTGCACATCACGTACATTTTTAGGGAATGGTAGGGAAGAAATGACATCCACTTTCAATTTATCTACTTGGATACCAGCCCCAGAAATGGCATGTCCCAAAACTATACCTTGTCGCACCATGAAATGACATTTATCATAATTTAATACAAGATTCTTTTCAATACAGTGACGTAGGACGGAACCAAAACTACTTAAACATTCATCAAAAGAGGATCCATAAACAGTAAAATCATCCATGAAAACTTCCATGCAATTCTCCAGGTAATCCGAAAAAATATTAACCATACATCACTGGAAAGTACCCGGAGCATTGCACAGGCCAAATGGAATCCTTCTATAGGAAAATGTGCCAAAGGGGCAAGTGAATGTTGTCTTTTCCTGATCCTCGGGGGAAATATGGATCTGAAAGTATCCAGAATACCCATCAAGAAAACAGTAATGGGACTTCCCTGCTAGCCTCTCTAGCATTTGGTCAATGAATGACAATGGGAAATGGTCCTTCCTAGTGTGTTGGTTTAGTCGGCGATAATCTATACAGACACGCCAACTATTCTGCACACGAGTTGGAACCAATTCATTGTTTTCATTTTTAATTACCGTTAGGACAGTTTTTTTAGGAACTACTTGAACGGGACTGAACCATTGGCTGTCAGAGATGGGGTAAATGATTCTAGAAGCCAATAATTTTGTTACTTCCTTTTTAACTACTTCTAAGAGGTTTGGGTTCAGTCAACGTTGTGCTTGCCTCACTGGTTTAGCCTCATCAGTTAATAAAATATGATGTGTACAAATTGATGGGCTAATACCAGGAATGTCTGCAAGTGTCCATCCCAATGCTTGTTTATGCTCCCTCAAAAGTTCAAGCAGTCGCAATTCATGCTCAGGAGGGAGTGAACTAGCAATGATGACGGGAAACTTGTTTCCATTCTCAAGATATGAATATTTTAAATCTTGAGGCAATTGCTTTAGTTCCAATTTAGGTGGATTTTGGATTGATGTGAGTGTGTGTGAAAGTGATAGGTCACTAATCTCATCTAACTGCTCAATAGTATCATCCTCAGATGAGGAATTAGCTTTTACAAGCATAGCAGTATCATCGATGGTCATGCGATCCTCCGTGTTCAAGAAATTATCAATTAATAAACATGCATGACACTTTTCTAAACCACTACAACAATCAACACATGATTCATTTCCAAGAATTTCAATCAAAGAGGAAAATTCAAAAAGGGGATCAGGGGAAACAAATGAAGTGATTTTAGGGGAAGGGAGTACATCAATTGAATTTACCGAGAGAGAGGAATGTTCTTCTGAGGGGTGCTTCATGGCATCAAGGATGTTGAAATGGACTATGTCACCACCAAATTCCATAGATAATGTACCATTATGGACATTAATTATGGATTTGGCAGTTTTCAAGAAAGGTCTCCCCAATATAATTGGGGCATGTTCATTCATCCTATCATCTTCCATTTTTAGCACATAAAAATCAGCAGGAAATATTAAATTTTGAACCCTCACAAGAACATCCTCTAACACACCAGAAGGGTGTGCCGTACTCCGATTTGCTAGATGAACAACTATTCATGTGGGCTTTAGTTCACCGACCTGCAAAGAAGAGTATATGGAGTGAGGCATCACATTAATAGAATCACCCAAATCAATCATAGCATTGGAGAAAGAATACTCCCCTATGGTGCACGGAATCGAGAATGTTCCAGGATCGTTGTACTTGGTGGGAAGTGATGGTTGTATCAATGTTGAGACGTTCCTCCCCAGGCTCACCTTCTCATCACCTCTAAGTCGCCTTCGGTGGGTACACATCTCCTTTAGAAACTTGGCATATCTCATAATTTTCTTGACGGCATCAATCAATGGAATGTTAACCTGCACTTTTTTTAAAGTCTCCAAGATTTCTTTATCAAGTTCAGTTTCCTTTTGTTTCGTTGGTTGGGTGTCTCTTTGGGGAAATGGAAGAGGAATGATTGGGCTTGGTAACTCATCAATAGACACACTCTTTCCTTTGGTAGGACTTCTCTCAAGACAAGGTTCCATCTCATTTGAACCTTTTTCAGTGGTTGGGATGGTGGTTCCCTTAGGAGAGGATGACTCTAATAGAGGTGTTATTTGGCTTTTAAGTTTAGTTCCACTCCTAAGGGTGATGGCACTAACATTTCCATTATCCTTAGGGTTGACAAGTGGTTGAGAGGGTAGTTTACCAGACTCATGGCTTTGGATTTCACCCACTAAGTTAGCTAGTTGGCCTAATTGGGTTTTGAGGTCTTGTATGACTGCTTGGGTGGTTTGTTGGAATTGGATATTATTGGCAGCCATTTGTTTCATCATATCTTCTAGGCTAGGATCGGGTTTTGTAGGGGGTTGTTGGAAAGGCCTTTGGGGTGGTTGAAAATTTCTGGGTGGTGGTGGTTGATGACTACTTTGTCCTGGTTGGTTCCATGGTTGATGAAGCTAGTTTGAATACCCCCCTTGCCTATAGGCTTGGTTGTCTTTCCACCCAAGGTAGGATGGATATTATGGTTCTTGCCTAATGGGTTGGTTATAGTGGCGTCCTGGGAATATTGTCTCACAACTCTCAGAAGTTTCTCTCAATTGGGGGCATTGGTCAGAATAGTGGGTATCAGAAGATCATATACCACAATGTATGGGAGGAGGAGATTGGAATTTCCCTTGGGAAAGAGCAAGTTGTCGTAGAAGGGTACTTACCTCTTCAAACATTGTATCCACCTTCTTCTCGAATTCAGTACTTTGCACCTCATGGACACCTCGAATGGGTACACTGTACCTTGAACTGAATTGTTGAGTGTTCTGTGCCATGGTCTCAATTAGGGTCCTTGCAGCGATTGGGGTTTTATCCACTAGTGCACCACCTGCAGCAGCATCAATCATGTTACGATCTATTGGAATTAAACCTTCATAAAAATATTGTATTAAAAGTTGATCGCTTATTTGGTGGTGTGGACAACTTGAACATAATCTTTTAAAGCGTTTCTCAATATTCATGAACGATTTCTCCTTGAGATTGTCTTATCCCACATATTTCTTTCCTTATTGTTGCAGTTCGAGAGGCTGGGAAGTATTTTTCAAGAAAAAGTCATTTCATGTCAGCTCAACCTCTAATAGGTGAATTAACATAATACAACCAATCTTTAGCCGTGTCTTCTAATGAAAATGGAAATGCCCTAAGTTTTACTTGTTCTTCATCCACATTAGCAGTTTTTAATGTTGAACACACAGTATGAAATTCTTTTAAATGCTTATGTGGATCTTCTCCAGGCAGTCCATGAAATCTTGGTAATAAATGAATTAAACCATATTTTAGTTCAAAATTGGGTGCTTCGCCTTGTAATTGAATGTAAGTGGGTCAGATATCAACATCAGGTGAGGTGAGTTCTTTTAGTGTTCTATTATTTTCAGCCATGTTATACAAGTTATGTTCAGTTTTAACTTTGGTTTCAGAAGAAGAATAAGGATCAAGAAGAATTTTAAGATGTGATGTCTCCTCTTTCAAAGTGTTGTCTTGTGTGTCTCGGTTTCGTTGATGCAGGATCCTATCCGGTTCGGGTTCGAAAGTTTGTAGGTCTCCCAGAGTATAACGCGTCATACACAGAACCTACACAATAAATAAATTAGAACACAAAAATAAATGAAAAGGTAGAAGATAAAACAAACAAATATTCACAAAAATTACAAAAAATTTATCAAAAACACGCACAAAAAACCAAAGCGCTCCCCGGCAATGATGCCAAAATTTGACCGCGCTGTCGTGACACATCAAATTGATTATATTTTTAAGGTTGATTTATAGTCTAGGGCAGACCCTAAGTTGTCTCTCGAGGAGTTTTGGTAGGTTTAGAGTGTGTATTTTTAATAAAAATGACTAAGAGGGGGGTGGTTTTGAAAACAGTTTAAAAAAATGACTTAGTTGAAATAGCTTAAAAGATGAGTGACCAAGTGGATTTTGAGAAATATGAGATAAAGGGATTGTTTTGATTTCACCACACACATATCAAGTTCATTGTTCATAGAGATTCATCTTAGGTTTAAAGTAATTTTTTGGTTGGAGTTAATTAGAATCCCGATTAATTCCTAAGCTTTTATTTCAATGCTTTAAGTACCAAACCTTGACGTAACAATCGTATTGTCAAGGTCCAGTACTTATGCATGGAATAAGAGCTTCAAAAGCATATTGAAATCTCAATAAGGTGGGTATGAAAAGGATTCTTGTGATGTCCAATCGGAACAACACAAGTCACGCACTCAAAACCTCACACCGATCGGTTAGAAATTAAGAGCATAACACTCACATGCATCAAATCAAGCATTCAAATCTGAAATAAAATAAGATACATGGAATGAAATGTTTAAACACCCAAATTACTCCAAACCAGTAGCTAGTGTATGCATCGAAACTCCCTTGACATGTGTGTAGCTCCCTCACAACGAACACCCAACTTTTAGCTCGACATCGGGAGGAGGAGGAAGCTCGGGTGGAACTCCTTCTTTATTGTTGATCCCCCTATGAGGATAGGGGCCTCCAGAACCTCCAAGGTGATTAGGAGACTCCTCTAGGACTCCAAATTGGTAGCACTTCACTCCTTGGCCGAACTTGCAAATGAGGTTCCCTTGGTGCCCTTTTATAGGAAAATTGGAAGGTGGTTTTAGGCACACAGATTTCATCAATCTACTTGTACCACGTGTTTCGGTCTTCAGACAGCCTTATCTCGCTTTGGAGAAAATAGAAACGTTGTAGCCCTACCTCTTGACTATCTCCACCGAAATTTTGGCACCATTTGGACATCTACAGCTCAAGATATTGATAAAATACAGAACACCGCATTTGACTTGGTCCAAATTTGGTGGCTTGGACATATCAGTTCGGATGGGCCCCATAGAAGCCGAATCAGGATTGGGTTTCTTAATATGAAATGTAGCCTATTATAGTTTGGACAGACCCACAAAATTTCAGCCCATTTGGATGCACGTATTTTGTGTACTATGAAAAATAGTGGACAGATGTTCATGGATCCATGTAATTTTGGCCCATTTTTCTTCCACTTCATCAAGGGCCCTCCAAATCACCTCCACCTACATTGAAATAATAAAAACAAGTAACATTGACCATTATAATGTTGATTAACATTAATTAAATGATTCAAACATAAAGTGCAATTTATTATTATATTTTTAATATTCATTGCAAAACTAGTTTAAAACAGCGGTGTAAGGGTGGAATAAAACAGTGAATCGTGGTACGATCAGAGGGTTCGAGGAAAATATTTGTTGAAAAACATCCTCTTGAATTCCTTCCAATTCATGGAATCAATTTCCTCTTGGGACTTTTTATTCTTGATCAGTGTTCACCACTGATCAGCTTCCCCATCAAAACGATAGACCGCCAGTACAACTTTTTCCTCTTCCGAGCACTAGAGGACGGAGAATATCTTTTCAATAGAGTTAATCCATTGTTCCACGAGGAGGGGATCAGAAGATCCGCTAAACATGGGAGGCCTTTGACGCATGAAGGATTCTACGACAACTTGAACTTTCCGTGGAGGAGAAGGGCGTTCCACCTGATTCAAGTTATTGTTCATAACTCGAGTCATCTAAGCAAATAATGTCATGAAGTTTTGAGCACCCACTCCCGTCATATCAAGCATATCATTAGGGCAATCTTCACATTGCCTATCACATTGGTTGTTGGAACGTGTTCTTCTATTTCCCGTCATTAACTAAGAAAAAGAACGTATAATTAGAGGTCTTAAATACTTATCCATTGTTCCGGAAAAGGAAACTTTTAACATAAAATTATAAACTTGTAAAGAAGAATTATATCCTAACTTGTGATTTCTTATGTTTAAATCCAGGTTATCCTTAATCTATTTATTAACTTATGGGGGGTGTCACTTAATAACAGTTTGTACTAGGCTCGTGAATATACCAAAGCATATCCCCCGGGAGTGTCGTAACCAAGAGTGCAGTAAGGCCCGTTGTCGTGCACCAGTTCCCATTCGAGTCTAGCTCAAAGCGGTGTTTTCGGATTTTACCCCTAAGATACATCCGTGCCAGAGCCGCATCTACGTGCTCGTATCCAGACAAGGATGTATTTGCTAGATAAACCACTTACTCAATACTCACTAAAACTTAGGGATGTTTTTATTATACTTAGTCTTGTCTCTAAGGCTTTACTAGGGTTTTCTAATCCTAATCCCAAAAATAACTAAACATATCCTATGATATCAACTATGACAACCCGCTTTTTATTACACACTTAAACATGATTTATTACATAAATTTCACTTGATACAACATAGAAGATCGAAAGGTTTAGTGTCTTTGGGGCTTAGGATCATTACATAACAACTTAAAACATGAGATACAACATCATTATTGAAAACTTCTTTTACATGATCACTACATTCTCTCATACTTAGCATTGCATGGGATAACCTGAGGACATACATAAGAAAAGGGTAAGCTAAAAAGCTCAGTAAGGGAATAAGCATGGAATAACATGAGGAATACAATACATGTTAGACAATAGGCATATCAATAGAGCACAAGAGAAACATAAACATAAAGGCATGATAAATCATGATAATCATAACATGGAAATGTGGCAACAACTCTTAACATGTAATTAGCATGAGCCAAGACTCATTGCACATAGAGCATGAGTAAATCCTCATTGCACATGAAGCACGAGTAAACCCTCGTTGCACTTGAATTAGCATGAGTAAACTCTCATTGCACATAACGTATCATGATACTATATTTTACCCAATGCATTGGAGCGCTATCAGGGTGCACTTTTCTTTAAACATTTCATTTCATGCATAAGTGTGCCACATGGATTATATAACATGGATTCATAAAACGTCATCATTTATTCCACGATAAAGGAATGTGGAATTCATACATGAAACTTTATAATCAATAAGTAAATGTGCATAAAGGTGAATACCCTTGATATGGAAATGCGTATGGTATTCACTAAACAATGACATTGGCTTGGAAAATCGGTGCAATTTCGGCAGCGTAACGATGTGACATAAGAATTCATAAAAAAATAGTTAATGAGAGAGAAAGAGGTGTCTCATCATATTTACATGAAATAGACAGTAAGGAGTTCATATAGATACATGTCCCAACAATTGTAATGGAATTTAGATTCATGATACAAAAGAATTGCTTGAATGTAAATGAGGAGAGAAAAATTCCTTTCGAAATTTAGGCATAGTAACGAGTGTACATGGGAGGCATTTAATGAGAGAGAAAGGGGTATCCCACCATTCAAACATAAATAGGGTAGTATGGGGGAGGTGTTAAACCATACCCCAACATTTATAATTAAAATTAAAAGGGCATAACAACTTAAAGAAAATTGGACAAAATGAGAAATGAAGAAAAAACTATTACTTGGAAGTGTGCTTCCAAAGGCTTGAGAGAGGCTTCTTGGGAGCTTGGGGCACCTTGGGAGGATTCTAGAGAGAGTAGGGCAGAGGTTGGACAAACTCCAATGTCTTTGAGTGAGGAGAAAGTGAGAGCTTGGGTGGGTTTATATAGGAAAGGTGAGGGAATTCTTAATTATTTAGGTTTGGGACACCTCACATTAAACTAATCCAAACCACAAACCATCTCATGGTTTTTACCCATGGTTTTTGGCAAAGGGAAGTGGAAAACAATATTTTATAAGGTCAAAGTCCGAAATTCTTAAAATAATGAGGTTTCTTATGTGGAGGTGAGTCACACTCCCAAGGAAAACAATTTAAAAAGACAAGATGTTTAATAAGTCTTGAAGGGTTCATTAATGCTTTGTAAAATAAGTCAAACACACCCAAAATCACATTAATTTATTGTTAAAACCTATATTGGCTGAACATAAAGCTTATAGTATTTTATTACATCATTATTGGGTCATTATGTTGTCATAAAACACATTATATATTTAAACGGTATTTAATTTTTACCCAAAAATTTGACTGTCTCAAAAAATTATGAAAAATTCACCTTTGGATAATTTCGACGTCCTGATTCCAGAAATAATATTTATTTTATCTAAATAATTTTCTAAATATGTTAATTTTCACTTTTAAAATAAAAGTTGACATTTATCGAAAATTCACGGGTTTTGACAAAAATGGCTTTCGAACCTTAATAAAAATTACAATTGCATTCATAAAATTATACGATCATTTATATTTAATAAAAATTAATAATAATAATAATAATATTTTATTAAAATATTATTTAATAGAAAAATCCATTAATTCATCAAAATTGATTTCTTAAGTGAATATTAACTAAAAATACTATTTGTGCTTTAAAAACTATTTACAAGGTAACAATAATAAAATGAAAGTATATTCATTATTATATATCAAAAATAATGTACATAAGTATAGTACTAGGGTCTTGTTAAATAACCCCTTAAAACACTCGCATAAGACCGAAGGGTGAGGTGCGCGATGGTGAGAGACTCTTGGGGTGGCTCGGATAACATTGCTCGCGTGGTGATCTCTATCAACTTCCACTTCTCCAGTAGGCGGTTCTGTTCGAGCTTAACCTGTTGAAGCTCGTCTTGAGCTTGTCCAAGAGCGAAGTTCAATGACGCCACCTCTTTTCCGAGCTCCGACAAATGGGCTTCGTATGAAGCAATTCTACTGGATGAGATCATCGCTTCTTTTGTCTGAGTAAATTGGATTTGTTAAAGCCCATATTTATATTAATCATGTGATCACTGTTCAACAGCTACAAAAGCAACGGTCACAATTCTTAATGGTATTTTAAAATCCAAAAAACAAAAGAAGTGCATATTTTGTATAACCATTTCACATATTAAGACATTTAATTAGATCGAGATGGATTTTCATTTACAAATGTTTGGGTCGTTACACCAAAGGCTTGAGAAGTGTGAGAAATGGGTAGGAAGTGATGGCTTTTTATAAGGGATGAGGAGCTCTTTATGAAAGTTTGAAACAATTATTTTATTATAAACTCATCTTCGATTTCAAAAGGTCAACTAATCGTTAAAGTCGAAGTTAAGATGACTCATGGTCGAAATAAAATCATCTAATAAGAATTGGACAGGTTTTGGATATTGTTTTAATATTTATTATCTTATTTATTTAAATCATTTATTAATGAGGTAAATATTGCATCATTATTGTGTCATAAATAATTTAATTTATTTGATGTCCACAAATTATAAAAAAAATATCATGATGTAGTAAATCTTTTTAGCTTTCCAAAGAATATTTATAGTCGAAATGATAACTTATATAACCCCATGTAAAAATTGATTTACTAAAAGATATTTGTTTTTGTCATTTTTGTCTTTACATTAAATTAATTAATATAAAGTGTCATTATTACTCTCATGTGGCTTCCTGGGGTCCCAAATTCGACCCAAGGATGCCCATGGTCGGATATGTATCAGAAAATAGGATTAGAACACGTGTTAGGGTAATTTAATATTATTATAATATTATATTTTACCCTTATTTACTATATTTACCATTTAATCATGGTAAATAAAATATTTACTGAAGTAAATATTTAAAATATCTAAAAAAAGTTACTTATTTACACAATTTGGACTTACTGATTCCAAATATGGAATCCATTTTTCTAAATTCAAAACACAGATGGACTTACGAGTTCCACATGAAGCGTGATTCCCCCTCGGTGCCGATTTGGGTGAGCTTTCCTAACCTTCCTCTTCTGTTTCAGAATCCTTCTATATTTCGGATGCTTGGGAACCTTGTTGGTAGGTTTTTGTGTGCAGACAGTCGAACTAATGTGCTGTGTCACCTGATTAATTGTTGTGCTTGCGTGGAGATTGATGCTTCAAGAATCCCTCCTGATTTTGTCTGGATAATAGTAGGAGAAGAATTCAGGTATAAGCAACCGGTTGTCTATGAATCCTGGGTGGATTTCTGCTCGGTTTGTATGAGAATGGGTCATTCGCCAGAGGTTTGTAGGTGTAGTTCTCGAATGCCGGAGATGCAGGGTGCTCCGGATGTTTCAGGCGGGGATCCGGAGATCAATGGAGGCATCGCTGGTCAGGCACCTGTGGAAGCGGAGAAGGTGGTAGGGGTCGTTCAAAAGGATCAAATGGATGGAAATCCTTTGATTAGTGATATTTTCATTCGGTTGAGGAAGGATCTGGTGGAGCCTCAGGCCGGTGTGGCAGAGTGCATGGATAGTGTTTGTGTTGTGGATCCTTTACCTTTGGAGTCTTCAACTAAGGCGAATGATAGTGGTCTTAGGCCGGCAGTGGGTGCAAGAATTGGGGAGGCTGGAGATGCTAAAGCCTCTAAGTCTGCTTCGTATGCAGAAGCTGTGCTTACTGGGATGGGTTCTTCTGGAAAGAAGCATCCTCAGGGGACTGAGGATATGAATAGATCATGCACGAGGAGCGGGTCTCCAGTCATTAAGTTGGGTAATCGTTTTGCGGGGTTAGAGGTTGAAGGATCTGATCAGGATGTTGATTTTCCCAGGGAAGGTTCTGATGATGAGTCATCGGATCAATTTGCTGAAGACAATGATTCAGAAGTTCATGTTAATGATATCTGCGACCAGCGGAAGAGGAAGGGGCGGCAAGGCAGTAAGAAATGCCGAAAGGATTACTCCCATCTACCTTTACCTATGGCGACTCGGACTTCTAAAAAAGTGAAAGCAAAGGAGGAAGAAAATGTTTCCATTTCTGCTGGAATTTCGACTAGTGTGGAGGAGGGGGATTGTGGGACAGGCCTTCTTAGGGGCGACCAGGTGGTGTGTCCTTTGGAGCTGCTATTGCATTCCGCAGAGGATATGTTTGAAGACTCTTTTGCAATAAATGCCTCGGCAGAGGATGCTGAGAAGATGATGGGAAGGCCTATTCAGGTGGACACTAACAATGAACAGGGTGAGTGGATAGACAAAAAGAATCTGATTTTAGTAAGAGGCTTCAACGATAAGAAGATCACTCAGGAGGAGTACATGAAAGTGTGGGACCAGATGGCATCTCACTTTGAAGACCTGCTTGATGCTGCTCTAGAAACATCGGTAACTTCCCTTTCCTAGAAAGTTTTGAGGGATAAGAATACCGATATGGTCAAATTCCATTTCAATAGCTATGTTTACTCTTTTGATGCATGTCCGGGGTGAACTTGGGGTTTCTCACTATTTCTATAAAAGTGTTTTGATAATAGAAAAAATTTATTTTTCAGTCAGTGTGCAACATAAGATTTCAAAGAAACTCGTTGTTGCATATCGAGCACGTCATCGAACATAGCGTCCCCTTTAAAGTAAAATTAATATTTAATTCACAAACATTAATAAATATGAAAAATTTCATGTTCTTTATTTACCTGGGATGTTACAGTATACATACATCATACACAAGTAATAGTAGTAAATATGGAATATCTCACAAAAATGAAAATGAGATGAAGAAGCCCCTTACCTTAATGGCCTTTTTGATGGGCTTAAGAGGTTCGAGTTTATTGTTTTGGAAGCATTTTCTTCCTTGGTTTTCATGATCGGTTTACTTGTATTTACGAATAGAAGTTCATTTGAAATGTGGTTAAACATACATAATTTTTTATATATATTATTAGTGAAATTAAATAGATATAAATGATCATATAATGATTTTGGTTATATACCATGAGGATGACTCATTAGATAAAGGTTAATAATAAACTCTTGGATTAACTTGACGGTTTTGTGCTTGATGAACTTGTTTTGTACTATTATTTTATATTATGAGTGTGTAAGGATTCCATAACATTAAATTAGATAAAATATATATATTATGATCTGGTTCAACCATTATAAATGTTTCGTGACCAGTCTTGAAGATAGTAATACAAATTGAAAACTCGTCTTCCTTGAAAGTGATAATTAACACATCTCGAACGGTGTTCTCATTTATAGTATAAAATGATGGAAAAGAAGAGATTATGATGGCATATTCCATTATCAAAACAAAATTACATTACATAAAAGGTACTGAAGTTTTCATGAATAATTGGATAATAGGCATGGATAAGGTATAAGTGCGATAGAATTTAAAAGTGAAGAAAACGAAATCTTACCTCTTGAATATTTCTCTTTTGAAACCACCTTAAGGCTCTTGGAAGTGGTATTTTTGTGAGACCATAAGTACAATAATGTGTCAAGGGATGACAAGGATATATTTTGCTAGAGTTTAGTCGAACAAGAAGGCTTATGGTTATGAAATTTGTGAAGGAAAGAACCTCCTTTTATAAGAGAGGTGAGGGGTAACTTAGGAATCACAAAAATTATTAAAATATAATAAATATATTATATGGTTTAAGGCTCCCAAAAGGCCTAAAACTAAAGTGTGGTTACTTTATCGAAGTAATATTATCAGTTTGGGACTTGTTCAATAATTTTGGGATTTTTACATAATTTAATAAAATATTTTATTCATGAAAAACAATTTTGTCAAGATAAAAACTATTCATATCTATGACTTTAAACACATCAAAACAAAGTTTAAAAATAGAATCAAATTTTATATTATAACATATAAATGTCATATTAAATTGGGGAATCCATGAATTAGCTTAAATATATAAAATTATATTTATTTTATTATTTATAATATCATTTATTTGATTTATTCGTTATTTAAATTAATACTACATCATCTCTACGGAAGCCATTATGGTATTTATTTGTTGTCTAAAAATTAAAAATAAATTTTTATGTGAAATATAATTTTATTAGATTTTAAAATACTATTATTTTTCGAATAAAACCTCTAGAAAATCTCATATAACAATATTATTAAATTAAAAACTATAATGTGATAACTTGATTTCCTTTTGAAATAAAATACTATAAAGGCCTTAAAGTGATTCATGAGGGTCCAAAATGTCCAAAATTAGAATAAAAACTTGATAATAGTCTAAAATTGATTATATAAATTGTTTTATCCAAAATATGGGTCATTTATTAATTCTTAGAATTTTAACTAAAAAAAATTATTTATTTTTCTAATGCTTGCACAAGCGCTGCATCGGCATTGCATAAGCATTAATGTTAATTATTTTATATATAAAAATTAAAAAAAATATTATCATAAAGATAAATTAATTATATTCAAAATAAAATTATGAATTTATTCATTATGTATATTCACTCTTATACAAAATAAGGCATCTTCTTAACTTTGTTATTTGGTCTTTTCTAGCCCTGCACAAGCATTGCATAGACATTTGGATAATACTCATGTCATATAACACTAAAATTCGAAATTAAAAATAAGAGATAAATAATACATAATAATTAATAAATAATTCATGAATGTAATTTTTAGCACTCGATTATTATATATAAATTACCAATTTTGACTTTGTCAGTGCTGTGCAGGCACTGCGTCGACATTGACAATGATTTTTATACTTATCATGAAAAAATATAATTTTCATGTTCCAAATTAATTATGTACAATATTCCACTTGTAATATAATTATTTAGTTATTACATATTTTAAATAAATTTTTATATCATAGTAATTTCATGACGATCTCATGAAAAATGTCGTATTTTATAAAAAACTGTATTTTTTACTGTTCAATAAAAATTAAACTATTTCATAAAAATCCCAAAAATTCATCCAAACCATTTTTTGATGTATAGAATCCAAAAACGAACTCCATTTTAAGAAAATAGTTTTCTAAATATGAGAAATTTAATTTTTAATTAAAATCATGGTTTACTAAAAAAATACCGATTTTAATATTATAACTGATTTTATGACACTTCGAAAAACTAACTAGGGTCTCATAAAATTATATTATAATCATAGGAAAACAAAATATTGATTCATGAATACATTTTATGAAAATGAATTATCTTTTAAATTAATCTATTAATTATAAAATTGTAATTCATTATTTATCGCTCATAAAAATACCAACACTTAATTATTAATTTTTAAAATATTCACTCTCATTTATAAGGTGCCTAAATTATATTTTTACTTACATGCGAGAGGTTACTATTCATAAGGGTACATTACTATTCAAGTTACTATTCATGATGGTATATTACTATTCATAAGGGTCACGTTACTATTTATAAGGGTGCATTACTATTCATAAGGGTAGCATTACTATTCATAAGGGTAAGTTACTATTCACCAAAAAAATAATTTTGTCTTATCAGAATCTAAATATCTTTCTGAATGCAACCGTGTATTTCAGTTTTTTCGAAATTCAAATCACAGAGGTGGAAAAACTATGTTTATTGACTAGGTTATAACAAAATGGTGTTTTGTAGAGACCCAGTGTTTCATGCATTCAATATTAAATTTATTTTTAAAATCTCGGGTGTTACAATTATGATATATGTGGATGACATGAAAATAAATTCATATTAAGGGTGCTCCCTGATATCACTCCAATGCATTAGGTAAAGAAATTAATCTCTAGAGATGAAAACTTTTACGATACCCTAGTGAATAACCTTAGTAATTTTTATGACACCTTGGGGATAGACCTTGGTGACATGACACCTTGGGGATGGACCTTGATGATATTCTTATGAATGTATAAATTAAATGTTGTAGTCATATTTTCAAGAAATGATCCAAGTTCTTGTTGTTATGATATTCCACTTTCTCGTGCCTTTATGAAAGTCCTCATGTTCTTATTTATATCTCTCAAGATCACATGTAAATTGTTTCCCTTGTTTTCCATTACTGATCTTTTTGTGTTCATCCCAAGTTTTTAAATATTTTTCATAGGTCTTAAGATTGGTAAGGACAAAGAAGATGGTATGATGAAAGTATTTGAAGATTTTTCTTGAAAAGAAACCATGTTTCATTTTAATAGTTTTTGTTTTATGAAAAAAATGGATGGCGTGTAGAATTGTCTATTTTTTAATATTAAAAGATTATGTAATATTTTGTCCAAATTTTCTAAAACTCTAGACCTAAAAGATCTTTAGGAATGAATGAAAATAAATTATAGTCAAAATTCACTAGAATAAGTTATGTTTAAGTTCGGGCCTTTATAATCCACCCCTTGCACCATCCCCAACTCTGAGGTCCACACCGAACCATGTAGGGCCCCCTTGGTGTCAACAACCACCCCCGCCTCGACAAGACAAGTAGCGGGGAGCCAGAAGAAATCAATTCGAGGGGAGAAGGAATAAATTTTACTCGTTCTGAGATGATCACGTCTGTGGCTACTTTGTATCTTCCATGAAGTGCAACTTACTCCAGCCACCAAATCCAAAGAGGACTAATGAAGTAGGTCTCAATGATCGGCCAAATTATTGTCCCTTCCACCGAATACTAGGACACACCATCTAGGAATGCATCGTCTTCAGAGACCTCCTAAAAGGAATGATATATTCTGGGAAAGTCAAGTTGGGACCACTGCCAGCACAAGTGGCATGTGTTTCCACCATCGGCCCTATGAAGAAGGGGAGTGGAAAAAGGTTGCTAACAAAAAGGAGTAGAAGTTTGATAGTTTGATGACTCAAAAAATAGTCAATCGAGCCCATGGTATCCTCCAAGCATAGTTGAACCAACCAATTGTGCCCCCAACAGCTCCTGATGTGGCACAACCAACATCATTGGCCCCACGATCCTCTAAGGGTCGAGATGATCAAGTACAAGAAGATGAACCTGCACAAAGGACAAAGTTTTATTTGACACTCATATTTTATGCCAACAGATCTAAAGATACGAACACTGCCCCACCAAATGGGACCACGGGCATCGCCCCGCCAAACGATACCACTGGAAAAAAATCAGTCAGGTAGTGTCGTCATCAGATGAGGAACTGATTTTCAGCTCCATTAATTTCATCCACTTAGTGGATCCCTTCTCTGATGAAGAGTTTGGATATGAACCTGAGTTCCCCACACCCAATCGAGGAGTCAGAGTAAGAGGTCGTAGAAGCCAAGGTTACCCGGGTAGACGCAGTTGTGGTAGAAACCCAATTCCTAGCCGCACTCCCGCTCAAACCATCAATGTTAAGGAAACTCATGGAAGATCCCTTCAGCAAACCCAACAAGAATAGGAAATTCCCTCTACCTCTGTCAGAAGACACTTTGGACTAATCATCCTAGAATATCCTTTGGAAGAGGAATGAATGTCTGACCCCCCACATCATATAGGCAGACCTGCCCGACCAAATTTACAAAGTACAGAAGCACCACCAACTCCTATCTCGGGGATTGATCCATATTCATCCAATGCTCAAGCCCTTAAAGCTCCTGTGAAAGAGAATCCCCAAGTGGGGAAGCACTAGGCTTTATATCAAAAATATGATATTCTAAAGCAATTGTCTTCAGTACCAGTAAAGATATCAATCATGGATTCACTGAATCTGTCGGTGGATCTCAGGGAAGCACTTATAGAAGCTTTACTAAGTCCCTTGAGTTTGAAGCCGAAGTGGTCAACACGGAAGTCTATCGGATGGAGATTGATCTGGCAGAATGCCATGCGATTATCTCCTTCACAAATCAATATGAAGATGTCATTACACAGGGACACATCAAACCCCTATATGTGTCTGTCATGACAAATGGTGCCGATATTCAAAAAATCTTTATTGATAATGGCTCCAGATTTAATATCATCCCACTATGGACACTTCATTGGCTAGGCTTTAATGAGTATAGTCTAACGCCCTATACCACAACCATGTTGGACTATGATATAAGTGAGAAAAAACCATTGGGTCAAATCAATCTCAAAACTCGATTCGGCAACCTCATGGCCAACTCATAATTTCTAGTTGTCTAGAAAAACACGGCCTTCGATGTTCTGCTAAGAAGGCCTTGGTTGCATCAGCATGTAGTGATTCCCTTATCATACCATCAGTGCATCAAATATTTCAATAATGGACAAAGTGGGACATTGAACACCGATACGTCCCCATTCGAGGCTTGCGATTCACAGTATATCGATACAGGATTCTATGACCAGGAAGGTAAGCAACCCTCGGTCGATGGAATTGATTAGGTCACTGCCCTAAACGAACTGAAAGTGGTTCCCTTCGACTCTCTCAGGCAGCTCGATAAAAAATAGGTACTTCCCATTAATCAGTTGGAGTGCATGAATCTGAATTCAGACAAGTATTCATCCATCTTCATGATTTTGGTCATGGTCATTGAGCCTCAAAGTGTTTAAAGTTCCACTCGTCCCCCAAGTGATAGTGAGTACTCGAATGGAAATGCCCTCAATCCATCACCAAAGCTCCAGATAATCCCTACCTCACCCACTGAGATAGAAGAAGATGTTTCGTTACCAAAATAATGTGAGGACACTCCTTCACCCCACTCCATCATTTCTAGAAGATTCTCTGATGTCAGTCGAATCAGAAGGAGTCGCCTCAGCCACTAAATACCAAAATTATGACTCTTTTCTCAACTCTATGGAGCTCATCGCAAGAATTTTTTCTCCATCAAAAGATGAGTAAGATGAGGAATAAGGTGAGGAAGAAAAATAAGAATAAGAAGAAGACCTCAGGGATTCCCCTCCAGCATTTGAGGAGGGTGTTTCCACCACCATTGATGAACTCAGGGAAATAAACCTAGGTACCGGAGAGGACCCGCAACCCACACTGATCAGTGCATCCATGTCTTCTAAAGAGAAAGAGGTTTATACATCCTTCTTGAGGTAGAATCGATATGCATTTTCCTGGAACTATATAGAAATGCCATGTCTTGATCCTAAAGTGGCCACTCACCACCTAGGCCCACTGGAAGACCATCGTGGTTACAAGAAGGCCGCCAGAAGGACGCACTCGGCCCATAATGACAAAATAAAGGCTGAAGTTAATAATATCATTAGACAAAAATTCATTCAAGAGGTCCAATATCCCATATGGGTGGCCAACATAGTCCCCATAAAGAAAATGAACGAGCATATCAGAGTCTGTATCAATTTCAGGGATCTCAATTGGTAATGCCCAAAAGATGATTTCCCAGTCCCAATCATAGAATTGTGGATCAATGAAACTACCAGATACGAGGCTCTCTCATTCATGGATGACTATTCATGATATAACCAATTTTTAATGGCCTAAGAAGATGAATAATCCACCACCTTTGGGGCCCCCATGGAGAATTTTTCTACAAGGTAATGTTCTTCGGTCTGAAAAATGTCAGCGCCACATACCAACGCGCCATGCATCACATTTTCAAACCTTTCCTAGGTAATTTCGTTGAATGCTATGTAGATGATTTGGTGGTTATTTCATGACAACACTCGGACCGCCTGTTAGATCTTGAAATCGTTTTCAACAAACTGTGATAGCATAGTCTGAAAATGAAGCCCCTGAAATGTGCTTTCGGCGTCACCTCAGAGAAATTCCCTGGCTTCATAATACTTCATCATGGCATCAAAGTCGACCCTGAGAAGACAAGATACATCCTTTGCATGTCACCTCCTCACAACCTCACATAGTTGATAGGACTTCAAGTGCATTTGGAATATATTCAGCGCTTCATATCCAACCTTGCAGGAAAATGTTTACCCTTCACCAAGTTGATGAAAAGGGGGGTAGAATATCAATGGACTGATGATTGTTAGAAAGCATTAGAAATTGTTAAGAAATATCTTAATCCCTCCATTTATAATGTCACCTTTCAAAGGAAGACCACTAATTCTATACGTGACTGCCTTGGAGTAATCCCTAGGCTCCTCCCTTGCACAGAAGAATGAGGTTGGCGGTGAAAATAGCCTTTGTTTTCTCAATTGAACCATGATCGATACTGAGACTCGATATTCAAATGTCAAGAAGAGATGTATGGTCCTAATTTTTTCGGTCCAAAAGTTGAGGCATTATCTTCAACACTACGAGGTTCATTTGGTCTTACACAACAACCTACTCAAGTATATTCTCAACCATCCCATGCTAACTGGATGTCTGTCACGGTGGGTTGTCATCCTACAGCAATTCAACATACAATTCATGCCTCATAAAGCCGTCAAAGGCTAGGCATTGGTAGATTTCTTAGAAGAAAACCCCATAATAGAAATAGCCCCATTCAATGTTGAACTACCAGATGAAGAGGTGTTATCTGTTCAGGAATATTCCCAGATATGGAAAATGCATTTTGACGGTGCTTCCAGAATTCTGAAGGGAAAAGGATGGAAGATCCCAAGCTTAACAGAGTAGGGCCAAGAGTCATACTCATATCTTTGGAAAAGGAAATATTTCATTTCTCCTTCCTACTATTAGAGGGGTGCATGCACAATGAAGTAGAGTACTAGGCCCTTATTATAGGCCCCAAATTGGCACTTCAAGTATAAAAAAACGTCTGAAGATAAAATATGATTTAGAACTAGTCATCAAACAAGTCAATGGTGACTATACTATCAAGAAAGATGAGCTGATCCCTTTGATGAACCACGTCCAAGAATTAATAATAGACTTCCCATCAGATCCAACATTGACTTATGTCCCCTGGTCGCAAAATGCACAGGCCTATGCATTAGAAAATGCAGCCACATCTCTAGCCGACATAGATCGGAATGAAATGGTTATTAGCATTGACCATCGTTGGATGGTTTTACCATTTTTTAAGGACAAGACAAAAGAAATCAATGAGATCAGTCCCATCTCTGAGCTGTATGGTCCTACCACCAACTGGATGACTCTCATTTTATATTACCTTAAAAGGGGAGAACTCCCACTAGATAGGGCTGGAAGGGAACAAATATGGTGATGAGTAGTCAACTTCATGTTATACGATAGCACAAACCAGCAAAAGGTTCTCTATAAGTGGGGCCTTGATGGGGTCCTTCTCATGTGAATTTATGGAGAAGATACCACCACCATCATGAAAGAAGTACATGTCGGAGCTTATGGGGCACATCAATCAACGTCCAAGCTCTCTCATCAAATTAAAAGGCTATGGTAATATTGGCCCACTATAATGAAGGATTATGCTCAGTTCGCCAAGAAGTTCCACTCTTGTCAAGTTCATTCTAATTTCATCCATCAACCCCCGAAGTTACTTCAAACACCCAAGTACTCCTTTGCATTTTCCATATTGGGAATGGACGTTGTAGGAATGTATCATATCGCTATGCCCAAACAATGCAAGTATATTCTCACAGTGACTAACTTCTTGTCCAAATAGGAAGAATCTATACCCCTTAAAGAGGTCGGGGAAAGAAGCATTGTCAGATTTGTGAAAGACAACATCATCACCAGATTTGGTGTCCCTTATACAATACTGACGTACAGTGACACCAATTTCTATTCTATTGAGTTGGAGAAATTGTATCAGGAGTATGGTATCAAATCCAATCATTCATCCTACTACCATGCAGCGACTAATGGGAAGATAGAGGCCTTCAACAAGACCATATCCAATATACTCCAGAATATGGTTGATAAAGATAAGAAATCAAGGTCAGACAAGCTCCTCCATGCTCTGTGGGCTTACTAGACCATGACCTGCACCGCCCCTCAAGCAACCCCATACTCATTAGTATACAGAACGAAGGCGGTTCTACCCATTGAATTTCAACTACCATCGCTATGCGTTGCTGTTTTCTATCAGTTATCCATAGATGAACAATCCCAGAAACATCTAAATGAGTTGGAGTGACTGGATGAGAAACTATTGCACACTCTGCACTATTTGGAAGTCTACCAAAACCTGATTGCATAGGCCTTGAACAAAAAGGTTTCCCTCTGGTCTTTCCTAGAAGGATAAATGGTGTTGGTCCTCAGAACCCTAATGATACTCGAGAATAAACCTCCAAAATTGGAGAAAAATGGGAAGGATCATATTTCATACACAAGATCTACTCCAATGAAGCATATTCCTTAATTTCAATATATGGAAAGTTGTTTCGTAGGTCCTTGGAACTTATGTTCTAGTTTAAGAATTACTACTTCCAGGTGGTTTCCATTGGATTTATTCATGGAACCGGAAACATCTAACAGTTCTTTATCCAAAAGGGACCTGCTTTCCAAAGACAGTCGTTCGTTAAGTATGAAATTTACGATACTTAAGAACATGCATTGGTCGAGGGGATGAGAGGTCAGACTCATCACACCCTTTTGAGGAGAATTATTGTCTACTCCATGACTCTCTTTATAGATTTAAGATATTTTCATGAATCCTTATTAATTCACCAAGTATAACAAAGGTTTTCCTTGTAATTTTCAATCAATTATTAGCATGTGTAAAATTTAGAATCAACTGTAAGTATTTGAGGTCCTTCATTAATGGAGATATCTGTATGTATTCGAGGTTCTCCATCAATGGTATCCTCTCATATACTATTTAGATATTCTTTTAATCATCGTTATGATGATACTAGTTTTTTAGCCACTTAGTGGGGCACTCTGGATTTTATTGTCATCCAGGGAGATGAAGATTTGTTTTGATTTTGGGATCATACCCATAAATGGGCTACCTACATATCCTTGTGAAAGGAATCAGAACCCTCATAGTTCGGTGCCACTTAATGGGGCACATCATTCCTTTTAAGGTTGTGTGATAAGGACCTAACTGTACTGTTTAATGTCTTGTGGTAAGGACATCTAAGTGGAGGGTGTTTAGTCAAGGTTTGGTGTGGGTCTTATGCCTAATCAACTCGAGAAACTTGGAAAGAATATGGGTTTCCAAGTAATATTAGACCTGATGCACCCGATTTGTGTATACATTTCTACATACTTTATTAAAAATAAGAACATGTTTTTAGAAAATACCAACTACTTAGTGGACAAATACTTTGATTTTGGTGATCTTTTTCATTTTCAGATGGTTTCTGTCCAAACACACAAACCGAGGGAAAACTGAGCAAAATTCCTAACTACACGGCATGTACATATATACACGCCGTGTACATTCAGACTCAGACACAAATTGGCTAGTCCAAGTACATGCCCAAGTTTCCAAAAGCCTGAACATGTCATGTACATAATATACACACCGTGTATCCTCTTATAGAAGTGGTTGGTGGCTGAGAAGAAGTCGACATGCTCATGTGGTCGGCTGACCTTTACACACCGTGTACATAATATACACGTCGTGTATTCCCTTCTAGAAGTGAGTGGTGGCCGAGGAATGAAATTACATGCCATGTATGGCGGCGCTACATGTCGTGTACCTCCACCTACCAGGCGGCGCCATGTTCCAAGTCAAAAACGGCGTATTAGGTCACCCACTGACAGAGAAAAAAATGGAAACAGCATGTTGATGAGACTACACGGCGTGTACTTTTGATACACACCATGTGCTTTTTCTTTCTATAAATAGAGGTCTTGGCCTCCGGTTTGAGGAGTCATTTAGTGAAGATCCAAAGGAGGTTCTGTTGTCTTGTTGTCGTGACACCATCATTCCACTACTCCGCCATTCCACCATTCTACAAAAGACCTCATCTCTCGAAATTTTTGTGATGACCACATCAGGTATCGAGGGTTCTGTTTTCATCTTTTCTTTTATGTGTAACTAAACACGTAGTGTGTTGGGGATGTGGGTGATGAAAGAGTTGTAATTTGGATTAGTTGATTATGATTGTGTTTGTTCTATTTAAACCTTTCTTATTCTTCTTCAATCATTTCTTTTTATCACTGGAAATTCTGAGCCAGACCAAGGGAAGAATTTTTAGGGATTCAAAAGAAGAATAACAATGAACACTTTCATGATCATTGGAAGTATTCACTGAATCAAAAATGGACTAATCTAAACAAAGAACTGTGAAGCACTGACTATCGGACCAAGGATTCAGTTTCCTCAGTTCTAGACATAAGTTTACCGGACCAAGGAAATCTTGTTACAATTGAACCTAGAGTGTTGGGTCATCATGAACAACACAATCTCATAAGCGATTTGATTTAATAAACAACCTCTTAAAAATCCACATCCCCGACACATTTCCCTCCATATTTTCATCAAAACCAGATTCATGTTTTTTCTTTGTCATTTAAGTAATTTACTAAGAAATTAAAATTCAATTATCTTTTCATCAAAACCTTAAAAATCAACTCTAAATTCAGTACACTTCACTGGATCAAGTAAAAACTAGATAAACAAGACAAAAATAACTTCTTTTCTCCGTGGATCGACCCCTTACTGGTACTATAATCGTTAGAGTAAAACAATTTGGGACACCGATAACATACCTTCAGTAAAACGACAACCAAATTTTGGCGTTGTTTTCCGAGAAATTGAAAGTTACATTTGTCTTTGTTTCAATCAAGTTTGTATCAATTTTTAGTGGAAATAAAAAACAAAAATTCCCAAAAATCTCTTTTCTAATCTCATTTTTATTTATCTTTCTTCTTCTTAGCTTATGTTTAGTGTGTGTTGGTACTGAGTGTTAGATTGGTGTTGCCCGATCCGGTTGGGCCGAATGCTTTGTGGCCCGCAACTGTCGCGGGTCGAGCTCGCGCGGTGAGCGTGTTGGGGGTTGCAGGGGCAACGCGCCCCTGCTCCGGGGGTCCAGGGGCCGAAGGCCCCTGACCCAATTTTTCGGCACTATAGCATATCTGACTACTGTAGCGGAGCTGACCGACCGACACCGACAGGCACTGTAGTAGTGTGGACTTCGGGGTCAACTGGACTGTAGCACTTTTGACTTCCAGCCGGCAGCCACTGTAGCGCTTTTGAAAAAGCTGGCCGTTGTTCACTGTAGCGACACAGACACACTTTTCGAACAGTGATCGTATTCTCCATTGTTTTATAGCTCATTTTGAGGCTAGGGTCACTACTGAAAAAACCATCTGTAATTTGTGCTCCCGATATAGTGAAATTTTTCCCCTCCCGTGAACGTAGGGATTATTCCTGAACCACGTAAATCGATGTGTCCTTGTTGCTTTCTTTCTTTCGATTTATCGTTTCTGTCGTTGCATCTCCCGACGATTCTGCAACACTGTGCAGGTCCACAAGTGTATGAGTGGCTACCTCACTTGTTCCAAGAACATTGAGTCATTGGAGTTTCTCCCAATTGTCCCAAAAATAGAACGGACGTTTTTGAGGCGACGACGAGCACTCATGGACGGGCACAACCAAAACAATCCCATGGCACATAAAGAAGAAGGAGATCCAGCTGCTATCCAAGGAGTTGGACAGCCATTTGGTCCAGATGACATTCGGAACCAGAAAGCTCAACTTGCTCCAGGATATGGCCCGCAGCAAGTCCAACAGTTCCAATCAGAGCAGATGCCATTTTTACAGCCAGGTCAGGGGCCATACTTCGCCCCTCAGGAACAGCAATGCATACCACTTACACTCCCTCACTAGTCACCTCCACGCTGTACTCTCATGGTGTATGGCCTGCCATCTATTCACGGTGCTAACAAAGACATCGTTCGTCCACCGGTGTTGGCTCAACACTTTGAGATCAAGCCTGTTATCATGAAGTTGATCCAAAACACCATTCAGTTTGGCTTCCTGCCCAGCGAGGACCCCAATGCCCATCTCTCCAAATTTCCTGGAGGTCTACGACACATTCTGCTACCACAGAGTGTCCACAGACGCCATTTGTCTTCGTCTTTTCCCCTTCTCTCTCAATGATAAGACGAAAGACTGGAAAAAAGGTTTAAGGCAGTGATCTATCCTCACCTGGGACCAGCTAACCCAAGCATTCCTGTCCAAATATTTCTCACCATTAAAGACAGTGACATTGCGAAATGAAATACACAACTTCCAGCAGCACAACTCAGAGTCATTGTACGAGTCATGGGAGCGTTTCAAGGAGATGATATGCAAATTCCCACACCACAGATCCCCACTCTGGATGTAGGTCCAGACCTTCTACAGATGACTGATAAAGAAAACAAAGTCTGAAGTGGATTTTGTTGTTGGAGGTACAATTATGAGGAAGTCCCCCGAAGAGAAATTCGAACTACTGGAAGACATGTCTACCAACAGCTTCCAATGGAATTCCGAGCAGGACACACAGAAACAAGGTATGCATAATATCGATGTCACTACTATGCTTGCTGCCCAGTTGGACGTTGTGTCCAAAAAGATCGATGTGCTAAATCTGAAGGGCGCATCCCAAGTACATGCGGCAAACCATCCGGCGTGCAGCGAATGTGGTGATAACCACATCATGGGAGAATGCCCAGGACCTATAGTCGACCCTTCGATGAGCAAGGTGAGCTATGTTTCTCAAAATAGAGGGTTGAACCAGTACTAGTATTACCAAAACCCAGCATGGCATGATCAACAGAACACAGGCTAGGGCCAATAGCAGTAGAATCCTCTGGCCCAGTGACCGCCCAGTTACGGTCAGCCTCAGTATCAGAACCAGGATCCGAGCCAATAGTAGCTCCAACAAGGCTCTTACTAGTAGCAAGGGTATCAAAACCCTCACTCACAGCAGCTGCGGCAGTCACCACCTCCACCAGCTGCACAACCACCTCAACAGAACACCTCAAGGTTAGAGGATCTCATGAACAAGTTTATATCTACTACTGAGACCAGATTCGATAATTAGGAAGCTTCCATTCAAGACCTGGAGAACCAAATTGGCCAACTGGAAAACTAACTCTCAGGAAGGCATCCCGGTACACTATCAGGTAACACTGAGAAGAACCCAAGGGAGGAGGCACATGCTGTCACACTAGATAGTGGAAAGAAGCTACAATAGAAGGAACCGGCATAGCCAGGTGCATCTAAACCCTCTTCTAGTGAATAAGGTACAGTTACAGGACCCTCCTCATCCAAAGGTCCAACAAAAGAGGCTTTACAAAGTAAAGGAAAGGAGATCGTCAAACCCTTTGAGTCTGTCTTACCCTTCCCAGAGAGGATGAAGAAGAGAAAGTTGGACCACCAGTTCGACAAATTTATGGAAGTATTTAGGAAGTTTCACATCAATATTCCTTTTGCAGAGGCACTGACGCAGATTCCCATGTATGCAAAATTCATGAAGGAGATCCTCTCCAACAAAAGAAAGATAGAGGATTTGGGCACCATTTCCCTAACCAAGGAGTGCTCAGTGGTCGTATAGAATTCGATTCCTCCCAAGCTCCAGGATTCAGTTAGCTTCATTATCTCATGTACTATTGGACCATGTGAGTTTGGAAAGGCCCTCTGCGACTTAGGGGTCACCGCCAACCTCATGCCCCTCGGAGTTTTTAAGAAGATAGGCCTCAGTGACCTGAATCCTGCTCGAGTAGCTCTTCATCTTGTTGATCGATCCATTAAATATCTGAAGGGGGTACCGGAGGATGTGCTAGTCAGGTTAGGAAGGCTAATCCTCCCCACGGATTTCATCATCCTCAACATGGAGGAAGACCAGGAGGTGCCTCTCATTCTGGGTAGGCCTTTCCTAACCACTGGAAAGGTATTGATCGACGTACACTAGGGGGAGCTAATTTTAATAATAAGAGACAAAAGAGTCTCCTATAATGTTCTCAAATCCGTCAAGCAAGAATCATTGTCAGAGCATGAGGTTTGCTATGTAGTGACCATTGTGGATGATCACTGAGCGGAGAAGGGGATGATCTAGTATGTTCTGTTTCCTCAGATGACTTGGTTTTTCCAGACATTCCAGTTAATGAAGCACCAGAGGACCTGGAATTCCTAGAAGGCCAGGGCGGCCACTACTGGAAATGTGTTGTTATTCTCGACATTCTGGAGCGGGCAGAGGTGAAACCACTTGTACCTTCAATTCTAAAGGCGCCTGAACTAGAACTGAAGCCTCTTCCATCTTCTTTGAAGTACGGATATTTGGGAGACCATCTGACATTGCCCATCATACTTAGTGTAGCACTGTCACAAGAGCAGGAGGATGCACTTCTGCAGGTTTTGAAAAGGTGGAAGCACGCTATTGGGTGGACAGTTGCAGATTTAAAAGTCATCAACCCTACCATTTGCACCCACAAGGTATTTCTCGAAGGAGTGAAGCAATCTCGACAACCACAGCACTGCCTGAACCCCCCATAAAGGAAGTTGTGAAGAAAGTGGTAATCAAGTAGTTGGATGAAGGTATCATATACCCCATCTCAGATAGTACGTGGGTGAGTCTCCTGCAAGTGGTACCAAAAAAGGTGGTATCACTATGATTTCAAATGATAAGAACGAGCTCATCCCCACACGCATTGTCATGGGATAGAGAGTATGTGTGGACTACATGAAGCTGAATGACGCCGCGAGGAAGGATCATTTCCCCTTTTCCTTCATAGATCAGATGCTAGAGAGACTAGCGGCACACAAACTTTTACTACTTCCTCAATGGCTATTCCAGATACAATAAGATTTCCATTGCTTTAGAGGATCAAGAGAATAGAACATTTACTTGGCCCTACAGTACGTTTACTTACCGAAGGATTTCCTTTGGCATGTGCAATTCTCCCGCCACCTTCTATCGATGAAAGTTGGCTATCTTCCATGACATGGTGGAATAGATCATGGAGGTATTCATGGATGATTTTTCCGTTTACGGAAAATCATTCAACACTTGCTTACGGCACCTGGAGATGGTTCTGGAAAGATGTGAGAACACTAACCTGGTTTTTAACTGGGAAAAGTGTCATTTCATGGTGCAGAGTGACATCGTCCTTAGCCATAGAATCTCGGCGAAAGGGATAGAGGTGGGCCCGACAAACATAGAATTCATTTCACGACTTCCTATTCCGACTTCCGTCAAATCCATCTGCAGCTTCCTGGGGCATGCAGGTTTCTACGGGCGGTTTGTCCGCAACTTCTCAAAGATAGCTCAGCCCCTCACCAACCTTCTAACCAAGGATGTCATTTTTGAGTTCGATGAGACATGCACCACATCTTTTGAGCACCTGAAGCAGCACCTGGTGGAATATCCAATGATGATTGCTCCCAACTGGGAGGAACAATTTGAAGTAATGTGTACTACCAATGACTACGCAATGGGAGCAGTCCTGGGCTAGCAGGTTGACTAAATTTTCTGACCCATCTATTATGCCAACAGTACGCTCAACAAGGCACAAATGAACCACACCACCACAGAAAATGAGATTTTGGTAGTGGTGTTCGCTTTTGACAGGTTCCATTCTTACTTAGTGATATCTAAAGTTAATGTTTATACTGACCATGCAACACTCAAGTACCTGCTAAATAATAAGGATGTGAATCCACGACTGATCTGTTGGGAACTCTTCCTACAAGAATTTGATCTCGAGATCCGAGACAAGAAAGGGAGAGAGAACGTTGCTGCTGATCATCTCTCCTGCCTAGAGCTGCCGCATTTGGAGAAGGAGGAAGATCAAGAAATCAGGGAGGATTTCCCTGATGAGAACCTCTTTTAGTCAAAGAATAACCTAGACCTTGGTATGCTGATATTGCTAATTTTCTGGTTACAGGTACCATCCACCCCGACCTCTACTTCCAGCAGAAGAAGATTTTTCTCTCTGACGTCAAGAGGTACTTCTGGGAAGATCCTCTACTGCTCTGATCCTATGGGGATGGGGTGATCTGTCATTGCATCTCAGAAACTGAAGTTCATGGAGTCCTGGAATTCTGTCTCACCTCACCAGTTGGGAGACATCATGGGCCAGACCGTACTATAGCAAAGATCTTGCAGTCTGGGTTTTTTTTGGCCCACCATGCATAGTGATGTCTGATCCTTTGTTTCCTGTTGCGATCAATGTCAAAGAACAGGTAATGTGGGATGTAGAGCTGAGATGCCCCAACACCCCATCCTGGGGGTCGAGATCTTTGACGTTTGGGGCAAATATTTCATGGGGCCATTTACCCCATCTTTCAGGAATACTTATATCCTAGTATGCGTCGACTACGTCTCTAAGTGGGTAGAAGCCACTGCTACAGCACACGACACAGCCAAGGTGGTCGTGGGTTTTTTAAAGAAACACATTTTTAGCAGATTCGACGTTCCATGAGTACTGATCAGTGATAGAGGGACCCACTTCGACAACACATTGATGAAAGGAGTACTGTCGAAACATGGCGTGAAGCATCATATGGGGACACCATATAATCCCCAGTCCATTGGACAAGTGGAGCTCTCCAACTGTGATCTCAAGAAGATTCTGGAGAAAACGATGAACACTTCAAGGAAAGACTGGTCCAATAAGCTAGAAAATGCTTTTTGGGCATATCAGACCGCTTTCAAAACACCACTGGGGATGTCCTCGTTCCGCCTCATCTATGGCAAGTCATGCCATCTACCAAAAGAGTTGGAGCACAAAGCTTACTGGGTCGTCAAGGCCTGGAATTTTGATCTGAAGGCAGCTGAAGAGAAGTGTAAGTTCCAACTGTCGGAACTTGATGAAATCTGATTGGAGGCATATGGGAACGTCAAGTTGTACAGGGAGAAGATGAGAGTAATTCACAACCGGATGATTTCACAAAAATCTTTCCAACCTGGTGATCAGGTACTCCTTTTTAACTCTCATCTTCGATTATTCCCATAGAAGTTAAAGTCAAGATGGTCGGGACCATTCCGAGTCATACGAGTATCCCATCATGGAGCGGTGGAAAATTCTGGAGAGGATGGTCAACCGTTCAAAGTGAACGGACAGCGGCTGAAGACTTACCATCACATGGAAGACATGGTGGGAACACTCTCCACCATACATCTCAGGTAAGCAAAGGTAAGTCTGTTGAGCCAAATACTTAAAACAAAGGCGCTTCCTAGGAGGCAACTCAATGGATACACATCGTGCATCACCTATATACACGGTGTGTACTTATTCCTTTTTGTTTATCTTCTAAATATTATAAATATATAGATTAACTAAGTAATAATCAGGGATGATGTCGGTGCCGATGGTAAGGTCACAGAAGTTTATCTGAGTCGTCACCGGTTTGAATCCCTCCCAACCTACCTTCAGCACGAGGTTCCTCCTTTTTATTCTTGTGTTTTCTTATACGACGTGTGTGGTATTTTTTATATTATATGTGTGTGTGTGTGTGTGTGTTTATAAGAAAACTCATGATGGGGATGGATCGGTTGGCCAGGGTTGTAACCCGGTTCCAAAAGACCTGGGTTCGAATCCTGACAACCGCCTCATTTTCATCATTTTTTCCTTTTTAATAACACCACACAGCGTGTATTTCGATATACGTCGTGTGTGCCATGTTTTCATTAATAAATTGAAAAGATTTTCACAATAAAAGAGTACATGCGGGTGAAGTTGGCAGATTGGAAGAGTCTCGACCCTGGATCCAAAATACTCGGGTTCGAACTCGGCTAATCTCCCTACTTCATCCCTTTTTATCTAATTAAAAACCACACGTTGTGCATTTTCTTTCTTCTGTGTAGTATAGGCCTTGTACATTAAATAATATATATATATATATATATATATATATCTTTTATTTTAATTATGAATATTAATTATTATATAGTTTACTATAATAATTGTATTATATATTTCTTTCTAAATAAATAAAAAAAAGCAATAAATGGCTTGTCTGCTAGAGTACACACCATGTACTCTAGCTATAAAAGGTGCGCCCCACCCGGCTTGAGCCCGTGTCACGCGACCCCCCTCTCCTTGTTTTCTTCCCTCGCACGCCCTCCAGCTGCCCGATTCCCAATCCCCCATTTTTGGGCATTTTTTGTTCCGATTTCTTCTGCATTACGATCTTCAGTTCAGGTACGACGTTCTACACTTTTCATTTCATCATTTTACAAGTGTTTGGGTCGATTTACAGATCAGCCGACCATTCAATTTCTGCGGTACACGAGCACGATACCAAGAACACACGTCGTGTACTCTTGTACACGGCCACACACTGGCTCATTTGAAATTTAAAACTACATGGCGTGTATGTTCGGTACACACCGTGTACCATCCAACATGGTTCCCGAGTACGTCATCCACACGGCCAGGCAAACCATATTTACCTACATGGCGTGTATGTTCGGTACACATTGGGTATACCATTTCTCTAGGCCCACCCGTGTCCAGCACCAACACGGCCAGGAAACCATTTGCCTATACACAGCGTGTCTCCTGTCTACACGCTGTGTAGCCTCCCTTGGCTAGTACATGTCCACTCGGCGTGTCTACCCTGAGCACACGGGATGATGACCTTCTTACACTACACGTTGTGTACTCTGGGTTTACATGTTGTGTACTTTTTACTTTTCCGGTTTTCTCACATTTTATTCTTTTTTCTTTTTCTTTTCATTTTCTTTTGTTTTTTTTTCCTTTCTTTTTCAGGATATGACCAACGGAGACCCTTCGCGTAAGAAGTGGCCTGCCTTCGCTACTGAGGGCGAGAGGCCCACTTTTCACCGGATACGACTTCAGACCGCGACGACACCAGCTTCGGACTTTCCGGTGTACTATCCTCCTCCGCTGGCCATCCTGCCACCACTCACCACCTTGGCAGAGGTTGGTCCCAGTACTGCACCTCCACCATCCTGCACGGAGCCTCCGAGAACCATCATTTCTTTGCCACCGGCTACCACACCTCCCGAGCCCTCTTCAGTCACAGTTGATCCTTCATTGGCTGCCACATCCAGTGGGCCTTCATCTATTGTGGCCGCTCTACCCCCAGAGCCCACCCCTACTGCTGTACCACCTAGGCCGGCCCCTGCGGGTGTCCCCTAACCTTGTATGATGTTCCTAGTCACAGACTTGGTGCAAGACAGAGTCTGGCACTTCTCTCACCGCTCAATCCCATTGAGCAGCCGTTATCTTGATAACAACGTACCTCAGCAGCTAGGTATCTGGGGAGAGTTGGAGTATCTCCCTGGGCACACACCATTACTCACGATCTTTCAGGTCAGCACTTCTATTTTCAGAGATTAATTTTTGGAGTTTGCTGCTTCCTACGAGTTCAACGGGCCCGAGTACCGGGAGACATCTGGCGATGCAGTCCCTCGATGGTCTGATTTTGGCTAAGCGGTCGACCTTTCTCCCTTACTATGACTAAGTTTGGTCGAGGGTGCGGTTTATATCCTCATCCCATCACCCCACCCCCTTGTCTCCACCCTGACCCGCTCTGAGCATTCTGAGCTCATTGCCATGTGGCAAGATATAGCTAGGTCTGACCACCGCTACACTCCCACTTCCCAGAATAGTACCCTCATTACTGACTCTATCCTCTGTTTCACCCATCGGTGCTTCAGCACCATCTTTTTTCCCCGCCATGAGGATCTGGGGGTTGTGACTGGTCGTGACATGTAGCTCCTCACATGTGTCATCTGGCAGGACTACCCAGACCTCTCCTATCTTGTTGCCACCTACTTCCACGCCATGTTCACTGGCCGTCAAGGAAACCTGAACGGTGGGTTCTACGCTACCCGCATTGCCCACCACCTTGGTGTTTTTGAGTCATCCCTTCCCCATGATCGGTTAGGTTCCCCCCAGTGGATGGAATTTCTCATGTTTATTTACATGAGATTGGTCTGGAAGCAGGGGCATTTACGTCCTTGCCCAGGAACCACCCCCACCCCCTACCGACCCTCCTGCCCCCGTCGATGCCCCTGCCCCTCCTTCACCCCCCCCTTCCGACTTCCTCACCCTTCACCCTTTCATTCTTCCTTTCCCATTCCCCCTCCTGGACCACCCCCTACCCCTTCCCCTTCCCCTTCCGCACCCTCGACTGACCTCCCCATCCCCATCTACCTAGTCGAGATCGGTCACTGCATGGCTCATCTGTAGAATCAACAGGTTTCTCTCCTTCAGCAGCAGACTGCCTCTGCTCAGTGTCTGGACTGCATTGAGAGGATGTGGAGCTCTTACTACAGCGTCAAGGGATTCTCATTCCATTGGCAGCTACTTCTCCTACCGCGCCTCCAGCTTCCCTCGTACCACCTTCTGGCACAATCGTGGCCACGGACTCCGTCCTCATCTTCACTACAGGTCCGAGCTCGGCTCCTCTTGCAAAGCTCACCGTCACAGACGCCCCTTTAGCGGCATCCCTACCACAGGCCGAGGGCTCTCTACCTCCGGCTTCTACAGCTTCTATTCCGGATGCAGTTTCCGAGCCTCCAGCTTCCACGGCTGTTGATCCTTCTTTGCCAGCTGATTCTGTACAGGATGATGCCTCTTCTGAGGCGACCCCTAACTGGTTTTTGGGCACATTTCTTCCATTGTCTGTATATATTTTGGTGATATCTTGTGTCTGTGTTATGTTGTGTATGCTTGCAGTTTTTTTTCTCTCCTCGACCGTCACAGGTACTCTAGCACGCTTTGGGATGTACTTCTCCACCACTCCCGTCTTCCTTCACCTAGACACGAGGGGAGTATTGTTTTTTTCTTTTTATTTCACATTTTACTTCTTCCATTCCTTCCCCTCATCCTGGTCCAATGTTGTGTCCCCACGTTGTCTTCTCCGCCTTTTTGTGGCACTTGGTGGACCATGTGTCATATTATGTATGGGGGAGCATCTCTCGACCACCATAGTCTTTGCCCTTACCATCATCTAAGAGGCATCATTATTTGAAGATATGTTTGAAAATGTGAAGATATTTTGGTTAGTCATATTTATAAATAATAAAGCTAAAAGTAGGAAATTTTTAATGGTTGCATACTTATTTTGGTTCTTAAATGTTTTAAAATGATTGTTGATATAGTTTAAATTACAACTTGTAATCCTTGAATAATTACATTGATTAGGATAATCATTGATTTGAGGTGATAAATGGTTTCAAATGATTTCATGGAAAGGAAAATGTTTTCAAAAAGAGATTTTGCTTGAAAATGGATTTGCTTGATTTGGAAATGGGTTTTCAAACTCTAAAGCAGTTCATCTTGGCTTTGAAAATAATTTATAAAACTGTGAGCATGGTTTTGAATTGAATTTAGACAAATGCACATTGAGAACTTTGGGTGTGTCGGGATAGAGACACGGGTAGCCTTAGTGTGAATTGCACCACTATGAGGTACTTTTTTGTGATATCAACCGGTAGGACTCGATATTTATTGGATCCAACGTATGTCTATTTAGGTTTGTGGGTGTCTAGTACACATTGTCCCATAAGCTGGAGCATGATATGAGATGCTTTTTCATTTTTCATTTACCGTTTATGATTATTTATTACATGATTGTTTTTATCATGGATTCCTGCTCACATATTTTTATATGAGGTTGTATTACATAGCTTCACATGATAGGTTATTTCATGGATATGTGTAATGCATAGATATGCTTTCATGTTTTTATCACTTCTACTTGTCATATTTCTGGTTTGAGAATATGAAAGGCTTTTTATGAAAACCAAAGGGAGAAAAAGGGAAAATAATTTATAAATGGTTTGGATTTATGAAAATGCTTTGTACCGATGTTTTATTTTAAAAGCATGAATTGTTGCATTCTTGATATTAGACCTTGTATAGAAATTGTGGTGGTATCCTACTGGGTTTTGGCTCACATCCTACTTGTGCTTTTGGGCGTTTGTAGATGTTGTATTGCAGGATTAGGTAAAGTGAAGAGCATCTTGTAGTATGTCGGCTTCTCTTGTTGTTGTTGCTTCGGTTCGGGTTGGTCTGGAGGTGACTGTTGGTCATGTGGGATCTTGACTTACTTTCTGGTTTGGCCTATTTTGGCTTGGGATTGTATGTCTTTGTGGTATCTTGTCTGTTTCATCTTTGTACTCTGGTTGTTTGTCTTGTTTTGCTTATATTCATGAGTGCTCTCTGTTTTCCTATTTTACCCATATCATGTGACGGGTTGGTTCGGGTGGCTTGTCTAGTTGACATGGGTTGGTTCATTACACTTCCCAATTTCAAACCTTGTCTGCTTAGGAATACCCTTACATAACATGCAAAAAAAACCTTATATGTGGGAAACTATACATTTAGGATTTGTCAATTTCAGACCTACTTTGTTCAGGAATACCCTTACGTAACATAAAGAAAAAAACCCTTACATGCGGGACACTTCCATTTTTCCAAAAATTGAAGGGTCTTACGTATTCCAGTGCATTTCAACACTATTGCATTTCAACATTATGTAAGATACGACGCATCATCCAAATATCTTACATACATAGGGAAAATATCTTATGCATATAGGAACTTGTCAAATTCTTACAACTCTGAAATTCCTCAACCAACTCAACTCAACTCCAACATCTTTGCACATTTCAAACTACGTCAAATTACTTTTAATTGATAATAAATCCAACATTGCAAACTATGGTTACAACATTTCAATATTAAAATTACCTCCAAACGTATAAAATGGGCAAAATTATATATTTTCATATTATATATATGTTATGAAAACTAGCCATAAAGGCAAGGATAAGTGAAGAATTGTCACCCACATAGGCGGGTAAACTGACCATTAATGAGTCTGTCAAAAAGGGAGGGAGGGAGAGGGAGGGAGAATACAAACACGTTATAAATAGTTTATTATAACTATATAGTAGAATAATAACAATTATATATAAATATGTAACATGCACTAACTAATAGTAAAGTTGGTGATAAAAAAAGAATATACAATGTCCTCATGGGCGGTAACCAAACAATTAACGGGATTTTTTCAAGAGTGGGCGAGAAAGATATTATATATACATATATTGTAAATAACATCTTTCACAATAGCTTAATATCATTAATATCATGTTAATATACTAATTAAATAATTTTGGAAGTATCAGTTTTGAAATGGGAATGGGAATAGAAGAATTGAATAAGAAAATCGGAAAAGAAATGCAAGCAAGGTTACCTCATCCTTGAAGTTTTCTCCTTTGTTAAGACCATAATTCCTTGCAAGTTTTGTGTTGGATGTGATTCCTAGGGGGCAATTGAGAAGGGAATTAGGTTGTGAGTTTGCAATGAGGAATTGGGAAGTAATTTCTTCCATGGGGGTGAGTAAGTATTTATACTTGAGGGAGAATGGTATTTTGAGTTAAAATATTGCATAAAATATTATTCCAAGATCAAGACTTAATAGAGGTCATATTTAAGACTATTAATAATATTTCATTAAAATATATATTTTTATGACTTTTAAATGCTTCCATCATTGAATATAGTTGTTAATAAAAATAGATAAGATGAAGAAAAATGAAATAGTATGTTAAAGGAAAACTTTATATTTTTAGACATTGAAAGTTAATTTTTAGATTTAAAAATTGAATAAATTATTTTTAAACACATTATTTATCTTATTAAACATATTTTTTCTTGAAAAAACATTTTATAATTTATTAATTCATTATTATATAAATATCATATCATAAAACATGTGGCATTTGAAAAACTATATTTTTACTATTCATCCAAAAATTCATGGTTTTCCAAAAAAATGCTAAAAAATCATATTTATTCCAAAAATGAAATTCATTTTATAAAAATTATTTTCAAACTCAGAAAATTCTGATATTTAAATATTATCAATAAAATAAAGGTTTTTAGGAAATATATTAAAATACATTTTAATAAAAATATACTATTATAATTTGTTTGAGTTTCCTAATTCAAATATTTATTTTATGGAATTTTAATATTTATGTTTTCTTATTTTATTCATGGTAAATATTTTTTACAAATCATTTTATAATTTCATCGTTTAAGTTACTATTCCAATAAACAGGTTAAGTTACTATTCTAATAAACAAGTTACTATTCTGATGGTCATATTACAATTCTAATAGTCATATTCAGATTATATTTCATGTAAATAACTCTTATTTCCTTTATTCATTATTCACATAGTTTTCTATCAATGTTGACTACATCTTTTACCCAATTCCAATCATATTCCAAATATTTTTCTAATATTTTTAGTATTGGCTATGGGTGATACTTCTAAGAGACCACAACCGGATTGATTTTCAAATTCTACTTATATAGTTTATTTGTTTTTATTGTCTCGTAATTTTTTTCATTTTATGGAGTTTATTTATCCACCGCATGCAATTTTCTACATTGATGGAATTCTAATATTAATGTTTTCTTATTTTATTCATGGAAAATATTTTTTACAAATCATTTTACAATTTCATCGTTTAAGTTATTATTCCAATAAACAGGTTAAGTTACTATTCTAATAAACAAGTTACTATTCTGATGGTCATATTACGATTCTAATAGTCATATTCAGATTATATTTCATGTAAATAACTCTTATTTCCTTTATTCAATATTCACATAGTTTTCTATCAATGTTGACTACATCTTTTACCCAATTCCAATCATATTCCAAATATTTTTCTAATATTTTTAGTATTGACTATTGGTGATACTTCTAAGAGACCACAACCCGATTGATTTTCAAATTCTACTTATATAGTTTATTTGTTTTTATTGTCTCATAATTTTTTTCATTTTATGGAGTTTATTTATCCACCGCATGCAATTTTCTACATTGATGAAATAAAGTAGCAATTGTGTTTATTATATGGTGCACGTGACTTATTTACGATATATACTTATACTCTAGTTTCCTAAGAAAATAATTCATTTAATCATGGCAAAAAATTAAATACGGGGTGAATATATATACTAATACATAACTTATTGGATATTAACTTTAAAATATTAAATTAAATCTTTACCCAAATATTAGTTGAAGGAGAAAATCTATAGAAAATATAGATTGAAAACCTGAGATGTTGCAAATAAACCATGTTATCACTCATTTTTTTCTCCACATTTTTAATAGGGAATCACATGAATCTAGACTAACCATCACTTGGGTCACCCTCATTTTCCATATCCCATTCCTTTAAACACATTACACTAGAAACAACAACGAACCCACCTGGTCCATTTTCATACAAATTTTTATTTCCAAAACCAAAAAAAAATACTGGAACCTATAAACCATGTCTTGTTTAGCTCAATCCATGTCCAATATGGATTTTGTAAAAACAAATAGCATGCCCAAGACCTAAGTAAAGTCATGGTTTTTTTAATTTTTTTATTTTTCCATGAACTAAACAATCACGGCATAAGTAAAAAAAACACATCTTGGTCTTTTTTTTCCAAACCAAAATCCCCAAATCCAACATTTTCCTTTACCCAATTGACCAAACCATGTCAAGGTTGCTCATTTTGGTGCCTGAATTTTCAAATCCCAAATTCATGAAAAACCCAAAACATGTTCTAGTTTAACTATGTCATGGCTCCTATGAGATTATAAATAGCAACCTTGTAGTTGAACAAACACTTTTTTTTCCATGAGCTCCACTCAAGACATTTCCTTCCCTATCCAAAAATGTTTTAGATGATCCATTAACCCTAAAAACTTTCCCTTTCACTATTAGTTTGGTGTAGCTCGATCCGTTTAGGATGATGATTGCACTGAATGCTTCTAGTCAATACTGCGCACCAGGCCGCAACTTTCGCAGGTTGAGCTTCGCGGCGAGCTCGTTGGGGGTTGCAGGGGGCATCCCACCCTTGATTCGTTGCTCTGAGGGCCGAAGGGCCTAGACCCATATTGTGGGGGGGCATATTGTGGGGGGTACTGTAGCAACTCTGACCATTGTAGCTGAGCGGACCGACAGCCGCCGACAGGGCATTGTAGCAATACATACTTTTGGCATGATTACTGTAGCGACACAGACTTCCAAACGTCGGCCGCTGTAACATATTGGACTTGGGTGGTCGTGACACTGTAGCGATGCAGACTTCTTGCCACATTTCACTGTTGCACAGCGGACTTCTTATGCGGTTGGTGGAATAGTACTTCGCCCTCATTAGCCCATTTCGGGCTAGGGTTTTGTGTGCTTGAAACTCTAAAATCTCCCTGTAAATTGTACGCCCAAATCATATTAAAATTCTGCCTCTCCGTGGATTGGCCTAGTGAACAGACACCTGGACGAAGGTGCAACATATGCCGCCAGGAAGGTCATACGAAGACACGTTGCCCAAGACACATAGGGCAATCATCTAATGGTTAAAATGATTTTTGTACTTCATCGGTTACTATAAACACATTGTACGTGTAATCAATATTTTTCCATCGATGAGTTTTGAAAGTAGTGAATATATATCATCATCATTTAAATAAGTGGTTGTTTTAAAAAAATAACAAGAAATTTTAAAATATAGAAAATGTAAGATCGATGATTTAACAGAATCTAAGAATCAGCTAGAGTGAATACTAGTGAATAATAAATTGAGGATATAACAGAATCTGAGACTACTAGCCTATAAAATGACAAGTAAAGAAATCAGGACAACAAGATCCAACCTGAAAAAGCGTGATGAACTCACACCTAAAAAATCCAAAGATCCAAGGAAAATGAAGTGGGAATAGTTAAAAAAAGGCAAAAACAAAGCTACATTTGAGGAGAAGCTAAGCAATCAACCAGTTTCAAACATTATGTCTCTCTCATCCTTTTCTTCAAAAGTGTTAAATAGAGTGATGAACCTAAATAATTGATATTCTTGAAAATGATTAAAACCTTTAGCATTGATATGTTGGTTTTGCAAGCCTTGGATAAAATTTAATCATATTCCAAATTTATCAAGAGGTTTTTAGATAATAATGAATATTAGAAGAAATTAGATACCATCAGCCTTAATGAGTGTAGTGTCGTTCTTTTAATGAAGCTACAACTAAATTTTAAGCACCCTGTAACTTTTTTTATTTAACACCGAATAGGAGAAAGTGAGAAAATGAAATGTTTTTGTGATTTGGGAGAAAATATTAATTTGATGCCTTAATCCTTGTTCAAAAAGGTGGGTCTTAGGGAATTGAAACTGACTTATGTCTGACATCAACTTGTTGATAGGTCACTAACTCACTCTTAAATTACTTTATTTAACTCATTGCACGCTTCTTTCATACATTACATGATAAATTTCATACCTTAAATAATAAATGGTATGTCTAACATGAAATTAATGTTTTGTTATTTCTACATTCGGATGGAGCAGCCACTATTATTTGGTCAGGAGACGCATGTGTCGCGTATTGTGTTGGTGCGACGACCTTTTCGACAGCTTGGTGTTCGGAGAGCACATCATTATCATCACGATGTGCCCTCAGCAGCAATTTGTCCATACCTTAGACGTGTGGGATTTTATGGAGTCGTTATGTGTGACTTCAAGACTATTGACCATCATTTGATTGCGGCATTGGTTGAGAGATGGCGGTCAGAGACACGCATTTTTTATCTCTCGGAAAGGGAGATGACCATTACTTTAGAGGACGTCGCCTACATGCTTGGTTTGCCCATCCATGGACAGACAGTTACGGGTGCCACTAGTGGAAACTGGATTGTCGTCGTACAGCGACTATTAGACATTGATGTCGTTGACGTACGAGGTGTCCTCGTGAGTTCGCGATTGCGAATGACATGGTTTGATGAGCATTTCGCTGTCATTCCTGATGACGCAGACGAGGAGACGCTTATTTGGAACACACGTGTGTATATTCTGCGACTACTCGGAAGCATGTTATGCGTCGACTACTCCACCCTTTTGGTACACATGATGTATCTCTCATTACTTGAGGATCTTGATCAGACAGCTACATACAGTTGGAGATTCATTGTATTAGCACATCTGTATAGATCCCTTTGTACCAGTTGTCAGGCAGATGCACAGTAGATTACAGGTTGTATGGATTTAGTACAGATGTGGGTCTGGGAGGGTTTTTCACGCATCGCTCCTCGAGCTATCGCACCACTTGCAGCAGAGCTATTTCAGGATTGTCCTTGGGGACGATTGTCATTACTTTCATTTATTTAGTATTTTCTGTTTTTTTATAAACTTACTGTATATTACTCTTTTGTAACTAGGTGGAATCAGTCTCAAAAGCATGCACACACACCGAGACATAGTGTGCACAGCTTTCAACAGATATTTGATGCATTAGTGTCAGCTGATGTAAGTCAAGCAATACTTTTTTATAGAACAATATGTTTTGTTATCACTATTTTAAGTTATTTCAATGTAATCTTACTAACATTATCTTGCTAATATGTCACTTACTTTTTGAGTTTACATTTCAGGTTTCATGGACTCCATATACAGGTTATGTCTATGCGTCACTTCCACCGTACTGCACAGCTATGATCGGAGATCGTGCTGCAGTGGTGTCACCCATCTACTTCCATATCATTGAGTGACACCAGCCAGACCGGGTCATGCGCCAGTTCGGTTATATACAGCATATCCCGATGGCAGCAGGACAGTCTGATGGGTTGCATTCGATTGTACTTACAGGTAGACAGTCAACGAACTGGCGACAGTTTCATGTATCTCATATTGGGCTGTGGGACGCGCGTGCCCGGTATAGTATTTCTCGATATTGATATCTCACAGCACAGTATCAGTTATCTGCGTAGGGGGATTATGCAGACTGATATCGACGTCATACTATCATGCATCTTACACGTCAGGGGATTGGCATTCAGCTGATTGTATGTTTATTAAGGTATATTATATTTGTTTAACTCTTTTGTGGTATTAATTTGAATGTCATTTCATTTGCAGACACACAGCATTGATCATCTTGCACATATCACGCATCCTCGGGAGGAGGCATATATTAGACGGAACGTGGTTCATCAAGATGTGTTTGCTCTCTACGACCATCTTTGGATGATACGGGACAATTTTTATGACGAGGAGCTACAGGTATATCCTGGTCCATATCCTCTAGTTGGAGCTCCTGAGGGTGATGATGTCTCTGTTATGCCTGTTGATGACGATGCACCGCCACCACCTCCGACAGCAGGGAGACGGAGACGAGTACCTCGGGAGGGACAGAGGCGGCGAGATAGACATCCGAGAGCGCGTCCTGCAGATGTGGCAGCACCACATAGAGATGATCTTGCCCAGCTTATTGATGAGCTTGCACAGCAAAGAGACGCTTATATACCACATATGTCGTCTTCGATGACTACTATGGACTATGAGCAGGATCAGGTGACACAGCTTGTGGCGGCCCCTCTCCTCCCGGTGAGGACTTCTTCAGTATGTCATTTCTACCATTTTTAGGAGCCCCAGGACCATATGGCTCCACGCATGATTTTGGGCCGTCATCCACATATGATTTTGGGCCGTCATCCATGCATGATTTTGGTCAGCCCTCTACACAGCATCATGAGGAGGCACCAGATGCACCAGAAGCGGAGGATCTCGCTGCTAGGACACCGGAGCGACGCATACGTCGGACGCGGGGAGGACGTGAGATTCAAACGCAACGTTGTGGTACCAGGGGGCATCGACGTTGATTTATTCAGATGGCATGTTATATATGTTAAAAACCATATTTATTTAGATAAATGATTTTTATTTAGACAAATAATTAGAAAATAAAATATGTAGTATATACAAAATAATTTAAATGAAACTTGAAACATTGATTAAACATATAAGAAATACTTGAAAATAAAAAGAATTTCATTAAAAATGATGACCAAAATTAATTTATAAGCTTTCAAAACCGCGAAACTTAAAAATGTTTCAAATACGCGACTTTGAAAGACTATAAAACGTAAAGTAGATATGAAGAAAGGTTGAAGCCGCCTTTCGTTATGGGCATCCTTGTCACACGGGTTTTCTGAAATTTTGATATCCAATTCACTGCAAGAAAGGCTAGAAGGTCCTCATAAAAACACCATGTTTGGACCTTCTGGCTTTTCTTGCAGTGAATTGGATATCTAAATAAATAGGGTTTTTAACATATATATCATGACATCTGAATAAATCAACGTCGATGCCCCTCGATACCACAACGTGATGTCTGAATCTCACATCCTCCCCACATCCGACGTATGCGTTGCTTCGGTGTCTTAGCAACGGGATCCTCCGCTTTTGGTGCATCTGGTGCATCTGGTGCCTCCTCATGATGCTGTGTAGATGGCTGACCAAAATCATGCGTGGATGACGGACCAAAATCGTGCGTGGATGACGGACCAAAATCGTGCGTGGAGTCATATGGCCCTGAGGCTCCTAAAAATGGTAGAAATGACATACTGAAGAAGTCATCGCCAGGAGGAGAGGGGGCAGCCACAAGCTGTGTCACCTGATCCAACTCATAGTCCATAGTAGTCATCGGAGACGACAGATGTGGTATATAAGCGTCTCCCTACTGTGCAAGCTCGTCAATAAGTTCAGCAGGATCATCTCTATGTGGTGTTGTCACGTCTGCAGGAGGCGCTCTCGGATGTCTATCTCGCCGCCTCTGCCCCTCCCGAGGTACTCGTCTCCGTCTCCCAACTGGCAGCGGTGGTGGCGGTGCATCGTCATCAGCAGGCATAGCAGGGACATCATCACCCTCAAAAGCTCTAGCTGAAGGATATGGATCAGGATATACCTGGGACTCGTCATAAAAATTGTCATGTATCATCCGGAGATGGTCGTAGAGAGCCAACACATCTTGATGAGCTATGTCTCGTCTAATATATGCCTCCTCCTGAGGATGTGTGATATGTGCAAGATGATCAACGTTGTCTGTCTGTAAATGAAATGACATTCAAATTAATACCACAAAAGAGAACAAATATAATATACCTTAATAAACATACCATCTGCTGAATGTCAATCCTATGACGTGTAAGATGCATGATGGTATGACGTCGATATCAGTCTGCATAACCCCCTAAGCAGATAACTAATATTGTGCTATGGGATATCCATATCGAGAAATACCATATCAGGCACGCATGTCCCACAGCCCAATTTGAGATGCATGAAATTGTCGTCAGTTCGTCGATTGTCTACATGTAAGTACAATCGAATGCAACCCATCAGGTTGTCCTGGTGCCATCGGGATATGTTGTATATAACCGAACTGGCGCATGACCCGGTCTGGCTGGTGCCACTCAATGATATGGAAGTGGATGAGTGGAACCACTGCACCACGATCTCTGATCATAGCTATGCAGTATGGTGAAAGTGACGCATAGACATAACCTGTATATGGAGTCCATGAAACCTGAAATGTAAACTCAAAAAAGTAAGTGACATATTAGCAAGATAATGTTAGTAAGATTAAATTGAAATAACTTAAAATAGTGATAACAAAACATATTGTTCTATAAAAAAGTATTGTTTGACTTACATCAGCTGGCACTAATGCATCGAATATCTGTCGAAAACTGTGCACACTATGTCTCGGTGTGTGTGCATGCTTCTGACACTGACTTCACCTAGTTACAAAAGAGTAATATACAGTAAGTTTATAAAAAAACAGAAATACTAAATAAATGAAAGTAATGAAATAAACATATCATCGTCCCTGAGGACAATCCAGAAATAGTTCTGCTGCAAGTGGTGTGATAGCTCGAGGAGCGATGCGTGGAAAACGCTCTCAGGCCCACATTTGTACTAAAGTCATACAACCTGCAATCTGTTGTGCACCTACCGGACAACTGGTACAAAGGGATCTGTACAAATATGCTAATACAGCGGATCCCCAACTGTATGTAGTTGTCTGGTCAAAATCTTCAAGTAATGGGAGGTACATCATGTGTATCAAAAGGGTGGAGTAGTTGACGCATAACATGCCTCCGAGCAGTCGCAGAATATATGCATGTGTGTGCCTGATAAGCGTCTCATCGTCTGTGTCATCAGGAATGACAGCGAAATGCTCATCAAGCCATGTCATGCGCAATTCCGAACTCACGAGGACACCTCGTACGCCAACGACATCAATGCCTAATAGTCGTTGTACGACGGCAGCCCAGTTGCCACTAGTGGCACCCGTAACTGTCTGTCCATGGATGGGCAAACCAAGCATGTAGGTGAAGTCCTCTAAAGTAATGGTCATCTCCCCCTCCGGAAGATGAAAAGTGTGTCTCTGATCGTCATCTCTCAACCAATGCCGCAATCAAATGATGGTCAATAGTCTTGAAGTCACACATAGCGACTCCATAAAATCCTGCACGTCTAAGGTATGGACAAATAGTTGTTGAAGGCGCATCGTGATGATAATGATGTGCTCTCCGAACAGCAAGCTGTCGAACAGGTCGTCGCACCAACACAAGACGTGACACATGCGTCTCCTGACCAGATAATAGTGGTTGCTCCATCTGAATGTACAAATAGTAAAACATTAATTTCATGTTAGACATCACATTTATCGTTTAAGGTATGAAATTTATCATGTAATGTATGAAAGAAGCGTGTAATGAGTTAAATAAAGTAATTTAGGGGTGAAATAGTGACCTATCAACAAGTTGATGTCAGACATAAGTCAGTTTCAATTCCCTAAGACCCGCCTTTTTGAACAAGGATTAAGGCAACAAATTAATATTTTCTCCCAAATCACAAAAACATTTCATTTTCTCACTTGCTCCTATTCGGCGTTAAATAAAAAAAGTTACAGGGTGCTTAAAATTTAGTAGTAACTTCACTAAAAGAACGACACTACACTCATTATGATTGATGGTATCTAATTTCTTCCAATATTCATTATTATCTAAAAACCTCTTGATAAATTTGGAATACGATGAAATTTTATCCAAGGCTTGCAAAACCAACATATCAATGCTAAAGGTTTTAATCATTTTCAAGAATATCAATTATTTAGGTTCATCACTCTATTTAACACTTTTGAAGAAAAGGATGAGAGGGGCATAATTTTTGAAACAGGTTGATTGCTCAACTTCTCCTCAAATGTAGCTTTGTTCTTGCCTTTTTTTAACTATTCTCACTTCATTTTCCTTGGATCTTTGAATTTTTTAGGTGTCGGTTCATCACTCTTTTCAGGTTGGACATTGTTGTCCTGATTTCTTTACTTGTCATTTTCTAGGCTAGTAGTCTCAGATTCTGTTATATCCTCAATTTATTCTTCACTAGTATTCACTCTAGCTGATTCTCATATTCTGTTAAATCTTCGATCTTACATTTTTTATATTATAAAATTTCTTGTTATTTTTCTAAAACAACAACCACTTATTTAAATGTTGATGATATATATTCACTATGAATGCTTTCAAAACTCATCGATGGACAAATATTGATTACACGTACAATGTGTTTACAGTAACTGATGGAGTACAAAAATCATTTTAACCATTAGATGATTACTCTATGTGTCTAGAGCAACGTGTCTTCGTATGACCCTCCTGGCGGCATATGATGCACCTTCGTCCAGGTGTCTGTTTACTAGGTCAATCCTTCACATTTCGAATACGAGTCGACTTTGGCCTCCCTTTAGGTCGAAGTCTACTGTTGTTCGGTAGAAGCGTGGGTGTGTCATCAGAGAGCCGAAAATTCTGATATTCTCCGATTGGCATCCACGGAGTATTGTGGCAGGAGTTGATACTGTCGAGTCGATAAACTAGATCAACAAACTGCTCCCATGATACGTGTACGTAACCACAGGCTGCAATCACATTGCCACAAAGATATCTCAATGCTTGAAACTTGCCACATTCATAGTAACGTTTCTCCAATAAAACAACTCAGATACGACCATTGCTACAAGCCACAGCATCACCGGGCTCAGTGACCTCAAATCGTTGCTCTGGACGATTAAATGCGGTGACACGATAAGTTGCAGCTTCCTGAATAACTGTATCTAGATCGCGCTGGAAATTGTGTCCATAGTGCATCCCTCTGTTCAAGCAATCTTCAACTTGCTTTCCTCGTTCCAGAAAATATTTGACACTACGATAGAAGGTCTCTTGTACCAAACATATAATTTAGATTTAAGTCATTATATTAATAGTATATTATAATTCTGCTTTTCTGAGCAACATATAATCAAATATTCATATTTACCTATGATTGGTAATTTTCGAACTCCCTTGAAAACTCTATTTATGCATTCTACAATGTTGGTCGTCATATGACCATATCTCCTCCCATCATCATATGTCAACGACCATTTCTGTTTTGGAATTTGCATCATGTCATCATAAACTTCCGGATTAACTCTATGAATATCTTGAAGACCCTCCTCCATTCTTTGTTGTTGAGGCTCGTATGCTATCATACAAGAAATAATCTGAACAGATATGATCATAACTATGACAGGAATTTTTAATAGGAAAAAGGATATTCATACCAATTTTTAAGATTGCTTTCTTCATCGACTCATTCTTGAATCTCTTTCGTAAATTGTTAGCAATGTGTCGAATATAGTATCGATGATGGGCATAGGGTGGTCTCCATGAAAGTCCCTCAGACTGTATTGCCTCCTTGATTGCACGGTTACGATCTAAGATAAGGCAAATCCCTTCCGCGCCCGTAACAAACTCTCGAAGACATGTCAGAAACCAACTTCATGGTGAGAAATTCTCTTTCTCCACAATTGCAACTATCAAAGGTAGAGGGGCTCGATTTCCATCTTGTGTGGCAGCAATCAATAAAGTTCATGTATATTTTCCATACAGAAATGTGTCATCTATTTGTATAAATTGCTTGCAATGTCTAAAAGCCGTCACACATGGTAAAAATGCTCAAAACAGTCTATTCAAAAACAACCATTGACTGATCATCTTGGTTGTATTGGTTAACATATTTAGTAGTATGTAATTGATAGATCACTTGATTATTGTGGCGTAAAAGCTCCAAAAGTTGTGGTAAAACTCGATAAGAGTCGTCCCAATCACCGTACACTTTCACAATAGCATTTTGTCTTGCTGCCCATGTCTTCCAATAAGAGATCTAATACCCAAAAAGTTGTTTGATTCGCTCCATCACTAGAACAATAGGAACATCTTGACATGTTCTAATCATTTCAACAGTAACTGTTGAAACAAAGTCAACATCTAATGAAGAGTGTTCTTGTGACAAGCTTGGGTTCACACATGTGTGTGGAGTAAATCTTGTGATGCGCCAGTTGTGAAAAGTGTTATCAATTATAACTCACAGACGCATTTGACAGTTCGAATCATATTTGTCTTAACATATCAAATAATAAGACATTTTTGACTCTTCTACAACATAAGAGTAATGTCTTTCAATGTGATATTTGTTTTGTCACATTTTTCATTGCATCTTTACTCTCAAACTCTCTCCCAATATACAGAACGCATTCATCTGACACTCGATCTGGGCCCCCAATGATTCCTGGAAATTCTGAAGTAGGAGTAATAACTGACCAATCGAATTCTGGCAAGCGATTCGTGTCTTCCATCGACCATGAACTCAATGGTGGGGGATGGTTCAACGGTCGGTTAAACCTCACATGAGTGGGCACTGACTGTTCTTCCGCATGCGCTTCCTCTTCATCTTCAGCTTCCTCTTCATCTTCTTCTTCTAAATTGTCATCATCCTCAAAATCATCGATCAACGCATCTACAGTATGTGGGGGACTATCCATTGAAATTGTAGCCGAAGGAAACGGTACCATTGCTGATGGAACTTCTTGATGTGTTCTAACAGGAGCATATGACAGTCTCGTGACATTGTGATGACCCAACTTCCAATGTCGATGGAACCTCCATTGTAGCTATAGTCACATACAACTCCATCATTTGATTGGTGGGTAGAAACTTAACCAATGACAGTATGTATTCTCATTCTTCATCATCAGTTATTGGATAGGCCACATGCCAAAACCTATCAACATATTGTAGATGCATGTGTGTGATAGATTCTATCGTTTGGTTGCTCGTCAGTTTCAACTTTCGATGAATTTTCCTTTGAAGAGTTCTCAAAGTTGTACAACCTCCAAGCATTACAACAGCTTCTGGTTGTATACTATAACTACATCCTTGTTTTGTCTCAATTATTTTTCTGTTGCAATAAATATAAGCAGCCATCTTTTTTATCTAAAATAAACCCTCGTTACTAATCATATATGATCAAACAATCAATTTATATCTGCATGCTTTTAGAATTTATGTTGGAATCCTAGTCCCTCCACCAAATCAATATGTTCAAACCATATTGATTTGTAACTCTCTTTACACAACCCACAAGTTTGTGTTATTTACCCAAAAATAGTAAGTCAAACATATTCATACATATCCACATGCATCATATGCATGAGGTACATGAACACATCATGTAAAATCATAGAGTTATATGAAATTGAAAAACTCAACATGAATAAGCCCGGAGCGACAGATAGCCAACCTCATTCACTTTCCTAGACAAGGCAAGCCTTCAGGAAAGTAGGTGGTCCGACCCAAAACCCCTCTATCTGGAGATACTTTACTCAAGTAAGCATTTCAGTTCATGACAACTCTAACACTTAATATGCAAAAAATATATTCAACTACTAAATTCAAGTTCATAACTTCAATTACAAACCGAGGTCAAGGTAGATGACAAACTAAATTCATTATCATACTTAGAATGCAATGCAAAAATATATTATATAAACAATTCATAATATAACTACTTTGCTAATTACTGTAACTATTTCGCTAATTATTGTAACTACTTCGTGAAATAATGTAACTAATTCGCTAATTACTGTAACTATTTCACTAAATATTGTAATTACTTTGCTAATTATTGTAACTACTCCGCTAATTATTGTAACTACTTAGCTAATTAATGTAACTACTTCTCTAATTATTGTAACTACTTCGCTAATTATTGTAACTACTTCGCTAATTACTGTAATTACTTCGCTAATTAGACTTCATTAATTACATAATTAGACTTCATTAAGTACCTAATTAGACTTCATTAATTACCTAATTAGACTTCATTAACTACCTAATTACATTTAATTAACTACCTAATTAGAATTACTTAACTTAATTAATTACCTAATTAGATTTAATTAACTACCTAATTAGATTACCTAATTAGATTTAATTAATTAACTTAACTAATTTGAATAGATTAACTACATAATTAGAATTAATTAACTAACTAATTACAATTAATTAACAAACTAATTACAATTAATTAAGCAACTAATTACAATTAATTAACTAATTATAATTAATTAACTACCTAGTTTGACTTAATTAACTTCACTAATTTGAATTAATTAACTAATTACAATTAATTAACTACCTAATTTGAATTAATTAACTTAACTAATTAGAATTGATTAATTAACTAATTACAATTAATTAACTAATTACAATTAATTAACTAATTAGAATTAATTAACTAATTAGAATTAATTAACTCATTAGAATTAATTAACTGATTAGAATTAATTAATTAACTGATTAGAATTAATTAATTAACTGATTAGAATTAATTAATTAACTAATTAGAATTACTTAACTAATTTGAATTAATTAACTTCACTAATTACAATTAATTAACTACCTAATTTGAATTAATTAACTTAACTAATTTGAATTGATTAATTAACTAATTACAATTAATTAACTAATTACAATTAATTAACTAATTACAATTAATTAACTAATTACAATTAATTAAATAATTACAATTAATTAACTAATTACAATTAATTAACTAATTAGAATTAATTACTTAACTAATTAGAATTTATTAATTAACTAATTAGAATTCATTAATTAACCAATTAGATTTCACAAATTAACTAATTAGATTTAATTAATTAACTAATTAGAATTACTTAACTAATTAGAATTAATTAGTTAACTAATTAGAATTAATTAATTAACTAATTTGAATTAATAAAATACCTAATTAAAATTAATTAACTACCTAATTTGAATTAATTAACTTAACTAATTTGAATTGATTTAGTAACTAATTACAATTAATTGACTAATAACAATTAATTAACTAATTACAATTAATTAACTACCAAATTATAATTAATTACTTAACTAATTAGAATTGATTAATTAACTAATTACAATTAATTAACTAACTAATTAGAATTACTAACTTAACTAATTAGAATTAATTAGTTAACTAATTACAATTATTTAGTTAACTAATTACAATTAATTAAGTATCTAATTACAATTAATTAACTAATTTGAATTAATAAAGTAACTAATTAAAATTAATTAACTACCTAATTTGAATTAATTAACTTAACTAATTACAATTAATTAACTAATTAGAATTAATTACTTAACTAATTAGAATTAATTACTTAACTAATTAGAATTGATTACTTAACTAATTAGAATTGATTAATTAACTAATTAGAATTCATTAATTAACCAATTAGAATTCACTAATTAACTAATTAGATTTAATTAATTAACTAATTAGAATTGCTTACTTAACTAATTAGAATTAATTAATTAACTAATTTGAATTAATAAAGTAACTAATGAAAATTAATTAACTACCTAATTTGAATTAATTAACTTAACTAATTTGAATTGATTAATTGACTAATTACAATTAATTAACTAATTACAATTAATTAACTACCTAATTAAAATTAATTACTTAACTAATTAGAATTGATTAATTAACTAATTACAATTAATTAACTAACTAATTAGAATTACTAAATTAACTAATTAGAATTAATTAGTTAACTAATTACAATTATTTTGTTTAATTAACTAACTAATTAGATTAACTAAACAAGTAAATAAATAATTGAAACTATTATATAAATGTAAATGAAAAGTTACCACGCGGGTGCTGCACAACCGGAAAGTGGAACTTCAATGTTAGAGAGAAAAAAAATAGAGAGAAAGGGAAAAAGGAATTAGGAAGGAGGGGGAGAGATTGGGAAGGGGAGGGGAATGAGAAGGAGTGTGGGGGGATGAGTATATTTATAGGCGGGGAAGGAGATCAGCGCCACTTGAAATGGCGTTGATACCAAATTTGGCGAAATCGGAATAGCGCCAGTTCAAGTGGCGCTATAGCGATTTTTGCCATTAGCGCCACTTCAAAGTGGCGCTAGACAGCCCCATTTTCTAAATTAAGAAAATGGGAAACCCATTTTAATAATAATTTAAAAAAAAAACCTCTCCTAAATTTGCCCCTTTATTCATTCACCCATGCTAGATGTTCAATGAGGCAATAAAACAAAAAAGAAATGGGTTTAATGGCTGCCCACAAAACAGAGGGTGGTATGTTGTTAGACACTGCAATATTTATTTCAATTGTCTTAGAAGAGGCTTTGAAAGATGCATTGATGAAGAGGCACTTGGAAAATGTCATCACATTCCAAGAAGGGCCATTCTAGACACTTACTCTATATTTCTTGAACATGTTGTGCTTTGATCATCGCATTATCAAGTGTTGATTAGGATAAAGGCCATGGAAAGTAAGTCATTAAAGATTTTTCATCTACACTGAAATTTATTTAGAAGAATTTGTGTTATCCTATGTGTGTGATAATTTAGCTCTTGAACACCAAAATAACACAATTTTTGCATAGTGGAAAGAGTTGGAAAACAATCCCATGTCGAAACGTGATTTAGTAAAATCCATAGGCACCCTGTAGAAAGATCTGACTCTTAGGATTATCTATGAAGCCATTACAACTACTTGGCTTGCAAAAGAGTATAGAAGAGGGGATGTAATCTAGTTGGACATGTATATTTTACACTCTATTTAGTAAGTCCCACTGCCCCACGTGAATCAGTTATTGACTCTTTACTTCCAGGGGATGACATATTTGATGAAGGGCACAATTACATTTGGACACTTCATCATTGAATTGGCCAAAGTAATGAGCAATTTTGAGATATCGCAGCCATTAAATTCTTTAGGAAAGATTCAGTATATTTAGTAGAAAAAACATCTAAAGATGGGAATGATTTTTGTGTAAGTGATATATATTTCTTCAAGAATGTAACAAGCACATAGAGAGTCAGAAAAGTAGTCACCAGAATCTCAGCTGTCGCCGCCCTGCCAGAAGAGGGGCGGATGCCAGAGGAAACTGTCCGAAAAATCATCGCCTGGGATGAGTGCCTGCAAAGGTCATCGCTAGGATCGGATCGATAAGGAACAGGCACCCATCGCCACCTAAACCATTGCTAAACGGGGTTGGGGAATAACTAAATCCATAGATGGAAACTGGATCTGGAGCAAGGAGATGAAGTCGGGGCACTGCAGACCGAAACGCCGGCCACTTCATGTGCTCAATGCGTCATGAAATAAACTAGAGAAAGAACAGAAGGGGCACCGGATCAGGGATACTTTCGCATACTGGTGGTAAACTGTAGAAACCCAGATTGACGCCATTATGTGACGCGAACAGCAAACGAAACCGGTGATTGCTTGAGGCGGTTCAATGCCGACGACGAAGCGGTCATGGGTGATGGCATCGAGGAACCACTTGGAAAAGGGGGAACTCCTCGCGTCGCCACCTGAGACCCGCCTGAGTCCTGGATGCTTTCAAATATGGGTACGAGACTCGAACGGGATGAAGACCTGGCCAGAAGCCTCGTCTCCCCGAACGCCGGAGAAGAAAATCGAACACCGCCTCCCTTACTCTTGACAGGGGACAACAATTATGACATTGTTTAAAATCCCCAAAATAAGTAAGAACCAAAGATAAAGTGGCATCTTTTTCTTGATATATCACTTATTTTTTTCCTTTTCCTTACAAATTATCATTGAAAAAAATATTTTATTCCTATTACCTTTGATTCAAATATTAGGGAAATGTTTTATTTTATGTGCATAGAAGGGTTGTGAGGGTTTAATACAAAATCTTTTGTTTTTTAAGTTATTGATTTTGGAAATATTTCACTTAGAAATATTATTTTAACTTGTGGAAAATTTTCCAATAAGCTGATTATGTAATAAATAATAGGATTGACGGAGATTATTAATACAACATATGTTTACCTGATTGATGAATTGATACACAGAAGATTGTGTGGCTATGCAGTGAAAACATTTGGAATGTATTTTCAAAACCAAATCTTGATAAATAATGATTTCTTAGAGTAACTTCAATTTTCATTAAAAGATTGATGTTTTAGTTTATACTTGGTAAATTAGAAAAAAAAATGGGCTAAAAAAATTTCCTTTGATTGACATATGGATACCAATCTCCCCTTGCCTTGTTTTAACTATACCAAATACTGTTGGAAGGATATTTATAGTGGGGATTGAGGTTATAGTTTTGTTTGACTTTGTGACACCACCATGTCACTGTTGATTAATATTATATATTATTTTACCTCACCTTGGGGAAATTTAAAAAATTAGAGAGTTTTGTTTGAATTTTTTTCCTTGATGAATGGTTTGCGCACATGATTTGTGGGAAACTATGTGGTTACCTTTACTTGGGGAGTTTTCAATTTATTTTGTTTTTGCACGGTTTGTTTACATGGATAGCACACAGTTGGGTCAAAACCATGTGAAACCTACTAGGAACCATGTATGTCCTTAATGTGTAGGGGTAATGACACACGACTTACGCACGGTTAGTAAAAACTATACAACAAGCATAGAGGACGTTATGTAGTTTTAACATAGTGGTTTTTCATGGTTGACACATGGTTTGGTAACCATGCGACCAAATCATGCGAGCGCGTTGTTCTCATCCAGTGGCTCCAACACAATTGGAGCACAATTTTTCAAACCGTGCGGTCAAATTGTGCAAGTTGTCCAATTTTATTAAAAGGTGAAATTCTACAAATCCCCCTGTCGAATTTTTAAGCACTAAGCCTCATGCTTCCCCTCTCATTCGATTGACCATGGGGGTGCATGGGGAGCTCTTCCCTTTCTTTCTCCTTCAAATCTGTGCCCCCCTCTTAGAGTTTCAAGCAAATTTCTTAAGATATTTTCATTTATTCGTCCTCCTCCCCCTCCCTCATGGATTTCATTTTTTCCTGTGGGGCTACTCCCTAATTTGGGAGTCTTTATTGTCGGCAGAACCTACCCAGGCAGCTGCAGGTCTTCCATGGAGGACAACAGCCTTCATTGAAGCAGCCCGTGGCGGGAGGAGACTTCTCAAGGGTTGATGAAGGTTGGAAAATCACCCTTGATGTTGTTGGATTTCTTCCACTATTTTAAACAGGATTTGAATCCCATAAACTCATATGTGGTGTAATTGTGTGATCCTTCGCGTTTATCCGGAGAGAAATAGTGAAACCGGCCCCCTTTTATCCCGTGGATGTAGGCAAATCACCAAACCACGTAAAAATTGTGTTTCTCCATTTTTCCTCATTTTCGTGTGATTTGTGGTGCCACACACCTCCACTGTGCCACAACAAGTGGTATTAGAGGGGACCGAAGCAAGCAGAGTCGAAACGGAGAACCCGCGACGAGTTTTCCGGTGATCGGAAAATTGAAAATGGTCAGAAAATCTTTCCAAGGTCAGATCCGTGAAGAGGATGATGAGACGATTCCAACGGTGCAAGCGGCGTTGAAAACGGAGTTGAAACGAAGAATATAAGCTTGGTCAAAGTTTGGTCAAATCTGCGGGTGAACAGTAACCTCGTCGTGGAGAAGACGGTACTGTTCACACCGCCAGTGAAAATTCTGACAAGATTCCGGCAGCTGCTCCGGTGTGCCACATCAGCGCCACATCATTGCCACGTCAACAGGCAATCTGGATCGTTGAACTTGTTTTGCCGATAACTCGACCAATCGGTGTCCGATTTCGATGATCCAGGAATCGATTTTGACTATTTCGACCATTCCGGACGCATCCATATGGTTAGTTTTTCAAAATTCACACTCCACTAGGTGGTTTCATAAGGGTATGACATCGACGGTGGTGATCGCGTTTTGCGACAACGACAATGGCTGGTGGCGGAGCACTACCAAAGTTTGTGATCGAGAATTTCAATGGTCGAAACAATTTCAGCTTATGGAAAAGCACAATGAAGGATATTTTGGTGCATCAGGGCATGATCAGACCGTTGATCGGAGAAAAACCTGAGGCAACCAATAAAGATGATTGGGAAGAGCTCGAGATGCGGGTCGTCAGCACAATTCGACCGTGAGGTAAAATATTCGGTGTTTGAAGAGACCTCACAGAAAGAGATATGGAAGAAGTTGGAGCAGCGATATATGACAAAGTCGCTCAACAAGAAATTATTCCTGAAAAAGAAATTGTACCCGTTGCGGATGGACAAGGGGGAACATTTTTTGGATCACACCAATGAATTCAACAAGACCCTGATGCAATTATTGGGGCTCAGTGTGAAGGTTGGAGAGGAAGACAAATCACTTTTGCTTTTGTCATCACTACCAAGTTCATTTGATGGACCTGTGACTGCATTGCTCGTGGGGAAGGAAACATTGAAGTTGGACGAGGTGATGTCGTCACTTCAAGATTCGGAGGCATTCTGAAGACCTGCAATGCATTCAGGCGAGCAAATCATGGTGATGCGAGATGATCAACGTGGGAGGAGCTGACATCGGAATTCATAACGTAAAGAATGGCAGCCAAAATCAAGGGGATGTGATCCTAGAGAAATCACGTGTTTCTAGTGTGAGAAAAATTGTCACTATAAAAGTGACTGTGGAGAGCATAAATAGTACGTTGCTGGGAAAGAGAAAGTTGAAGAGAAGGATGCGAACATCGCAGAATCATCGGCAGATGATGAAGTTTACGTGACAACGAGAATCTTTTACTCAGATGGGAGAGTTGAACGGGGAGAAGTGTAGTGTCATTAATGAAAAAGATACGGGCACATGAAGTGGGAATGTTGAAATCTAAAAAGGAAGAACAAACAGTCTTAAAATCCAAAGGAAGAAGGATGAGTTTTGGATTTGGGGAGCTCGACACACATATGTACGGTGAGAGGTACATTTCATACTTTTTAGTAGGTGAAAGACTCGGTGAGACTTGGTGATGGGTCAACATGTGAGGTTCAAGGAGTCGGGATGGTGAAATTGAAGACACCCAATGGAGCAGTTCGTAAACTGGTTGATGTGAAATTCGTTCTAAGGATGAGACGAAACTTGGTATCATTAAGTAGGCTCGATGCAAGAGGATACAAAATTTTCATAGTGGGTGGAGTGTGGGATGTCTCACGTGGGGATGCAGCAAAGCTTACTGGGAAAGAGTCCCAAGGGTTGTATCATTTGATGGGGACCAAAATCAGCTTGAGATCGATTGAAGAAAGCGGAAGTGCTATGTCATCTGGCATGAAGAAGTGTGTTTGATTTGCTGATGAAGTTTTCAACACCTGCAAGGAGACTCCAGGTGAAGCTTTTACCCCAAATTGGTCGTGAGGGGGAGATTTGTGCAGGCCACTCCCTAATTTGGGAGTCTTCATTGTCGGCAGAACCTACCCAGGTGGCTGTGGGTCTTCCATGGTGGACAATAGCCTTCTTTGAAGTAGCCTGCGGCGGGAGGAGACTTTTCAAGGGTTGATGAAGGTTGGAAACCACCCTTGACATTATTGGATTTCTTCCTTTATTTAAATAGGATTTGAATCCAATAAAATCATATGTGGTGTAATTTTGTGATCCTCTACATTTATCTGGAGAGAAATAGTGAATCTAGCCCCCCTTTCTCCCATGGATGTAGGAAAATCGCCGAACCACGTAAAAATTGTGTGTTTCTCTATTTTTATCATTTTTGTGTGATTTTTGGTGACACGCACCTCCGTTGTGCCCCAACACTTCCTTGAATCCTAATATCCATAGATCTCCAATTTAGGGTTCGGGGTAGATTTAATCATGGGGGTTTTGGTGTTTAGGGGTTGTATAGGGTGTTTCTTTGCATGATTGTGTGTTCGCCATCAAAGGCAACATGTTGTGATGAGTTTCTTCTTGAAAGAGGCTTGTGTTCTTATATCGTTCCTTTATATTTCATACCATTATATGCTTGAGCATTTTAAAATGATTTCCATTCTGATATATATATATATGATATAACCAAGAGGGATTTGAAATGGTTTCTAGATTATTTTAACACTTGGCATGGACTTGTCGTATGCCAAGTGTTTGATAAAATTTTCAGTGTCTCTTTCAAAGGGATTTATAGTTTTGAAAGGGTGCTTTACACCATTTGATCTTGAAAGAGCGAGTGTTATGTTTAAAAAGGGATTGGTTTGTCTAAAAAGGACACGGTGGCCCAAATTCAATGATTTTAATAGTTTTTAGTTTTACAGTCTTTTAAAGTGATTTAAAAAGTGAATGCGTGATTTTGAAGGGGTGTGTGGCACTGGTTGATTTGAAATAAGGTTTAAATGTTTGAGTTTCAAATGGTGTAAAATGGTTTGGCATTCCAAGTGTGTTTTTAAAGGATTCACTGACATTTGTTAAAAATAGTTATTTAGAAATTGTGATTACCCCCATCATTGAGCCCCCTTTATTTATGTTATGTTTGTTATGGAATGTGACCCCGTGGGGGGATATTTATTACTGATGGTTTTTCAAGGATGTGAAATGGGTTGTTTCATGCAATGATGTTGGAGGTGAGATGAAGTTTTTTATTTGTGTAATGAGGACATTACTTTTTGTTGCTCACCTCCCTTTTATTAATATCATGAGAACCTTAGGTAACTAAGTAGAAGGTATAGATTCGTGTTACGATGGCTTAGTTTGTATAGGGTATCTATTTCCCTAGGAAAGTTATGCCCTCCTAGGGGTTTGTTTTTGTACATGGAGACCCCAAGGGGTGCTGAGATGTTAGATTGGTGCAGTCCGATCCTTTTTTAGATGATGATGGGGCTGAATGTTTACGGCCTGTACTGCACACCAGGCCGCAACTTCCATGGGGTCGAGCTCTACGGTGAGCTCGTTGAGGGTTTTAGGGTGCAACGTGCCCCGAATCTGAGGGAAAAAGGTCCCCAACTTAAATTTTGGGGGGCTTTAGCGACTCTAACTACTGTAGTTGAGCTGACTGACCGACACTGATAGGGCATTGTAGCTATGTAGACTTTGGTACAATTACTATAGTAGGTCAGACTTTTGGAGTTAGCAGTATTGTAGCTCCTTGTACTTCCAGTCGCCGACCACTGCATCACTTTTAAATTGGGTGGTCGCGACACTATAGCGACCCAAAATCTCATCCACCTTTCACCATAGTGATGTGGAATTCCTGTGCAGTTGGTGGAATACTGGATCGTCTTCTTCCTTTTGTATCCCATTTCGTACTAGGGTTTCTTGCATTAGAAACTTTGAAAAATCTCCCTATAATTTTTTCTCCTGAATCATAGTGAATTTTTGCCTCTTTGTGGACGTAGGGAACATTTCCCGAACCACGTAAATCTCTATGTCCAATATCTTATTCTTCTACTTCTTTTGTTTTCTTCCTTTTTACTCTTCTTTGAATCATTTCTTTATTTCGTTTCAACTACCGACGTTTCCGCATCATGAGAGGTATGTTTTGATTTCACATAGGGTTCCCAAGATAGATGTGACTTGAGGAGACCAAGTCCAATATCGTTCATGTTAGAGCCTAGTGATTTTCCCATGTTGCATTGATTTATATGAGGATACTTTAGGGGATCCAAATACATACAACTTGATTGTATCCCCTAGATTTTGATTGCATGAAAACTTGGTTTTTTTTATGTTATTTTATTTTGTTTCATTTATATATACTAGTGTCATATGTGTTATGATTTTTTTTATTGTTTGGTTTGTTTTTGAATTAATTTATAAATATTTTGGAAAGAGTGGTTTTAAAAAGAAAAGTGGTGTTTGTTTTAAAAAGGAATTTGAGAAAGGTTTTGGGGGAAAAGAAGAAATGGTATTTCTGTTTACAAATTTAAAATTCCCATTTTCATGGTTTTAAAAGGATTTTAAAGTTAAAACCTTGATTTATTACTGGGTTTAAAACTATCATTTTTGGTCAGTTGTGCCTCACATAAAAAGGTTTTGACCCAGTTATGGAAAAAAATTAGTAGATCGTGATATTTGTTTTAATATTATTTCTCACATAAAATATTTATTTTATAAATTATGTTCAAGCTAGAATTTATGGAATGAAATATAAAAGGAATTGGATATAGTATTCGGTGAAATCATATTAGGCATGTTGGATCACACCCGACATATACAGTAGTGTGCGTGTCTATGTGAACAACTTTTATGTTTTCTCTCTCAAGTGCCCAGTGATTTCCTATGTTCATTGGTTGTTCATTGGGTCCGTGGGTGGATGTGTTGGGATGAAACGAGTGGAATTGGGTCACTTAGAGGTACTTAGTGGAGCTATCTGGGTTCCATTTTATTTTTAGATGTTGTATCATCCAATTCACCCTGGTGTATTTTTATTCAGCTTCGACTATATTTTATTCAATTTATCCAGTTGTTTATGTTGGATAGTGTTTATTTCATTATGCTATGGTTGGGTTACTTCTTTATTAGTTTTCAATACTTGTTTATTTTTTTTATTCAATGGTGAAATCATTCCCAAGTGTATGTTCTTAATACCTAAGAACTAGTTTCCATCTCATGGGGATTGGGAGCGCCCTTCGGGCCCGGTGGTATATTGGGTCAGGTGACATGTCGAGTCAGCCCAAGTTGGTTCATTACAAATGGTATCATAACTTAGGTTTTTTAATAGGGTCCTTGGTTATTGGAATTCCCTCTTATTATTTGAGTGTGTCATTTTATAATTGAGTTTGTATTTTCATCAGGACATAGGAGGTTGGCCATGAGTGGGTTTGTGATCACCACCCTTCATCAAGACACTTGAGTGACCATGGGTAGTGGGATTCAGATTGTGTTTTATTATTCTTATATGATTGAGACTTGATATTGGTGGGGTTTTATCCTCTAAAGAATTGTATGAGTTATTTTAAGGGTTTCATTAGATTTTGGGCTGTAGATGGAAAACGAGATCTACAGAATGATGTTAACTCACACGACTTGATAAAATAAGCAACGACTGAATGATTGATCATGGAAATATCTCTAGAATTGTTGTATGACCATCTCACGGTCCATAAAACCATGTGGACGAGTCAATCATGGTGATGCATCCCATTTTGGCTTAATATTTAGACTGTGTTTGGGTGATACCTAGTGATGGGGGAATATTCAAGGTGGTTTTTTGATATATTGATGATGTGTATTGTATTTTGTTTGGATTTGAAGTATGTTCTTATTTATGTGGTTGTTGTGAAGACTAGTTTTTTTGTTGTAAAAAGTTGAATTTCATGAAAAACTTTTTCAGAATTAAAATGACCCCTTGGTATTGTTGTGAAAAGGAATTGGTTTTCATGATTTTTTTGGAAATGAAAGATTCAATAATTAAATTTGGAAGGTTTTTGAGGGTTAAAACTAGTTTTTTGGGTTATTTATAAAATGCCTTGACCCTCTTGGGGTGTGTTCCCTAGAATGGCGTGTTTTAAAATGAAAATCAAGTAATTTTTTGAAATGTTGTAAAATGGATGATGTATATTGAAATGAAATGTGGGTTTCTTATTTTAAAGAGAAATTAGTGGGTTTTCAAATCCATGTTAAATGTTTTGAAATTCCCCTGAGGAATTGGGTTGTTAGAAAAAGTGAGATGTTATGAAATGGTTTAGTGTTTTCAAATGAATCTGTATTTCTAGAAAAAAATGTTTTGATTCCTTATAGAATGTGGTGGTTTTAAAAGGAATGAGATTTTGGCATATATTTTTCCTTATTTGTTGATTTCTTATAGATTTTTTTCCTTTGTGTGGTTTAAGACAAGTTAATTGGTTTCAAAAACATGAATGGGTTAAATTCATATTTCTTATTGTGTAACATATGACTCCCAACAAAGTTTCAATGAAAGATAGTAATATTATTTTTTGGGATGAACCTTAGGGTGGATCCTCTTATTGTTTGAGTATGCTTCTCTTAGCAGCTGACACTGCCCAGAATCTGAATAGTGTGGTAGTTGTCCGTGTTTCATCAATTTTTTATGTGTTTTTCGATTTTTTTAAATGTCTAGGTTATTTTTTTATGTCAGAAATGCAGTAGGGCCCCTACCACCTTTCCAATTTATTGAAAGGTGGAAGATCCCCCTACCTTTTCCCTAGATCAGTGACATGGAAAAGGTAGTTGGGGGTGTTCGCCTTTCACCTAAAGATAAAGTTAAAGGCGGTGGGGGGGGGGGACCTTTTGCCTTTATATTAGGCAAAAGACCCCTAGCACATTTATTTTATCACCCTATAAAAGGGCACCCCCTCCTAACTTCAAAATTCACTCTTCTCCCTATATTACACCATCTCTCTCTCTAGAAGAAGTCTTCTTCATACGCAGTAGATCTAGTGACCTAAAAGAAGTCTTGATTTTTTACGAAGAATCATTTAGAGGTATTCTTTCTTATTTAATTTAATTCTTTTTATTTAGTTCCAAATATGTTATTTATTAAGTTGTTTATTTAGTTATATATATTTTATAAATAATAGTTATTATTAGTAATGATTAAGTATAGATTAACTAATGAATAACTTTGGATTAAAAAATGATTACATATAATGATTAGCTAATAATAATTAACTAATGAATATCATATGATTAACTTATTATTAAGGCATAATTAATTAAGGATTAAGTAATGTTTAAATAATGATTATATAATGTGTAAATAATGATTTAGTAATGGTTAACTAATGATTAAGTATTGATTAAATTATGATTAAAGTCTGATTATGTAATGATTAAATATATTGATTAAGGAATGAATAAAGAAGTAATGATTAAATAAAAAATAAGAAATGATTAACTATTGATTAATTAATGATTAAAAAATAATAATTAATTAATGATTAAATAATGATTAAGGGATGATTAAAGAATGATTAAGTAATGATTAAAGAATGATTAATTAATGATTAAAGAATGATTAAGGAATGATAAATGAACGATTAACTAATGATTAAATAATGCTTAACCAATGTTTAAATAATGGTTAAGTAATGATTAAATAATGGTTAAGTAATGATTAGTGTCATATTTTATGATATAAGAAAATGTTCTAAAATTTTGGTATTATAAAGATTATGTGGTTATCTAAGCAATCAAATCCCTGTCTAGATACTACAAGTGGATGTGGCTCTGTCATAGATGTACCTAGGAGTAACAACTTCGACAAGGTGTACCATGCCAGACTCAGGGTAACCTAGTACACAACAATGGGCCTTGGTGCACACTTAGTTTGACACTCACAGGGATATTCTTTAGATGATTCATATTTTATTTATAAACTTTTGAAAAACCTTTAGGATGATTAAAAATTATACTACGAAACATTTGTATCATATTTTAGGATATAAGAAGACATTCTAAAATTTTTGTATCATAAAGATTATATGGTCAACCCTCATTGTCAATAGTATTCATAGAATTTTTTGGAAACTAAGGTAAAAAGAAGAGAAAACATCAAATCAGTTTATAAAAAACACCCCAAGATTTTACGAAAAATATTCTTTTTAATTTCATTAATGTCTTGTGTTGTATGCTAAACCAAAAGGAGCTTGCACAACACGCATCCCTGACTTGGCTTGCATTACACGCAAGTGCGACCTTCCACGATAGCGTGTGTTGTACGCAATACCGAGTTTCGCTAAACAACGATATGCTATTAAAATATTATTAAAACTAGCCATTATGAGTAGTAATACCCACTTTTTGAAATTTTATAAATTTTATTTTTGAAAATGGACTTCATTTTTGGATTCGGAATATCGAAATTATCCTAGGGTGAAATTTTGGTATTTTTCTGAAAACTTTCAATTTTTGATGAATAGTGAAAACACTGGGTTACTATTTAAAAACCGACTTTTTATTTAAATAATTATTTATTTTATTTAAATTTATTTTAGGTCAAAATTGATACATAATACCTATATAAGTTCAGTATAATTCATTGGAGTCATTTTATAATAATTTTAGATATATAAAAATTTTATTGAATTTTTCACCGTCTTTTACCCACCTCCTAGGAGAATTTGAAAATTTACATAAAACTTAATTTTACCGCTTCTGTGAGTGGAATTTCAAAAATTAGAGAGACACGGTTGATGTTAGTAAGTAAAATGTGGTTCAATGAGATGAAAATAATTTTTGATGAATAGTAACTTTTTACTTTTATTTACCACGGTTAAAAGTAAATAGGGTAATTAAGGGTAAAAATGATATTATTATTACCATAACACATGTCCTAATTCTATTGGATAAGTGTAATTCGACCAAAAACAACCTTAGGAATAAAATATGACCATTTAGGCCCACTTGGATTAGATTAGGACATTTATTATTAATTTATTTAAAGAAGGGTTAAAATAGTTAAAATCAAAGTTTAATAAGTAAATAATTTTTAATATAGGGTTATACATAAGATAAATTAGACTATAAATATTCATTATAAATCTAAAAATATTTCCTACATAATGGTATTTTATTTGTAATTTTTAGACATTAAATAATTTAATTCATTTATGACACAAAGATGATGCAGTAATTATCTTATTAATAAAATATTGACATAATTGATGTTATAAATACCCAAATAAATGTAAATTGAGACTTTTTATGAATTAAACTAATTTTTTAGGTTAATATGACATGTTAGTATTGATTTAATTAACTTTTTTAGAACTAATAATTCTGTTATGATTTTCACAAAAATCAATTACTAAATAGTGTCAAAATTGACATAAAATAGTTTTTAAAACAAATATTATATTATTAATTGTTATTTTATTCCTAAAAATCTAAGGTTTGGCCAAATGACTTAGATAAGGTTATATATATTAATAATAAACAACTTCGGGTTCTTTTGGTTGGTTATAGTAAGTTTATTAACCTTATAGTGTAAGCACACAAGAAGACACGGTAAAAGTAAAATTATCTAACTTAAAGTTAAATATAAATGATAAGGTTAAAATAGGAACCTAAACTTGTATAAATTCTATTGGATGAGAGTATTTCGACCCATACCCACCTTATATTCTAAATAAATCAATTTGGATCTATTTAAAACTGAATATGGCTTTATAATAAAATAATATTTTTAGTTTTTCCAAAGGTGCCCCTCTCCTCCCTTATAAAAGGGCACCTCCTCCCTCTCTTCCTCACACCACATTGAGCCTTCAAGCTCGGCCAAACCCTGTCAATTTCTCCTCTCCACTTCCCTAGAAACATCCTAGAGGTTTTGGTCTTCTTCAAAGACCAATTTTAGTGCCCTAAAAGGAGGTCTCAAAGAAGCGCTTTAAAGAAGAGGTAATGTCTGTTACCGATTCTTCCAACTTTATTTCTTCTTCCACCTCTTCTTCTTTAGTTGTTTCATTATGAAGTAATAACATCAGTATCACTCATATACTGATATTTCATTATAAGTATGAAACAACCCTATTTCACCATCTATCCATCCTACGGAAAACGAAATCATCGCACGTGCGTACGTACAGAATACCGTCTCCACGCCGTGGTGTAATCTATTTTCCACCACCACCTTACTTGGATGGGTATAATGGTGCAAATAAATAACTATATATTATTATTTTAAATTGTTATTGATTCTTAAATAGTATACATACACTCGAATACAATTACACGATCATGGGAATGATATCATCGCTCGTGTGTACGTACGAAATACCGTCTCCACAATGTGATGCGACTCGTTCTACATGATCTTCATTGCATAATGATTATATAAATGAATTGAATGAATGAATATGATATATATCACACTAATACCATTCTGGAAATTAGGTATCTATAACCTAAAAAGAAAAATAAGAATTTATTCGACAAAACACGCATAAGAACAAAAAGTAATAAACACCCGAATAACAAGTAGTAATGAAATATTACTAATAAGAAGCTATAAATATGACCATATATGATATCATAAAAATAAGTATGATTCTGGAATAAGTCAATAACATTATTTAAATCATTATACAGGAGGTTCAGACACTTACGAAGCAAATCGGACCTAAGGTAAGGGAAATATCACAATCTCATTTTTATCCGAGATTGTTTATACTTTGGAATTTACTGGGGTGTATTTTATCATCCACACCCATGTTTCCTCAATATGTAATATTATTTCCATCCAACTACAATTTTTTAAATCCAATTTTACCCTTCGGTGAGTTTTTAGTAAAAGATATGAAAGGAATCTTTTGTCGTTTTTCGTACGAGGTACTTTTTTGACTTCTCCAACAAAAGTACGAGAAGAATGTTTTTTTTAACTTATACGACATGAATAGATTTTTAAAACATTATTTACAATAAGCTTACTTTACATGTTTTCAAGTTTATTTTTAATCAACTTCTTTTAGTTTAGAATTGTATGACATGTTAATAAAGGAAAAGTGTTTTTGAAGTAAAAAGGATATTTTCCTCAAGAATGGAGTTCAAGTGTTTTATCCAAATTATTTTCCATATAAGATAATAAAGGGTTCTGTTTCTATCCCTAATATTACATTGATTTGATTATGTTGTGATGGAATTATTTTTATTAATTCTTTTATCTTATATGAATTGTTTTATGATGTCATGATGTTTAAGAATCCCATTTTTATTACATGGGTTATGATATGATGTATGGTTTATGATTTTGTGTCACACATAAGAATGGTATCATTATGATATGGGTGAGACCTATATCTCCCTCCAATGCATTGGGTAAAGATTTTATATCTCATGAGATAGACATGGCTGGAATGGCAGGTTAAACCGGTTCATTGAAACATGACTGAAATGAGGAGTGAACTCGGTTCAGAAATGGAATCTGTCCACTAAGATAGTCTTGGAAATGAGTCTTGAATAATAAGAAATGATTCTCTATGATTATGTGTGTATGACACAAAGTTTCGTTTTTTAAGTTATGATTATTGGGATTACATTTCACTACTATGATTTATCCCATGTTATGATATTATGATCTCTTTTGCAGGTTAAGATTTCCAAAATGTTATGTTCTTATGAATATGATGTGATTGATATTTCTTTTTTTTAACCTTACTGAGCATTTGAGCTAACCCTTTTATGTTTTCTTTTCCCCAGGATATAAATAAAGGTTTTAGGTAAGAAAAAAAGGAAAGATCTTTATGGGAGATGTTGAAGATCTTTCACCATGATTAGAAGATTATATTCCGAGTTTCCAAAGATACTAAACTATTACGGTCCTTATGTGTGTGTTTTTGTTATGTACTATGTATTCTGAAAAATTAATGTAATGTCCATGTACGTTAAGATTAGGATCTCTACAGTTGGTATCAGAGGAAATGTTTAGTCAACCTTTGGAAACTAGGATGTGAGAACTTTAGTGAGATCCCTATAGATATTTCTAAGGTATGTATAGGGATGTTCCTAAAGTTAAGTATAAGTATAGGTTATAGTACTATAATTACGGTAACCTAAGATGTTAGATATTGAAGGTAAACCCCCTTTATTATGTTTTTTTCCCTAGCGTGATTTTTGCCTCTCACACTATTATTTTTGGGTTTTAAATGATGGCTGGAACCCGAAGGAACCGTGTTGATCAATGTAATGGACAATGCAATGATTGTCCTCCTGAACAAACAAATGTTATGGGAGATGGAGTGCAAAATCTTATTGCTATACTTACATAAGCTATGAATCATTCTGGACTTTCAAATGAGCAGAGAAGGGAAAAATATTCTATTGAGTCCTTAATGAGGCAACGTCCACCTTCTTTCAGTGGGTCTTCTGATCCACTTGTTGCTGAACAATGGATCAGTACCACTAAAAAGATATTCTCAATTCTTCAATGTTCTAAACATGATAAAGTCATCTTAGCAGTATATCGTTTGGAAGGTGAAGTTGATCAATGGTGGAATCTTATCAAGAATACGAGGCCAAGAGATGAAATTGAGTCCATGGAATGGGACAAGTTCAAGAACTTATTTTTCAATAAGTACTTCCCTCGTATTCTTCGAACAAAGATGGAGAAGGAGTTTCTTGAACTAAAGCAAAAGGATGATGAATCTGTTGGTATATACGAAGCGAATTTTACAAGGCTTGCAAGGTATGCATCTGGATTTATCATCCAACCTGAAAGTAAAGTTGATTGATTCTTCAGTGGCTTAAAACCAAATCTTTGAAGGGAATTAGCTATAAGAGACTTCAGTAGCTATGAAGAAATTGTGCACTGTGCTATTAAGGTAGAAATAGAAGTTGGTGTTACATATCCATCTCATGGTTTTGACAAGAAACAAAAGATGGAGTTCAAGGAGAAATATCAGAATAATGGTGAAAAGAAGATGAATGTTTCCTTATGCTCAAAGTGTGGAAAGAAGCATGGTGGAGATTGTCTTAAAGGGACTAGAAAATGCTTTAAGTGTGGAAAAGAAGGTCATCGAGTAGCTGAGTGTCGAAGTAATGGAAAAAGGGTTGCTAATGGTGTGAATAAAGAAAATACTGCAGAGAACGCACCAACAACACTTCAATGTTTCAAGTGCAATGAAATGGGGCATTATGCTAATCAATGCCCTAATCCAAGGGTTAATGATGATCGACATGAGCAACCACTTAAGGAAAAGGAAAAAGGGAAGTCACATGCGATCACTATTGGTGATGTTGAATATGACAATGATGTGGTGGAATGATTAAGTGTTTATGTAATGGGATTCCAAAATAATGTTGTATATAATATCATGGAATATTGGAATATTTATGTATTGGTCTATTGTGGTTTTCAATAATTTTATGGTACCGGTAACCATGGAAAGTGATTGAGATATTTTTGGTAAGCAGATGATATGCGCATAATGAAGGGATAAGAAGATAATGAGATGTTTGATTGTATTCATGAGCTCATAATTTATATAAGGACTAAGTGATATCATGGTTTGAGTATAAAGAATTTTGAGGATTTTGGTTTGTGGAAAGTGTTAACTTTTAACTGCATTCATATTTTCTAAGGTTCAATGGGTATTCATTCTTCAAGAGAATACATTATTAAGGTATTCATATGTTTGTAATTTGACCAAAAAGATATATATTATGATATATGGGGGATAAATGATGGCATTCATGTGATTGTTATGTGACATTTCAAGTAATCATTTTCTTTATACTATGAGCTTGGACCGAAGTATTTTAGATAAGCCTAAAGATTGGAATGGATTATGTTGGACATAAGTTAGTATTGTTTAAGGAGATAACTTTTTTCGATATTATTGGGATGTTATAGTAATATAGCTTTAGAAAAAGGACAACCTGCAGGACGGGCGATAGCCCATCGCGTCGGACAAGGCTATGGGAGTCGAACCCACAACCAAAGTGTGACTGGCCTTTATCGCCTACCACTAGCCTACAGGAAGTCCCTGGTTAGTAGAAACTTGTTTTATTTTATTACGCGGTATGATATATGAAGTATAAGTTCATTTTTGGAATCATATACGATTAACCTCACCATAGATGGACTTATGTATATTTGATAACTTTTGTTAACCTTTTGTTTGAAACAGATGGAATGACCCATCATTCTATCACATGATCTGTTAAAACTTCACGAATAACAAATTCAACTTCATTTCTTTAAGAGATGAAGTGGAAATTGTTCAAATCACGAACAACAGTGAGATTGTACCAAAATAAAGTAAGTATTTATTCTAATTCAAATTCTTCAACTTTAGGGAAATGATCTTGAAAACCAAAAATGTTGTCCTAGTGCCCTTATATCTGATGAATCAGATGGTACCCTAGATCATCAAAAATTTATGGCTTTGTGATTGTTGGATTTTTCATAGCCATGTTCTCTACCACTCTCCATCAGAACATGATGGTTAGATTTCTCTTCCATATCCATATTTTCACCTATGTTCTCCTATGTGGAAACCCAGTGATTAGTTAATTTGGGTAACCGTTACATTTCAAACTTTAGTTTTTAAAAGCCAAGTTTTTGTATTCCTTTTTACGATGTGGGTTTCTATTAAAGAAAATTTCGAGTAGTAAACCATTTATAACCCTGACGAATTTCGAGGGCGAAATTCATTTTAAGGGGGGTAGAATGTAACACCCCAAGATTTTACGAAAACTATTCTTTTTAATTTCATTAATGTCTTGTGTTGTATGCTACACCAAAAGGAGCTTTCACAACACGCATCCCTCACTTGGATTTCATTACACGCAAGCGCGACCTTCCACGATAGCGTGTGTTGTACGCAATACCGAGTTTCACTAAACAACGACATTCTATTAAAATATTATTAAAACTAGCCGTTATGAGTAGTAATACCCACTTTTTGAAATTTTATAAATTTTATTTTTGAAAATGGACTTCATTTTTGGATTCGGAATATCAAAATTATCCTAGGGTGAAATTTTGGTATTTTTCTGAAAACTTTCAATTTTTGATGAATAGTGAAAACAATGGGTTACTATTTAAAAACAGACTTTTTATTTAAATAATTATTTATTTTATTTAAATTTATTTTAGGTAAAAATTGATGCATAATACCTATATAAGTTCAATTTAATTCATTTGATTCATTTTATAATAATTTTAGATATATAAAAATTTTATTGAATTTTTCACCGTCCTTTACCCACCTCCTAGGAGAATTTGCAAATTTACATAAAACTTAATTTTACCGCTTCTGTGAGTGGAATTTCAAAAATCAGAGAGACACGGTTGATGTCAGTAAGTAAAATTTGGTTCAATGAGATGAAAATAATTTTTGGTGAATAGTAACTTTTTACTTTTATTTACCACGGTTAAAAGTAAATAGGGTAATTAAGGGTAAAAATGATATAATTATTACCCTAACACATGTCCTAATTCTATTGGATAAGTTTAATTCGACCAAAAACAACCTTAGGAATAAAATATGACCATTTAGGCCCACTTGGATTAGATTAGTACATTTATTATTAATTTATTTAAAGAAGGGTTAAAATAGTTAAAATCAAAGTTTAATAAGTAAATAATTTTTAATATAGGGTTATACATAAGATAAATTAGACTATAAATATTAATTAGAAAGGTAAAAATCTTTCCTACTTAATGGTATTTTATTTGTAATTTTTAGACATTAAATAATTTAATTCATTTATGACACAAAGATGATGCAGTAATTATCTTATTAATGAAATATTGACATAATTGATGTTATAAATACCCAAATAAATGTAATTTGAGACTTTTTATGAATTCCAATAATTTTTTAGGTTAATATGACATGTTAGTATTGATTTAATTAACTTTTTTAGAACTAATCATTCTATTCTGATTTTTAAAAAAATCAATTACTAAATAGAGTCAAAATTGACATAAAATAGTTTTTAAAACAAATATTATATTATTAATTGTTACTTTATTCCTAAAAATCTAAGGTTCGGCCAAATGACTTAGATAAGGTTATATATATTAATAATAAACAACTTTGGGTTATTTTGGCTTTTTATAGTAAGTTTATTAACCTTATAGTGTAAGAACACAAGAAGACACGGTAAAAGTAAAATTATCTAACTTAAAGTTAAATATAAATGATAAGGTTAAAATAGGAACCTAAACTTGTCTAAATTATATTTTATGAGATTATTTAGACCCATCCCCACCTTATATTAAAAATAAATCAATTTGGAGCTATTTAAAACCGAATGTGGCTTTATAATAAAATAATATTTTTAGTTTTTCCAAAGGTGCCCCTCTCCTCCCTTATAAAAGGGCACCTCCTCCCTCTCTTCCTCACACCACATTGAGCCTTCCAGATCGGCCAACCCCTGCCAATTTATCCTCTCAACTTCCCTAGAAACATCCTAGAGGTTTTGGTATTCTTCAAAGACCAATTTTAGTGCCCTAAAAGGAGGTCTCAAAGAAGCGCTTTAAAGAAGAGGTAATGTCTGTTACCGATTCTTCCAACTTTATTTCTTCTTCCACTTCTTCTTATTTAGTTGTTTCATTATGAAGTAATAACATCAGTATCACTCATATAATTATATGTTATTTTAATTATTAAACAACCCTATTTCACCATCTATCCATCCTACGGAAAACGAAATCACCGCGCGTGCGTAAGTACGGAATACCGTCTCCACGCCGTGGTGTAATCTATTTTCCACCACCACCTTACTTGGAAGGGTATAATGGTGCAAATAAATAACTATATATGATTATTGTAAAGTGTTATTGATTCTGAAATAGTATACATACACTCCAATACAATTACACGATCATGGGAACGATATCATCGCTCGTGTGTACGTATAGAATACCGTCTCCACGATGTGATGCGACTCATTCTACATGATATTCATTGAATAATGATTATATAAATGAATTGAATGAATGAATATGATATATATCACACTAATAAAATTTTGGAAATGAGGTATCTATAACCTAAAAAAGAAAAATAAGAATTTATTCGACAAAACACGCATAAGAACAAAAAGTAATAAACACCCGAATAACAAGTAGTAATGAAATATTACTAATAAGAAGCTACTAATATGACCATATATGATATCATAAAAATAAGTATGATTCTGGAATAAGTCAATAACATTATTTAAATCATTATACAGGAGGTTCAGACACTTACGAAGCAAATCGGACCTAAGGTAAGGGAAATATCACAATCTCATTTTTATCCGAGATTGTTTATACTTTGGAACTTACTAGGGTATATTTTATCATCCACATCCATGTTTCCTAAATATGTAATATTATTTAAATCCACCTAAAACTATTTAAATCCAATTTTACCCTTCGGTGAGTTTTTATTAAAAGATATGAAATAAATCTTTTGTCGTTTTTCGTACGAGGTACTTTTTTGACTTCTCCAACAAAAGTACGAGAATAATGTTTTTTTAACTTATACAGCATGAATAGATTTTTAAAACATTATTTCCAAGAAGCTTACTTTACATGTTTTTAAGTTTATTTTTAATCAAATTCTTTTAGTTTAGAATTGTATGACATGTTAATAAAGGAAAAGTGTTTTTGAAGTAAAAAAGATATTTTCCTCAAGAATGGAGTTCAAGTGTTTTATCAAAATTATTTTCCATCTAAGATAACAAAGGGTTCTGTTTCTATCCCTACTATTACATTTATTTGATTATGTTGTGATGGAATTATTTTTATGAATTCCTTTATCTTATATGAATTGTTTTATGATGTCACGATGTTTAATAATCCCATTTTTTTACATGGGTTATGCTATGATGTATGGTTTATGATTTTGTGGTACACATAAGAATGGTATAATTATGAGATGGGTGGGACCTATATCTCCCTCCAATGCATTGGGTAAAGATTTTATATCTCATGATATAGACATGGCTGGAACGACAGGTTAAACCGGTTCAGTGAAACAGGACTGAAACGAGGAGTGAACTCGGTTCAGAAATAGACTCTGTCCACTAAGATAGTCTTGGCAATGAGTCTTGACTAATAAGAAATGATTCTCTATGATTATGTGTGTATGACACAAAGTTTCATGTTTTAATTTATGATTATTGGGATTACATTTCACTACTATGATTTATCCCATGTTATGATATTATGATCTCTTTTGCAGGTTAAGATTTCCAAAATGTTATGTTCTTATGAATATGATGTGATTGATATTTCTTTTGTTTACCCTTACTAAGCATTTGAGCTAACCCTTTTATGTTTTCTTTTCCCTAGGATATAAATAAAGGTTTTAGGTAAGAAAAAAAAGGGAAGATCTTTATGGGAGATGTTGAAGATCTTTCACCATGATTAGAAGATTATATTCCGAGTTTCCAAAGACACTAAACTATTATGGTCCTTATGTGTGTGTTTTTGTTATGTACTATGTATTCCGCAAAAGTAATGTAATGTCCATGTACGTTAAGATTAGGGTCTCTACAGAATTCTTGGTCCATGAGCACCTAGATCCACCTGTAAACAATTGGATGTTTCTATGATAAGAATTCTATGGGATGTGACATAGAAAACTATTATAGGCACTTGAATTGATGTGTGAGTCTATAAGGTTTTTATGCCTCACAAATAATCTTGTTGTATTTGTTACCAACATACAATCTTTTAAGGCCATCATGTATGACCTTAACTCTTAATCACCAAGGCCATTGTCAACAATTTTCTCTGTAGGTGGATCACCATATGGGAGGAAGTTTTATTCCCTAGATAAACCTAAAATCTTTGGATCTGAACCATACTTCAAATATAGTGTTCTGATGCCAGAAAAAACTTGGATGAAGGGGTGGGATTGGCATCCAGGAAAACCAACTTTGTTGAGAACCGTATATGAGCTGAAATGAACCACTATATATCCCCACATCACTTAGAATAATACTAAAATGAAAATAGGGCCTTTCATATATAAACGTGCATCAGGCACTGGTAGATCTTCACTAAGATAGGGTCCACCAATCCCACATGCTCCCCTTGTGCTAGCTTAGATGCCATGAAAAATGTCCCTGTCCTCATACCGCTATTATAATCATGAACAAGAACAAAATAACTATTTAACCACGTTACTAGGAATCTATCACGATGGGTATTAATAGGGATCACTCAAGAAATAATTCATTCATACCTTAGGATGAACGCCATCTCATGGGAGAGGGTCTTTCTCTATGGTCTTCAAAGCTAATTTTAATAAATCATGGGATAAAGAAGGCATCTGTTCAATGTCTTATCACATTTTATTTACTGGTATGAACTCATAATACATGGCATCGAGGATGGGTGGAACTTAGAATTTGTATACATCCCATAAAATAACACCTAATTCCCTATGAATTAGAATGAAAGTGTTGGTTTGAGGACTCTATTAGCTCAAAAATTCTGATACTATATTAGGGTACTTGAATATGCATGTCTACAAAACCCAGATGGCTTCATAAATGGAGACTTCCATATACATGAATATGAATTCAGTACACATCTTACACACCTAGTAATCCCACATCCAATCTGGATTAACTCCCACTTCATTATGAAAGTCATAATCTTCATTCTAGCCCTTTAATTGATCAGTAGTTGGGCGGCAAAAAATATATGAGTAGAATTGCATCTCCAGCTAAAAAATATGAGGTTGAAGATCTGGGGCACTCATACTATAGTGCATCATTCACACTGATTGTTCCATTCCTTCATTGATATATGATCCCTTGGAAAATATATTAACTATCGTAAGGTATATATACTCACTGAACTGGGAGTGTGGCATATAATTATTTGACATCAAAAAGAGAACTTCCTTTAGAATCCCATAGCCATATAATGGAAGTAATTTTCATATAGGATATTCCAAGTGGTACTTATTTAGATTTTTGTCATGAAATAATAGGTTAGCATCACATGAGTGGTAGTACCCAACTCTAATGATGTCTAGCATCTCCTTGATGTGAGAAACAACTTGATTATCTGAAATGGGAATCATTTGCTCGAGAATTCGAATTCTTTAAATAGACACATAAGATTTCATTTTAGAACAATTATTGATATAAAGTGAAATAAATCAAGTTAATAGGAACATAAGATCCAAACCTTGGGTGAACATTTGGCTAATTCCAAATTTTCCTCACCCAAGTGGTTCACCCAAACATTGGGTGGGAAATTTGGAAAGTCAAAAATTTAACCAGCTAAGGAACTCATGCAAATGGACTTGACCAAGTGTCTTGTAAAAAAAAACTTATGTAAGTAACCTCACTCTAGTAATTCCATGAAAGTCATCTCATGAATGTTCTCTACTCAACTAACCTCAATAAATCAGGTCACCCCGGTTTACTACCGAGGGAAAAGCCTCATGAAAACGTTTCACCCAACCACTATAACCAAGGATAGTTTGTTAAATATATGAAAAAATAATAAGGAGATCACATAACTTGGTGTAACTCATATCACTTATGTGAGAAGATGAAAAAAATTATCTATTTCAGGTGAAAAAATCCAAAAAAGTATTGTGGTATGGACAACCACCCCTCCATTATTTGTAGGCGTACCCATGTAACGTGTAACAGCTTCACGAGTCAACTGGTTGCGTGGGTTTTATGAATTCATTATATATATATTTCATGAAAAATAAGTGTCAACCACAAACATTATCCAAGCCAATCTAGGAGCAAAAAATGGACCTCTTTTAAGGGTTAATTTGTTCCAGTGTTAATCTTACCCTGGGATTAAATCCTCCTCATTCCAATTGGATCTATTCCTAAGGGGGGATTTTTTTCACTCTTTTTTTCTAAAAGGAAAAATATTTTAAAGGTGGAGTACCCCAAACACATGAAGAAAAAATTCATAGGGAATAGTACTACAATCCCCTTAAAACCCTTGAAGTTATCCCAAGTGAACCTTGCATGTGGCACTAGCACGATGAACTAATTCATGAAATACCAACATGAACGACTAACTTGGGAAAAATTACACCTTTCCCTGGGGTCCCAAATTTACCTATAAATAGGATCCTTGGGCTCCTCATTTAGGAAATTTTTAAAGACTGAGAGACAATCCGAAGCTTTTCTCACCCAACTCTCTCTCCCAACTCTCTCAACCAAGTCCTTGAAACCCTCAAGTTTCTTATTAATCTCTAAAATAAAATGGTATTAATAAAATTAAGGTTATTTGAGATCCCAAAGGTTTAAAACACCAAGAAACTTTTTCAAATATTTTTTTTTCACATTGGATATCAAATCATAGTTCATCCATCTTTCCAAGATCAATTCTTTTGTGCTTATCACCATTCAAAGTGGGCTATCCACCGAGGTACTCAGAAAATCTATAAGGAAATGAAGGATCATTTTTGGTGGTCGAGTATGAAAAGGAATATGGACAAGTATATAATGAGATGTCTTACTTTTCAACACGTGAAGGCTTAACATCAATGACCATCTAGCATGTTACAATCATTGTCTGTACCTATAAGAAAACGAGATCACATTGCTATGTACTTTTTCACTAGTCTACCGAGAACACTTCTGAAGCATGAAACCATTTGGGTGATTGTGGATTAACTCATAAAGTTAGAACACTTCATTCCAATATGGGAGACATATACAATAGATGAAATGGAAAAGGTTTATATCCAAGAAGTAGTGAAATTACATGGGGTACCAATTTCTATTATCTCAAAATATGACCCTAGATTTACCTCATGATTTTAGTGGTCCTTACAATAGGACCTTAAAAATAAGTTGAACATGAGCATGAAATACCATCCTCAAATAGATAACCAGTCAGATTATACTATTTAGAAATTGGAAGAAATTCTTAAAGCCTATGCGATGGACTTTTTTAGTTCATGGTAAGACCATTTTCATTTGGTGGATTTTTCTATAATAATATTTATCATGTCATTATACATTAGTACCTGTATGAGGCATTGAATGGATGTTCTTGTCGCTCTCCACTTTGTTGGATAGATACTGGAGAAAATTCATTGATTGGAACAAGCCTTGTGGGTGAGACTACTGAGAAAATAAAGATGGTCAAGAAAAGGATAACAATAGCCAAGAGTTTTATGAAATATTATGTGGATCATCATTATATCCCTTTATTATTTGAAGTGGGTGATCATGTATTATTTTGAATTTATCTAAGGTTGGGGCATCGTTGTATGGGTAAGCAAGGGAAATTTGATCATCAGTATGTTTGACCTTTTGAAATTTTAAATAGTATTGGAGAAGTTGATTATCATCTAGAACTACCATCAAGATTCAGTTTTTTTCAAAATGTTTTCCACATATTAAAATTAAAGAAGTATCAGTTAAATCCTACCCATGATATTAGTTGGTACCATGTTACTCTAGATCCAAATGAAACATTTGTTCACAAACTGATTCTTATTATGGATAGGTAATACAAGATTTTGTATGGTAGACGTATATTACTTGTGTAAGTATTGTGGTGACATGGTTAGGTACAAGAAGAGGCTTGGGAATGAGAAAAGTTTATACTAGACCAATGACCAGAGTTTTTTCCAAAACTTTGACAACTTCCAGCTTTTGAGGACTAGAAGTTCAATGGTCAGAAGAATGTAATACCTTTGGTTTGAGGTATTTTACTATTCCATATTGTTTTTAAGTTATGGAATGGATTAGTTTGGTTTCAAGAAATATTATAGGGTTTTTGGAAGTTTTGGAAGGTTTTTGAAGGTTGCACGGTTTTTGCATGGTTAGGAAAAACCGTGATGAAGTCCCAGGTAACCATGCAAGAGTGTTTGAGGGGGGGATATAGGTAGACACATGGATGAAGCATGGTTTAGAGAAAATATGTGGTAATCATGTGTCCACATTAATTCTTATAAAATGATGATTCACATGATTGGGGCATATTTTTCCAAACCGTACAACTCTGAGTGTCATCCTGTAACACTCACACAGCTGGAGCACGATTTGGAAACCCATATGGCCAAACAATGTGCATAATTAAAGGGTTATGGAAATTATATTTTTAACCTTTTTTAACTCATAACACCCATTCTTCCTCCTGTGTCTAGGGATCTCGAACCTCTAGCATTCTTTGATTGATTTTGATGATTTCCTTCCCTCTAAAAGATGATTCTATCGAATCTTGGAATGTTGGAACTAGTGAATTAAAGGTAAGAGTTCAAATTCTTCTTTTATCCATGATCTTATCATTCTATATATGATGGAACTGACCAAGGATTTCATGCCTAGATCAATGGTCTAGGATGAGTTTTAATAGGAATTTATTGTGATTTGTTAAAGGGAAGGCAAGTGGAGTCTAGATCTGCAAGTTTGCAGAACGATTCCTTGAGACAAACTCATTGGGGGTAGGTGGATTCTATCCTAATCTATCCTTTCTTATAAATTTAAGTATATGGTTTTCAAAAACAAATTTCGTACATTTCTCGATAGAAACCATGTGGTGATATTTTTTTTATTGAATTAAAATAATAGGTTGTGGGTGATGACCACAACCTATTTGAAAAAATGTTTAAATGATAATTTGTTTCCAATGAAATATTTTTGGGTGTGAGTGCTTGGAATAACATGGTTTAAGTCTTTCCATGATTCATAATAAGGCCTTATTGGTTTGGACTTGGTCATTGTGCTAATTTTATGGTACTCTGTATTGTAACACCAAGTGAAAAATTTGGTTGGAGGGATAGGTTCCAATCATGAGTTTGAACTATTTAGTGGTCATATGGGATGGGGAATACATCAGTTGGGAACTTTCATGTGTGTGTGTTCATGAAATGGGTGACCTTATGGTGTGATATTCTTTCACAGTTCATGTATTTATATCTCACTTTCTTGTTCTTGATACTCTCCTTGGTTATATATATATATAATTATTATTGTGAGATAACTTGTTCTAAATCTAGTGGCATGTGTGAGATGTCTTGGGGATTACCTACTAGGTTGTATAATCACCTCTTGAATATGAACCTTAGTGCACATGCATATGTTGTTTATCAAGGTATATGTAATGGGAAGATCTCATATTTTTCAAGTAGAGTATCTTGATGCTGTGGTTGTATTCAATGGGAGGTAGAGCATGAAGATGGTCATGTAGTGGAGTTGGTCATGGTGTAACACTGGATTCTTAGTGTATCTTCATGTCAACGTATTTATAGATTTATGTGGTTTATTATTGATTGTTGGGACTCTGATTGTCTTCTTAATATGTTCTAATTTTGGTCTTATTATGTTCTATTAGATTGGTTGGTTTTCTATCATGCATCATATTTATTCATTGTATTATTACTAGTTTTCTATTGAAGGTTATGTCAGGTGTTAGGGTAAATTATCCCCCACACTTGCATAAACCCTTATAATTTATTACAAGCCTTTGGTGTCTAGGGGATTCACCAAAGGTTAGTGGCATTTCGGTCTTGCATAAGCTAATTAGGCAGGATCAGGATGTTAAAGTGGACCAACACTGTTCCAATTTTCTCTCAAGTAAAAAACCTTATGTAAGCTCTATAAAATATTACATATCATAGGAAATAACCTAAGTAAATAATATGTATTGGGGAAAATATCATATGTATCAACAAAAACTTTACATATAGAAAACCTTACATTTAGGTCTTCTCCAATTTCAAACCTTGTATTCTTAGAAGTACCCTTATGTAACATGAAAAAAACCTTACAGGTGGGAAACCATAAATTTATGAATTTTTGAGTTTTATACCTAGTTTTTTCAGCAATATCCTTACGTAACATGCTGAAAAAACCTTACATATGGGGAATTTCTATTTTTCCTAGAATTGAAGGATCTTATGCATTCCAATTCATTTCAACATTATTGCATTTCAACATTATGTAAGATATGACGCATCATCCAAATATCTTACTTATACAGGAAAAATATCTTATTTGTATAGGGACTTTGTCAAATTCTTACAATTATGAATTTCTTCAACCAAATCAACTCGACTCTAAAAATCTTCACCCATTTCAAACTACATCAAATGAATAATAATTTATAATAAATAAAACATTAAAACCTATCAATGCAATATTTAAATAGTAAAATTACCTCCTAAAGTATAAAAATACATAAAATTATATATTTTCATATTATACATAAGTTATTATAACTAGATATAAAGGCGGGGATAAGTAAATAATTGACAACACCCTCGTAGGTGGTTAAATTGACCATTAATGAGTCTATCAGAAGGGGGAGGGGGGAGTGAATACAAACACAATATAAATAGTTTATAATAACTATATAGTGGAATAATAACAATTATATATAGATATATAACATGCACTAACTAGCAGTAAAGTTAGTGATAAAAAAAATAATAAACAACATCATCATGGGTGGTAATCCAATAATTAATGAGACTTTGTCAAGAGTGGGCGAGATAGATATTATGTATACATATATTGTAAATAAAATTTTCCATAGTAGCTTAATATCATCAATATAATGTTAATATATTAATTAAATAATTTTGTAAGTTTTAGTTCTAAATTGGGAATGGAAATAGAAGAATAAAATAAGGAAATCATAATAGGAATGTAAGGAAGGTTACCTCATCCTTTGAACTTTTCTCTTTTTCTAAGACCCTAATTCCTTATAGGTTTTGTGTTGGATGAGACTAGAACAACTACATGAATCCTAGGGGGATTATGAGAAGGGAATTAGGTAGTGAGTTTGTAATGAGAAGGATTTGGGAAGTAATTTTTTACATGGGGATGAGTGTAAGTATTTATACTTGAGAGAGAAGGGTATTTTGAGTTAAAATATTGTATAAAATATTATTCAATGATCAATACTTTCAATAGTTGTCATATATCCTATTAATAGTATTTAATTAAAAAAATTATGACTATTAAACCCTTGAACCATTGAATTTAGTTATTTATACAAAAGATAATATGATGAAAAATGAAATACAGTCTATAAATGGAATACTTTATATTTTTAGACATTGAAAGCTGGTTTTTAGGTTTAGAAATTGAATTTATTATTTTTAAATACACGATTTATCTTATTAAACATATTTTTGTTTAATTTTTTTAGAATTTATTAATTCATTATTATATCAATATTGTGTCATAAAATGTGCAGCATTTGAAAAACTATATTTTTACTATTTACTAAAAAAATTCATGTGTTTCCAAAAATTACTAAAAAAACACTAATGGATACAATCAAGGTGTTGATTTCAAAAAATGAAATTCATTCTATAAAAATAATTTTCAAACTTATGAATTTTTGATATTTAAATATTATCATTAAAATTGTTTTTTTATAAAATACATTAATATACACTTTAATAAAAATATACTATTATAATTTATTTGAGTTTCCTAATTCAAATATTAATTTTATGATTTTATAATATTTATATTTTCTTATTTTATTCACGATAATGTTTTTTTACAAATCTTTTTATTATTGCATCAATTAAGTTAATATTCTAACGACCATGTTACTATTCTGATGGTCATATTATGATTCTAAAATTCATATTTAGTTTATATTTCATGTAAATACCTTTTATTTCCTTTAATCATTATTCACATTATTTTATGTGAATGTTTTCTACATCTTTTACCATATTACAATCACATTCCTACTATTTTTATTATGTTTATAGTATTGACTGTGGGTTATATTTCTAGGAGACCACAACCCGATGGGTTTTTAAATTCTACTTATATTGTTTATTTGTTTTTATTATCTCATTTTATTATTTTTTTAAATTTTATGGAGTGTATTTATCCTCCATATTAATTTTTTTACATTGATGAAATAAAGTTGAATTTGTTTTTATTATATGATGCACAAATTTATGGTATATACATATAATCTAGTTTACTAAGAAAACAATTCATTTAATCAAGGGAAATAATTAAATAAGGGGTGAATATATATACTAATACATAAAGTATTGGATGTTAACTTTAAAATATTAAATTAAATCTTTACCCAAATATTAGTTAAAGGAGAAATTTTATAGAAAATATACATTGAAAAACAGAGATATTTCAAATAAACCATGTTATAACCCATTTTTTCTCCACATTTTTAATAGGTAATCACATAAATATAGACTAACCATCACTTGGGCCACACAAAATTTCCATTTACCATTTTTTTAGACACGTTACACTAGAAACACCAACAGGCCCACCTTATCCATTTTCATACCAATTTTTATATCCACAACCTAAAAAATAACTCAAACCTATAAACCATGTCTTGTTTAGATAAATACATGACCAATATAGATTTTGTAAAAAAATAGCATACCCAATACCTAAATAAAGTCATGGTTTTTAATATTTTTATTTTTCCATGAACTAAAAAATAACGACACAAGTCAAAAAAACAGATCTTTGTATTTTTTCCCAAACCAGAATCCCCCAATCCAACATTTTCTATTACTTAATTGACAAAATTATGTCATGGTAGCTCATTTTAGTGCCTAAAATTTTAAATCCCTAATTTATGAAATACCCAAAACGTGTTTTAGCTTAACTATGTCTTGGTTCCAATGAGATTATAAATATCAACCTTATAGTTGAATAAACAACACTATTTTCCATGAGATCCACTCATGACATTTACTTCCCTATCCAAAAATATTTTAGATGACCTCCATTAACCCTAATAACATTCCATTTCACTTCCATTCACAATCCAAAAACATTTTACCCCTAAAAAAACTTTCATATTCACTGAACCTTCATGATAACCCCTTCACTATTTTTCACAACATCCTTTAAATCCATAATTAACCATCATTTACCCACCTAAATCTTCAATCCCTTTATCCATGGAAAAAAAGGATTATCCATAGTGTATAAAGTACTAAATAATTTTCAACATAGTAAAGGAACACATCTAATCAATCTATTATGAAAATCCCATGTTTCCATCCAACCACGCCTCATACTAAAAGAACTCGTACCAAACACACTTTTTTATTTCAAGTCCAAGTCCAGCCCTCTTCCTCCCAACTTCAAACATAAAAACCAAGACATCCCAAAACCAAATTTAATCCACATTAATAGTTTAGTATACCGACTCATTTATGTCTGAGCCTTTATCCATTCACCCATACTAGATGTTCAATGATGTAATTAAACAAAAAGAATTGGGTTTAATGGCTGGCCACAAAATAGAGAGTGGTATGTTGTTAGACACTACAATATTTATTTCAATTATCTTATAAGAGGCTTTGAAATATGAATTGATTAAGATTCACTTGGAAAATGTCATCATATTCTAATAAGGGACATTCTAGACACTTACTATAGAATTCTTAAATATGTTGCACTCTCATCATCACATTATCAAGTGTTGATTAAGATAAAGTCCATGGAAATTAATTCATTAAAGATATATTATCTATACTGAAATTTATTTATAGGAATTTGTGTTATCCTATTTGTGTGATATTTTATATCTTGAACACCAAAATGACATAATTTTTTCATAGTGGAAAGAGTTGGAAAATAATCCCTTTTTGAAACATGATTTAGTAAAAACCAAGGCACATAGTGTTAGAGTTGGTTACCTAAGACCAATTGTTTGTACTTTGGTTACATGTATATTCGATTCATTGAATATTAATAAAACTTATTATTACACGTTGTTTGTTGTCCTACATGAATATAATGTAATAATGTTCTAGAGTATACGTTGCATTGATAAGGTCACACCAGTTCCCCAATATGATGAGAACCTTGATGTTCTATAAAAATATTCTCAAATAATGTTCTATGGTTGGATAACATACTATAATGGAAAAAACAGTACATAGACTATCAGGTCTGAGTACTCATAAGCAGATGAGATTTTTTTCTCTTGAAGTTCTTACTTGGTAATATCCAAGTTGATAGATTATAAGAACAAACCCACTGGTAGAAATTCCACATGTTTTGGTGTCATCGAATATTCCTATATATGAGAATGTGTGATGATCCTTATACTTTAAGATTATTATTAATGCATGTTACAACTTGTGTAATTTGATGTACTTCGTAAACCTTGATGATAATAGTTGATGGCGAAGTTAGATACTGTTAGAGGTTAAATTGTGTGCAGTCCCACATCAGATTTTACATATCATGTAATATATTTTATTCATTATAAAATAACCCCAAGGCCTCCCTTAGATAGATACCTTGAGTATTCAGTCCTCTCTTCAATTTCTACATGGAATCAGAGCGGGTTATCCAACCCTAACCCACCCTCTCTCTCTCTTGGACGGACCGCCCCTTCTGTGCCCCCTGTCGACACTCCTTGTGTCATGTGACGACACCCCCTACTGACCCTACCTATGTGAACGATCACCCTTCACACTCCATGTTCCACGTGATGAAACCCCTCAAGTGGACCTCCTTTATGTGTCATGGCCACCAGCGCCCCTCCACCGACCCTCCCGGTGTGCCCACCTTGTACGCGTGAGGCCCCTCCAGCGGCCCTCCCTTACGTGCGATGGACATCATCGCCCCTTCTCCGACCCTCCCTATGCACCACACCCTATGCACACGATTCCCCTCCATCATCCCTCACCTGTGTGCATGATGGCCACCAACGCCCCCCGGTACACGTGATGTCCCCTACCTCCAGTGATCTCTAGGCCCTACACCGCTGCAATGTACCACTTATGCATGACCCTTCCATGCCTAGAATCCATCCATGCGACCTTTAATCAATATCCTAATACATGTATGTACTATTCGTTCACTTTAATAACCTATACTCTATCAACTTTGCACCTTCATCTCCTTGTACTCATGCATTTTCAGCACACTCTATGGCTTCATCAAGCACCACTATTGCCCATAGCGGTACTCCAACATCATGTCTCTCCCACCACTGCACCTCCTAGGTCATTGACTCTAGTGACTATGATAACATATTTGGCGATGTAGGTATTCTTCATTCCTAAAGAGAAAACTCATCTAGAGGTAATATTACTATAGCCAATGGTCATATGGTGCAGATTGTAGGCTATGGAAGTTGTACAATTATGTCTAGTTTGACTCTACATGTTGTTGTATTTGTTCCCCATTGTCCCTTTAATTTACTATCCATTAGTAAAATTATAGATGACTTGAAGTGTCAAGCCATATTCTCACCTTCTTCGGTAATATTTCAGGAGCATTTGATTACTCAGGTGCTTAGTACTGGCCGACTCAGGGTGGTGTGTATGTGTTTGACTCAGCCCCCACTCTCACATTTTTTGACACCTCTGATCATGCCCTACAGCTTCACTATCACTTTGGTCATCCACCTACTCCCATTATTCAAAAAAGTTTTCTAGGACTGATACCTCTTCAACATTTTTAATGTAAGTCATGTCACTACACAAAACATCATCAGGTCACCTATGTTCCCCAAGCAGTTTCTCGTGCATCCACTCCTTTTTCATTTGGTTCACTCTAATATCTAGGGTCCCAATCCTAGTCCTTCTAAACTGGGTTATTCAGTATTTTTTTACTTTCATCGATGATTTTTCATAGATGAATTGGGTTTATTTGTTGAAAAAACGTTCTGATATCATTACCATGTTTCACTCTTATTATCATGAAATCACCACCTAGTTCTCCACTAAACTCCACTACTTTCATTCTAAAAATGGTCATGAATACTTATCCAAAACCTTCTAGTATTTTATTAATGACCATGGAATTATTCATCATACCTCTTTTCCTAAGACACCTCAACAAAATGGTGTTTCTGAACGGAAAAACCATTATCTTTTGGAAGTTGCTCGAACACTTTTATTTCATAAAAAAAGTTCCAACCACTTTTTGGGGTGATGTCATTCTCACAGCCACCTATCTTATCAATATACTTCCCTCATCTACTCTTCAGGATGATACACCCTTCCTTTCTTTACTTCCAACAAAAACCCCTCATTCCCTACCCATCCACATTTTTGGTTGCGTGTGTTATGTTCTAGATATTCTCCCCTTGGTTACCAAGTTTGATGCACATGCTCTAAAATGCATATTTCTTGGATATTCTCACACCCAACATGGATATTGATGCTTCTCTCCCAATTTACGTTGCTATGTGGTTTCCGCTGATGTTTCCTTTTTCAAATAATTAGTTCTTTCTATTCCTGAGTTCTCAACCCATCTACTCTTCCCGATTCCAACATTATTTTATTATATTATCTCGATCAACCACCACCTCTATATCTTCCTAGTGATCTTGTTGACTCATGATTTGGCCAGATATATACTCTTCAACCCCGTACATCTACCACCCTACCACCTTCTATCACTACCACACCTAAAGACTCATCTTCTCCTGACGCTCCATCACTAGAGTTGTCCATTGCACTCCACAAAGTCTCACGCTCCTGTCAGTATTATCATGGATTATCCACATATACCTCCTGGGTTATTGCCACACTAGCTGATTACTTAAAAACACACACTATTTTTGAGTCCATATATCATCTAGGTTGGTTTCATTATTTGCAGGTTGAACTTAAGGCCTTTAAACCAACCACACTTGGGATCTTGTCTCTCTCCCTACAGATAAACAGGTTGTCAGGTGTAAGTGTATCTTTACCATGCATGTCAATGATGATGGTTCACTTAATCATCTCAAACCATGAATTTTTAACAAGGGTTATGTGCAGACATATGGTATTGATTATTTTGACACCTTATCTCTAGTGGCCAAAATGGAATCATTCCACTTATTTATCTCTCTTTCCGCTTCTTATCATTGGCCCCATACATAAGCTGGATGTGAAAAATGATTTTCTTCATGCTTTTCTTGATGAAGAAGTTTATATGGAGAAACCATCAGGATTTGTTGCTTGGGGGGAGTCTTCCAAGGTATGTCGCCTTTTTCTATCATTATATAGCCTCAAGTAGTCACCTCATGCCTAGTTTGGGTGCTTTTTCACCATTGTACTTAGTTTGGAATGTGTCAAAGCATAAAATATTCCTCTATTTTCTATCACCAGTCTACAACATACAAAATCCTCTTGGTTTTTTATGTGGATGACATTGTCATTACAAGAAGTGATATCAATGACATTTATCGACTCAAATAATTCCTTCATCAACATTTTCATACGAAGGATTTGGGTCCACTATGATATTTCTTGGGGATTGAGATCTCCAGATATGCCAAATGAATTTTTATATCTCGAAGGAAGTATGTTATTGATATTCTATAATATATTGGAATGACTCAAGATAACTTGGTTAACTCACCCCTTGAACCTGGATAAAGTTCACTATATTATGATAGTGAGATGTTTTCATCACCTAAAAGATATAGAAAACTTGTTGGGAAGCTCAAATACTTAACCATGACTCAACCCTATATTGCTTGTGCAGTTAGTACAGTGAGTCAATTTAGGGAATCTACAACAACAAAAATAGTCAGAGAAAATTATTCACATTGTTAGATATGTGAAAAAGAAACTGTGTTTGGGTCTTCTATATTCTAATCATGGGAATATAGACATTGAGGCATTTTGTGATGCATATTATGTTGGATGTGTCTATTCTATGAGATCAATGTCTAGTTTTTCTGTTTTTGTTGGAGGGAATTTGATCTCATGGAGAAGCAAAAAGAAACCCATTATCTCCCACTCAAGTGAAAAGTCAGAATATCATGTGATGAAATATGTGACTGTAGAGATTATTTGGGCACAAAAAATTCTTCATGAGATTGGGTATCCGACCAAGAAACCAGAACATATCTGGTGTGACAATCAAGTTGCTATCAATATTTCCACAAATACAGTCTTTCATGAGCGTACAAAGTATATTAAAGTTTATTGTCATTTTTTTAAAAAATCTTTGAAAATAAGAAGATTTTCTTCGTTCACATTCACACCTGTGATCAACTTGTCGATGTTATCACAAAATGAGTGTCTGGACCACACATCCAATTTTTGTGTAACAAGCTGGGCATGATAAATATATATGTTCCAGTTTGAGGGGGAGTGTTGTGATTTGTTTTATTATGTATCCAATATAGGAACACCTAGATTGAGGGGGAGTGTTAGAGGTTAAGTTGTGTGCAATCCCAAATCGGACTTAACATATCATGTAATCTATTTTATTCATTATAAAATAACCTCATGGCCTCCCTTAGAGAGAAACCTTGGGTATTCGGTCCTCTCTTCCATTTCTATAGATACATTGGGTACATCATGAGTGACATTTCATTAATGAATAAGTTGAGGAAGGATTTTCCCTTTTACCTTTACAGAAGCTGATATCTTGACCCTTTGATTGGAATAGAACTGTCACATTAAATTTCATGGCGATGGTGTAACGACATGTTTATTTTAGATAGTCAAAGAAATATATATCGAGCATATAGGTTGGTGACATAAATGTGAAACCTTTTTGATGAGATATTGTGAAAAATGTATTATATTACATAGTAATCATTTTCATTTGATTTTTGACATTGAAACATTAAGTTCTTTCTCTTAAGATCCTTGACCCGTTGCTAGATAGTAATATCGAACTTTAGAAAAACCCACCCAATGCCAATGAGAAAGAATCATAGAGGGTCAAAAACTAAGTGTTTCCATTGATCTTGATTAAATTCTATTTGAGTTTAATTAATGGAATGAATATTATTCTCAAGTCTGAGGAATAATTTTCTTCAAGTTATATTGATCACATAAATTAAATAAATATTTATTCGTCGGCTTGTGAATAGAATATTTATTTTATTTATGGAATATTTTAATAAATATTTATTCACTAGATTGTGAATAAAATATTTATTTATAAATAAAATATTTATTCAGTTGTTCAATAAATGCTAGAGCAGTTCGAACGGACCAAGACTGAGTCCGGTGATAAATATTAATTAATAAGACTATTACATAATATTTGTTATCACGCAAGTTGGCGCACATCACAAAATAAAAATAATATAATTATTATTATGTGTCATGGGGTTTATTAAAGGTAATAAATGTTATTTAATAGAATATATTCAATTAAATAATATTTTATTTTAAATCCTAACTCTATAAATAGATGACCATGTCTATTGTGTAAAGAATCTAAAAATTGAGAATAGAGAATTGTTACGCACAATGACTTATCTATAAACTCCTCATTCTCTATATCTCTCAAGAATGAGAAGTTCAAGAGAGAATTATTTAATACCAAATAATGAGCGATCAAGAATGAACAATATGAGACATTCAAATCGCAGTGCTAGCATATGAAGATCAAGTAGTGTTTCTAGAAGATCATAGGAGCATGTGTGGATCACCTCTAGATGGATTCTATCCTTGGATCCTCATAGTGAAATGAAGGTAATATGAAAGGTTATTTTTGGATGATCAACATCCACTAAAGTAGAATCTTCCTAATCCCATTTATTTATTTCTTCAAATATTAAATAAATTAATTATAAATTTGACATGCGAGATCCTCGCTTTTGGTTTCGAGAAATGATTATTAAAAGTAATTTTAATATATTTTCCACCTCCAAATGCATCCTTTACACCCAGAACCATAAAATGGCGTTAGATTGGTCATGTTTAAATATAAAATTATTTATTTGATTACTGATCTATGCACAATTGTTGTTAGATTTTCATTTTATGTTATTCATTATTTAATCCAATTTGAATTAACATGTTATTGACATATTAATCATGTTTGTTATGTGGTTAATTTTTTTTAAGGGTTTAAGAATAATTAAAGAGTGGAAAAAAATGCCATCGAGAAGTACCAAATCTTTGTTTGGTAAAACTGGGTTACATGGTGTGTAGCCAAAGCACATGTCGTATACTCATGCACATTGTAACTAGATGCATCGAGCAATTAATTACACAAGGCGCTTTTATCGCACATCGCGTGTTGATTGGGCCAACCTGACACATGAAAATCGGATATAGGGTGTGTAGCTGGCATGTACACACCATGTAGTCCAGCCGAGTTAACATGCCAAAACCCCAGACGCGTGACTTGGATATACGAAAACTGTGGTACATGGCATGTGACTTAGATATACAGAAACTGAGGTACATGGCATGCGACTAGAAGTACACACCATGTAGTCTCTCATTAATGGAAAAAAAATTAAAATTATATTAAATTTAAAAAATACAGCATCAAAACCTTATTTTATTGATTGGAACACCGTTGTGTGTTTGAAAATTTAATAATGGTTTTAAAGAATTTTAAATGTTCAATTTATTTACTATAATTAATATGTCATTATTGGTTATACCGTTTATTTTACATGAATGTCATTAATGATGGGTATCTCCAAATAATATTGGATGATCATTAAGATGAAAAAGAATTAATTAATTAATTAATAAATTAATTAATTAATCAATTAATCAATTAATGCAAGCACATTTATCTTAAATAATAAAATAATGAATAAATAAATGAATGAAATCCATTTACTTTGCGTATTCATTGCATGTATGACTATTCATGAGTTTGACCAAGACCTTCATATGTGATTTATGTTTTAATTTCATTTATTCCATTAGTTTGCAATTATTTAATATTAAATTAAATGATGGTCTGCGAGTCATCCCTCCCTCCATTATTATGTAGGACCTGCGTGTCCAAGGATATTTATGTAATCCCTTTTTACCAATCCTTTAGTTCCCCTCACCAGTGTGTGATGAATAAATATTTGTAATTAATATTGCATCCCATGAAATGTTGAGACAGTTGAAGATGAAACCATAATGATGCAAACCCAGGTGATACACAGGTGGACAGGTGAAATGCTATAATCATGCCAAGAATGACAATATGAGTTATTTCCCCTAGGTTAAAGGTTTATTTAATATCCACTCATTAAATCAACCATTAGATAAATCTCACGAATGGGTCATTTAATTAATTAATTACTTCTATCTATGCAATTATTTATTTTATGGATTCAAGGTCGTGATCACATAAATAAATGAATTAACGTAAAAAGATGGAAATTAAATAAATGAATTATGCATAAACATTTTATCCAACATGGTTAATTAATTAAGTAACATCCAATTAATATTAACAATACATGTAAAGGATAAAACAAGATAAAATTTATGTATAATAAATTAAAATCCCTAAATTAAATATTAATTTAGATTGAACATTCCATTACTTGATTAATAATGAAACCATAGAACTAAGAGTAGTACATGGCCAAAGTATGGACACTTAATTTTATTGGGGAGTTCTCATGAGAGTTTGGGTTGACTTAACTGAAATTGTATTTAGTTTAACAGTCAAAGTATGTTCAAAACAAATTTGAAGGGAAGTGTTGAGAAAATCAAAATCAGGATTTTAGGATAGGGGAATTCACTCAATGGATCAAGGATCTGTAAGTCCACAGTTGGAAAGACCACCTACCTAATTACTTTATTATGGTTTTCATGGCCAAATTATGGATCATTAATAAAATTAATGGGGATCCTTTCCACTAGAATGTTAAAACAACTAGACATTATGAGTTCAATGGTGAGGGATATTGAGACTTGATAAAATAGTAAGATATTTAATTAATAAATAAATAAACATTTAATTTATTATATCTCATTTATTTTTTAATCAAGAAAAGTACTAATAATATGATCTTTTTAATTATAGAATAAAATTAAAAGTTCATCATCCACACTATACTTAGGATCAATATTGAGGAAAGATAACCTCCCAACTAGCAGTAACATCTAGGAGTGGTTTAGATGCCTTCAGGTTGTGTTACACCATGAACATAAATCTCACGTGCCAGAATCCTCAGTGCCTGATCCTCTTAATAAAGAGGCAAGTTATGGAGATTTAATTGTCTATGAAAAAAATTTGATCGATGTGGTTTATGTTCAATGTTTGATTCTTTCATCGATGTTTAGTGAACTAATGAAGTCTCACAAAAACATGGATGTATATAGAATGCTTGAGCACCTCCGTGGTCTTTACCAGGAGAGAGGTAGGCAAGAAAGGTTTGAGATTTATAAGGTGCTATTTCAGAGAAATCTTGGATAGGGTTCCCCAGTTGAGCCTCACGTAGTCAAGACCATTGACTAAATTTATAGCTTAGAGGTTCTAGGGTTTAAACTCCCAAAAGAACTAGACACCAACCTCATTCTGGAATCACTCCCCCGTAGATTCTCTAGCTTTGTTGTGAATTTTAATATGAAAAAAATTGAAAAGTCTATACCAGATCTTCTTACTCTTCTTCACCAAGTAGATAAGGATAAAAAATGTGAAAAACCTTTTATCCTTAAGGTGAACAAATGGAATGGGAAAATGAAGATATATAAGGCCAAATCTTTTTCACAAATTTCAATAAGAGTAAGATCAAGGGGAAATTAAGGGAACAAGATGTTGTCTATTTCGCATGTGGCAAGAAGGGCCACTGGAAGGAAAACTACACCCAACCAAAGAAGCAAGGGGAAGCTTTAGGTGAGTTTTTTATCGAGTAAAATTTATCTATTTATATAAATTATGTATTAGATATAATTTATGGTGCTCATATATGTATTCAAATATAAGAACCAAGTAGATTCTGAAAGATTGATCGAGGAGAGGTAGATCTTTGAGTAGCCAACAAAGTAAAACTTATCGCTGTAGCTATCAAGGAATACCACTTCACATTACTGACTAGAATGATTTTGGTTTAAAGGGTTGTTATTATGTTCCTTCAGTTACTAAAAACATTATTTCTATATACATACTTGATACATAAGGATTTATTTTCAAATTTAGGAATAAATGTTTCTTTTTTTATAAAGATAACATTTGTTATGGTAAGACACATTTAAATAACAATCTTTATGTGTTGGATTATATGAACCAAATAATGGAAATTGATAAAAAAGTTACTTTACATGACTCATACCACACCCAACTTTGACATCACCAGTTAGGTCATGTAAATGAAAATAATTTGACTAAATTTCATCAAGATGGATATTTAGATTATTTTAAACTAAAACCACTTGGTGTATTTCACACATGTTTACAAGGGGTGAGTAATCATACTTCATAACTTTTACTGATGATTTTATTAGATATTGGTATGTATAATTAATGAGGTATAAGTCAAATTCTTGATAAATTTAAGGAATACAATAATGAAGTTGAGAACCATCTTGGTAAGAAGATTAAGAAACTTCACTCAGGCCATGGTGGAGAATATCTTAATCAAGACTTCATTGATTATATAAGGGATTTTGGGATTTTATCTCAACTCACTTCTCCTTATATGCCTTAGTGGAATGGTGCAAGAAAAAGGATGAACTGTACGTTATTGGATATAGTGAGATCAATGATGAGTCATGCAATTTTTCTATTATCCTTTTGGGGATACGTGTTTCAAACAACATCATATGAACTAAACCAAGATTCAACTAAAGAAACATACGATATACCATACCATTTATGGAATGGAAAGAAACCCATGTTGTCTTACTTACACGTGTGGGGTTTCAAATCATTTGTTAAGGCCTATCCAGGTAAAAAGATTGTACCCTGAGTCTCAAAGTGTATCTTTATAGAATATCCCAAAAAAAAAGGGATACTACCTATAAAATCCTTCAGAAAAAAAGGTTGCGATTGACAGACGTCCCACATTTCTTGAGGAGGATCTTATCTCTAAAAGAGATAGTGGGAGAAAGATAGACTTTGATGAAGTCCATGCTAAAGATGCACAAGAGTTATCACATGAACAAATTTCACAAAGCCCATGAAAAAGAGATTGTTCTAGAGATACAATTACTGCATAGGAGTATTAGAGAGGTTAGAGAACCAGAATGATAATTTTTTATAGTCATAGAGGATGGTGACTCATTATTAGCTGATAATAATGATCCTACGATCTAAAGGGAAGCAGTAAGTAGAATAGAAGTCTCCGAGTGGAAATATTCTATGAATTCTTAAATGGATTCCATGTACCAAAAAAAAGTCTGGATTTTGATAGACCCTCCAGTAGATGTAAATCCTGTTGGTTTCAAATGGGTATTCAAGAAGAAATTGGACATGGAATGTAAAGTTAATACTCATAAGGTTTGACTGGTTTCAAAAGGGTTTAAAGAGTGTCAAGGCATTGACTACGACAAAACCTTTTCCCTAGTTACAATGATGAAATCCATCAGAATTCTACTTTACATTGTGGCTTTCCATGATTATGAGATTTTGAAAATTGATGTCAAAACATCCTTCCTTAATGGGAACCTTCAGGAAGATTTCTATATGACACAACCTAAAGGTTTTGTGATTCCAAAGTATTCCAACAAGGTATGCAAGTTTCAAAGATCCATTTATGAATTAAAGCAAGCATCTAATTCATGGAACATTCATTTTGATGAGGTCATAAAAAAATCAGTTTCATAAAGAATGAATACAAGTTGTGTATATATTGATGGATTAGTGGGAGTGAAGTCATTTTATTAATAGTATATGATGATGACATATTGCTCATTGGAAATGAAATACCAGTCTTACAGTATATTATGGAGTGGTTGAATAAATGATTATCTATGAAGGACTTGGGTGAGGTAGTATATATTCTTTGGATCAAGATCCATCATGATAAATTCAATAGTTTTCTCAGCCTAATTCAAAGTACATACATTAATAGAATACCGAAGTGATTCAGTATGGAACAATCCAAGAGGGTATTTTTGTCAGTGTCACATGACATTCAACTTTCTAGGAAAATGTGTCCTTAGAAACATGAGGAAAGAAACAAAATGAAAAATATTTCATACACATCATCGATTGGGTCAGTCATGTATGCTATGATATGTACTAGGCTAGATGTTTCCTATGAATTAAGTGCAGTAGGAAGATATCAAGATGATCTAGGTGACCACCATTGGATGGTAGTCAATACTATCCTTAATTATCTGAGGTGCACTAAGGACATGTTTCTGGTTTATGGAGGAGATGAGGAACTAGTCATCAGAGGATATGTAGATGCTAGTTTCCAAACTGATCAAGAAGACATGAAGTCACAAACGAGATACATCTTCACTTTTAATAGAGGTGTCGTGAGTTGGGAGAGCCCAAAGTAGGCTGTGGTTATAGATTATATAGAAAATTCCAAGTATATTGTGGCTTATGAGGTAGCTAAATAAGAAGTATGGATCCAAAACTTCATCTAAGAGCTTGATGTAGTATCTAGTAGTAAATATCCTATCAATCTCTATTATGATAATACTTAAGTGATGGCTCTTGAAAAATATCCAGTGTCACATCAACAGATGAAGCACATACTTCGGTGGTATAATATTTTGAGGGATTTTTCTCATAGTGGTGAAGTTGTAGTGAGTAGTATTTCTACATAAGACAATATGAAATACCCCTTGACTAAAGCTTTGACTCAGTAGAAACATGACTATCATGTGAGGTCTAGTGGACTAAAGGTCGTAGGTAGTTGGATACAGTCCAAGCGGGAGTTTGTTGGAGTTGGTGTCCTAGAACCAACTTTTTGTACTTTGATTACATGTATATTTGATGTATTGAATATTAATAAAACTTCCTATTATATATTGTTTTTTGTTCTGCACAAATATAATGTAATAATGTCCTAGAATACACGTCACATTGATAAGGTCATAGTTGTTCCCCACTATCATGAGAATCTTGATGTTCTATGATGATATTCTCAAATAATGTTTCGTGGTTGGATAACACACTATTATATGACACATAGTATATAGACTGTCAGGTGTGGGTACTTTTAAGGATATGGGGCTTCTTCTCATGAAATTATCACTTGGTAATCTTTAAGATGAGATATTATGATAACTGACCCGCTAGTAATAATTTTGCATGTTTTGGTGTCATTGGATATTCCTATCTACTAGAATGTTTGATGGTCCTTGAACTTTAAAACTATTATTAATGCATGTTACAACTCACATAATTAGGTGTATTTCTTAAACCACGACAATAACAGTTCATGGTGATTTTGGATATTTTGGGTGCGTCATAAGTGACATGTTGTTAATGAATAAGTTGAGGAATGATTTGTCCCTTTCATCTTTATAGAAGCTGATATCTCAGCCCTTTGATTGGAACAAAACCATCACATTAAATTCCATGGTTATGGTGTGACAACGTGTTTATTTTAGATAGTAAAAGAAATATATATCAAACATATAGGTTGGTGACATAGATGTGAAACCTACTTGATGATATATTGTGACAAAGAGATTATATTACATAGTGAGATTTTTTATGTGGTTATCGATGTTGCGACATTAAGTTATTTCTCTTGGGTTCTTTGAACTGTTACTCGATATTAATCTTGGACTTTAGCAAAGCCCACTTAATGCCAATGAGAAATAATCATACAGGTTCACACACTAAGTGTTGTCCTTGATCTTGATTAAATTCTATTTGAGTTTAATTAATGGAATAAATATTATTCCCTAGTCTGAGGAATATTTTTATTCAAGTTATATTAATCGAATAAACTAAATAAATATTTATTAACTGGCTTGTGAATAAAATATTTATTCTATTTATTGAATATTTTAATAAATATTTATTCACTAGAATATGAATCAAATATTTATTTATGGATAAAATATATATTCAGTTGTTCAATAAATGCTAGAGGAGTTCGAACGGACCAAGATAGAGTTCAGTGACAAATATTAATTAACAAGACCATTACATAATATTTGTTATTGAAAAAGTTATTGCACACTTCAAAATAATAGTAATAATAATAATATTATGTGGAATGAGGTTTATTAAATGTAATAAATGATATTTAATGCCCGATATGAAATTAAATAATATTTTAATTTAAATACTAACTCTATAAATCGATGGCTATGTCTATAGTGTAGATAATCCAAATATTGAGAATAAATAAATATTACGCACAACAAATTGGCTATGTATATTGTGTAGAGAATCCAAAAATTGAGAATAGATAGTTGTTACACACAACGAATTCTCTCTCAACTCCTCATTCTATCTCCCTCTCAAGAACAAGAAGTGTAAGGAGATTTCTTTAAGACCGAATAATGAGCGATCAAGAAAGAATAATGCAAGACATTTGACTCACCGCACTAGCACCCGAAGATCGAGTGGTGTTGCTCAAAGATCATAGGATCATGTGTGAATCACCATTCTAGGGATTATATCATTGGATCCTCACAGCACAACGAAGGTAATCTGAAGGGTTTTTTTGGATGATAAACATTCACTAACGAAGAAAGTTTCTAAGATCAGGTATTTATTTCTTCAAATATTAAATAAATTAATTATAAATTTTAAATATAAGATCCTCACTTTTGGTTTCATGAAATGATTATTAAAAGAATTTTAATATAAAGTTCACCTCCAAATGCTTCCGCTGTGCCTGGAACCATCACCTAGTAGAAAGATAATACTCTTAGGATTATCTATGAATCCATTCCCACTACTTGGATTACAAAATATGATAGAAGAGGTGTTAATCTCACTGGACATATATATTTTACACACTATTTAGTAATGCTCACTTCCCAGATGGATCGATTATTGACTCTTCACTTTCAAGGAATAATATATTTGATGAAGTGTACAATTACATTTGGACACTTCATCACTAAATAAATCAAAGTAAAGAGAAATTTTTAGATATCACAGACACTAAATTATTTATGAAAGATTCTATATATTAAGTATAAAAAGCATCCAAAGATGGGAATAGATTCAGAAAAGTAGTCACCAGAATCTCAGCTGCCACCACCCAATCGGAGGAGGGGTAGATTCCAGATGAAACCGTCTGAAAAATCATTACCTGGGAAAAATGACTAAAAAGGGATAGAAGGGGCACCAGATCAGGGAGACTTATGCATCCTGAAGGTAAACTGTAGAAACCCAGATTAAATACATTACACGAGATGAACAAGAAATGGGAGAACTCCTCGCATAACCACTTGAGACCCACATGAGTCCTGGATGCTTTCAATTACGGGTTGGAGAGTATATCTAAATGAAGACCTATCCAGAAGCCTCATCTCCCCGAGTGCCGGAGAAGAAAATAAAACACCTCCTCCCTTAATATTGATAGGGGATAACAATTATGACATTATTTATAGATCCCCAAAATAAGTAAGAACCAAAGATAATGTGGCATATTTTTCTTGATATATCACTTTTTTCCTTTTCCTTACAAATTATCATCGAAAAAAATATTTTATTCATATTACCTTTGATTCAAATATTAGGGAAATGTTTTATTTTATGTATAGATGAGGGTTCTAAGGGTTTAATATAAAATATTTTGTTTTTAAGTTATTAATTTAGGAAATATTTCGGTTATAAATATTATTTTAACTTATGGTAAATTTTACAATAAGTTTATTATGTAGTAAATTATAGATTTGGGAAATATTATTAATACAACATATGTTTACATGATTAATGAATTGATACATAGAATATTGTGTGGGTATGCAGTAGAAAAATTTGGAATCTATTTTACAAACCAAATCTTGATAAATAATGATTTCTTAGAGTAACATGAATTTTAATTAAAAGATTGATTTTTTGGTTTATACTTAAATTAGAAAAACAGGCTAATAAAAATTCCTTGTATTGAAATATGGATACCAATATTCCCGTGCCTTATTCTAGCTATACAAAATATTTTTTGGAAGGATTTTTTTTGTGGGGATTGAGGTTCTAGTTTTGGTTGACTTTGTGACACAAAAATTTCATTATTGATTAGTATTATATATTATTTTACCATACCTTTGGGCAATTTAAAAATTTAGAGTGCTTCATTTGAATTTTTTATAATTCTATATTTGTTTCCTCAATGCACAGTTTGCACACATGATTAATGGGAAACTGTGTGGTTATCTTTACTCAGGGATTTTTCAGTTTATTTTTTTATAGAACAAATTTTTTTCATGAGTAGCTCATAGTTGTTTCCAAACCACATGAAACCTAGTAGGAACCATGCATTTCCTTTATTCATAGGAGTACTAGTGCACAACTTGTTCACGATTAGTAAATGTAACATCCCAGGTAAATAAAGAATATAAAATTTTCATATTTATTAAAATTTGTGAATTAAATATTAATTTTACTTTAAATGGGATTCTATGTTCGATGACGTACCCGATACGCAACAACGTTTTTTTTAAATCTTATGTTGCACACAATGCTGAGTCATACTGAAAAATAATAATATAATATTATTTTAAATGGTAGTTAATGCTTTGCCGTTGTATTGGAGGGAATGGAAAGAACTAACTAAAATAATAATATACATGTTTTTTAAATGTTTTTACATTTATCCAATAAATTTTAGAGGCTTAAAATAAGAAAGAATCCGATTTTAAGCATAAATACTCTAATATTCATTAAAAGGTCGATTTACCGCCTTTTGATGGCGAACCCTCTTTAAATATAGTTTTGGTCACTTTTATATGTTATATTTGACAAAATAAAATTATTCTTTATAATTGAGACATCAAAATTTACTTTGGGTAAATTTTTGGTATTTTTCTGATAAAATTCATTTTTAATGAATAGTGAAAAATACTATATTTCAATTCAAAACCACCTTTTAATCTAATTTATTTATAAGGTTAGATTATCTTTTTAATTGGTTTTAAAGTGTAATTATATTATGTTTTTACAATTTAATACAATTTTGGTCATTTTAAGTAATTTCACTTTGAAATTGGACATAAACAAGTATCAATCTTTTGATAGTTATTATTTCTTAAAAAAACACGTTTTGTTTTGACAGTGGGAATTAATTTTAAATTAATTTATGCCACTTCTGTGTTTTGAATTTGGAAAAATGGATTCCATATTTGGAATCATGAGGTCCAAATTGTGTAAATAGGTAACTTTTATTTTTAGACATTATGAATATTTACTTCAGTAAAAATTTTATTTACCATGGTTAAAGGGTAAATCTGGTAAATAAGGGTAAAAAATATTATTATAATAATATAAAATTACCCTAACATGTGTCCTAATACTATTGGTTGATACGTTTCTGACCATGGTAATCCTTGGGTCGATTTTGGGATCCCATGGAGCCACTTGGGAGTGATAATGACACTTTATATTAATTTATTTAAAGTAAAGGAAAAAATGACACAAACAAATATCTTTTAGTAAATCAATTATTACATATGGTTATATAAGTTATCTCTTAGACTATAAATATTCTTTTTAAATATAATAAAATTTCTTAAATCATGTTATTTTTTTTATAATTTTTATACATCAAATAAATAAAATTATTTATGACACAATAATGATGCAATATTTACCTCATTAATGAATGATTTAAATAAATAAGATTATAATGATTAAAACAATATCTAAAACCTGTCCAATTATTATTGGATGATTTTATTTCTAACATTAGGCATCTTATATTTGACTTTAATAAGTTTTGGAACTTTATAAACTGAAAATCATTATATAATAAAATAATATTTTTAAACTTTCCTAAAGAGCCCCTCCCCCCCTTATAAAAAGCCCTCACTTTCCCATTACTCACACTTCTCAAGTCCATTGGATCATCCAAAATCTCCCCAATTAAGATCCCTACATATCTATCCTCCTACTATAAGCCTTTCCTTAGGAATAAGGCAATTCAATTAAACCTTTTGGTTCAAACCAAAGGGAGATACCTGATTTAAAGGTAACGTCTTCTCTTAAGTTCTTTTGTTTTATTTTACTTCTCCAACCCCCTAAAATATTTTTATTCCTTTATTTTATAACAAAAAAGTTTTCTCAATATACTAGGTTGTTTTTATGAGAATTATTCTAACAACACTCACACACACCTCCATCTAATAGGTAAATAACATACTGTTTCTGTGGACGGCGAACTACTGCCTCACAAAACAATGATTGTTCAATATTCTCCTACCACCTCTTATGGTGGACATTAAGATGGAACTGTATTTATATGTGATATATATTATATTTATATTGTTTAATTTCTTTTGTATTTTTCATTTATATCATACCTTTATGGTTTCCATAATGAGTAAACGCGATAATTTCATTGGAGGAAGTGCAGACTACCACCCCCTCAATGTGATACGACTCGTTCATACCATATGTGGAACATATAAAGGTTGGAGTTACTAAAATTATATATGATATTATAATGGAATTATAATATACCTATTTATCATTAATTTTTCATTCCATTAAATATGAAATAAAAATGAAAGCAGTGTTCATGCGTACATACAAATTACCGTCTTCATGAACGGTGCATTTCATTTCTTATCTCCAAATGTTATATACTGTTATAAATACATACATATATATATAAATAAATACATGAATATATATATATATACTGGATATATATGATATAAATTATATCTAAATCATGAATATAATTCAAGAGATAATTAACTTTTGACCACATAGACAACTTGTAAATATAACAAATTCATTTTTGACTCAACTACCAAATATCGACAAAATGACCATTAATAACTTAAATGATTGCATAATGTTTATAACATGGTAATAAGTGATATAAAAAAAATAAACTTGAAAAAGGTTCTTAATAAAGTATAAATTAACTTAAGTTAATTATTCAGGAAGAACAAGGAACAAACGAGTCAAGTCAGACATGAGGTAAGGGGTTTCTTATCTCACTTTTAATTCTATGAGATTTCCATTGTTCTCCACTTATTTATTGCATGTGGTGTATTTTGTACTTAAATTTGATATATATTATCATTATTCTATTTATATTCATGGTTTTCTATGATTAATTTGGTGGTTATTAACTTTTGGTCATACTACTTGATTGATTTCAACGTGGTAAGGGGTTTTCATATCACTTTTTATTCCCGTGAGATTCATGCTATATTTTCCACTATTTCCTTTTGTTTAGTGGATGTACTGCCCATGATTGTATTCTTTGTGTAATATACTTTAATTTTTGGGTATTTACATCTTCATTGTATGATCCTTCTTTCATGGGGTGTATGTTTCGTAAGTTACCAAATCGGTAAGGGAACCTTTCACCCTCCTCTTTTTAAAAGACTACTTTTTGTTATGCCTTTTAATTTCCAATTTATTATGTCAGGATATGTTATTATATATCCTTATTGCTTTAAATTTTATTTCCATGTGATGATATACCATTTTCTCACTCATCAACTCATTTTCTGAATTTTAAAGTGACACCGTTAGGCTATCAAATTTCTGTAAGAGAATTTCTTAACCCAATTTGAATTCTTTGGGTTAAACTTATACTTCTTGATTATGTCGTGATATGAATATGTGTGAATGAAATCTGATTTTTTTTACACTTAATATCCACCTATATTGGGTGTATTTATATTTTTCACACATAATTATGTAATTGATTTATCCTTAATCTAAAGATACCGTCTTTATAAGGGATTTTGTCTCAATTTACATTCCATTGATAATTCTTTGTTGTTATTAACCAATTCAATTTTATATGATGTATATACTGTCCATTGGAATATTATATCATGAACCCCTTTATTCTCATGATATTATAAAGTTTTTATTAAATTTTATTCCTCAATTATTTTTATTCAAACATCTCTCATTTGATTAAGAACTCCTTAACTAAAATATTGTTTTTAAATATTTATTCTTGTAAATATTTCTCATTAATGTCTATATTTTAAAAATGGTTTAAGGATTTATTTATATGGACATTAATGTTTTAAAATTTTAATACCTTTAAAATCTTTAAAGTGGTATGGGACACCTTGATTAAAAATTCTCTTTATTAAATGTTTTAAATGGTTTTGAAAGTGGTTTGATAAAGCATTGATTATGTCAATATCTTGAAATAATATAATGTGATTACAATGTGGAAATATTATATTTCCTTTATTCTTGTTTTATGTGTTATGAATATGTTATTGTTATCGGTCATTGTTTACGTATAAGGGTGGTTCTGTGATAAAGCTAGGGCGGGTGAGCCTGAGATAGCTCTCCAATGCGTTGGGTAACATGACAGAGGTAAATGTTAATGTTTCTCCTAAGAGATTTAGGTAATATACCATGATGGGTATTCCAACGTAACTCACTACGTAGCTATGATAGCTATAATGTAATTATGATATGGATTCCACAAGTTACCTTTATGATTTATGACTTTTATGTGTTATTCATAAATCTTATGATTTCATGGGGTATGTTATGATTGAAAAGTCTGGTTTCACTGATTTGTATTTATTGATGGTTTAATATTTCCTTTCCTTATTTTATAACCCTTACTGAGATTTTTATGCTCACCCCAAGTTTTGAAATGTTTTTCACAGGACTTAAAGATAAATAGGGTCAAGGATGGGATCAAGGAAAAGTTATTCTGTCTAAAACATGGAACTAGACATGTTTTTTTAGAGTTTTTTATTTTATGAAAAAATGGATACTGAGTAGAAGTGTCTAATTTGTAATTGTTGAAATATAATGTAATATATATGGCCTAATTCTCTAAAAATATAAACCTAAAAAGATCATCAATGTGAATTCTTTACTTAACTCAAGCTTATGTAATGTTTAAGGACGAGTCCTTATAGTAAAAATGATGCAAAAAGTATACATGATGATTTGTAGTTTTAAAAAAGTAGTTTTGCATGTTTTATGCATGGTTTGGTAATAATATGAATAAATCATTCAAGTGTTTTGTTCTCATATAGTGGATCCCACACAATTGGTGCATAATTTTTCAAACTGTGCGACCAAACTAGGTGAGTTGTCTAATTTTATAAAAAGTTGAAATTCTACAAATTCCCCTTTAAATTTTAATCCCTGAGCCTCCCTCTTCCCCTCATCTCATTCTAATGACCATGGGGGTGCATGTGGATCTATTCCCTTTCCTTCTCCTTCAAATTTTCGGCCTCAACTTTGATTTTTGAGTGGATTTGTTAAGCTATTTTTGTTTATTACTCCTCCTCTCTTCCTCCTCCCCCTCCTTCTTGGATTTCGTTTCTTCCTTGAATCCTAATATCTATAGAGCTTAAATTTAGGGTTTAGGGTTGATCTAATCATGAGGGTTTTGTTGTTTAGGGGTTGCATAGGGTGTTTCTTTTTTTAGTTGTGTGTTTTCTATCGAAGGAGACATGTTGTGATGAGTTTCTTCTTGAAAGAGGATGGTGTTTTTATATCATTCCTTTATATTACATACCTTGAGATACTTGAATGTTTTAAAATGATTTCATTTCTAATTTATATCTATATGATATACTCAATAGGGGTTTTAAATGGTTTCTATATGATTTTAACACTTGACATGGACTTTTTGTGTGTTAAGTGATTGATAAAACACTAAGTGGCTCTTTCAAAAGTATTTATGGTTTTAAAAGGTTGTTTGACACCATTTGATTTTGAAAGAGTGCGTTTTTTATTTAAAAGGGAATGTTTTGTCTAAAAAGGGAATGGTGGCCCAAATTCAATGTTTTTAATACTTTTTAGTCTTATAGTGTTTTAAAGTGATTTAAAAAGGGAATGTGTGATTTTAAAGGGGGTTTGTGGAACCAGTTGATTTCAAAGAAGGCTTAAATGTTGAATTTCAAATAGTGTAAAATGGTTTGGCATTCCAAGGGTGTTTTCAAAGTCTTGATTGGATTTTTTTTTTAAAAGATTTGTTTTAAAATTGTGATTTCCTCCATCATTTATGTTATTTTTGTTATGGAATGTGACCCTATAAGGGATATTTATTACTAATTATTTTTCAAGGATATGAAATGGGTCATTTTATGCGAGGGTGTTGGATGTAAGATATAGTTTAATTATTTATTTTAAATTTTTATTTGTGTGAGGATGAAATTTCTTGTTGTTTATCACCTCCATTTTTATTATTATCATTGGAACCCTAGGTATCTATACAGAAGGTAAAAATTTGTGTTACGCTAGCTTAGTTTACATAGTCTAGCTAGTTCCATGTGAAAGTTACACCCTCCTAGGGGTTTATTTTTGAACTCAATGACCCCAAGGGGTGTTGAGAGGTATGTTTTAATTTCACACAGGGGACTCTAGATAGATGTGACCTAATGATACTAGGTCTAATATCATTCATGTTAGAGCCTAGAGAGTTTCCCATGATGCTTAGATCTATATATGGATAGTTTAGGGGGTCCCGATACATACACTTGATTGTACCCCCTAGATTTTAATTGCATGGAAACTTGGTTTGTTTATCTATTTTTTTTTTTATTTTTTTCATTGATATATAATCATGTTATATGTGTTATTACTTGTTTTGATTTTCATTGGGTTTATTTTTCGAATTAATTTATAAATAGTTTAGAAAGGGTGGTTTCAAAAAGAAAAGTGGTGTTTGTTTTAAAAAATAATTTAAGAAAGGTTTTGGAAAAAATAAAGAAATGGTATATCTATGTATAGATTTAAAAGTATAATTTTCATGGTTTTAAAGGGATTTTAAAGTTAAATAATTGATTTATGGTTGGGTTTAAAACTATCATTTTCAGCTGGTTGTGCCTCGCTTATTCTTAAAAAGGTTTTTACTTGATTTTGTAAAGAAAGTAATAGATCATGATATTTGTTTTCATATCCTTGCTCATGTGAAAAACATATTTTATAAAGTATGTTCAAACTAGAATATAGCATCCCATCTTTTTATAACATAACTTTTCATTCCATTACACGGAACTGAGGATCTTTAAGGTTTAGTGTCTTGGAAACAAGGAACATAAAACATGAAACAAAAAAAAAACATTCTTCTTAAACACTTGAAAGGATTCTCCTCATGTTCACCCTAGGCTCATTACTGCATCTCATAACCTGGGGACATACATCAAAAGGAAGGGTGAGCAGAAGGCCCAGCAAGGGAAACAAGTGAAACATTTTACATATGAACTTGAGATACATCAATAAAGTCATGAAAAGAACTTTAATGCATGAAAATTAAATCATGAGGCATATCATAATAAAAATAAAACTTTTTCATAACTTGAAGATGTGGCTACATCATTTAACATAGACAATCATGAACATGTCACCAAGGTCCATCCCCAAGGTGTCATTTTAAAATTACCAAGGTTATTCACCAAGGTATCGTGAAAATTGTAATCTTTATTGGTTACATCATTACCCAATGCATTGGAGCGCTATCAGGGCGCACCCTTAAATTTGCCTTTATTATCATGTGAGCCACATATATCATCATCAAACATTTCATAAATAACCCATATAGCATAAAGGAAATGGGTTTCATTTCATAATCATAACTTTTTAAAAACTGCTTTAAAGACATGATCTTTATATCACTTTAAAACCCACAGAAAAGGAAGGTGGGTCTCATGTATGTAAATCCCAGAATTTAAAATAGAACATTTTGGTATATATGTGAATACCCATTTAGAAGAAAGAGCTTTGAGTATTCACTTAATAAAATAAAAGGACTTTATAAAAAGAGATAGACATTTTGAGACAGAAATTCTGCAGCATAACGGCAATGTTCCGAGGTTTTAGAAGACATTAAAAGAGAGGTAAAATGGGTCAAACATTCATAAATGACCCATAAAATAGTACATGGACAGAATAAGAAGGATACATGATCATGGTAATGAGATTTCAAGGACATACCATTTGAAATGAAAAACATGGAAGGAAGAAAAAAAAATAGATTTCTCTTATGAAAGTTCGGCAGCCTAACGGCGTTACTTAAACCTCAACAAAATGATTTGAAAAGATCAAATAGGATATCTCATCATGTGAACATAAGAGTTCAGTATGATAGATATAGAGATAATTCCCCAACATAACAAAAAGGAACTTTAAAGAATTGACATGAAAGTAGAACTTCAAAACGAGAAGGGTGAAGAACCACTTAAAAATTCGGCAGCCTAACGGCGCCACTTAAAACATCAAAATACTGAATTGAAGAGATAAAATGGGGTCTCTCATCATATGAACATAAGAGTCCAGTATGATATATATAGAGATCATACCCCAATATAACAAAAAGGAACTTGAAATAATTGACATGAAAGTAGAACTTCAAAACGAGAAGGGTGAAGAACCACTAAAAATTCGGCAGCCTAACGGCGCCACTTAAAACATCAAAATACTGAATTGAAGAGATCAAATGGGGTCTCTCATCATATGAACATAAGAGTCCAGTATGATATATATAGAGATCATACCCTAATATAACAAAAAGGAACTTGAAATAATTGACATGAAAGTAGAACTTCAAAACGAGAAGGGTGAAGAACCACTTAAAAATTCGGCAGCCTAACGACGCCACTTAAAACATCAAAATACTGAATTGAAGAGATCAAATGGGGTCTCTCATCATATGAACATAAGAGTCCAGTATGATATATATAGAGATCATACCCCAATATAACAAAAAGGAACATGAAAGACTTGAATGAAAATAGAACTTGAAAACGAGGAAGGTGAAAGAATCCCTTAAAAATTCGGCAGCCTAACGGCGCCACTTAAACATTATTAAAACGAATTGATGAGAGCAAGGGGGGTCTCTCATCATATGAACATGAAATAGGCAGTAGGATGAATATAAAAGAACATCCTCAAACATAAGAACATGGAGTATAAAAGAAAATACATAAAAGAGATTACTTGAAAAGAAAGAGAGAGGTCGGATCCCTTACCTTAAAATGTAACTCTTAAACCTCAAAGGTTGGGACCTTGAGGGCTTGGGGGCACCTTGGGAGGACTCCTTGGGAGGTAATGAGACCATAAATTCGTTGGTAATGAGTGGGGAGTCGAATGGATGAGAGGAGGGCTTGGTATTTATAGGGAAAGTGAGGGGACAAGGCATTAATGGCCAAGGGACACCTCACATGTGCTTTTCTCAAACCCATGTGCTCTCCCTTGTCATTTATCATGGAGTTAGGCCACATGGGGCCCCCAAAACAAAAATTCATCACCCTTGGCCGGCCAACCCTCAAAAGATCTCATGACATCATCATGACACCGTTATGATGTCATTAAACATACCGAAACCCTAAAACTGTATTTTTACTATTCACTGAAAATTCAACTTTCTCAGAAAAATCCCAAAATTTCACATTAACCAAATATCAATGCTCTGATTTCAAAAATGAAATCCATTTTATAAAAATAATTTTCTAAATATTTGTAATTTAATTTTTTTAAATAAAAACACTATTCATCGAAAATTCATTTTTTTCAGAAAAAAACCCCAAAAATTACCATAACATAATATCGATGCTCTGAGCTCAAAAATAAAGTCATTTTTATAAAAATAATTTTCTAATTATTTTTAATTAAATTTTTAATTAAAAAACACTATTCACCCGAAAAAACTAATACTTGAATAATAATTAATGAAACCGTTATTTAACTATTTTATTGAATCACATTACTTAATCAAGGTGCCTAGATTATTTTAAAACTTTCTTTAAGTGAGATTACTAATCCTAATCATAAAATCACTATTCATAATTTACTATTCATCAAAAATCAAGTTGATCTTATTAGACTCTAAATTTAGTACTGAACATAATTGCAGAAGACCATTTTTTGAAAATCATTACACATTTTTAATTATTTAGGGTTTACATAAACATATTTAAAATATCCTTTTTCTAAAATTCATCAAAAATATGCATACTATATTTATCCGGTCATTTCAAAATTCATAAACTTCATCATAAGAAGAAATCCCAATTTTTATTTAAAACAAGGATTACACAAGGTAGTTACGGTCTTGTTACATAACCCCTTATAATACCAGCATAGGACCTAAGAGTAAGGTGTGCTAGGGTGATAGAAGCTTGGGGCAGCTCAGTCAACATTGCCCGAGTAGTAATTTCTATCAGTTTGAACTTCTCACGAAGGCGATTTCGTTCCAACTTCACATGATGAAGTTCGGCTTGGATTTGATCCAGAGCAAAGCCCAGTGGTGCTACCTCTTTCCCAAGCTCTGTTAGATGGGCTTCGATCGGTCCAAGACTACTAGGTGAGGCCATCGAATCTTCTTTCTATAATAATTAACCAAGATTACTTATATTTAGAGACAATAATCAAAACATTTTGTTCACAGTGGTCATGTTGACCGATGGTTATATAATAGTCAAAACCCACTGATCTCATTTTAATTATAATCATGTTTATCAAATAAAACATTTTTGTTGAGTATAACAATAACACATAAAATTAGGAAACAAAATTTATTTAAAAATTTCGGGTCGTTACATAGAATTTATATAATTCAACATTAAAGGAACTGTATAGACTCTTTGGTGAAATTATATTAGGCATGTTGTCTTACACCCTACATATACATTGGTGTGTGCGCGTTTGTACACAACTTTTATGTTTTCTGCTTCCACTGTATTTTATTCAGTGTATCAAGTTGTTTATGTCAAATAGTGTTTATTTATTTTGCAATGACCCAACCTTATGATATGTTTATTTTCATGATAAATCTTCACAATTTTCATTTTGACCTTATCCTTTTCCCTACCCATCCTTAAACTCTATAAAAACCATTTTGAAAACATTGGATGAGCACAAAAAGCTCAGCAGGGGACATAAAAAGAAAGAAAACCATTAGTCTAGTGAAAATCATGAAAATACAAAATATACTTACCTTTATAACATTATTAATTGATCTTATAGAAATAATCATTTCAATATGAAAAAATACATATTTTTCTCAAATAAAACTTTTAAAACCTATAGTAAACATAGATAAAACATGTTGGGAATTTATGGCATGATTGAAGTAACCACCGCACCTACTCATGGAAGACCTTCATGGTTAACTCTCGATCATTACCTTAGAGTAAAAATCACAACTACTCATGATTAACCATCATAGTTAATCTTGGAATGAACAACATAGTATATTCCTACTATCTCTTAGGAGAAACCTAATCAGTTAACTCTGTCTCATATATGGAATAACCATACGATCGACTTCCATCTATGGATTACCCAATGCATTAGAGGTTATAACATAACCACGCTTCCATAGTTTATAAAGGAACAACCCATAATCCTAAAAATTTCCAAGAACCATAACATAATCATAAATCACAAAATCTTGTATTATAAAAAAATTCTTAAGGAAAATAACCTTTTTTTTTGAAATCACTCATTTTTAGAAAAATTGAACACATACAAAGAAAAAATATAATTTGAAAATAACCATGTAAAATTTTAAATAAATATTCAAATAAAATATTAGTCATGAATATGGTAAAATCCTATCATGACGTATAAGTTTAAAAAAATTCCTTTTTTACTTTTATAAAAAAATTTGAAATAGGAACTTTAAAAGATGATTTTTAAAAGAAATTACTTTACCTAGTGTCTGAAACGTCACATGTAAAATATCGTATTTTTCTAGGAACATCCCTCTTTGAGTTTTTTATGAAAATTATTTTATATGAGTTTTGGATCATCTTTAAACCTTGGTGGTCATGTTTTAACGTAGATATTTGTTAGTTTGAATAAATGCAGACTTGGGTTGCGAGAAAACTTGAGAAAACTAGTGAGGATCCACAAGAGGAGTGGTTCTGGGTTTCTATTTGAATTAATGGAGTAAAGGTGTAATTTTTTCAAGTTTTACCAAATGTTATTAGTAAGCTGAGAATCCTTAAAGGGGGTTTGGATTTTTATAAGGAAATAGGGCCGAAAACTACCTGCATGCCATTTACACACTGTGTAAATGGGTTAAATGATGTGTAAAAGTTTCCAAAATCATATTGTGGACTTATTAATGATGTGAAGTGGTTACATGTCATGAACCAATCAAATGATGTGTAATGTTTGGGAAAATTAAATATTTATCCGAGGTGGAAGGTTTTTTGGTGTATCCCTCTAAAAAGAAATACACGACGTGAAAATGAGTGACATGCCATGTAGTTTAATGACCTATAATTATAATGGTTTCATGCGTAATATTGATCTCATTTTCTCACATTAAGATTCCTCCTATCGACCCTAGGGTAGTTTCCAGGTGATTTTGGATCACCTCCCTTGATTCCGGACGCCCCGATCACAAATCTGATCCCTAGTAAGTGGTTTTGGTTTAGTTTTACCTTACCTCCCTTTAATCTCCAGATACTGCAATGAAATCTGTAATGCCCCAACCCCAGTTACCCTGAATCGGTGCATTATTACATAACATTGGCATGATAAAAGGAATAATTTCCCGAAAGTCCGATTAGTTTAGTAGCCTTGGAAGTACTAGATACATACATAAGTTTTACATTACATCATGAAATAAAAAAACAACATTGTGTCCCATTTGAACACTATTATATCCCTTAGCCTATAAATTCAGGTTAATCATAATATAATTCTTTACATCATGGGAAAAAATAAAACAAAATAAAGGGGTGAGCTCAGATGCTCAGTAAGGATAACAATATAGCGGAAACTGTCATAAATAAGAACAAACATTTAAGGCAATGTAAAAGACTAGAACACAAGCCTTTTAAACTTAAACTTCAACATAATATGGAAAAGATAAATCAAATAATTCCATTTACTAATTCACATGGATATTCTACTAGTTTAATAATCACATGTAATATCAATAGCGAATTTCATAATGATGGAATGCATAATGCCAGACTTCATAACCACATAGTCAAGGCCTTATGCCAAGACTACAAATAAGATTTTGTCAAGGACTTGTGCCAAGACACTAGTTTGTCTCATGAGACCTACCAATGTATCAAGGATCTATAGAAATCTCTACCCATCACTTACTAAGTCCAATGCATTCCTCATATGAAAAGGCTTAAACATAACATAAACATTCGTATTAAAACTAGCATATGAAATGTCAATACTTTATTCATAAACCATGAATGGCGTAAAAATAACACATCCATAGTAAAAAATATCACACAACCTTCAATACAATATGAAAGTTATGTATCATAATAAATAAACTTAAAGCAAGCTTAAAATCCATCAAAAGATGTTGACATAGATGAAATCAAAACTTTTTTAGAGAAATATCTCTTTCTATTTTGAAATCATTTAAAAGTAATATAATTATAAAATAAAAAATTTATTTTGAAAAGATTATTATAAAATTGTATGGGAATATTAGATGATTATATAATGGTAGAAAATATCCACACCCTCTTTATAAGTTAAAAAAAATACATTCTTACCTTAATTTTGTCGAAAAGGTCATAAAGTACCTTGTTTGGAAAATGACGGAAAGATTCTTTTCAAAACATATATGGTCAAACAAGGGTAAAAATGAATTTAACCCATAGTATAGTAAATAGTAAAATGTTTTGAATTACATTTTTAAGAAAACACGAATGTGGATGATAAAGAGGTCCCAGTAGATACTTACGTAAAAAAAACCTTGAATAATAAAGAGATTGTGAAATTAACCCTTACCGATTTGGTGACTTACGAAACATACACCCCATTAAAGAAGGATCATACAATGAAGATTTAAATAACCATTAATTAAAGTATATTACATAAGAAATGTAATCATGGGTAGTACATAACCCACACAAACGGAAATAGTGGCAATATAGCATGAATCTCACTGAAATAAGAAGTGAGATGAAAACCCCTTACCATGTTGTAATCAATCAAGTCGTATGACCAAAAGTTAATAACCACCAAATTAATCACATAATACCATGAATATAAAGATAATAATGATAATATATATATATATATATATATATATATATATATATCAAATGGTAGTACACAATACACCACATGCAATAAATAAGTGGCGAACAATGGAAATCTCACAGAATTAAAAGTGAGATAAGAAACCACTTACCTTGTAATTTTATTTATTATAGGGTAGGTTAAACTTTTTTATAATAGTTAAACAATTTTTATTAAATTATACAAGAACCAAATACATAAATATGATATCATATATGATCTTCTAATATTGCTTTGTTAATAATATTTTAGTAGTATCATCATTTTGGGTGTTAACTGATTCATTTTCCTTTATATGATTGGTTACATAATTGATAGAGCATTGTCGTTGGTGCCCTCAAATGATTAGTGTGATTTTGGGGTACTTAGGTGCAGCAGAGTGGCTGACCAAGGTCGTCTCTCAAAGGAGGAAGTGAATTTAACAACTTATTAAAGGTATTCTAAAAAAATAAAATAGAATAGAATAAAAACACTAATTGAAAGGATTGGGTTTTTTTATAGTTTATGAATCTAGAAGAAGTTTTCTGGAATAATATTGTATATTTTTTTGTTTTTTTTAGAAATGAATTTTGATTAAAATGACACAACAAGAAGATGTTTTTTTAGAAATCTATTTTAAAAGGCGTAATCGATCTAACTCTACCTATTCAATAATTTATTAATCATTATCATTTAAATTAATATTCACTTAATTATGATCCCTTAATTTGTTAACTCCTGAACCCTATGATAATTAACCTTGCCACAAAGATGAAGTGAATTTAACCTTAGGCTAACTTCAGAACATGCAATCGCAACACCCTTCTTTGATTGATGTTTTAAGATTAGCTTATGGTTAGTGGTAAATTAAGGCACATTTCCCCTCTGGAAACTAGAATTAATTGAGTTTAGGGATTATATTTGAACACTACAAATTGATCCCATGTGGTTTTGAATTACCAATTAAGTTCTCACTCTCACAATTCACACAATTCTCAACCTCGCGTGATTTGTGTTTATTGTTCAATTGATTGCTTAGTTTCATTTAAATTGAAAAGTCAATTAATAGATCATATTAAGTAAATTACAGTAGCTCATTTATTCAAAATAAATGAATGGAGAAGTTAAGATATAGATCGATTAATAAAAGACTACTCTTCCATTGGTGGCGTAATCATTGTAGAAGCGTTTTTCATGTGCAAAGGTTTATAATGGGTATAACCCAATAACGCTTATACTCAAGAATTCCAGCCCAAAGAGGAAGATTAAGAGAAGAATAAATTTAAACAAAACAGAAGAAAAGAGAGTAAATAAAAGAAGAACAAATAAGTTTATTAAGAAAACACAAACATTACAACATGAGGAAGAAGAATAGGGCTTCGACGAAAGGGATCCTTGCTTCAGGAGATACCCTTATTTAATTGCTTGGATAATTGGAGTGGAACCTCCTATCATCTTCCCTAAACTTCCTAATGCACGTACCAACCCCTCCAAATGAAAAAACTCTAATTTATAGAGGGGAGTGGAGGAGAGGTAACAAGTGGTTTCAAGTGTGAATGTGGAAATTCGGCAAATATTTTATTCCAACTTTCACTGCCCATTTGACCACCAAAACGCGTGAATTGGCCGGCCTTCCAGAAGGATCATATGTGGGGATATGGGTTCTTTATCTCTTATAAATATTTGGTCTTAATCCAGGCCAATATTAAGGAGTTATGGCCAAAATACAGAATATTATCCATTCTGGCGTGTCCATCCCACCTTTGACTTTATGTCCCAATTACTCCATCAAAATGCATTATTTTTATCTAATTTCCTGAATAAAAGTTGTATACCATAAAGTAAGTAACACAATTACAAAATATTAAGTTCAAATAATTCAAATAAAAATATTTATGATTGAAATACTACAGTAATTTTGAAAGGGTAAAACTGAAATTTTCATCAAATATTCAAATGAATGATCTAATCCCAAATAATTTATAATTGAACATACTTAACACAATGTGTGGAAATTATATCATTTATTATCAATAAAATATTCAATAAAAATGTGTTTTATCAACTCCCCCACACTTACCCTTTTTCACTCCTGGGAAAAACCTCATATCAAGTAAACATCAATATCAAATCAAAACAAATTTTAAAACACATATCATTGAGATCCAACAATTACACACCAAGAAACAAAAGATATAATGCCTCATAAAAATCATTATTTCAAGTTCTCCATTTATATCATTCAATATATTTAAACTTCATTTATCCTCCCATGCACACAAAACACTTACCTAATATTCATTTTCACTCACCACATAAATGTCAATTTTTTTAGCAATGTCTTTCTCATCCAAACTCATACAAGGGTCACCATAGGCTTGATAAATTCCTACATCTCCACTTGATGTGAGTCAAGGACATATGTTTATCATGAGGACTTTTCAGGGTTCTTCTGTGGCTTTCAGTTGGTAGGATTTAGATGTAAAAAATGCTGAGGCTGAAAAAGGAGGTCTTGACTCTTTTTGAAGAAAAATTGCATTAATCTAATTTTGACTTAAATATAGTCTCCTCATTAATCTCCATAGTATCAATTCAGCTCCATCATCATGAAAATTCATGGAAGATTTTCACCATTCATCAATTCAACAACAAAAATTTCAATCTTCTCAAACATGATTTTCTTGAAAGCTCCAGATAGGCACAACTTTCCACCTCAATTAGAAGATCCAGAAAAGGCACAACTTCACTTGTCATGAAAGCTCCAGAAAAGGCATAGCTTTCAATATAGTGATTTTCTTCAAAAGAAAACACATCTCTTCAAAATTTAATTTTCCACCCAAAGTACCACAGAATGTGGTAGCACAACACAAGATGGATTCCCCCACACTTAAGCTCAACTAGATTATGCAATTTCACTTTAAGAGTTGGTTGGATAGGGAAAATTGTCTTGTAATGTGGCTAACCTAACAGGCTGTACATGGATTCTAAGGGATGAAATGATTCTTTAAAATAGGGGCCATTATAAAAAAGGATTCTTTGAAATAGGGGTTTTAATACCAAACAAATGACTCAATCATTTAAATATAAGTACCTCAAACCCTCAAGTTTTGTCAGGAATAGATCAAATTCTGGTTAAATCAAGCATGGTTTGGTTCTCTCAAGAAGTGAGGTGAATGTAAAGAATATGAAAATAATGGTTCAGAAGCCTCACAGGAAAGTGATTTCAAATATAAAGACAGTGAGATGTGGCATGAGATTCAAAATTCAATGTACTTTTCATGAAATTAATAAATATTTGAACTTGAAACAAAGTCATTTTAAGCATTCATTTAAGCTCAGTTTTATGGGATATATTGTTTCTATAAATACCTGTAAAATTCAAGGAATTTTTTTTCTTAATTTTCTTGGGAATTTTACAAGAACGCAGTTTCTGACGGCACCTGATTCCGAGGCCCGGTGTTCACGGAATCATTTTCTGAAGTTTGGCTCGGGTACGTTCAGTGAACGAACGAGCGGGATTTTCTAACTTTTGAACCGATGCTCAGAATCGAATTCTGAGGGCACCGGTGGAATAACAGTGCCGGTATTTTCTTAGAAATGCCTTTTCTGGAGTTGCATTTTCTCGGGTGTGGTTTTTAATTTTTGGGGTTAAGTTAAGAAATAAAATAAAGTGGTGTGACAACTTTATTTTATTTCACTTAAAGCCACTTAAGCTAAGTTAAGCGGATAAGGTGGAACCCAAAATATCCTACCCACTTGGTAGGATATTTGTGAGGTGGGGCCCGCACAAGCCCCACCGTTTCCTCCCTCCTAAGTAACTCACCAGCAACCCCCCTTTTTAATTAAAGTCAACCGTGCGTTTTTCTGGTTAAGAAACGCCTCTTTAAATTGGGCGGTTAAATTGTTACAATTAATTCTTTGAATTAATTATTCGTTACTTATCTTTGAATTTCAAATTGTTGGCATGATAATAAAATAAGACCAACACTAGGTTTGTTGAGGGGTTTCTTATTGAGAGGATTTGGAGAAACTCTAAAGCTTGAAGATCTTCATCCTCCTTCGCGAAGAATGCGAAGAACGCGAAGAACGCGAAGAACGCCGACCTCCAACGAAGGGCGACGAAGAACGCCGCACCCTCAAAGATCGACGACGCGACTCCATGTACCGCGATGCCGATGATCCTTCTTCCAAAACGCTTCTTTTGCGACGTTCCTTCCCCCACGACAATCTTCGATCAACAACCGATTGAGCAACGCCCCTTCCGCGACGCAACGATCCTCTTCTTCCGCGACTGTTGATTCCGCGACGAACTCACGTTCGACGACAACGTTGAGGTAGGGGTTTGATTCATTTAAATCTTTGTGATTTATAACCGCAAAGTATGATTAAATATATGTTGGAAGACTTTTAAAAACGCTAACGCGGTGGGTGCGGACCAACGAACAAGTCTGAACCCACCGCCCTTTCGTTCTTGGTGTGCGAAACGACGGACGACGATGAAGCAGGCCGCACAGGTGATGTGAGATCCTCGCAGTGAAGGACGGACCCCGGGAGGGCCATTGGTGAAGACGAAACGCAATTCTAACCCCCGGAACTCGTCCGGTGGTCCGCGGAGCAGCCCGCCGGCGCGCCTCACCGGCACGGCGGCGCCGACAGCAGGTGGCGGCGGTGCCCGGCGCGCCGCCGGGTGGAGCCGCCGCGACCGAAGCCGCGGTGAAAGGGCGCGGTCCCACGACCATGTGGGAACGGAGGCGATGGGACGCGGCAGCCGGCCGCGTCCGCTGACAAGGGTGGCCCCACGCGGGGCCGCGGTCTCTCCACGCGGGGGCAGCGCGTCCCCCGCCTGCGTCGCTCGGCCGTAACGGCCGAGCCGACCCGCTGGCCACCCGGCCAGCGCCAGCCGGGTCACACCCAGGTCGGGCCGGGCCGCGCCGAACGGGCTGGGTCGCGCCCATCCGTGTCGGGTAGACCCGGTTCGGGCCGACCCAGGGGGGTTGGGCCGGGTCGGTTCGGGCCCAAACCCCCCGTTTTCGGACATCTTTCGGTCTTTTTCCCATAACTTGGTCTACGGACCTTCGATCGACGCACCGTCAGTGGAGATGCGATCCTTGGATTGAGACGGTCGTTTAGATATATTAAAATCAAGGTTTAGGAGTACTTTGGGTTCGGCCGGGTTGGTTCGTACACGAAACCAACCGGGCCCTCGGAGCGGAAACGCTCATAACTTGAGCTCCGGACATCCAATTGACGTACCGTCGACTTTGCTGGATTACTCTTAGTGAGACGGATATTTTGGCTTAATCCGCTTGAGGTTTGGACGCAGGTGGAGTACGGTAGGATTGGTTTTGACTTAAAAACCAACCGGGCCCCTGGGACGAAAAAGCCAATAACTTCCAGACCGAGTGTCCGATTGACGCGCCGTCTATGACGTTGAGTTCCTGTTGACGATACAGAACTTTTGGATACATCAACTATAGACTTTGCGTCAGTTGATGTATCAGCCCCTCAGCTCGTGGAGCGGACCCTCCCGAACGAGGTTGCTGTGTGTAGGAACCCTAGAGCTAGCTGCGACTCCGACGACGACCACTGTACAGAGATCCTCAGTGGATTCGACGGCGACGACTACATCACTTAGCGATCCTATGTGGATCAGTGCTACCGATCCTGTGTGGGTCAGCGCTCAGCGGTCCTGTGTGGGCCAGCGCCTACAGATCCTGTGTGGGTCCGATCCTGTGTAGGTCTTTGCGGGGGTTAGTTACCTATTGATCCTGTGTGGGTCAGATCCTTTTTGGGTCATTGCGGGGGTTAGTTACATATCGATCCTGTGTGAGTCAGATCCTTTGTGGGTCATTGTGGGGGTTAGTACCTATCGATCCTTTGTGGGTCCGACGACTTGGATGAATCAGTGGCTATATCTGATCATCTCTATCGTCATACGAAGAAGTATACCTGTGTGAGCTGAATCCGGTTTTTCTTTCCTTTGTGGATTGTATTGTGCTATCCTGTGTGGATTACGTTGTGATTTCCTGTGTGGACTGGGTTGTGCTTGGGCTCGGAGGCTGGAGCGAAATGGAATTGGTGACTTAGGTATATGTATGGGCATATACCTAAGCAGTGTCAGATGTTACTTCGTGATTGTATATTTCATTTGTGGATTATCCTTTGTGGATTCTGGGAGACCTTCGGGGGTCTCGGGGTCCCTACTGAGTAGGTTATACTCACCCCTGCACGGGCTATGCCCGCACTATGTTGTGTTGGTTGCAGACGACGGACAACGCTGATCGTGGTTGAGGCTTGCAGAGCAGGACGGTACCTAGAGGTGGGCCACTGGGTGAGACGTACTTGGAGCGGACGGATGGACCCGAGGAGCTGTAGAGGCTATCTGTACTCACCCTTCAGGTGGGACTTCCAGTGGGCAGCTCGACGTTGCGGCTTTACTTTCAGTTGCTGTTTTTTCTTTCGAGTTGTACTTTACTTTCAGTTTGGATTATTATTCTGGCCCACTTACTTTTCTGCACTTACTGTTGTACCCAGTTTTTACTTAGTGTTTACTTATACTGCTTGCTTTCTCTGTGGTGTTTGTTTACTTTACAAAGGCAATGTCTTCCCTTTTTACCGGGAATTACGCCTTGGTGCTAGTTACCAACCCCTGGCCTATGGAAGGCGGGCTTGGGGTAGTCATGACACGGGCCCCGAGGACGGGTCGTGATAGTTTCACTCATTGATATTCATTTCAAAATTATGATGAGAATCATTTCAGCTCAAAAATTTCAAAAACACAAAGAAAATTGAAAAATAAACCCACAAAATTTTAAAAACACACAATTTTTTTGTTTTTTTTAAACAAGAAAACAATTGAAATTACTAAACTAAAAGGTTCCCTCCCCCACACTTAAAATATTGCATTGTCCTCAATGTGAACCCATGAGATGATATATGCACATGAAATGCAGAATTTTTAAATAGGACAAATAATATAAAAGTGAAAGGGTTAGGAACAACCTGATGTGCTCAAGTGATGATGGGGTCATGCAGTGTGATAAAATCCACTACATTAGTAGGAAGTCCCTCAATGTATCTCTTCAAATGTTTCCCATTGAATGTAAAGCTCCTTCCAGTGTCCTCTTGTGTGATCTCCATAGCACCATAAGGAAAAACATTAGTCACAACATAAGGACCTAACCATCTGGAACGCAACTTACCAGGCATCAGCTTCAGTCGTGAACTGTAGAGAAGAACTTTCTCTCCAACATGAAACTCCCTTTGTTGGATCATTCTATCATGAGCTGCTTTTGATCTTTCCTTGTAGAGCCTGGAGTTCTCATATGAAGACAATCTAATCTCCTCAAGCTCTTGAATTTGTAGCTTCCTTTGGATTCCAGCTTGGGCCAAATCCATGTTGCGTTTCTTTATAGCCCAATAAGCCCGATGCTCGACTTCCACTGGGAGATGACATGCTTTTTCAAGAACAATTAGAAATGGGGACATACCAATGGGTGTCTTGTATACTATCCTATAAGCCCACAATGCATCATCCAAGCGCCTACTCCAATCTTTCCTATTTGGCTGAACAGTTTTCTCCAAAATTTGTTTCAATTCCCTATTTGAAACCTTAGCCTGGCCATTTGTTTGGGGGTGTTATGGTGTTGATGTTTTGTGTGTCACCCCATACTTTCGAAGGAGGGAAGCAAAATTCCTATTGCAAAAGTGTGTCCCTTGGTCACTGATGATGGCCTTTGGAACTCCAAACCTGCAGAAAATTTGAGCCTTGAAAAAATCCACTACAACACGAGAATCGTCAGTCGTGGTGGCCTTGGACTCCATCCATTTACTCACATAATCAACAACAACCAAAATATACAAAAATCCAAATAAACTAGGAAAAGGACCTATAAAATCAAAGCCCCATACATCAAAAATCTCAGAGAACAGTATGGGTTGTTGGGGCATCTCATGTCTCCTAGAAATGTTCCCAGTGTGTTGACAATGAGAGAATGACTTACAAAACACATGGGCATCATGGAATAAGCTAGGACAATATAATCCAGAGTCCAAAATCTTCCTAGCTGTCCGTTGGGGTCCAAAGTGTCCACCACAAGCAAGTGTATGACAAAAATGCAAAACAGACTCAAACTCATGATCGGGAACACACCTCCTAATGAATTGGTCACTACACATGCGCCAGAGGTAAGGATCATCCCACACATAAAACCTAGACTCACTTTTTAATTTTTAGACTTGATGTTTATTTAAATTTGAAGGGATTTCAGAGGAAACAAGGTAGTTAACTAAATCTTCATACCAAGGATTCATACCTGAGATGGAATAAAGATGCTCATCGGGGAAAGTGTCCCGAAGTGGTACCTGGTCCAAGGTGTCATCCTCTAGTGCGTGAGTAAGCCTACTCATGTGTTCTGCCACCAAATTCTCTGACCCCTTCTTGTACTTTATCTCGATGTCAATCTCTTGAAGAAGGAGCATCCAATGGATAAGTCATGGCTTTGCATCTAGCTTCTTTAGGAGGTACCTCAGAGCTGCATGGTCAGAAAAAACAACTACTTCAGAGCCCAATAAATATGAATGAAATTTATCTAAAGCAAATATGACATCAAGAAACTCCTTTTCCATGGTTGTGTAGTTTGATTGGGTTGAATCCAGTGTCCTCGATGCATAGGCGATCACATGTGAACGTCCCTCCACCCTCTGAGATAAGACAGCTCCAACCGCGAAGTTGGAGGCATCACACATAAGCTCAAAAGGAATCTCCCACCGTGGGGGCTATATGATAGGTGGAGTGGTCAGACGTTGTTTTAGCTCATCAAAGTAATTCCTGCAAGAAACATCAAACACAAAATCAGAATCCTTTTGAAGTAATCGTGACATAGGAAGAGCGGTCTTACTAAAATCTTTGATGAAGCGCCGATAAAATCCTGCATGCCCTAGGAAAGATCTAACATCACACACACATGAAGGATATGGTAAGGATGAAATAATATCTACCTTTGATCTATCAACCTCTATCCCATGTTTTGACACTACATGCCCTAAGACAATGCCATGCTCTACCATGAAATGACACTTTTCAAAGTTCAGGACCAGATTTTTCTCAATACAACGATTCAACACATTTCCCAAACTAATTAGACATTCATCAAATGAAGACCCATACACTGTAAAATCATCCATAAATACCTCCATTTAGGTCTCAATAAAATTAGAAAAAATAATCACCATGCATCTCTGGAAGGTACCAGGGGCGTTGCAAAGTCCAAATGGAATCCTCAAATAGGCAAATGTGCCAAAGGGATAGGTGAATATAGTCTTCCATTGATCCTCTAGAGATATAGGAACCTGAAAATATCCAGAAAATCCATCCAAGAAACAATAGCGTGTCTTCCCAGCTAGTCTCTCAAGCATCTGATCAATAAATGGGAGGGGGAAATGGTCTTTATGAGTGGAATGATTTAGTTTCCTATAATCAATACACACACACCAACTATTTTGTACCCTCATTGGAACTAACTCATCTTTCTCATTTTTAACAACAGTAACACCACTTTTCTTAGGCACAACCTAAATTGTACTTACCCACTGAGAATCTAAAATGGGATAGATTATACCTGCCTCGAGCAATTTTTCAAATTCTTTTTTAACAACCACCAAAAGTGTTGGATTGAGTCTCCTTTGTGGTTGCCTCACCGGTTTAGCCCCACCCTCTAAAATAATACTATGCATGCAAATAGAGGGGATAATACCTGATATGTCAACCAAGGTCCACCCAATTGCCCTAATGTTCTCCCTCAAAAGATTCAAAAGTTTTTCTTCATGTTCAAAAGGGAGACTGTTAGCAATGATAACAGGTAATTTCTCACCACTCAACAAGTATGAGTATTTAAGATTTGGTGGTAATGGCTTGAGTTCCAGTGTAGGGGGGTGGTGTATGGATGGAGACATAGAATGAACTGAAATATGTGCACAAAGAGCATCAATATCAGAATATACATCATCAAAATCAGAGAATAAAGCATCAAATCCATCAACATACTCAACAGCCATGTCATAATCAAAGTTCACATAATCAAAATCAGAGTATGATTCCATTTCAAAATCAAATCTAATAGAGTCTTTTTCATTAGAAATAGGTGTGGAAGTACTCTTAGACATCAAACTAGAACCAATACTCATAATCTTCCTAAACATAGAACAATAAAATTCCATGGGGTTTTTATTTGGTGGTTCAAAATGGGAGATAACAAATGTAGAGTGATCCTCTAAGGGGTACGTCATGGAATCCATAACATTAAATATCACAACTTCATCTCCAAACTCCATGGAAAGTATACCCTTATTGACATTTATGATAGTTTTTGCAGTTTTGAGGAAGGGACTACCTAAAATAATGGGGGCATGAGAACTTACCTGATCATCCTCCATGTTAAGCACGTAGAAATCCGCTGGAAAGATCATGTCTCTTACTCGGACAAGTACATCCTCAAGAACTCCCGTTGGATATACCGTAGCTCTATTCGCCAACTTCACCACTAATCTCGTCAACTTCAACTCACCAACCTGTAAATAAGAGAATACAAAATGAGGCATCACATTTATTGAAGCTCCTAAATCACAAATAGCATCAAATAAGTGCAACTCCCCTATGGTACATGGGATGGTGAATGTCCCGGGATCCTTGCACTTTGTTGGCATTGCTAGAGTTGGTGTAATGAGTGCTGAGACATTCCTTCCAAGGTTGATCCTCTCATTTCCCTTGAGCCATCTTCTATTGGTGAAGAGTTCTTTTAAGAATTTGGCATACCTTGGGATTTGTTTAATGGCTTCAAGTAGAGGAATGTTGATCTCCACAGGCTTGAATGTGTCCAAAACCTCCTTTTTCATTACTTCTTCAACCATCTTCTTGGTTTGAACAACCCTGTTTGGAAAAGGAAGGGGTTTAGGAGGAACTTCATCAATCTTTTTCTTACCTTTATCTTTCTCCTTGGATTGCTCATCAGTTGGTATGGAATACGGCTTCTCTGGAGTTGAGGTGAATCCCGGTGGAATGATAGGTATAGATGTATCGTTCATTTGCTTCCCACTTTTCAATGTGATGGCACTGACATTCCCTTTTGGATTTGGAGTGGGTTGGGAAGGTAGATTTCCAGAATTCTTACTCACAAGTTCATGGAGGGTGGTGGCAATCTGGCTCATTTGAGTCTTCAACTCCCTCAACTCCCTCAACTCCAAACCTTGAATCTTTAGCTTATTCTGTTGATTAAGAACAATTTGTTTCAAAAGATCATCAGTGTTAGAGTCTACCTTGTGTTGGAGATTCCCTTGTTGCTGACTTGTTGATGTTTGAGCTTCAAATCTCCTTTGGGGTTGTTGGAAACCCTGTTGGTAAGGTGGAGGCTGCTGGAAGTTTGGTTGAAAAGGGGGCCTTTGTTGTTGCCCAGAGCCATACCTCATGTCTGATTGATCCTTCCACCCTTGGTTGTATGTTGGATCAAACTTCTTTTGGGGATATGGTTGTTGTTGTTATTGCTGATATGGTCTCCCAGGGAACACTGCTGCACAATCTTCTGTTTCTTGGAGTTGTGGGCAACAGTCAGTTGGGTGACTTTTCTCAGTAAAAATACCACAAGGCCTTGAAGGAGGGGGTTGGGATGTCTTTTGAGACAATGCAATCTTCCTCACCATAGTGGTTAATTCTTCCAACTTGGTATCAATCAAATTACTTTTAAGAGAAGAAGTAATTACCTGATGTACTCCCCTAACATGTGGTGTAACTAGATCACCAAATTGTTGGGAGTTTTGTGCCATCCTGTCAATCAATGAACGTGCGGCTACTGGTGTCTTATCCACCATTGCCACTCCTACTACGGCATTCACCATGCTCCTATCCATAGGTGTGAGTCCTTCATAGAAGTACTGCATGAAGAGTTTCTCACTGATTTGGTGATGTGGACAGCTTGCACACAACTTCTTGAATCTCTCCCAATACTCAGACATTAACTCCCCTTGTGCTTGCTTGATCCCCGAGATCTCCTTATGAATGGAAGTGGTCCTTGATGCTGGAAAAAATCTCTGCATGAAAAGATGTTTTAAATCGTTCCAACAAGTTACATCCTCGGGTTGTAAATAATACATCCAATCTTTCATAGCTCCATAAAGTGAGAATAGGAATTCTCTTAATTTGATTTGATATTCAGAAACATTTCTTAGTTTAAGGTTTGAGCAAACCACATTAAATTCTTTGAGGTGTTTGTTTGGATCCTCACCAGATAAGCCATGAAAATTTGGAATAAGGTGAATTAACCCAGATTTTAACTCAAAGTCTGATTCGAGATTTGGGTATGCAATACAATTTGGTTGATAGTTAATATCAGGTGTAGCCAATTCTCGAATGGTTCTATTAAGTTCATTTCCATTATTTCTAGCCATTGGTTCCTCTTTTATGTTTGAATTTTAATTGCTTCCAATTTCAATGTTTCCAGAAGAGAGGAATTCACCAACTGGTTGAATATTGAAACTTCCTGTAGACTGAGAATGTATGATTTGATCCCTAAGGCTATGTTCAATATTAGGGTCAAGATGTAAGAGATCCTCGGGATTATTTCGTGTCATAAATCAAATAAAAATGAAAAGAAAGAAAGTGGACCATAGTAAAATAAAAATGAGAAGTTTGAGTTGACGGTCCAAAAAGAAAAGAAGAGGATGAAAAAAATGAAAACTTGAGAAAGGGGAAAGATGAAAGAGAGAGGTGAAGAAAATAATAAAATGAAAAATAAAAGAAATACCTCTAAATGGTTGAATAAATTACTTGCCTCCCCGGAAATGGCACCAATTTGATAGAGCACTATCGTGGGTGCCCTCAAATGATTAGTATGATTTTGGGGTACTTAGGTGCAGCAGAGTGGCTAACCAAGGTCGTCTCTCAAAGGAGGAAGTGAATTTAACAACTTATTAAAGGTATTCTAAAAAAATAAAACAGAATAGAATAAAAACACTAATTGAAATGATTGGGGTTTTTTTATAGTTTATGAATCTAGAAGAATTTTTCTGGAAGAATATTGTATATATTTTTTAGTTTAAAAATGAATTTCGATTAAAATGACACAACAAGAAGATGTTTTTTTAGAAATCTATTTTAAAAGGCATAATTGATCTAACTCTACCTCTTAAATCATTTATTAATCATTATCATTTAAATTAATATTCAATTAATTATGATCCCTTAATTTTTTAACCCCCTAACCCTATGATAATTAACCTTGCCACAAAGATGAAGTGAATTTAACCTTAGGCCAACTTTGGAACATGCAATCGCAATACCCTGCTTTGATTGATGTTCTAAGATTAGCTTATGGACAGTGGTAAATTAAGGAACATTTACCCTCTGAAAACTAGAATTAATTGAGTTTAGAGATTTTATTTGAATACTAAAAATTGATCCCATGTGGTTTTGAATTACCAATTAAGTTCGCGCTCTCACAATTCACACAATTCTCGACCTCGCGTGATTTGTGTTTATTGTTCAATTGATTTCTTAGTTTCATTTAAATTTAAAACTCAATTAATAGATCATATTAAGTGAATTACAGTAGCTCATTTATTCAAAATAAATGAATGAATAAGGTAAGATATAGATCGATTACTAAAAGACTACTCTTCTATGGGTGGCATAATCATCGTTGAAGCGTTTTGCATGTGCAAAGGTTTACAATGGGTATAACCCAATAATGCTTCTACTCAATAATTACAGCCCAAAGAGGAAGATTAAGAGAAGAATAAATTTAAACAAAATAGAAGAAAAGAGAATAAATAAAATAATAACAAATAAGTTTATTAAGAAAACACAAACATTACAACATGAGGACGAAGAATAGGGATTCGATGAAAGGGATCCTTGCTTCAAGAGCTACCCTTATTGAATTGCTTGGATAATTGGAGTGGAACCTCTTCTCCTCTACCCTAAACTTTCTAATGCATGTACCAAACCCTTCAAATGAAAAAAAAACTCCAATTTATAGAGGGGAGGGGAGGAGAGGTTACAAGTGGTTTCAAGTGTGAATGTGGAAATTCAGCCAAATATTTTATTCCAACTTTCACTGCCCATTTGACCACCAAAACACGCGAATTGGCCGACCTTTTAGAAGGATCATATGTGCGGATATGGGTTCTATATCTCCTCTAAAAATTTGGGCTTAATCCAATCCCATATAAAGGAGTTATGGCCGAAATATATAAGATTTTCCATTCTGGCGTGTCCAGCCCACCTTTGACTTTATGGCCCAATTAATCCATCCAAATTCATTCTTTTTATCTAATGTACTGAATAAAAGTTGTATCCCATGAAATAAAGAACACAATTACAAAATATTAAGTTCAAATAATTCAAATAAAAATATTTATGATTGAAATACTACAATGATTTTGAAAGGGTAAAACTGGAATTTTCATCAAATATTCAAATTAATGATCTAATCCCAAATACTTTATAATTGAACATACTTAACACAATATGAGGAAATTATATCATTTATTATCAATAAAATATTCAATAAAAATGTGTTTTATCAGTAATCCATGTTTGTTATGTATTTTATTCATATACAGAATGATATTATGTTCATAAACATTATTTTTAATCATAAAATGAAAATTATTATTGAATTATTATTATGGGGAATGAATCTCATCGCGTTCGTGGAGACGGTAATCCGTACATACGCACGAGTGATAATATCATAATATTGATGGTGAAATCGTATGTAATTGGATGGTATATCATATATACAGAATAATTAACATGTTACATTTATTATTTACATCAGTTATACTCATTATTATACCCATCCATATAATGAAGTGTTTGAATAACAAAATACACCACGACATAGAGATGGTAAGCCGTACGTACACACGAATGGTGACTTTGTCGTTCATATGATAGATAGAATAATAAATATGGTTGTACCATTTTTATAATAACATCATAGTATAAATAATATACTGGAGTTATTATTTTATAATGGAAACAATAAAGAAAGAGGAAGTGGAAGAAGAAAAGAACTTGAAAGAGGTGATGCAATATTTACCTCTTCTTCGGGTTCTTCCTTTTGATTTGATCAAAAGGGATTCTTAGGTTGGATTTTTGACCAAAGGAAGGCCTCTATTATTAAGGGAGGAAAGTTGGGAGGATATTTGGGCAAGGTTTGGCCGATCCAAATGGCTTTGGAGGTGTGAAATTAAGAGAAGGTGAAGTACCCTTTTATAAGAGTGGTGAGGGTCACTTTAGTAAAATCTTGAAATATTATTTTATAATAAAATCATTTTCGGTTTCTAATGGATCCAAAATGATTTATTTCTAGGATAAGGTGGGTATGGGTCGAAAACCTCTCAACCAATAGATTTTAGACAGGTTTAGGTTACTATATTAACCTTATCTTTTAGATTTAACTCTTAGTTAAATAGTTTGACATTTACCACGTCTCTTTGTATTTTTATATTATATGGTTAATAAAATTACTATAAACTTCCAAGAGAATACCAAGTGGTTCATTATTAATATATATAACCTTATATAAGTCCTTTGGCTGAACCTTATATTTTTAGGAATATTATATCAATTAATAATATAGTATTTGTTTTAAAAACTCAATTATGTCAAATTTGACACTATTTAGTATTTGGTTTTTGTGAAAATCATAACAACATGATTACTTCAAAAAAAATTATTTAATAAACCCTAACATGTCATATTAACCTATAAAATTAGTGTAATTCATCAAAAGTCTCAAATTACATTTATTTGGATATTTATAATATCAATTATTTTAATCTTTCATTAATAAGGCAATTATTGCATCATCATTGTGTCATAAATAAATTAAATTATTTAATGTATAAAAATTATAAACAAAATACCATTATGTAGTAAATCATTTTATATTTCTAATGAATATTTATAGTTGAATTTATCTTATGTGTAACCCTATATTAAAAATGGTTTAGTTATTGAACTTTGAATTTAACACTTTTAACTCTTCTTTAAATAAAATAATAATAAATGTCCTAATCTAATCCAAGTGGACCAAAGGGGGTCATATTTTATTTATAATGTTGTTTTTGGTCGAATTATACTTATCCAATATAATTAGGACATGTGTTAGGGTAATTATGATATCATTTTTACCCTTAATTACCCTATTTTCTTTTAACCGTGGTAAATAAAAGTCAAAAGTTACTATTCACCAAAAATCATTTTCATCTTATTGAACCACATTTTACTTACTGATATTAACTTCATCTCTCAGATTTTTGAAATTCAACTCACAGAAGCGGTAAAATTACGTTTTATGCAAATTTGCAAATGCTCCTAGGAGGTGGGTAAAAGACGATAAAAAGTTCAATAAAATCTTTATATATCTAAAATTATTATAAAATGAATCCAATGAATTACATTGAAATTATATAGGTATTATGTATCTATTTTGACCTAAAATAAATTTAAATAAAATAAATAATTATTTAAATAAAAAGTCGGGTTTAACCATTAATGCAGTGTTTTTCACTATTCATAAAAAATTGAAAGTTTTCAGAAAAATACCAAAAATTCACCCTAAGCTAATTTCGATATTCTGAATTCAAAAATGAAGTCCATTCTGAAAAATAAAATTTATAAAATTTCAAAAATTGGGTATTACTATTCATAACAGCTAGTTTTATTGGTCGCGGTGTGTTAGAATCTCAAAGTTGCGTACAATTCAAGCTATTGCATTATTAAAAGGGAAACATATCGTGGAATCTTGGGGTGTTAAATTATCCCCTCCTTAAAATAATTTCATCCTCAAAATTTCTTGAATATTACTACATAAAAATATTCGGGTGGTTCTTCATCATAAGTTCCTCGGGTTCCCAAGTTGCCTCTTCCATCTTATGATTTCTCCATAGAAATTTTACCAGATGAGTCGTCCGGTTTCTTAGCACTTTTTCTTTGGTATCAAGAATTTTGACAGGCTCTTCACAATAAGAAAGATCATGTTCTTGTTCAATTTCCTCACAGGTGAGTACATGCATTGGGTCAGGCATGTATTTTCTCAACAATGATATGTGGAACACATCATGAACTTTAGAGAGACTTAGAGGCATTGCCAAACGATAAGCTATAACTATAATTCGTTCTAGAATTTAGAAAGGTCCTATGTACCTGGGACTCAATTTACCCTTCTTACCAAAATGTATAACACCCTTCCATGGAGATACCTTCAAGAAAACACGGTCTCCTATTTGAAATTCCAAATCCTTCCTTTAGTTATTGGCATAGCTCTTTTTCCTACTTTGGGATGCTTTGATGTGGGTTTGGATAACCTTCACATTTTCCATTATTTACTCAAAAAGTTCTGGACCTATGAGTTTTCTTTTACCAATATCATCCCAACAAGTTGGTGTATGACATCTCTTGCCATATAACGCTTCATATGGTGCCATCTGAATACTTGAATGGAATCTATTGTTATAGGAAAATTCTACCAGAGGTAAATATTGATCCCACATACCTTGAAAGTCAAGTGAGCAAGATCTCAACATGTCTTCTAAGGTTTGAATAGTCCGCTCTGATTTTCCATCAGTTTGAGGGTGGTAGGTAGTGCTCAAACAAAGTTTAGTATCCAGGTCCTTCTGAATACTTTTCTAGAATCTTGATGTAAAACGGGGATCACAATCAGAAACAATCGATAAGGGTACTCTATAAAGTCTTAAAACTTCATTAATATATAGTGTTTCTATAAGTTCAAGTGGTAAATCTTCTCTTATAGCAAGAAAATGTGCTGAATTGGTAAGATGATCAACAATGACCCATATTGCATCATTCTTTCTAGGAGACTTTGGTATCCCCATAAAAAAGTCCATCGTAATATTATCCCATTTCCACTCAGGTATGAGAAGAGGTTGCATGACTCCTCCAGGCTATTTCCTTCCAGCTTTCACTATAATTATCTTGAGCAGGATGGAAATACCTACATGGATTACATGCATTGATACGATTTCCATTCCTTCCACATGGCACCATTTACAAACAATTGCATACACTAGATTAGTTTATAAATCAAAATACATAATTCCAAACTTTTAAAACACTTAACATAAATTGAACAGTTTATGGATATAATCCATAATCATAAAAATGTTTTCTTTGAGGAATTATATACTCATAAACCCTTCATAATGGTTTGTAAATGAAATAAGAATTATCCTAAGCATATCCCCCGGGAGTTTCGTAACCAAGAGTGCAGCAAGGCCTATTGTCGTGCACTAGTTCCCATTTGAGTCTAGCTCAAAGCGGTGTTTTAGGGTTTTCCCCTAGGTATATCTGTGCCAGAGCTGCCTCTACCAGCTCTTATCCAGACAGGGATGTATTTCTTGGAAAACTCACAAAATCTCTACAATACCAAAATTCTAGGAATTTCTTCTATACTAATCCTCAAAGTCAATCTTAGGGTAATGTTCTCTAATCAGAGTTTTTCTAAATCTTGCTTCCAAGGTTTGTAATAAACTTCCTTTGATACCAACTGTAATTCCCTAACCCCAGTTACCTAGAATCGGTGCATTATTACATAACATTGACATGATACAAGTAATCTTGTCATGAAAGACTGATCAGTTTAGTAGCCTTGGAATTACTAGATACATACATAAGTTTTACATTACATCATGAAATAAAAAAACAACATTGGGTCCCCTTTGAACACTCTTATATCCATTAGCCTATTACTTAAGGTTAATCATAATATAATTCTTTACATCCTGGGAAAAAATAAAACATAAGAATGGGGTGAGATCAGATGCTCAGTAAGGATAACAATATAGCAAAAACTGTCATAAATAAGAAAAACAATTTAAGGAAATGTATAAGACTAGAAAACAATCCTTTTAAAATTAAACTTCAAAATAATATGGCAAAGATAAATCAAATAATTCCATTTACATATTCACATGGATATTATAATAGTTGAATAATCACATATAATATCAATATCCAATTTCATAATGATGGAATGCATAATGCCAGACTTCATAACCACATAGTCAAGGCCTTGTGCCAAGACTACAAATAAGATTTTTTCAAGGACTTGTTCCAAGATACTAGTTTGTATCATGAGATCTACCAATGAATCTAGGATCTATAGCGGGCTCCACCCATCACTTACTAAGTCCAATTCATTCCTCATATGAAAAGGTTTAAACATAACATAAACATTCGTATTAAAACTAGCATACGAAATGTCTATACTTTATCCATAAACTATGAATGGTGTAAAAATAAAACATCCATAGTTAAACATATCACAAAACCTCCAATACAATATGGAAGTTTTTTATCATAATAAATCAACTTCAAACAAGCTTAAAATCCATCAAAGGATGTTGACATAGATGAAATCAAACTTTTTTGGAGAAATATCTCTTTCTATTTTGAAATCTTTTAAAAGTCATATAATTATAAAAGAAAATATTTATTTAGAAAATATTATTATAAGCTTGTATAGGAAGCTTTAATGATGATATAATGGCAGAAAATAGGCACACTCGCCGTATAAGTTAAAAAAATACATTCTTACCTTAAATTTGTCGAAAAGGTCATAAAGTACCTTGTTAGGAAAACGACAGAAAGATTCCTTTCAAAACATATATGGTAAAATAAGGGTATAAATTAATTTAACCCATAGTATAGTAAATTTTAAAAATGTTTTAAATTACATTTTTAAGAAAACATGGATGCGGATGATAAAGAGGTCCTAGTATATACTTAAGTAAAAATAACCTCGGATAATAAAGAGATTGTAAAATTAACCCTTACCGATTTGGTGACTTACAAAACATACACCCCATGAAAGAAGGATCATACAATGAAGATGTAAATACCAATAAATTAAAGTATATTACATAAGGAATACAATTATGGGTAGTACATAGACCACACAAAAGGAAATAGTGGCAATATAGCATGAATCTCAAGGAAATAAGAAGTGAGATGAAAACCCCTTAACATGTTGTAATCAATAGAGTCGTATGACCAAAAGTTAATAAACACCAAATGAATCACATAATACCATGAATATAAAGAGAATAATGATAATATATATATATATATATATATATATATATATATATATCATATGTCAGTACACAATACACCACATGCAATAAATAAGTGGCGAACAATGGAAATCTCACGAAATTAAAAGTGAGATAAGAAACCCATTACCTTGTAATTTTACTTAGCATAGGGTAGGTTAACCTTATGTATAATGGTGAAATCATTGTTTTTAAATTATACAAGAACCAAATACATAAATATGATATCATATATGATCTTCTAATATTGATTTGTTAATAATATTTCAGTAGTATCATCGTTTTGGGTGTTAATTGATTCGTTTTCCTTTATATGATTCATTATGTAAGCCATGTTTGTTATTTATTTGATTCATATAAATAATTATATTATGTTTATAAACATTATTTTTAATCATAAAAAGAAAATTATTCTTGAATGATTACGATGGGGAATGAATCTCATCGCGTTCATGAAGACGGTAATCCGTAGGTACGCACGAGCGACAATATCACTATATTGATGGTAAAATCGTATGTAATTGGATGGTATACCTTATATAAATAATAATTAATATGTTATATTTATTATTTATATCAGTTATACTCATTATTATACCCATCTAAATAATTAAGTGTTTGAATAACAAACTACACCACGACGTAGAGACGGTAAGCCGTATGTACGCACGTATGATGACCTTTTCATTCATATGATGGATAGAATAATGAATATGGTTGTAATATTTTTATAATAAAATCATATTATATATAAGATATTGGAGTTATTATTTTAGAATGGAAACAACAAAGAAATAGTAAGTGGAAGAAGAAAAGAACTTGAAAGAGGTGATGGAATATTTGCCTCTTCTTCGGGTTCTTCCTTTTGATTTGATCAAAAGGGCTCCATTGGTTGGATTTATGACCAAAGTAAGGCCTCTAGGATGAATGGAGGAACGTTGGGAGGATATTTGGGTAGGGGTTGGCTGAGAAAAATGGATTTGGAGGTGTGAAATTAATATAAGAAGAAACACCCTTTTATAAGAGAGGTGAGGGTCACTTTAGGAAAAGCTTGAAATATTATTTTATAATAAAATAATTTTCAGTTTATAATGACTAAAAAATAATTTATTTTGAGGATAAGGAGGGTATGAGTCGAAAAACTCTCAACCAATAGGTTTTATATTGGTTTAGGTTACTATATTAACCTTATCTTTTAGATTTAACTCTTAGTTAAATAATTTTACATTTACCAGATCTCTTTGTATTTTTATATTATATGTTTAATAAACTTACTATAAAATTTCAAGAGAACTCCAAGTGGTTCATTATTAATATATATAACCTTATCTAATTACTTTATCTGAACCTTAGATTTTTAGGAATATTATATCAATTAATAATATAGTATTTGTTTTAAAAACTCAATTATGTCAATTTTGACACTATTTAGTATTTGGTTTTTTTGAAAATCATAACAGCATGATTAATTCAAATAAAAATTATTTAATCAAACCTAACATGTAATATTAACCTATAAAATTAGTTTAATTCATCAAAAGTCTTAAATTATATTTATTTGGATATTTATAATATCAATTATTTTAATCTTTCATTAATAAAGCAATTACTGCATCATCATTATTTCATGAATAAATTAAATTATTTAAATTCTAAAAATTATAAATAAAATTCCATTATATATGAAATATTTTTATATTTATAATGAATATTTATAGTCCAAATTATCTTATGTGTAACCCTATATTAAAAATGGTTTAGTTATTAAACTTTGAATTTAACACTTTTAACTCATCTTTAAATAAAATAATAATAAATGTCCTAATCTTATCCAAGTAGACCAAAGGGGGTCATATTTTATTCCTAAGGTTTTTTTTGGTCAAATAATACTTATCCAATAGAATTAGGACATGTGTTAGGGTAATTATGATATCATTTTTACCCTTAATTACCCTATTTACTTTTAACCGTGGAAAATACAAGTCAAAAGTTACTATTCACCAAAAATTATTTTCATCTTATTGAACCAAATTTTACTTACTGATATTAACCGCATCTCTTATATTTTTGAAATTCAACTCACAGAAGTGGTAAAATTAACTTTTATGCAAATTTGCAAATGCTCCTAGGAGGTGGGTAAAAGACGGTAAAAAGTTCAATAAAATTTTTATATATCTAAATTTATTATAAAATAACTCCAATGAATTAAATTGAACTTATATAGGTATTATGTATATATTTTTACCTAAAATAAATTTAAATAAAATAAATATTTATTTAAATAAAAAGTCGGTATTAACCAATAATGAAGTGTTTTTCACTATTCATCAAAAATTGAAAGTTTTCAGAAAAATACCAAAAATTCACCCTAAGCTAATTTCGATATTCCAAATTCAAAAATGAAGTCCATTTTAAAAAATAAAATTTATAAAATTTGAAAAAGTGGGTATTACTATTCATAACGGCTAGTTTGATTGGTTGTAGTGTGTTAGAATCTCGAAGTTGCGTACAATGCAAGCTATTACATTATTCAAAGGGAAACATACCATGGAAGATTGGTTTGTTACAAAATCTATTGACCATGGTCATTGTTGGTTTTGATCTTGATTGGTTTTGATCTAGGTTCTCCTTGTGATCTACTGCACCTTCATATTTGTTGGTGTTTATCGTTGTAAGCATTGCATTCTACACTAGATAAAGGTAGGGGTGTAAACCTTAACCACATGGTCTGATTAATTTCATAGTATGTGAAATATTGTAATTAATACAACATAATGTGTGCCTAAATAAATTAAATGATGATTTGGATTATTACTTGGAATCTCATTGGATCCAATTTGTTATTAACCTGGGATATGGCTACCGTTCATGTGAGTGAACCCTTTTTTATAAATGAATTAAATAATAGAATAAAGTGTGTTTAGCATGAAATAGAATTGGTGGTTTCTTGATATATAATCACCTTGGATTGGCATGATTATTGAAACGATTGGATTGTTGTTGGTTTATGAAAAAAGGATAAATGAAATGTGTAATTTAATGATAAATGGTAATTTTCACAACTAACCATTGATCCTTATGATATAATATTGTGATATCGTTATTTCCATGACATGTGTTGTGATTTTATATGTTGTAATGATTATATAGGGAAATAGACAAGTGACACATGATGAAATGATTATATAGTAGGATATACCTAGTGATTCATGCTAAAATGCTAATATAGAGGAATATTCCCAGTGATTTATTCTGAAATGATTATATAGAAGGCTATTCTTAGTGATTCATGCTGAAATTATGATATAGTGGTCTATGCCCAATGATTCATGCTTAAATGATTATATAGTGGGCTATGCCTACTGATTCATGCTAAAATGATTGTATACCGGGCTCTTAGCCCTAACACATGATGGAATTCTTATATATTGGTCTTGAACCTGACACATGATGAAATGATCATATATTAGATCAACCCTGATTGATTTCTGAAATGCTTATATAGCAATTTTTGACCCAGATTTGTGTAATGTTTTACCATGGTTATATGTTTATGGTTGGCATACTTGTGAGACATGATTTGAGAAATTATGACATGGCAACAAGGTAGGTTGTGTTATTACATGGTTATATGGTTATGGTTGGCATAGTTATGAGACATTCTCAGAGATATTCCAGCATGGGGCCGAAGCAGGTTGATGTGGTATTGATTCAGTTTCTTAATTAATTAACACACTTGCTTATTTCATTATTTTATGCACTTATAATTATACTAAATATGTTTAGACATAGTGGTGTCGACCAAATGAGTTATACCCACACCCTATTTAGGTTTTCGTTTGGTACCTGATTATATTACATGGATACAAGATTGTACAAGGGCAAGGGACATTGCTGTTGATTATTTTCTTGTTGGATGGGCTAGATTTTGGAGATCGGACCGACATGGGGTTCATAACTAGGGTATTTTGAGCCATCTAGTCTTTTATTTTGTATTACTTATATCATGAAATTTTGTTACATTCCAAAAAACATTACATTATCCCATTATTATTTATTGGGTTATTCAGTTGGATTTAATTGTTATTTTTTTCACTAGATTTTATTGTTCCAATTATTTCTGATACACTGATATATATATTTATTATTGGATTATTCTTATTTGTTTATACTCTATAACCAGTGGTTATAGTCTCTCTATTATAAATATTACACCCTTGATACTAGTTGGCAGCCTCTAGCATAAAAGGAGGAGCGTTTGGGGTCTTATAACCAACCTGTTTCAGCCATGTGAGAGAGTGTTGGATCAGGGTGACGTTAAAAAGTTTTATCGAAGAACACCAAGTTTCTTTTTGGTCTCTTTAATATTTGGTAATGGTATAAAGGTTACTAGGATGTGTCGGGACTTGTTAATGAGTTTGTTCATGGGAATAGCTAAACCATGTATGGGGGGAAAACAGAGTACCTAGGGATGGATTGTTGTTTATGTTGTTTTATTATTACAGTTGATGTTATTTCACATTGGGTGATTCAAATGTTGTGTGGTGTTATCGTGTTATGATATTATTGATTCTTGATATTTATACTCATGGACTATTATGGTGAGAGATGTGTATGCATGCATCATGATAGGAACATAAACACATATATTAACATCCATTGTTCATGATAGGTACATAATTATTTCATGTTATATATATTTTCTTGTTAAAACTGTGATATCATATGCATGTTATATCTGTTAAATGAAATAAAACAAATGAATTGTTATGTCATGCTAAAACACTTTTAAACCATGTTTAGAGAGACCAGAAGTCAGTGGTTCTATATTGTTCTCACCTATTGAGGTTGACCTTGTCTATATCCAGTGTTCTAAAAAGTGTGGTTGTCTTGTAGATAAAATTAATCCTCATAATCATCGAGTTAAGCATTAGAAGAGTTGAAATCAACATGATCCTAACACAGTTGAATCAGATATTTCTGTAGTTCCTAAGGATCAAATGGATATTTAGCTTCATGGAAGCTTCTTTAGGGTCATGGGATCCATGGAAAGAGATATTTTTCTTACCATGACTATGATGTTTGAGCCAACGAGAGAGTTCTAGTTGTAGCATCCACCCACATTAATTGGGGAGGGAGGACCCCAAGAAGCTGAGTTCTAGATCGAGTTAGTCCATATGATAGTTAATCATCTAAAAACACCTGTAGATATGAGGGTGAATCTTGTTGTGTATATTATTTGTGGACTAGCCAATAATTTGGGGCACATTCTGGAGCAGGAAAGGAAGAAAGAGGAGTTATCTTAGAATAAATTTGAGATTAAGTTCTTGAGACATTTCTATCATGATATGTTGAGGGATGATAAGCCTCACGAGTTCATGTGCCTGATATAAGAGGGAATGTCAGTGCTGGAATACGCTGATCACTTCACCGAACTGAAGCTCTTTGTGCCATCTTTGGTAGTTGATGATATCTCCATGGAAAGATTATTTTTGGATGACATTCACTATGAGATCAGCTTGTAGGTGAACGTGTTCCATATGAGTAGTTTTGCATATGTGATGAATCATTCACTCATCATGAAAGATAATTTGAGAGAGGACTTGAGAATCAACCATGCTATTTCTGTAGGAAAAACAATGAACTCTTATTCTAGTGAAAATAAGCATCGTTATGATAGTTTCCACCAACTAAATAATGGGAAAAATATTCAGGGCAGTGGAAATCCATCTTAGAATCATGTTCTATTATATTACTATAAGTGTGTAAAGATGGGACACAAACAACCTTAGTGTTTTTACCCCACTTTGGAGTGTCGTGCTTGCAGAATATTGGACCACCCACATAGGTTTTGTAGGGGATTGCAACAGAAGATCAGGTGAAGGGGAACATGACTGGCACCAGAGTTTGGGAAGGACTCAACTACTCCTCAAGAGATTGATATCTAGAGTTCCACATGATGTTTTGGTCAAGGAAGGGAATGTGGTACCCCCTTGAAGGAATGGAAGTACTAGGAAGAGGTCATAACTTAGGGAAGTTAGGCTAGAGCCCAGGGTAGAGGGGCTAGTCAGCTGTATGCTAGGAAAATCACTCTGGCTATTGTGGATATAGGACTATCTACTATCTAAGGTATGATTCTTGTATCATCTACCCTTTCTTGCATTTCGTTTGATATAAGAGCATTTCATTCCTTTTTATTTTCTATTTTTGTAAACAATTTGGTCTTGGATATGGGAATCTTGGATGGTGTTCGAACCATTGATACAATTTTGGGAGTGAGGTCAGAGAATATCAAATGTTGCAAGGCTTTTTTTTTCTAGAGTTTGGTGGTTACCATTTCTTTTGGGAACCATTCATGATAGAAATGACAATATTCAATTTGATTCTTGGTATGGGATGGTTAGTTCTATACTAGGATCATATCAACTGTTACCAGAGGAGAGTAACATTTCTATCTCTAGAAAGAGACATTTATTTTCATTAGGGTGAGTGGGATCTTTAGGTTGGTCATACATGACCAATTCAGTGCAGATTAGAATATCTCACAACTCAGATAACCGGTCTTACTATAGATGATGGTGGAATGAAACATGATTCTTTTCTTCAAGCGGTAAAACCTTTTTATGATTTTTTCATTATGAGTTATACGACTTACCACAAAAGTGATAGATCAAGTTTATTATTGAGTTGGTGTTAAGAATAGATCCATTTTATATCACTCCCTATATAATGGCACCAATAGAGCTTCAGGAGTTGAAAGTTTAGTTGGAAGATTTGAAAAATAAGGGTTTCATATGACCTAGTACATCTCCTTGGGGTTCTCCAGTTATCTTCACCAATAATACCAATGAGACTTTGTGATTATATGTGGATTATGAGATATTTAATCAGATGACAGTTAAGAAATAGTATCCTCTTTCACGCATCAACAGTCTCTTTGATCAGTTGAGAGGTTCTAATATCTTCTACATGATTGATTTGAGATATATATACCATAAGTTGAGGGTGATACCATCAAACATACCTTAAAATGATTTTAGGAGAAGGTATGGATTGTATGATTTCGTAGTGATTCCATTTGGTTTGACTAATGCACTGATAGTATTCATGGACTTGATGAATGGGATCTTTCATCCTTTTCTAGATTAGTTTGTGGTGTTTTTTGTCAATGACATACTAGTGTACTCCCAGTCGGCAGGCGATCATGCCCAACATCTTGACATCATATTGAGTACATTAAGAGAGAATATACTTTACACCAAGCTAACCAAATGCAATCCATGGATTAATAAAGTGAACTTCTTGGGTCATATCATCTTAGAGGCAGGAGTGTTAATTTTCCTAGAGAAGGTTACAACCATGATATCTTAGGAACAACCCAAGAATGTCTTTTAAATTCAGATATTTCTGGGGATTTCAGCTTATTATTGACACTTTATCTAGGACTTCTCCCATATGGAATCACTGATGTCAGGACTAACCAATAAGGGAGTGAAGTTTGTTTAGTATGATTATTGTGAGATATATTTTTAGGAGATGAAAGGTAGGCTAACCTCATCACCTATCCTCACTTTACCCATATTGATTATTCCATATACCGTGTACTGTGATGCATCCAATGTTGGACTCGGAGTAGTTCTGATATAGGAGGATCAAGTGGTTTATTATGGATCCAGACAAATGAGATCGTATGAGAGGAATTATCCTACTAATTATTTGGAGTTAGTAGTGGTGATACATGTCCTGAGATGCTAGAGGAATTATCTCATGGGTGATAGGTTTGTGGTATACATAGACCACAAGAGCCTCAGGTATATCTTTTTTTAGCGAGACCTGAACCTTAAGAAAAGGAGGTAGGTTGAATATATTTAGTATTTAGACTTCGAGTTGGATTATATTATGAACAAGGTAAACATCATTTATTATTCTTTGAGTTGAAATACATAGGTAGAGGCAGTGAAGGAGTCTTAAGATGAGTGGAAAATGATGACACTCTTTACAGACATGCATATAGATGTTCAGAAGTCCCATGGATGAGTAGATATGACTTCGACATATGTTATAACTATAATTTTATATTGTATCAAGATAGAGAAGTTATACAATAAAAAGGTCTTAGTTCTAAGATACAACTAATATGGTGGGGAGACACCATCAAGATGGTCACTTGGTAGTTACAATTATCATCTTTTCTATAGCTGAGTATGGGTTCCTATGGGTTTACATGAGGAGATAATGAGGGAGTTTCATGATTCTAGATGGTCGGTACATCCTAGTTTGAAAAATATGTATCATGATCTTTGTAGGTAGTACTGGTGGTTAGTAATGAAGAAGGAGGTTGTAGGCTTTGTGGAAAGATGTTTCACTTGTCAGTAGGTGAAATATGGACATTAGAGGCCAGCTGGGATTTTTCATCCTTTTCCCATTCCTAAGTGAAAATAGAATGACGTCAATATAGATTTTGTGTTAGAATTATCTAGGAAATCCTATAAGAATGATGCAGTATGGGTGATTTTTGATCAACTAACAAAGGTAGCCCACTTCTTTCCCATCAAAGATACCTTTATAGTTGATGATCAAGGCGGTCTATATATGCGTGAAATAGTTAGGTTTCAAAGTATTACAAGGAGTATCATTTTTGATAGATATAATTGTTTTAGATCACAGTTTTGGCAGGGTCTTCAAAAGGCCTTGGGATCACAAGCTCTTTTGGGCACTTCCTATCATCCTCAAACTGATGGTAAATCTGAGCATACTATTCAGATTCTAGAGGATGTGTTACAAGACTGAGTTTTGGATTTTTGTAGTTTATGGGATAAACATATTCAAATCATGGAGTTTTCACTCATGGATCAATATATGGATCTCATTGAGGATTTTTATGGAAATTCATTCCATTAACCTATTTTTTGTTTGGATGTATGTCAGTTAGTTCTTGTTGGACCTAGTCTCGTACAAGAGACATCTGAGTAGTTTCAGTTCATTAGGAAGAGGTTGGTGACTACATAGAGCAGGCATAAATTCTATGATCACCATCGGATATGACCTCTAGAGTTATAGGTTTATCATCCGGTTTTCCTTCAGTTGTTGCATAGATTAGAAGAATGTCATATCAAGAATCAAGGAAAGCTAGTGCCCAGGTTTGTTGGGCCATTTGAGATAGTGGAAAGGGGTAGTCTAGTGGAATATTTTTTTAGCCCTTCCACAATTCTAAAATTTCATGCACAATGTGTTTCACATGTTGTAGATTTAGACATATCATCCAAACCCTTCTCATGTGATAGAAACAATAGGCATCGATCTTGATATAGATTCATCCTCTGAGGAGCATCTGATACAAATCATGTACTGTAGTGAGAATTATTTTCAGGGTAGGGTCATTCCTTGGGTTCAAGTGCAGTGGAATCTTGGACGTGTTCAAGAGGATACATGGGAGAGGGAGTCCTAAATGTAATAAAAGTATATATAATTTTCTCCAATACCCCATAGTGATTCTTAGAGAATCTTAGGGATGAGCTGTTATATGGTGGAGAAGTTGTAATATCCCATATTTTTCTAGGTACACCTCTCTTTTAATTTTTCATTACACTTATTTCGGTTGATTTTTTTATTTCCTCTAAACCTTAGTGGTCATGTTTTATTGTGTATATCTATTAGTTTGAATAAACATAGAATTGGGTTGTGAGTAAACTTGAGAAAACCGAAGCAAATCCATACAAGGAGTGGTTTGGGGATTCTGTTTGAATTAATGGAGTTCAGGTATAAATGGTTCAAGTTTTACCAAGGGTTCTTGGAAAGTTGAGAATCCTTAAAGGGGTTTTGGGATTTTTAATAGAAACTAGGATGAAAACTATCTACAAGAAATTTACACACTATGTAAATGGGTTACATGATATGTAAAATCCACCAGACTCATATCGTGAACTAATTTATGATGCAAAGTGGTTACATGTTGTGAACCAACCACATGATGTGTAATGGTTAGAAAATTTAAATATTCATCCAAGGTAACAGGTTTTTCGTTGTATCCCTCTAAAAATAAATACACGACATGTAAATGAGTTACACATCATTTAATTTCCTCACATACAGTTTTGATGGTTTTGTGTGTGATATTTATCTCATTTTCTCGTGTGAAACTTCATCCTCTTGACCCTACGGTAGTTTACAGGTGATTGTGGGGAACCTCTCTTGATTTTGGACATCCCGATCACATATCTGATCCCTATTAAGTGGTTTTGACTAGGTTTTCCTTTGTCTCCCTTTGATCTCCAGCCATTACAGTGTAATATCCTGATCATGATCATTGATGGTTTTGGTCTTGATTGGTTTTGATCTAGGTTCTCCTTGTGATCTACCGCACCTTCATATTTGTTGGTTTTTTTCCTTTGGAATCATTTTGTTCTTCACCGAATAAAGTTAGGGGGTCTAAACCTTAACCCTATGGCTTGATTAATTGAAAAGTATATGAAATATTACAATTGCACCAATATAATGCGTGCCTAAATAAATTAAATGATGAATTGAATTATTACTTGGATCCCTTTTGGATCCAATTGGTTATTGATCTGGCTTATAGCTATAGTTCGGGTGATAAAACCCTTGTTTATAAATGAATTAACTAATGACTTAAAGTGTGTTTATCATGACATGGAATTGGTGATTTCTTGATATAAAATCACTTTGGATTGGCTTGATTATTGAAATGATTGGGTTGTTGTTGGTTTATTACCAAAGGATAAATGAAATGTGTAATTGAATGATAAATGGTAATTTTCATAATTATTCATTGAGCCTTATGATGTAATATTATGATATCTTTTTTTCTATCAAATGTGTTGTGATTTTCTATTTGTAATGATTATATAGGGAGTTGGCCGAATGACACAAGCTGAAATGCTTATATAAAGGGATATACCAAGTTATTCATGATGAAATGATTATATAATGGGCTATTCACATTGATTCATGATGGAATACTTATATAGAGAGATATGCCTAGTGAATCATACTGAAATGATTATATACCAAGCTTAACCCTGATTGATTGCTGAAATGATTATATAGTGGATTTTGAATCAGATTTGTGTGATGTTTTACCATGGTTATATGGTTATGGTTGGCATGATCTTGATACATTCTTAGATATGTTCTAGCATAGGGGTGTAGCAGGTTGATGTGGTATTGATTTAATGGCTTAATTAATCAATACACTTGCTTATTGCATCATTGTATGCACTTATTATCAGACAGGTTATGTTTAGACATGGTGGTGTTAACTTACTGAGTTATACTCACACCCTATTTTGTCCACCATTTGGTACTCGAGAAGATTACATGAATGTAGTATTGGGCAAGGGAAAAAGATCTTACTGTTGATTATTTGTATGCTGGATGGGATGGAGTTTGGAGATGAGACCGACATGGGGTTCAGAACTGAGGAATTTTGAGTCTACTAGTATTTTATTTTGTATTACTTCTAGAATGAAATTTGGATACATTCTAGCATGACATTACATTATTCCCTTATTATTTATTATATTATTCAGTTAGATTTAATTGTTGGTTTTTTCGTTAGATTGTAATGTTTCCATTATTTATGCTACTATGATATTTATTTATTATTGGATCATTTTTCTATTTTTTTAACTCTATAACTAGGGGTATATTACCCCCATTATATATATCACACCCCCATTGCTAGTCATCATCCTCTAGAATAATGGGTGGTGCGCTTTATGTCTCGCAACCAACCCTTTTCGGCCACATGAGAGATTGACAAATCAGGGGATGTTATATCACGTATATTATTTGTTTCCATGAATAATAAAATTAGGTTAATTATTTTCATTCTTAATAACCTTTTAAATTTTTTTATTCCTTTTATATCAGTTATTTCCATGTGATATACAATTACTTAATCATTTAAGTTCACATCAAATGTTTTGACAACATTCGGTACTTATGTCCATATTTATTTCTGTAATTTGACTATGGTCATAGAGGTAATTATTCCATCATATCCAGAATAATAATCATGAGATAATTATAATTTTTATACATAAATTATATGTTTAAATCCAACCATTAAATATGGTTATGAAAAATGAACCACGTTACAATCATGGAGATGACAGGTTGTACGTACGTATGGGTAAAGTTTCCATTTTTCAATGATAATTATGGAAAAAAGTTAAATATAATTTTATATTTTCAGAATGATCATAATGTAATATATATAATATTATTTATTTTAATATACTTATATATATCATGCATGTGATGTGGTTATGAAAAAATAATCACATCGCTTTGTGGAGGTGGTAGTCCACACGTACACACAAACACCGTCATCATTTTTATGTGAAAGGAAAGATAAGATTGTAAATGATATATTATCTTTTAATAATGATAAATATATAAATAATATCATATATAAACATTAATTACATAATTATAACCAATCTCAAGAGATGGGTATGGAAAACAAATTACATTGGTTCGTGAGGTGGTAGTCCGTCGTACACACATACGGTGAATTCTTTTCCCATTTGATGGAATGAGAGATGTATATGGGTAATGCAACAAAAATAATAAAATCTAACTATATAAATGACACAATAATTTTTATTTTATCATTATTGAAGAATATTTTAAGGAGGTGGAAGAAGAAACAAAACTAAAACATGCAGTTGAAAACTATACCTCTTATTTGGAAAACCTTCTTTTATTAACACCTTAAGCCATATAAGTTTGGAATTATACCTAAAAAAGAACTATAGAATGTGGGTAGGTATTCTAAGAAGGTATTAAGTAATCTATTTTCTAAACCAAAAGAGTTTTTAAGTGTGTATAAATGATAAGAATATGTTCCCTTTTATAAGAGAGGGGAGGGGAAATCTTGGCATTTACCAAAATATTAAATTAATATAAATGAATTTTCAATTAAAAATGGATTCAAAGAGATTTATTTCAAATATAATATGATTATGGGTATAAATTACCTCATATAATAAAAATTAGACTAGTTTTGACTATATTTATACCCTTATATTTCGGTTTTAACCCTTATTTAACCCCTTTAACTCTTACCACGACAACATGAATTTTTACTCGTTGAGGGTTAATATAGTTACTATAAAATAAAAAATGATACATAAATGGAATAGGATTTATATTTTCAACCTTATAATAACCAATTTACAAAATTTTATATTTTTAGGAATTTTATACCATTTAATAAAATATTATTTATTATATAATATCAATAATGTCAATTTTTAGAACTATTCATTACTTTGAGTTTGATAATATCAAGAAAACACTTATAATTAGAAAAAAATATTTTATTATATCCCTAACATGTAAATTTAATCTATAATTTTTTTATCACATTAAATATCTCAAATTATATTTATTTTAATATTTCGAATATCATTTATTTGATTTTCTCATTCATTAAATAATTATTTCATCAACATTGTGAAAGATTTTAAGGTATTTATTTCATCACTAAAAATTAAAAATAAATTACCATGATTAAGATATATCTTTTATATTTCAAAATAATATTTATTGTTGAACATATCCTTTGGATAACCCCATATTAAAAGTGTTATAGTTATTAAAAATTTTAAGTGCGACATCTTAGAACTTTCTTTAAATAAAATATTATAAAATTCATAATCACTTATAAATGGATACATAAGGCCATATATTTGAACCTTGAATGATTACGAATTAAAATTACTCATGAAATAAAAATGGTTCAAGTGTAATATTCATTTTATATTTCTTATCATATTATTTTTACCCTTAATCACCTAATTTACCGTTTACCATGGTAACCAAAATTACTAAAGTTACTATTCAAATTGAAAGAAAGGAACCTATTTAATAAATTTGGAAATAATTATTATAAATATGAAATCTATTTTTAAAAATTCAACACATATAAGTTGCCGGATTTAATTTAAAATTAAACCGTTAAAACCCAACGAAAAATGTGTTTTCAGAAAAATTCCCCTTTTAAATATAAATTTTTTAATACGAAATTCAAGTATAAAATAAATTTGAAAAACCATAATTGGATTAATAAAAATATAAATGAACTAATTTCAATTTAAAACTATTCAAAAACATAATTTTACCTTATAAATGCTGTAAAATAAAAGTCATTTTCCAATAAAAATCAGTACTTTTCACTATTCCATGAGAAATCAATATTTTCAGAGAATTTAAAAAAATTCATTTTAAGATTATCTTAACAGAATGAATTTAAAAATGAAATTAATTTTGACAAATTAAAATTATATAATTTGAAAATTAATCTTTTAAATATAACCTTATAAGGAATGTGTTTAATAAAACTATTTATTTTTTGATTTTTAAGAATTAATTAATATATTTATAATGAATATAACTATTTAATTCAAGAATACTAATAAATATAAGAAATATTTATTCTATTAGTACCTAGGTTTCTACATTATCCCCCATTTTGGAAATTGCATCATCATAATTTTATTCACTTATTAAACAAGTGGGGATACCTTTCCCTCATAGAATTTTTAGATTCCCATGTTTCTTCTTCAACCATATGGCATCTCCACAGAACCTTAACCTGATGAATTACCCTATTCTGAAATAATTTTTCTCTACGATTAAGAATATAAATAGAATTTTCCTCATAATAAAGGTTATATTCCAACTGAACAACCTCAGGGCTCAATACATGAGATGAATCCTAAACATATTTCCTTAACATCGAAACATGAAAGGCATTGTGTACTTGGGATAAATTTAGAGGAAAGGCCACTCACTAGAAAAATGATCCAAATTTCTCTAGGATTGAATATAGTCTAATAAACCATGGTCTTAAATTTACCTTCTTACCAAAACACACAACACTTTTCCCTGGAGATATTTTAAGAAAAATATTATCACCTACCCTAAATGATAAGGTCTTTCCTCCCATTACCTGCATAACTTTTCTACCCTATATGAGATGTAATCATATGTTTCTGAATAATTTTCACATTCTCAGACACTTCCTTTACCAATTATAGTCCCATTAACTTAATTTCACCCACTTCATCTTAAAATACTAGAGTTCAATACCGATTTCCATATAATGCCTAAAAATGTTCCATCAGTATACTAGAATAAAAAATATTATTATAATAATATTAAACTAAATAAATATATTGATCCGAAATTCCTTGGTAATCCATTGAACAATCATGAAACATGTCTTCCATGTTCTGAATTATTTTTTTCTGATTTTCCCTTAGATTAAGGATGAATGCTTTTGTTGAAATTTAATTCAGTTCCCAATGACTCTTGAAGGCCTTTCGAAAAATTATAAGTGAATATGTGATCATGATCATATACATTGGAGAGAGGAACCCCATGTAACCCATATATTTATTTAAGATACAATCAATAAATTTGATTTAAATATAGAGTATCTTGAATGGGAAGGAAATGTGCATATTTAGTCTGTTGGTCAACAATAACCCAAATTAAATTATTACCTTGTGAAGTATTTGGTTATCCCACCAAAATATCCATGAATATATTTTCCCATTTCCACCTTGGAACTAGAATAGGGTAAAGTATCATCTTCGGTAATTATCATTATGCTTTAACCTATTGAAAATTCCAATATTTCATGTTAAATTAAGTAATATATCTTTTCATTACATCCCATAAGTAATACTTCCAAAGGTCTTTGTACATCTTAGTGCTATTTGGATGAATGGAAAATGAGGAACTATGAGATTTATTTAACAACACCCTCTTAAACTTAAAATCACAAAGTACACATAATCTTTTTCCAAATCTCAAAACACATTATTTATCAACATTAAATTCAGGAAACTTACCCTTGTTAACCAATTCTACCTTTTTCTGCAACTCATGGTATTTTTTTTTGAGCTTTCTTAATTACATATGACATAGACTATTTCACTGACACCTGAAAAAAAAGAAGATTTTCCTACAACCACAACTTCTAGGATAAAATTTATCAAATCATTAACCAAAGGGTCATATTCCAAATTCAACATGGTTAATGTAGATTTTTTTTTCCAACTCAAATAATTGAAAAATTTATTCGATTTTATAAGAGGGTAATGAATCATGAAATAAAAATCCTTAATCAGTTCAAGCCATATTCTCTATCTAATGTTCAATTCTTTCTGGGTGAATATATACATCAAACTATTATGATTAATATATATTTCACACTTGGATCCATATAAATGATGCCTCCAAATTTTTAATGAAAAAACCATAGAATCTAATTCCAAATCATGTGTAGGATAATTTAACTCATGAGATTTCAATTTCTGTGAAACATAATCAATTACCTGATCATTCTACATCAGAACACAACCAAGTCCATTCAATGAGGCATCATTGTATATGAAAAAATCACTATTTCTCAAGGGTGGGGTCAAAATGGAGAATTAACCAATCTTCTTTTTAATTGTTGAAAAAAATCATCACATTATTTTGTCTAGATAAATTTAACCCATTTTCATGTTAACTTAGTTAGTGTGCTAGATAACCACGAAATTTTTTCAACAAATCACTATTAATAGCCTAATAATCCATGAAAACTTTAAATCTTGGTAACATTTGTATGTCTTGTCCATGAATCGACCACTTTTGTTTTGGATAGATCAAATGTAATTCCATATTTACTTACAATGTGCTTAAGGAAAGAATTAATTTGTAACCAAAAATCACATTTGCTAAATTTTCTGTATAACTTATTTTCATTAAAGGTTTAAAAAACAATTCTAAGATTTTTTTCATGATCCTATTAAATTTTTGAATAAATCAAAATATCTTTAATAAAATAACCAAAAAACATATCCAATTTATCATGTAAGACTCTATTTATAATATTCATAAATACAATAGGGGAATTTTTCAACTCAAATAGAATAACTACAAACTCATAATGCCCATATCTAGTCTAGAATGATGTTTTTAAAATGTCATAATCCTTTAACTTTAGTTGATGACACCTGAATATCAAGTCAACTATTGAAAATACTGATATCCTTATAACTAATCAAACAAGTCATCAATATGGGGCAACATATACTAATTTTTAACTATAATTATATTCTAATATCTATAATCAATGAAAATACTCATATAATAATATTTCTATTAAAAAAATAAAATATCATCACCCCATAGTGAAGTGGTAAAATGAATGAAACCTTTATCTAACAACTCTGGTAATTCATTTTTAATTTCCAAAAGTTCTTATTGAGCCATTATATAAGTGGGTTTTAAAATTGGATTAGCATCAAGAACTAAGTCAATAGTAAATTCAACTTACTGATCAGTTATAACACCAGGAAACTCATCAGGAAAAATATCTAGGTACTCATTTACCACTGAAATATCATTAATATAAACAATTACCTTTTTCTAGAAATATGTACAAGATAACTTTAATTTCTATCTTTTAACAGTTTCTCATCTTCCTGGTATGTTATCAATGGTATGAGTTTATTATTGTATACAAAATAAAAATATTTTATAAAAACAACTTATTTAGCTCTACAATCTATCTTATCATGGTAAAAACAAATATAATCCATATCCAAAATAACATAAAACCCTACTATGGGAAAAACAATAAGGTTTTGAGGTAATTAATTTCTACAAACAATGATAAGAATATTCTCATAATTTATTTTTTCTTTAATACTTTACCATGTTGGTTTTAATATAAGATTTGGTTCCAATTTTTGAGGTGGAATTTCCAATTCAATATAAAATTTCTCTGAAATGAAAGAATGTGTAGAATTTGAGTCAAAAAATGCATTAACATAATCTGAATAAACAAAAAATATACCTGATATCACTTTGTTTGATGTCACAACATCTTCTAAAGTATTTGTAAGGGATTTCACCACACCTTTCTGCTTATATTCCTACCGCTTCCCATTATTCAGTTCCTTAATTGGAAAATTATGTGTATAATAACCCATCTCACAACATTTAAAACACTTTACAATATTCTTATACAAATCAGCCTTACCACCACCAAGATCATGTTTATTGCAACCATGATCTATATACCCAAACTTACCACATTGAAATCACTTCTTAGATTTGATAAGGCATTCCCCAGGGTTTTTTCAACCACACTTTCAACAAAATAGAAACTTGATTATCTTACATTCAGATCTATTTGATTCATTATTTCCCATTTTCTACCATTTGGACCTTTTCTTATTCTTACTTTCATGAAATAAATGATTATTTCCAAACTCAATTTCTACTCTCTCAGTACATAAAACTAGTTTCTCATAAATTTTAAATTCATTTAAATCCAATGTCCTTCGATATCTTACCTTCAATACTAAGTAAATTTTATTTATTTTACTATCAAGATCCTAAATAAATTTTTTAGCGTACCATTCCAATAGAGCGAAGTTTTCTTCATGCACAGCCACTATATCTTTATCCTCTTATTTCAATTCCAAGAATTACCTTTCTATCCTCAGTCAAACCGCTGTAAGAAAAATATTTCTCAAGGAAAATATTCTTAAATTAATCTTATTCCAAGGCATCAATATATTCTCTTTCCTTGATATTATTGACCACTAACCACTACTTTTTGGATTAACCTTAAAAACGATAAATTATAAGACCAACATTTTGATGGTATGAACACCCCAGGACAACAAATACCTTTTCTAGGGATTTAATCAACCCCTCATCTACCACTAGGTTGAAATATCCACTAAATTCAGGAGGGTGTTTCCTCATAAAATGTTCCAATATCATCATATTCCTCTATGGTGGATCTGGTGGATCTGTTTCATGGATTCCACATATATTTATATCCTATTTCAACTTATCCATTACTACCATAGAACAATCTATTCCAATTCCAACCATTTCAAGTTTCTGATTCAGAAGAATATTTTCTTTTCAATACCTTCCCACTTCAGTTTCCCAGTTTACTCTATGGAAATCCATTCTGAACATATATAGTTTAGATGAAGCAATATAACAATCTTTAAATTATATATCATTTCAACTTAAACATAAAGTAAATCCTTTTAAGTGTATTCTATTAACATTATCTTAACCTCTAAAGTTATCTAAACCGTCTTATGAAACCAACTTCAAGGACCCGATGTTAATCATTACATATTCTAGTTTTTTTAAACTCGAATTCAATTTCTTATAATTCTAAGGATATTTTTAGTTTTAGTTTTTTGAGAATTAGTAAAAACTATTACAAAGTAAACCTATACATTATAAGTTGACACTTATACCCAGTATCCATTTTTCGCACCTAAAAAACTTTTTAAAATAAAACATAATATATTTTCATGATAAATCTTCACATTTTTCATCTTGACCTCATCCTTGTCCCTACTAATCCTTAAACCCCGTGAAAAAAAAACATTTAAAAAATGTGGGATTAGTATAAAAATATCATTAAGAGACATGAAAAGAAATAAAACCATTAGTGTAGTGAAAAACATGAAAATTCATAATATAATTACATTAATCACATTATTCTTTGAGGTTATAGAATTAATGATTTAAATATGAAAAAAAATATTTCCCTCAAATAAAACTTTTAAAATCCATAGTAAACATAGATAAAACATGTTGTAAACTTTGGGTATCATTGGAGTAACCACCATAACTACTCATGGAAGACCTTCAACCTTAAATTAAGATAATTACCTTAGAGTAACCATCATAGATACTCATGATTATCCATCACAATTAATCTTGGAATAAAAATAGTAGTATATACCCATTATCTCTTAAGAGAAACCTAATCGGATAATTCTATCTCATATATGGAATAACCATACAGTCAACTTCTATCTCCAGATTACCCAATGAATTGAAGGTTATAATGTAACCACCCATACGTAGTTTATTATAGAACCAACCATCATCATAAAAATTCCCAAGAACCATAACATAATCATAAATCCTGAAATATTGCATTATAAAAACATTATTAAGGAAAATAACCTTTTCATTTTTAAATCACTTATTTTTAGAAAAAATTCGTACACACAAAAGAAAAAATTTTATTTGAAAATAACCACATACAATTTTAATGGAATATTTAATTAAAATATTATTTATGAATGTGGTAAAACTCTATCATGCTGTTTAAGTTAAAAAAAACATTCCTTTTTTGATTTTGTAAAAAAATTTGAAAGAGGAACTTTAAAAGAGGATTTTTAAAAGAGAGTCCCTCACCTCGAGTCTGACACATCACGTATGTTATTTTTATTATTAAATAATAAAATTAAGTTTATTATTTAATAGATCAATTCAAGTTTATTATTCATTTTATATCAATTATTTCCAAGTTATATAAAATTACATAATCATTTAATTTCACATCAGACGTTTTTAAAACATTCGGTACTTATGTCCATAATGACTTTGGTAATTTTACTATGGTCATAGTGATCATTATTACATAATATAAACAATAATAATTAATTAATTATCATTTTTACACATCAGTTATAATTTTAAATCCATCCATTAATATGGTTATGAAAAATGAACTACATTACAATCATGGAGAGGACATACCGTAGTACGCATGGGTAACATTTCCATTTTTCAATGATCACTGTGGAAAGAAGATAAATATTATTTTATATTTAAATAAAGATAATAATATCATATATATAATATTATTTATTTAAATATAATTATATATATCGTCCATGTGATGTGGTGATGAAAAAAGAATCACATCGCTTCGTGGAGATTGTAGTCCGCACGTACGAACAAACGATGCTATCATTTTTCTGATCCCAAAAAGATAAGAATGTAAACTATATATTATATTTTAATAATGATAAATATGTCATAAATAAAATATATAAATATTTATTCCATCATTATAACCAGTCTTGAGAGACAGTTATGGAAAATGAATTACATCAAATCGTGAGGCGGTAGTCTGCTGTACACACGGACGATGAATTATTTTCCAATTTGATGGAATAAGAGATGGATATGGGTAATTCCATAAAAATAATGAAATATTATTATATGGATGATACTATAGGTATTATTTTATCATGTTTTAATAAGATTTTAAGGATGTGGAATAATAAAAAAAACTAAATCATGCAGTTGAAAACTATACCTCTTATTTGGAAAACCTACTTTGCTTAACACCATAATCCCAATAAGTTTGGTATTATACGTAAAAATTTACTATAGAATGTGTTTAGGGATTATAGGAAGGTAATTGGGTAGGTATTTTAGAAACTAAAATGGTTTTTAAGTGTGTATAAATGAGAATAGGATGTACCCTTTTATAAGAGAGGGGAGAGACACTCTTAGCATTTATCAAAATATTAAATTAATATAAATTAATTTTCAATTCTAAATGGATCCAAAGTTAGTTATTTAGAATATAATATGATTATGGGTTGAAATAACATTATAAAATAATAATTATATATTTTTTTGACTATATTTATACCTTTATCTTTCAGTTTTAACTCTTATTTAAGCCCTTTAAATCTTATCATGACAACATGGTGTTTTACTATTTAAGGGTTAATATAGTTACTATAAAATAAAATACGATCCATAAATAGACCATGGTTGATATTTTAAACCTTATAATAATAAATTGGATTAATTTTAGATTTTTATGAATTTTATATCATTAAATAAATATTATTTATTATATAATATCAATAATCTCAATTTTTAGAATTATTCATTTCTTTGAATTTAATAATATGAAGATAAAAATTATAATTTGAAAAAAATATTATATTATATCACTAACATGTAAATATAATCTATAAATTTTATTAATCACATTAAATATCTCAAATTTTATTTATTTTAATATTTTTAATATCATTTATTTGATTTTCCCATTAATTAAATAATTACTGCATTAGCGTTGTGAAAGAATTTAAGGTAATTATTTCATCACTAAAAATTAAAAATAAATTACCAAGATGAATATAAATATTTTATATTTGAAAATAATATTTATATTTGAACATATCTTCTAGATAACCCCATATTTAAAATGTTATAGTTATTAAAAATATGAGTGTGACATCTTTGACCTTTCTTTAAATAAAATATTATTAATTTCATAATCACTTACAAACGGGAAAAATTACATATATTCGAACCTTGAATGATTATGGATGAAAATTACTCATAAAATAAAATTGGTGTAAGTTTAAGGGGTATTTTATAGTGCTTATCATATTATCTTTACCATTGATTATCCGATTAACGCTTTACCGTAGAAACCAAAATTACTAAATTTACAATTCAAATTGACCAAAAATAAAAAAGGTATATTTAATAATTTTTTAAAAAATTATTTCAAATATGGAATCCATTTTTAAAAATTAAATACACAAAATTTTCATAATATAATTTAAAATTAAACTAACAAAACACAATGAAAAATGAGTTTTCAGACAAATTCCCTTTTAAATATTTTTTTTACTAAATTAAAGTATAAAATCCATTTAAAGAATCATAATTGGATAAATAAGAATAAAAATGAACTAATTTCATTTTAAAACTAAGTCAAAACTTAATTTGACCATCTAGATGATTTAAAATAAAAGGCAGTTTTCATAAAAATTAGTATTTTTCCCTATTCCATGAAAAACCAATATTTTCAATGAATTATTAAAAATTAATTCTAAGATTAGTTTGACATGATATATAAAAAAATTAAATTAAATTTGAAAAATTAAAATTCTTTAATTTTAAAATTAATCTTTGAGATATAACCTTATAAGGAATGAGTTTAATAAAACTATTTCTTTTTTAATTTTCCAAAATTACTTAATATATTTGATGCACCTGAGAGGCATCATTAAATCCCTAGAGTGTGATAAAATTAGAAATTTATTTCCCAAATTACACTTTACTATAAGGTTTTAATAAAGTAGTAGTGTAGGGTCAAACCTACAAGGACTACTATAGGTAGGGAACCTATCGATTCAAACCCTACAGTTAGATTCCTCACGTCCACTTCTCAGGTTTGGTTTTAGAAAAGAATACATAGCTTTATTTTAAAAAATATGACAAAGAAGGGATCGAGGTTAATTTCAGGGATTTAGGAATAGAAAAATCCTAAATCTAACTTGGGATAGAACTATGGCTTAGGTAGTGAAGCGGTACAAAGGTCATCAATTGTTTATGGTCAAACTAATTGGATCTACCTAGGATACAACTATTCCTTGGTCTAGATATAGATAAAAACCTATATGCAATACACTAAGATTATATGGAAGAAAGTGTCAAAATATAATGGTCAAAACCTTCTAAAATCCAATTAGGTTTGGGTCCTTCAATTTCACCCCATGGCCAGGGTTGTGCAAAGGAATGAGATAAAAATTACTTTTTAACCAAATTACTAGCCAAATGGTTACCAAGTTTTTATTTATAGATTCATTAATATTAAGTACACCCCTACTCTCGATCCCTAACCCAAAGTGAATTATCAATTAATGGTGGTTTTAATAAAAAAAAGGATTTCTATGACATGTTTATCATAATCATAAGAAAATTTAGAAATAATAAATCCAGAATTTAAAAAATAATAATCAAGAAAAAAATTAATTTGAATAAAGAAATAATAAAGAAATAGTGAAAGTAGTGAATTTGAATGATGATCGGTATCGAAATAAGCATCAAAACGAAAGACAAAAATGAAAGTGGAAAATAACAAATGTATAATGGTAAATAATTAAAAGGATTTGATAAAATAAGTAAAAGAATGAATTAAAACTAGTTTAGAAGATAAAAAGAGGAAAAAAATAAGAATAAATGAGATAAAGAGATTAATTCCATAACTGCTATACACAGTGGAGATGCTCAAGTATATATTGGCTTGAAAATTGCATGATGTGTAAGGTATTCATGCCATGTCATGGATTTTGGTGGATTCTATATCTACTTTGACATGATGTGAAAGTAGGATTCATGTTGTGTACTTCAGATACACAATATCTTCCAAAAATTCTTCAATCTTGTGAAATCCACAACCAGTATCTTTAATGAGGTGAAATATCAAGAATTTCACATCATGTAAATTATTCACATCGTTTATTTGATTCACTTTTAGCTGTATTATGATTTTGAAAATCTCATGACTTTAAATTTCTATACACATCGTGTAATAGTTTCAAATCATGTAATTATTCACATGTTAGACTTTGGATCTACAAGCAGGCTGTGAATGAAGAATACATTCCAAGAAATCCTTTCACGATGTGTAGATCATATTTTTCCCAATTTTTATCAATTCTTACTTTGAGTCTTAAATCCCCATTTCCTGTAAAAAACCCATTAAATTATTGAATAAAGCATGATTAAAACTTAAATAAATATATAAAAATGTGTATATAAATTCATATTATCAAATACCCCCACGCTCGAACAATTTCTTTTCCTCAAATGCAAATTATCTTAGTAGATATTCCAAATGATTTTTTTAACGTAAGAAACATGAATTAAAATCAGGAAAATAAAACTAAGTGTAAGAGGAAAATTAAATCCTCTAGAATCAATCCTGTAGAGAAAATAAATCATTCCTTATAGTTCAGTTCTTTATTCAGATTCTTTATTCCTTTAATTAGGATTTCATAACTGTTCCTCAAACTCTATACCATTTTTTCAATTTACCTCAAAATTAATAACTATTCTAACATATCCACTTCACAAATACAAATAAAAAATTAATCATGAGGGATTCATCAATAAGGTTCTAATGTCTATGAGGTATAGGGAAGATGGAAAATTGATAAAATCAATCTCAAAGAGGAGGGTAATCTCTAAATTATAATACATGATAATCATGAACAATTCAATGAAGTAACTCCTAGAAAAAATGTGTTCATGATCCAATAACTCAAAGTGGATCCATGAATATGCCAAGATAGCATAAAGAATATTCCCTTTCACTTTATATTTTTCATTTTAGTTTTTTGAAAATCATGTCTAGGCCTTATCTCACATCAATCACCTAACCACATACAATCCATTAGAGGATTAATTGGTCTGGTAATGGTGATTTTTGACCTTCTAAATACAGAACCCATTTTTTTATATTTATTTTTTAATGGAATAGGGTAGGCATAGAAAATTCCAAAATTAAACGTGAACCCAGTTATAAAAATTTGGTGGAAATTTAATCATAAATATCCTCAGTAGAAACATCCCATGTCCATCATAGATGAAAAATACCCCACACTTGTTCAAAAGAAAATCATATATAGTACCAACAGTAGGGTAGAAAGGGATAAGGCTTGAAACAGATCCATCCTAATAAGGCCGTTCATGGATACTAATTAGACACTGAATGAGGCTAATATTCATTGTTAATATATATAATATTCATGTGATTTATTATTTATAAACACCATTTTAGTGCATTTTACACTTTGAACATTATTTTATATTATAATTGTAATTCCTTCATAAAATGCACTATTACATGGTACAATTTTGAACATCATTTAAAGTACCCAATGATCTTGATTTTATTTTCATATTTAATTTTCATGTTTCTAATTACACTGGTAACAATTCATACTTTTTTAGTACTTGAATATTCATATTGGAAGACCACCAAATTTGGAATTGAACAAACAACATTCTAGGTGAAGTGAACTAGACATCAGCCCAATAAAACTACTCTATAGGTCAACATCCAAGCCCAATAATTCTGAAAATTGAAATAAATATATATTACATCATAGGAAACATTTTATTAAACAGTTTATAAAGATAATTCTTATATTTTAATGGATTTACAGGTGTCCCAAGTTGGAGATAAAATTATTGGATAGATTCTACGACCTAGAAAAACTGCCCACCAATTTTATCATATCTCAACAAAAGAAAATTTATTTGGTCTGAAATTTTACAGAGAGCTATAATACATCAAGAGATTAATGTTTTTATTCTATGTCCTACTAAAATTATTCCATATATAATGAAATTTAGGCACCTCTTTTCGGTGGATGAAATCTGGCTTCCACTTCGGGTCAAGGATAAAGAAGTCCACTCTCCCTTACTTTCCACCACCTTAGGCCCACCATAATCAATTGGGATACTTTGCACTATTGGGAGATTGAACCAAGACTCTTGAAATTAATATTTAATGAAGTTGTGGTGTAGGAGTTTATCATCTTTATTTCTTTGTTTAATTGTAATGTTATGTTTTGATTTTGTTACCTTGAGTTTGTCTTTCTCATGTAAGTTATTCAATTCACCTTAGTTTATTAATAAAATTTCTTCTTCTCCTCTTATTTTGTTCTTATTCATATCACGTTGATACCCTTGGTTCAAGGTGTGAATTTATTCACACCAAACCTTGTGAAATTATCACACAACGGTGGAGTGATATTTATTTCATTATCTTTTTTTTTACTTCTCAAATTCTTCCATCAGGAGTCTACTTTCCGCTTCCATTGAAACCATAGAATCACTGGAGGGATAGAACACTTATGGGTTGATCCAAGGGAGTAGCAAGAGGATAAATTTGATGTTATTTATCAATCTATTAATGTCTAATCAATTATTTTAATTGAGATTTTTTTGAATATCTTTAAACTCTTTCGTCCTTGTTGAAGTTAAGGCAACACACTTCAAGTGATAATACAAAAATTTACCTTGGAGTGCTCAAAACTTTGATCATTAAAGTTCATAGGTGATTAGTATTAAGGTATGGAGGTATTAAATGAGTAATTTATGATTTTGTTTGATCTTATTAAATGAAACCATCTCAAATATAATAAATTTAAATAGTCGAAAAAGGAATGCATCCAGCTCACCCCAAGTGAAAACCTAGGATCAACTCATTATTTTAAATTTAATTCACTTACGACTTTTAGTTTTCACTTACAACCTATTTAAAATCAACCCAAATATGACCACTTTATATCCAAGTACTGTCCATAGAATGTACATTTCTATAGGTTTCTTCTTATCTCTCCAAGGATTCGACAACCCAAGCTAAACTACAAACGACTGCTTAACCCTAAAACTTGGGTAAATTTGGGAGAGAAAAAATTTTGGCACCGTTTCTGGGGACCCAATTAAGTCATCTAAACACCCATTATATTATCACCTATTTATTATATTCTCATCCAAATTCTATTATCTTTTCCCTTTCTCGCTTTTTTTCTTTTGGCGCATGCCCGCCTACACCCGTGACCAATCAAACCGTCTAGTTAAAGTTGATAGTCCTTGGGTTGGGAGTCAGGTAAACCAAGGGAAAATTTTCAATTAGATCATAACCTTAATAATACTCTAGAGTCAAAAATTGGTCCCATTTCAAAATATGGTCTTCAAATAAACCAACTCATAAACCCGGGTAGGAACCAAAATGGAAATCTAAATGAGGCAGCCCCAAACTTGGGGAATGCATTCGATCAAACCATGAATGACTACCTCACACCTGCCTGGACCAATAAAACATCTTGAATTAGGTATGATACCCTAGGAAAATCCCATTATGTTTTCAAACCTCATGTCCTAAACTTCCTTCCAACCTTCCATGGGATGGAGTCAGAAATGCCGTACCTTCATGCCAAAGAGTTTAACGACATTGTTGAAACCATGTGCCCACCACATAAACTTGAGTGAGAAAAGATGAGGCTCTCTTCTTTATCAATAAATGATTGAGAAAATAATTGGTTAAAAAATATGATACCTACATCAATCCACTCCTGGTACCAATTTCAAATAGAATTTTTAAAAAAATACTTCCTCTATCACAAAACAATTGCACTTAAAAAGAGCATCCAATTTTTTTTTGAAAAAGAAGGGGATTCATTTTATGAAACATGGGAAAGGTTCAAAGACACACTCAACATGGTACCTCACCATGAATTTTCAATCCCCAAACAAGTTCAAATTTTCTATGAAGGGTTGGGCCCAGGAAACAAACAATTCATCGACATGATGTATAATGGGACCTTCAAAAACAAAGCCCCAAATGATGCTTATGAGTATCTAGAAGGACTAGAAAAACAAAACCAAACATGGAGAACACCACATTACTATAAGAAGACACCCAAATATGGTGTAATTCACACATTTAGGGAGGAGGAAATCCTTAGGGATAAAATTGCTGTACTCACTAGGAAGGACGAGGAGATCGATCTTAGGAAGGTCCATGAAATTCAAACTGTTAACCATATTTGCACAATTTGTGACAAAAAAGACCACAAGACAAGAAACTATCCAACCATACCTTCCATTAATTCTTCTAGGAGGACCACCAGCGGAGGTCAATGCTCTGAACTTTTAGAATCCACAGTACCAAAACACTTTCAATCCAAGGTTTAATTACCATCCAAGATTCTATTGGAAAGATAACCAACAACCCAACCAACAACCTATCCAACCACAAGAACCAAACCCCTACCCTACACAAAAATTTCAAAACCATAACCAGTTCCAACCACAACCATCCCAATACCAACAGCCTCATGTCTAATACTGACAACCCATGAAATAACCAATCCAATAACCAAAGTATCCTTCTGGGATAAACCAACCAGCACATGCCCTTACTCAATCTGTCCCTCTTCTAATCCTTGAGCAGTTGTGGAAAAAAATGGAGAAAATGAACTCATAAGTCTCATCCCTTAAAGATGAACTAAAATCCATTAAATTCGAGAAGGCACCCATGCCTACTTAGGCGATACCATCATCAAATTTAAGGGGATAATATAGTTACACACAAACCTCTCATGAACAACTCAAAGCAGTAACTATTTTAAGAAGTGGGAAATCCATTGAGAAACCTGAACAAGCCATTCCAAAACCATTAAAAGCTTAAAAAATGCATGAAAATATGAAGAACCAACCATAGATTCTAAAAAACTCAATGAGAATGTGAAGGAACTACAACCACACCCAATAATCAAACAACCTACCCCCTTCCTTTAACGTATGAGAGAAAAAACTAAACCAGAACTAAATGAAACTTTGAGGGAAATCTTCTCTCAGGTTAAGTTTAACATTCCAATTCTAGATGAAATCCAAACCATTCCTGCATACTCAAAGTACCTTAAGGACTTGTGCACTTTTAAAAGGTAATTTTGAAATAAAACCAAGTCCTTTTGGATACTAATTTTTGCACCACCATTCAAGGGACCATTCCTCCAAATTTTAAAGATCTAAGTTGTCCATACATCAATGTTGAGATAAGAGAGAACAAAATTTTCATATCCCTTTGTGATCTGGGAGCCAGTGTGAACCTCATTCCTTATGCCATGTATTGCCAGTTAGGGCTCGAAGAACTCCAACCCACATCTTCCACTCTTCAACTTGCTAATCGTAGTGTTTGAGTTCCTTAGGGGATATTAAAGGATGTTTTGGTGAAAGTTAAAAATTTCATTTACCCATATGACTTCATTGTCCTTGAAAATCACCCAATATTAGGTCCTTGGAAGAAAACCCCAATTATCCTTGGTCTTCCCTTCTTAGCAACAATCAACTCAGTCATTTGAGTCCGAAATGGGAACATGATAATAACCTTCGGGAACATGAGTATAGAATTGAACATCTACAATAAAAACACTCAAATTGGTGATGATGAAGAGATAAATGAGGATAATTGGATTGGTATTTTTGATAGTGAAATCTAGGAACATCAAGGAATTACTAAGGGATGTTTAAGTCAAAAAGAGATTGATTTTCTTTGTTCACGTGAGGTAAATTTGTCTCTTTGGCTTAAATCTCTTTCGGATAGCTCTATTAATGATTTTTTAGAATCATAAATCAATGATACCATTGGTGAAATCAATAACACTGAGTCCATACCCATTCATGACACTACTATGGCTAATTTAGTGGATGGAAATTCTGTTCACAAGGAACCAATTCTGTCAAGAAATCTAGACAAAGAAACTGAGTTCAATATAAAGTCCCAAACTTCCTTGGAAAGTGATAACCAATCTGATCTCGAATTTAAGGTCTTAACTTTATCACTAAAGTATTCATTACTAGGATAAAATCTATCCTTTCCTATTTTCATTCATTCCTCTCTTGAATCCAATCAAGAGATGATGCTACTGGATGTCCTAAGAAAGCTTAAGAAAGCAATTGGATGGACCTTTTCTGATATCCCTAGGATTATCCCACTCATTGGAACTCATAGGATTGTTCTTGAATCTGAATCCAAACCATGTCGTCTACCTCAGTGGAGACTTAATACAAATCTTATTTATGTGGTAAGGAAATAACTTCTTAAGTTATTGAAAGCGGGTATCATCTACCCCATAGATGAGAGTGAGTGGGTAAGCCCAATTCAAGTTGTCCCAAAGAAAGTTGTAATTACTGTGATCACCAATGAGGATGGTGACCTTCTCCCCAAAAGGGTCAGTATTGGATGGAAAGTCTGTATTGACTATAGGAAGCTCAACTCTTGTACCAAGAAAGACCAATTCCCCTTGCCCTTTATTGATCAAGTATTAGAGCGAGTGGAAGGTCATCAATTCTATTTTTTTCTAGATGGATTCTTAGAGTATAATCAAATCAAGGTCTCTTTAAAGGATTAAGAAAAAACAACCTTAACTTGTCCATTCGACACCTTTTTCTTCAAGTGCATTCCCTTTGGGTTATGTAATACCCCTGGTACCTTTCAGCGCTGCATGATGGGAATCTTCTAGGACATGGTGGGGGATTGTTTAGAGGTCTTCATGGATGACTTATCCATCTTTGGGGATAATTTTAAGGGATTCCTTCTAAAAGCTGAGAGGGTTTTTTCAAGATGAAAGGATAAGAATCTCATCCTAAATTAGAAAAAATAACATTTCATGGTAAATGAAGAACTTTTTCTAAGACATCTAGTATCTAGTAGATGGATTTAAGTTGATAAAGCTAAGGTCAACATCATTTGTCACCTTTCTTCTCCTAAAACTGTTAAGGAAGTTAAGTCCTTGTTAGAACATGCTAGTTTCTATTGAAGGTTCATTAGGAATTTCAGCTCTATTTCTGGACCACTTTGTGCCCTATTGGTGAAATATGCTCCATTTTTATGGATAGAAAGCTATGAAGAATCATTCTCTACACTCAAGTCAGCTCTTATATCTCCACATATCATGAAATCTCTTAATAGGAAATTTCCTTTTGACCTCACGTGTGATAAGAGTGACTTCGCTGTAGGAGAAGTCTTAAGAAATTGGTGTGAGAAAACTCCATGTGTCATTTCTTATGCAAGAAAATATTTAAATGATGAAAAAATAAACTACACCACCACTGAGAAAGAGTTTCTTACTGTTTTCTTTGCCTTATAGAAATTCAGGTCTTATCTCTTAGGATCACCCATCATTGTCTTCACCGACCATTCAACCCTGAAATACATTTTCCAAAAAAATATGCCAAGGATAGATTGATTAGGCGGGTCCTTCTTCTTCAAGAGTTTTATTTAACCATTAAGGATAAAAAGGGTGTTGAAAATTTTGTAGCTGATCACCTATCTAGGATGGAATTCAAAGACAACTCACATCACCTTTCTGTGTCTGATTCATTTCCTGATGAGCACCTCTATTATGTGAGTGACTGCCCATGGTATACTGACATAGAAAACCATTTGGTTATGGGTGACATTCCAAAATTCCTTAGGACCCAATCTAAGAAGAAATTAATTTCTGATGTCAAACACTATGTGTTTTATGATCCTTACCTCTTCAAGTTCTGTCCTGATCAAATTATTAGGAGATGTGTTCTCGAGTCCGAGCAAGAGTCCATTCTAAAACTTTGTCATAGAGAGGCATGCAGAGGACAATTTTCCACAAAGAAAACCCCTGAAAAGGTCATCCAAAGTGGTTTCTAATGTCCTAACCTCACTAAGTATTCCTTCCAATTATGAAAAAGTTTCCCTCAATGTCAACAATTAGGATCCATTACCAAAAGAAATCAAATTCCCCTCACTCTCATTATGGTCATTGAAATCTTTGATTGTTGGGGAATTGATTTCATGGGACCCTTATCGAACTCTAGGGGATACCTCTACATCCACTTAGCTATTGATTATGTCTCTAAATGGGTTGAGGCCATTCCCACCAAGTCCAATGACCATCATGTTGTGATCCGATTTCTGAAAGAGCACACATTTTATCGATTTGGAATTCCTAGGGCTATAATCAGTGATTGAGGAACCCATTTCTACAACCTCCCATTATCTTCACTCATGTCTAAGTATGGGATTTTCCATAAAGTTTCCACTGCATACTATCCTGAAACCAATGGTCAATCTGAGTTATAAAATAGAGGGATTAAGCAAATTCTTGAAAAAACTGTCAATCCCTCTAGGAAATATTAGTCCGAGAAACTCATGGATTCCCTTTGGGCATATCATACATCATTAAAAACCATCCAGGAATGTCACCATATAGGTTGGTTTATGGAAAATCATACCATTTACCTATTGAAATTGAGCATATGGCATTTTGGGCAATCAAAGAAATGAATTTTGACATTTCTTTGGCCGAAACAAAGAAGAAATTAGATCTTAATGAACTTTAAGAATTTAGGATAGGGGCTTATGAAAATTAAAGGATAAATAATGACCGAGTTCAATCCTACCAATCCAGGAATATCAAATTCAAAAATTTTGGATCGGGAAAATTTGTGCTCTTGTATAGTTCAAAAATTCATTTACACCCAGGAAAGTTAAGGTCTAGATGGTCAAGTCCTTTCATAGTGCATCATGTGTACCCCCATGGGGCTGTAGAAATTCAAGATCCCACCAATGGTAAAACCTTTAAAGTCAATGGTCATAGGTTAAAACCATTAATTGAATCATTCAATAAAAAGTAAACAGAGGTTGAGTTAACTGAGACAACCTATGGACCAGGAAAAAATTAATAGATTTAGGATCCATGTCGGGATAACGACATTAAACAAAAGAGCTACACGGGAGGCAACCCGTGGTTTTCATGTTTACAATATTTTTGAATCATATTTATTTTTCAAATAGAATTAATGAATTGTTTTGATATTTTAAAAAATAAAAAATAGATTGTTGACCTATTCTTCTATTATGAGTATGGATGTGTATGAAAGGGGAGCGTCATATTCATCCGTGTCACGTGGTGTGATCCTTGAGTAATACCTCACCTAGAAATTTAAAAATATGACAATGTTTAATCAGTTCATTTTATTTTTATGTGTTTGTATGTTAAAATAAAAATAATATATATATATATATATATATATAAAATTAAAAGGAAACATCGTAGGTCATGGGGAAAACCCAGTCACAACCGGCGAAGCCGTAAGGACTCGAACCCAGGACCGAAGGGAGACATGGGAGCATTCTTACCACTTACCTACATCTTATAGCACTTACTTATTATATAATTTTTGTATATATACTTATATTTTACTTTTTTTATTACATGAATAAATATATATATTTATATATATTGTTTTGTTTTGTTTGTTTGTTTGTTTTTTCATTTTTCCACTAGGGAACCCTACAAGTGACATGGATATCAAAGTACTAACTTGGAGAAGCAAGAACTTAAACTTCAAACACTAGGTGACTTTGTTCCATGTTTATTATTTCAAATTATTTATAGAACTCCTCTCCTCTACCACTACCCCTTCTAAAGTTTATTTTCTTTAAACACTAGGGACAATGTTATTCTAAGTTGGGGGGGGGGGTGAAAAGAAAGAAAAAAATTAATTTTGTGTTCATAAAAAAATATATGGAATGAAAAATTTATTTAACCTTGAACATGATAATACACATTGAACACTTTGAAACTGAATATCAAATAATTTAGCATACCCTGATTCTGATTTTAATCCATGTATAATTTCATGAGATTATATTTTGGGAAGTGTGGCTATCTAATGTGAAATTTCATCCTTTATATTTTCATCCAAATAAAAAAAAAGATCACAATGCATGTCCTTTGGATAGTGGGGTATTAGTTTGAGTTCATGGGGTTACCCAAATAAATAACATAGCTTTGGTGATCATTTTAGATTTAATATGAGTATTTAATAAAAAATAATAAAAAAACAATAAATTTGCGTATAGAGCAATGAAATGACCTAATGAGTGGATTTCGACACTTGGGGATCATGAATATATAGTTGTTTGGCCCAGAGTTAGTAATTTTATCTCTATTTGTGGTAATTTTACTTTGTTTTTGACTGAGTTAACTCGAGATGATGCTCAAGTATGTGGGCTTCACTTGGTTCCCTAAGGTCTTTGAGTCTGGGAGTCATCGACAAAGTCTCGCTACATGGGTTGAATCTTTTGAGTGCAATTTCAATTACCATGGCAATATTGAAAAAAAAACAATAAAAAAATTAAATTGAATACTCATCATAATATTTAAATTTGATTCCACCTAGCGCTTCCATCATTTCCCCCTTGAATAAAAATGAACCCCCATGTCTATTGTGATACAAAACACATCTTCAAGCTTAATTGACATTGGATGAAATGTGACGATGAATTTTAACAAAGGAATGGGATTGGGATTGAGATCTACTTATGAAACTATATTATATTAAAATATTTTCATGGGTTTCATGATTTTTTGGTATAAGGGTTTTTGGTGATCATTTTGTATTAAAATGTTTTTGGAAAAGGGAATTTGAATTTCATATTTTTGAGATACATTTTGCTCAGGACTAGAAAAAATCAAGTTGGGGCATGTGATTAGCCACTAAATGAGGCTAATATTAATTTTTAATATATATAATATTCATGTGATTTATTATTCATAAACACCATTATAGTGAATTTTACACTTTGAACATTATTTCTTATTATAATTGTAATTCCTTCTTAAAATGCACTATTACATGGTACATTTTTTAACATAATTTAAAGTACCCAATGATCTTGATTTTATTTTCATATTTAATTTTAATGTTTCTCATTACATTGGTAACAATTAATACTTTTGGAGTACTTGAAGATTCATATTGGAAGACAACCGAAATTGGCCTTGAACAAACAACATTCTGGGTGAAGTGAACTGGATAGAATCCCAATAAAACTACTTTAGCATCCAATATACAAGCCCAATAATTTTGAAAATTAAAATTAAGATAGAATAAATAATGGGGAACATTTAATTAAGCAGTTTCTAAAGCTAATTCTGATTTTTAATGGAGTTCCAGGCGGCCCAAGCTGGAGATAAAATTCTGAGCCAGATTCTGCGGCCCAGAAAAACATCCCACCAATTTAATAATATTTCAACAAAAACAAATTTATTTGGGCTGAAATTTTACAGAGATCTAGGATAAATCTGTATATTCATGTTTTTATTATATTTCCCACTCAAATTCTACTATATATAAGGAAATTTAGGTGCCTCTGTTCATTAGATGAAAGCTGGATGCCACTTCAAGTCAAGGATAAAGAAGTCCACTCTCCCTTAGTTTCAACCACCCCAGGCCTACCATACTCAAGTGGGATCCTTTTTAATGTTTGGAGCTAGACCCAAGAATCTTGAAATTCCTATTTAAATCAATGTTGGTGGAGTATTTTATCATCTTTGGCGTTTTGTTTAATTGTAATGTTATGCTCTGATTTTGTTGCCTTGAGTTTGAATTTCTCATGTAAGTTGTTCAATTCACCTTAGTTTCTTAATAAAATTTCTTATTATCCTCTTATTTTGTTCTTATTCATATCAATTTGATACCGTTGGTTCAAGGCATTAATTTATTCACACCAAACCTTGTGAAATTATCACACAATGGTGGAGTGATCGTTATTTCATTGTCTTTTTTTAATTCTCCAATTCTTTGCTCAGGAGTCTACTTTCCACTTCCATTGAAACCATAGAATCAATGGAGGTATATCCCACTTATGGGTTGATCCAAGGGATTAGAAAGGGGCTTTATTGGATGTTATTTATCACTCCATTAATGTCTAATCACTTCTTTTAATTGATAATTTTGTTTGAAGATATTTAAACTCCTTCGTCCTTATTGAATTTAAGGCCACACACTTCAAGTGCTAATATGAACCTTTACCTTGGAGTGATCAAAATTTGATCCTTCAAGTGTATAAGTGATTATTATTAAGGTGTGGAGGTATTAAAACAGTAAGTGATGATTTTTTTTGATCTTATTAAATGAACCCATCTCAAATATAAGAAATTGAAATAGTTGAAAAAGGAATGCATCCAATCCACCCTAAGTGAAAACCTAGGATAAAATCATTATTTTAAATTGAATTCACTTAAGAATATTAGTTTTCACTTCAACCTATCTAAAATCAACCCAAATATGGCCACTTCATAGCCAAGAACTGTCCATATAATGTACCTATCTATAGGTTTCTTCTTAGGTCTCTGAGGATTCGACAACCCAAGATAAACTACAAGCGACCGATTAACCCTAAAACTTGGGTAAATTTGGGAGAGACCAAATAATTAAAGTTAAAGAAGGAAATATGTATCAGTGGATCTCAAGAAAAAATCTCTCACAAAGATTTCCTAAATCATTTTAATAGTGTATTTTTTCAATTATAACCTCAATAAGATTTTAGTGAAAGTTTTGATAGGTTTACATACCCCATTTATCTCTCAAAAAATGATCAAAAAATAATATGACAATGTAGGTATAGAATTATCTTAGGAATGGGAGTATAAAAAAATAAATGGAAATAACTCAGGGTATAGTATCCAGTAATAATTCTATCAAAATCAATTGTAATAATCTAGATTTATAATTAACTTAATCAACTCAGCAATCATGCATAAAACTTAAACATGAATAAAAAATGGATTTCAAAAATTTATAACCTAACTTTGTCTTTTAATTAAATGGGTGTGATGATATTTAAAGTTTAAAGAATGATTCTAATGAAAAAATTCTCCTAGACTGGTGAAAATATGAAATAATCCAAGTGTTTCTATAATAAAGCTTAAGAAATATCCCCCCACACTTAAAATGAAACAGTTCCTGCACAATTATGGAATATAATATTAGAGAGATATCAAATATATTATATAAAAAAAATGAAATGGAAATTTATAAATTAAAAAAAGGGAATCAAGATATCCCTAGAGTGAAAGTAATACCATGGGGAAACTTTTTGGATCATGAATTTTAATTTTTTCTACCTACAAAAAATGTTATAAACACAATACTTGCACTAGATAAACCATTAGTACATAGGTGTCAACTAATATGTAAGTAAAAAAATAGGTAGGTGCATACAGTTGATAGTATGGGAAAATAACTCAGATAGATGCATTAATGGACTACACATAAATTTGGGATGACCAACGGATAGAAAATTTATAGAAAGGAAAGAAAATATCCTAATCACAAAACTCAAATAAATAAAATATAAAATATGGGTTTCCTACCATAAAGCGCTAACTATGATGCCTTTATCTATATTGATAGACAAAAATAATTAGTTAGTGTCTTCCATTGACTTATAGGTCCTATACCTATTTTAGGAACTGATGGTTGTATCATTTAGCTCATAGGGATGCTCTATGGGGTTAAACACCTTATAAATAGGTCGAGTTTGAAGCTCATGTGGAAGTAATAGCTTTCGTGCACATTGTGGAAGGTCCTCCTACTAAGGATAGATCTGGAGATGGAGCACCTCAATATGGTACTTGAAATAAGCCAGATGATGATACATATGATATAGTAGGTAATATGGTGGCTTGAAATGTATGTTTATGGCCATACAAAATGCATAAGAGCTAGAAATTGAAAAAGTAATGTAGTAGTAAAAAGTAAAATAAGCCAACAAGTAGTATAGATAAAATAAACCGTATCCCATTTATATATATGTGAAATGATATATATGTGAAAAAGGGAATAAAAGTAGTACAAAAATAGACCCAAGATAGGGTATATCAGGGGAGAGGTATAAGTACAATACTAAACAATAGGGTAATGCTCATTAGTCTCTACATCATTAGTTCCCTCCTGAACAGAGGGGGTCTGGATCAGCTCTGCCAAATCTATCTCATTGATGGAGGCATGGGATGGAAGATCGACCACTATAATAGATGTCATGGTGATGGAAAAAGGTTTGGTAGAGGATGAATGGGGTGAGGTGTCAATCCGTACAAAGGCCATATGTCTAAAAGCTAGAACAATCTGAGGCACCTCAATGGTAGATGGAATGGAAGGGCCCTGCCTTTCTTGGTTTGCTGCGAAAAAAACTAAAGCCAGACATTAGGGTTTATGAAATTTGTAGGAAGGTTAGATGGGAAATAGGTAGGGTGGGGATAGATATAGAAGTGGGGTCAGAAGGTGGAGGTGGTTGGGAAGATGAAGGGCCTGGTAGAGGGGGAGAGGTGGTGAAGTGAGATGGGTCAGTAAACGAGATGCAGAGACAACGACATATATGCCTATGGTTCTCCATGATAGATTGGAGAATCATCCAAATGTTAGTGGGAAATGGGGAGGGTAGTGAATATGTGGTTGTGGGTGGTGGTGTGATAGTAGAAAATGGGGTAGGGGATGTAGTGGAAGTAGGGGATGAGGCTGGGGTGGTGGTAGAGGGATCGGTGGCTGAGGTACATGCTTGTGAGGTTGAGGATGGGTCTTGATGGTCGGGTTCCGTATTCACATCCTCTATGTACTTTAACACCCACTGGTAAATACTCCCATAATTCTTTAATAACCCCATATTGTGGAGCCTAAATAGGTCGATCGAATCTATCTGTCCAAGAGATGTGAGGGGCTGGATGACATTGAGGGGGCTGAGATGGAGGGCGAGATGGATAATTAAATTGTCTCCTATCAAAGCACGACAAGTCTTCCATACCTGAATCTGGAAAAATATTATAAAATATCTTTCCTTTTTGACAATGGGGCTACCCATGGATGATTCAAGGAAAATCACCTCTATCTGGATAATGTTCCCATGATCATCTCCTTATACAACCCAGGCTTGAGCTAGATCTCGATGAAGGATCCATAAGGAAGCACCACAATGCTGGATGATATTCATTATGTATGGGCCATAAACACTACATGGATCACATGTGATAAATTCCCAATGCTATGATGCTTCCATATCATCTAGATCGAGCTGCAAGGTCAGGAAAATTGGGGAGGCGATGAAGTCAGCATAGCAAATGTTGAGGACGCCACTAAAATCTCTGAGGGTGATCTACCATGGCTCAGAACTGAGCTAGAAAGTGACGTGGGTGATGACCAGATCGAAGGTGTCTAAGAACTCGAGGAAGATATCTATAAAGGTATCCTCATGCACCTAGTAGATGGGGGAGAGGTGCAAGTGGCAATGAGGCAAATGATCTCCCAGTAGACTTGGATATTCTCAATCATGATGAGGTACAAGGTCTTGTTGGTCCTCAAAGGCTTCTTGTATAGATGGACCAACCAAATCTGATGCTTGGGTTTTACAAAATGACGGAACAAGTACAAGTGTGGGTGTTGGGAAGTTCTCTGTGACCCACTGGAAGTCAACTAGGATTACTCAGAGGCTGAAGTAGAGGTATAGGATGTCACGAACCAGGACAAAATGCCATCCAACCCGAAATCTGACCTGGTTCGAGACATGGCCTGAAGGGAGTTCTTAATCCCCCTGTGTTGGAAACTAGTGTTGGGAATCAAATTAATCATTTTGGGAATGTTTTTACTAATGAAATAGAATCAAATAAAAAACCTAATCAAATAGAGCACATAAAAATAACCAAAAAATGATCATAAATAAATACATAAACTGATATAGATATAAATATAACATAAGAATGAACTAAAAACTAAATACAAACTAAAACTGGACTATAACACAGGATCTCAATGTGACCTCTTGGTCACCTACAACCACAAGACCAAACTAATCCATCAATGAGCACACAAACCAGAAACCTGAACTTGCAAAATAGACCGGGTCTACCAACAATGAATAGTTCAAGTAGGGTGTGATCTTGATAGCTCAGTAGTCATCCACCAAATAATCCATACATTTACTTTCCTAAAAACAGTCCACAAACAATAGTTTGAAAATGCACATATAAAAAAAGTTTTTCTCATTTTGAAAAACAACACCGTTTTTACCTTTTTCAAAAAAATGCACACCACATCTATGTTTTAAAAATGGGTTACCATTTAAGAGCCAAAACCCATAGTAAAAAACCAAACAAGGAAAACCACACAATGCTGAAAATAAACAACCAGTATAAATTGGAAACCAAGGGAATCAAAATATAAACATGAAAATATAAATGGTAACCCATAGGCATTTACTAAACATCCCTAGAGCTATTCTTGTACGTACTCAGTTCAGAACCACCTGCCAGCATATGGTGAAACTCTATAGTCTATAACCAACTGGCTATTCTAAACTAGCAAATCCAATGGCACTACCCAGCTGGTATTTAAATCCATCTAAGGGTCACCAACATCTGTAATCAGGGTTGATAATAAATCGTCACTCAACCCTATAAATATTCTTAGTAAACCCATGGTAATAGTATACTGTATAAGTAGGATATCCTCACACACATGACTCACCTTAACTACCATTTCCACACTTTCCTACCCTAAACACTAAAACCACCTATAATATACCCCATATAATAAAATCCCTATATAGGGGTTCCCATCACATATCACATTATCAAAGGCTCCAACTGGTCTATCAAATAATATAAAAATTCAACCATTTCTTTAATAACTTGCTACTTTTCCAGACGGTCCTTTGACTTTAAACATCCAAATTCATTTACCAAAAATATCTCCAAACAATTTCCAAAACAAAATTAAACAAAACCTTTAAACTCACAATTCCAAATTGACCCTTAAGTTCTAAATCCCAATAAATTTTTATAAAACCCTTTCTAAACTTCTAGTAAAGTATGAAATCTAATGAAATATGCCAAACATGCATTTTTCCAAACATTCACCAAAACATGTCTCAAGTTCCAAACAGGCTTAGATTTGAAGATTACATTTGAAACCAATTTTAGAAATCACACAAGGGAATCAACACCATTTAGAAACCAAAATTCAAGGAAAAAATTATTCTAAAGTTTCATATTCATTTGAATTACAATCCATGTGTGTATCTTGTGCACCCATTGATATGCCAACTGCCAATGACACACTCTAAATTTCCATGGAAACACCCAAAACCATTTTAATTTCCAAAACCAACACTTTATTTCAAACCAACCCAAATATAACAATTTCACATAATTTTCAAAGTTACAATAAAGCATTTAAAACCAAGAGAGCCTTCTAAAACAACATACAAATCACACTATAAAAATAACCATGTTCCACATGTAAATCCAAAATCAAAATGCAACCAATTTAATAAAATATTTATAAGGGAAAAAACTAAAGAAACATCAAATTTTACCTTTAAATCTAAATTGACATTTTATCAAACACATTTGGTGTATATATACATAGGCATATATGAAGAATCACTTCAAACCCATTTTTAACAATTTTGACCAACAAGAAAACACCACAATAAACTAACCATGTGAATTAAAACCATCTGAATCATATCTATAAATTAATTTGAAACACACAAGTATAAATGAATTATGAAAAAAAGGAAAATAATGGAAACACCTACCTCAATGATGTGAAAATGCGACGAAACCTCAAGGGAAGGGAGAACTGAGCCCAATGGATGATCCGAACATCACAGATCCAAAAGAAAACAACCTAAGGCATGAACCCTAACATATAGGGTTCAGATAAACAATAACCCACCAAAGGGAAACCAATAAATCAAGGAATAAGAGGGGAAAAAGGAGAAAAATGGGTCAAAACCCTAAGAAACTCACCTTGGGACTTCAAGGATGGATCCATGGAGGAAGAAGAGCAAAGGAGAAGGGGTGTTTGGGACCCCTTCATGCACCAAAAAATGAGCAATAGGGAGGGGGTCTAATTTTTGGATAAAAATGGAAGAGGGTAGATTAGGTATTTTAATGTTTTAAAAGTCTATGCCGATTGAATGGTTTGGCAGTTCGGTTTACCTAACTGTGTGTAGGCTATTAGAAAGGAGGAACACCCTGTATGTGCTGGCCATATGGTTCCCAAACCATGTGCCAACCATGCTAAGAGCCTCTGTTCGGTTCTAGATCCGAAACACATAGTTTATTCATGGTCTCCCAAACCATGTGCAACCCATGTGTTTCGCTACTAGACACCCAACACAATCCACACAATTACCTGGGTAGGGCCGCATGATTTATTAAACCATCCTCAAACTATACATAATCCAAAAACTCACATGGGACTTCCAAAATTCAAAAATTTCTATCGGGTATCAACCCAAACCTTAACAATAAATATTCCAGGACAAGAAAAGAATAAAATAAAGGAATTTCCAAGGTTGGGGTGTAGAAATTATCCCCACAATAGACACTTTATACCCTCAGAAAGTCAACCAGCTGAAAGATAACCAAAACTCAAATCCATGCCCAATCAAATCAGAAAGAAATCACAAACCTCAACATAACTTTTCACTCTACAAGTCACACCAACTAATAAAGAAGAAATGACAACATAATAATGAAGGGATAACGCGAGAGGGTTATCCCCACTACAAGAGCTCAACTAACTTATCCAAGAAAACTGGGAACTCACAACATAGGTTAATCCAAACCAGTCCACATCAACCGAGAAATGCCCACAACATGTTAAACAATCAATAAATTATCTGTACATGCTAAATATAACCACCAAAAAAACTGAAAAATTTATCACACCTGTCAAAATACCCCACACAAGGGGATAAACCCACAAAAATAACAATAAAAAACCATAACCAAAAAACCCAAAAATGACCAAACGAACACAACTAAAACTGAAACCAACCCACATAAGGGATAGGATAAATCAAAGAAGAACCAGCGATTCAAAGAGAAATATTCAAATAAACATAACCACTGAGTTTCTTAAAATAAATTTAAAACTCACAAAAATAGTAATAATTACAATGGAAACTTAAAACGTATCCACCCCGACACTAGAGACTAAAACAAGACCAAGGTTTCCCATACCCTCGGTGATCTTCTGAATGCATACAAGCTTCACTCTAAGGCCTATGGATCAAGCCCTAGTGACTGAATCATCTCCTACCTCGTAGTCAGGCACTAACATCCTCCAATAAAGGATTATTATTTGGGTAACACTTCCTAAAAAACTTCTACAGATGACCCAAACAACCACAATGATGGAAAGTCTTCAAAGGATTATGACAGGATGACTTCAAATGCTTGAACAATACATGATAGAAACATAGGAGTGAGTGGTCTGAAAAATGATTAGTTAAATCCATCAAGAGATACTTCTCAAGAACAAGTTCCTCTAGTACACCCTTTCTGGATGGGGAAACCCTCATGAGTAACAAGAGACACCAGTTTGCTAACCACCCTCATTCTAGAAACCAACTCATCTAAAAGAACTTCGTCCACTAATTTCTTGAAATAAAGATCCTTAGAGGAGAGAAATAACTCATTGATATCAGGATGAATACCCCTAATTAAAAGATAAGACTTCATCAAATCATGTGACACCACCTCCAAATAGAAGGAGGTAAGTTTCATGAAGTGATCAACATAGGACTTCACCATCTGCTGGCCTTTATGAACATTCATGAGATCTTCCTTCTTCTCGTCTTCACCTTATCAAGTATAAACCTTAAGACGAAAGTGGTCTTAAACAATTCCCATTTCATCCCAACTTCCAACGATGATGGGACAACCAACTTACACTAGTCCAAAGCTATACCCTCAAGCAAACCCATGATAACGTGAACTCTAACAACCTTGAGAGTTCCCAATGATCCGAAGACACTCTCGAATTCCACAAGACACTCCACTTCCTCTAACGAACCTCAATCACCATGAAAAAAGGGAAATAACCGATATGGACCAAGAACTATGCATGAATCTCTAGAAAATTTGGGGACCTTTCTAGACAGCATATTATGAACAACACAAAGAACACCAATTAAAAACCAACATCAATATGAGGTATAATAAAAAAAGAACACCCCGATCTAAAAAAAGGCTCACAAACCAAACACATACAAGAACATAACCAAAAAGGATCTTTTCAAAAACCACAATTTTCATTTTAATTTCAAAACCACCCTCTTCTAAGGTTACTATCTGAACAAAAAATCTATTTTTCACAAAATGAAACCCACATTATTAAAGAAAATCCAATTTAGAAAAAAACCAAGTCATACCATTTATAGAAAATACACACCCATAGAATCCTATGAATCCACACATATTTGCCTATTAATTTCCATCCACACATTCCAACACACAATTCCCATACATACCCACACATATGTGAACTTTAATATGGATCACCACGGGTCATGCTTACCATTTCATTATCAAAACTCAATCATTTACCAAATTCTCAATTCAAAACATTTTCCTTTTAAACCCAATTTTTCAAATTTCAAAACCACTTGAAAGAAATCATTTCAATTTCAAAAAATATTTTCATTTTAAAATATTACTTGCATCAACCAAGACCAAATGAGACATAAATCAAGCCCAAATACTCGAATGAGGAAGTAGTGTCTATGCCTAACTTGGAGTCATGGAAGTGGGCCATGCCCCAAGTAAGAATTAACAACTAAGAGGTACTTGAACTATGTACCCGGACTCTACACGGGTCAATACTCTATGTGATATCACGACATAACACTGGATTGGCTCTATTGTTATCCCTCAATAAAAAAACCCAAAATAGGACAAGGAATCAGTTTCTGAACCAACCCTAGCAACCCAGGTCTCGTCATGAGTGGTGGTGATCAAGCACCAACCCACAACCTACCTAAAGATCCCCAAAAATCATAGTCTCCAATCTAGATGACACCCCAAATAATAGAGAACCTCATATAGTACCATTTTTTCATGAACCAAGCTAGGATTTTATCTGACCTGACATCCGACCTGGTTTGAGACATGGCCCGAAGGGCGTTTCTAATACCCATGGGATGGAAACTAGTGCCGTGAATCAAAGTAATCACTGTGGGCATGATTTTTACCAATGAATAAAGATCAAATAAAAAAATAATAAAATAGATCATGAAAAAATAGCCAAGAACTGATCATAAATAAATACATAAAATGATCTAAAAAAAATATAATTGAAAAATAAACTAAAAAATGAATACAAACTAAAATTAGACTACACTACAGGATACCCATGTGACCTCTTGGTCACATCCAACCACAAGACCAAACTACACCAACAACAATCACATGAACTAGAAACCTTAACCTACAAAAATGATCAGCTCTATTGACACTGAAAGGTACAAGTAGGGTGTGAGATTGAAAAATTCATAGACAACCACTACAGAATCCATACATTTCCTTTATCTAAAATAGTCCATAAACACTAGTTTGAAAATACACATATAAAAATAAGTTTTTCTCATTTTGATAAACAACTCTATTTTCCCTTTTTCAAAACAACGCACCCCATATCTCCATTTTGAAAATAGGTTACCATTTAAGAACGAAAACCCACACTAAAAATCCAAAAAAGGATGTACCATACAATGTTGAAAATAAACAAGTAGTATAAATAGGAAACCAAGTGAATCAAAATATAAAAAAGAAAATATAGATGGTAAACCATGGGAATTTTCTAAACATCCCTAGAGTGATCCCTGGATGTGCTTGGTTTGGAATCACCTACCGATGTATGGTGACACTCCATGGTCTATAATCAACAGGCTACTCTAAACTATCCAATCCAGTGTCACTATCTACCTGGCCTTTAAACCCATCCAAGGGGAAACAACCCATCTAATTAGGGATGATAATAAACCATCACTCAACCATATAAAGATGCCCAATAAACCCATGGTAATAGTATACTGTGTAAGTAGGAAGCCCTCGCATGCACGACTCACCTTACCTGCCATCACCACACTTTCCTACCTCAAACAATTACAACACCTATATGATAACCCATATAGAGAAATCCTTATATAGGTGTGGAAATCACATACCACATTACCATAGGTACTAACCAGGCTATCACATCATATAAAAATTCAAAACTTTCTTTAAAAACATTCTAATTTTCTAAATGATCCGTTGAATTTACACATCCAAATAAATTTACCAAAAAAATATCCAAACTATTTCTAAAACAATATTAAACACCACCTTTATATTTACAATGCTAAATAGGCCATTAAGTTCCAAATCACAATAAATTTTTATAAAACCCTTTCTAAAATTTGGGTAAATTATGCAATCTCATGAAATATTCCAAACAATCCTTTAAGACAAAAATTCAAGAAAATATGTCTCAAGTTCCAAACATGAATAGCTTTGAAGATTACATTTGAAACTAATTTTAGAAATAAAAAAAGGGAACCGAAACCATTTGGAAACCAAGTTTCAAGGAAAAATTATTATAAATTTCCATATTCATTTGAATGCCCATCCATGTGTTCACCTTGTGCACCCATTAATGTTACAACATATAATATCACACTCTAAATTTAAATGGAAACACCCAAAACAATTTTAATTTCCAAAAACCACCACTTTCTTTCAAACCAACCCAAATCCAATGATTTCAAATGATTTATAAAGGAGAAATCAAGAATTTAAAACCAAGATATCCTTCCAAAATAACATATAAACCACACTATAAAAGTCACCATGTTCCACATGTAAATCCGAAACCACAATCCAACCAATTTAAAAAAATATTTATAAGGGAAAACACCACACAAACCATCCAATTTTACCTTTAAATCTCAATTTACATTTTATCAAACACATTTGTGGCATATATACTTAGGAATATATGAATAATCACTTCAAACCCATTTTTTTAACAATTTATACCAATAAGAAAACAACACAATAAACTAATCAAGTGAATCAAAAACTTGAAAATCATATTTATAAATTAATTTGAAATACACAAGAATCAATGGATTTTTCCAGAAAGGAAAATAATAGAAAAACCCACCTTAATGATGCGTGAATGCGATGAAACCTCAAGTTAAGGGAGAACCAAGCCCAACAGATGATCTGCACATCCTAGATCCAAAAAGAAAACAACATAAGTCATTAACCCTAACCTTTAGGATTCATCCAAACAATACCCCACTAAAGGGAAAATAATAAATAAAGGAAAAAGAGGGGAAAAATGATAAAAATGGACCAAAACCCTACTAAACTCACCTTGGAACTTCAAGGATGGATCCATAGAGGAAGATTAGCTAAGTAGAATGGGGGGTTGAGACCTCTTCATGTGCCAAAAATGATCAAGAGGGATGGGGTCCGATTTTGGGATAAAAATAAAGGAGGGTAGATTAGGAATTTTAAAGTTTTAATAGTCTGGGCCAATCACATGGTTTGGATGCATGGTTTACCAAATAGTGCACCAACTATATGTAGGCTATTGGAAAAGAGAAAAACCCTATAAGGGTTGGCCACACGGTTCCCAAACCATGCACCAACTATGATAAGAGCCTCTATCTGGTTCCAGAGATAAACTAAATGGTTGCCACATGGTCTCCTAACCCATGTGAAACCCATGAAATTCTCTACTAGACACTCAATATAAGCTTTATGGGTACTTGGGAAGGACCACATGGTTTACCAAACCATGATAAAACCTCACACATGCTTGAAACTCACCTGGGACTTCCAAAATTTAAAAATCTCAATCAGGGATCAACCCAAACCTTAACCAAAAAGATTTAAGGCGAAGAAAAGAATAAAATAAAGGAATTTACAATGTCAGGGTGTGATAGAGGATGGAGACAAATCTGAAGTGGATGGATCTATGTGTGGTGGAGGAGGAGGAGCATCCTAGAGCTTGGGAGGAGGTGGATCATCGTGCTCTGGTATGAATTTTTAAGGTGAAGAACATGTAGTTTTGGTGTTAGATATTTTGTATAGAGAGGAATGAGTAGGGGATAGGGATTAGGTGGATGAATAGGGGAGGAGGAGGAAAAAGTGGGGAAGGGGAGAGGACGAGCAGGGAAGAGAAGAGGATGAAAGGTGGTCGGGAGTGGGGGGATCTCATGTGGGAAAGTATAAAGTGAAATGGGGGTGCCCATGAACCTAGGGTTCATGAAATTTTAAATCCACCTTGATTTTTTATATTGTGTAATTATTAAAATATGTTAAAATTGTGATTTTTTTTATTTTTCAGGACCCTAAAATTTACACATCGTGTAAAGAATACACGATGTGTATTTTTTTGTTCCCCTTTTGGTCCAGGTCCTCTTTAAAATCTTCTAACAATGCTAAACCTCCCTTAAGACTAAATTAACCTATTGGTCCTACCTTGGGTTTCAAACCAATCAAAACTTCATTTAACATCTAGATATTGACTCGCTTTGTTTCAAATGAATTTGAAAGTAATTACACACCCTTTTTGCAATGGTTCTTGATATTTTTTTAGTCTTTTTATATTAACCTTGAAGGGGGATTCTCTACCTTTTTGAATTTCGATCACCCTGTAGGGGAAAACATTGATGACTTTGAAAGGACCCAACTATCAGGATTTCAACTTTATAAGGAATAATTTTAAGTTGGAATTGAATAGAATAACTCTATCACTAGGTTTGAATATTAGACATATAATTCATTGGTAAATCCATTTCTTTGTCTTTTATTTATAGATTATGGTATTTTCATTGATTTGATTTCTAATTTCACCAGGTTCATCTATTTACATCATTCTGAATTCCTTGTATTTTTGAGCATCCATGTTAAAATTTTTAATGTCCTAGTAAGAGTGATGCTCTAATTATACCAATAGATGACATGGATTTCCATAGACAATTCAGAATATAGTAGTGTTGATGGTAATTTTATAAGTTGTGTGATAGACCCAAAGTGATTCATCTAATTTAACGCTCAATACTTTCATCTTGTATTCACTCTCTTTTCAAGAATATTTTTTATTCTCCCTATTAGATAGTTAAACTTTACTACATGTTTGTGGCTGGTAGGGAGTTACTTTATTAAATCGAATTCCATATTTTCCAAGCAACCCTTTCACAAAAATATTGGGAAAATGAGTTCTCTGATCACTAATGAGTAATTATGGGAATCCAAATATGGAAAATATATTCTTCTTTAAAAAATTCATGACCACTTTTACTATATCATGGGTGGTGGACTCAGCTTCTACCCATGTTGAGACATAGTCAATGAGGACCAGGATTAAAGATTTTCCTTGAGAATTTGGGAATGGACCCATAAAATCAATCCCCCACACATCAAAGATTTCAAATTCTAGGATGATATTTTGGGGAATTTCATTTCTTTTCCCAATGGTTCCTTTTCGTTGGCACTAATCATAGCTTTAAAAAAAGTTCTTGGCATATTGGTTAAGCGTGGGACAATATTATATACTTTGTAGGATTTTCTATAGTAAATTCAGGTTCATGATTCCCTCCAACTAGTGATGTATTAAACTTTTTGAGAATAATTTTTATTTCATCTTATGGGATGTATCACTACATCAGGTCATCAAAACAATGCTTGAATAGTAGTGGTTCATCCTAGTAGTAATGTAAATTATTGACTAAAAACTTATTCCTTTTCTTATAGGAGAAGTGTGGGTAGAGAGATCAAATGGAAAGATAAATTTCAATATCGAAAACTATGGGCGTGCCTAAATTTTTATAATGAATAATGTTTTAATGGGTAATTCATCCTCAATGCTCATATTTTCATCATCCTAAATGTTTGGTAGTGGGAGTTTATGCAAGTGATCAATAATGATGTTGTCAGTACATTTGGTATCCTTGATGATTATATAGAACTCTTGTATCAGTAGTATCTACTGTATCAGCCATGGGTTGGAATAATTTTTATTAAGAAAATATTTGAGTGCCACATGATTAGTATAAATCATTACTTTGGATAACATGAGGTATGATCAATATTTTTCAAATACATAAAAAAATGCTAGTAGTTATTTTTTTGTGATTATGCAATTTACCCAACCTCATTCATTGTATGAATGAAATAATAAATGGGATGAAATATGTGTCAGACTCCCTATCCTAAAACAACACCTACAAAAAAATTGTTGGTGTCACACATATGCTCGAAGTCCTTCTCCCAATCTAGTAAAATGATGATCTAAGTGTCCAAAAGGCTATTCGTTAAAGTATTTAATGCCTACTCACACTCTTCAGTGAAATCTAAAGGATTTTACTATTATAAGAGGTGTGTCAATGGGTAGGCTATTTTCAAAAAGTCTTATATGAAGTGGTGATAGAATCTTTCATGGACTATAAAACTTATCATTCCTTTTACTATTATGGGACCAGGTAAATCCTTAATGAAATTAATTTTCATTGGATCAAATTTCATGACTTGTTTTGAAATTTTTCGTATGAGGACTATGCATACTTGGACCATAAAATAGAACTTTTCTTGGTTTAATACAAGGATTTTTCCTTTGTAGCGTTGTAGGACCTAGACCAAATTACTCAAACACACCTTAGAGGATCTTCCATAAATAGAGAAATCATCTATAAGGATGTCCAAGAATCCCTCTTCCATATCATTAAATATACGTTTCATGCACCATTGAAAATTCATCGGTGCAGTGTAACTTCGGAATGAAATTCATCTATAGGTAAAAATTCAAAAAGGACATGTAAAAGTAGTCTTTAAAAAATTCTATAGGTCAATTTCTATTTGATTGTACCTAGAGTAGCCATCCAAGAAACAATAGAATTTGTGCGCTGGTAGTCTCTCTATAATTTGATCCATGAAAGGTAACGAGAAATGATCCTTTTAGGTTTCTATGTTAAGGTTTCTATAGTCAATTCATACTCGCTATCCATGGATGGTTTGAGTTTAGATTAACTCCTATTCATCATTTTTAACAAATGTTAAGCCTCCTTTATTTGGGATGACTTTTAATAGATGCAACCATTCATTAAAAGATATTTAAAATATCATCATAGTTTATATAAGTTTGAACACTTATTTATTGAATTATTCCTTAATTAGAGGGGAGATTCACCTCTGGGGTTGATGTTTGGGCTTCACACCTTCTTCTAATAAAATATCCTTAGTGCATATCATGGGATTCATCCTTTTAATGTCAGTAACTCCCCATGAAATTGACATTTGATGTATTTTAAGGAATTTAATGAGTTCTTTTTCTTGAATTTTAGTCCATTCTGAGCTAATAATGACCGGTAGTACAACTATAGTCTCTAATAGTGAGTACTTTAGGGTGATCGGTGGAGGTTTTAATTCCAGCTTCAGTGGTTTGATGATCGAGGGTACAAATGGTGGGATAATATCCATTTTCAGATGTTCAATGTAATTTATGTCCTTATGATCACTACCTTCATCTTCATCAGAGGAAATACACTCTCTATAATCCTTAATGGTTGTAAAATAATCTCTCTCATCAGTACAAAAGATGTCTTGACAATTGAATGTGTCATCACTCTTCTTGGTGGACTTCACCAATTCAAACACTACCTATTCATAACCTACAATAAATACGAGTCTCCCTTGATTCATGTCAGTTAATTCCTTCCTAGTGGTGAGAAATGGACTTCATTGGATAATAGAAACATTTACTTCTTCTTCCTTGTCTAAGATGAGAAAATATACAGGAAAAATGAATTTTCAAAATTTGACTAAGACATTTATGATAAGTCCTTGAGGGTACTTTACTAATTGACCATTTAGTTGTAATTACACTCTCGTTGGATTTATTTCTTTGAGACATAGTTTTTGAAAGATTATAATCAGTATGATATTGATTCTTGCACCAAGATTTCACAAGTCTCTTCAGACATTTCATTCCCCTATAGTACATGGAATCAAGAAACTACCAGGGTCTCACATCTTAGGTGTAAGATTCTGAAGAACCATAGTGTATAATTATTTTTTTAAGGATATGAAAACTTGGCCATCTATTTTTCTCTTATTATAATGAAATTCATTTAAAAATTTTCCATAGTTAGTCATTTGAGCTATGACTTCAGTGAAGGGAATTTTAATGTGTAATTGCTTAAACATCTCAATAAATTTTTTATATTGTACCATGATCTTTATTTGAATCATTATTTTTAAGAAAGGGAGATGGGGTTATTAAGTTGGTGATTCCACATATACATATTAATTTTTTTCTCTCTTATATCAAATCCTTTTCAGTTGACTTTGAATTCAGATTTGTTTCTCAACCAGCTTCCTTTATGCTATCATTGTCATCCTCACCGATGACTGTTGCACATTTCTCAATATCTTCAAGCTTTTTTTACTCACCTATTAAAGGATGAAAAATTATAACACTTTACCAATCCTAATAACTATATCCTTCATCTATTCTCTTGGATTAATATCAAAATTACTGGGCAACGTACTTGGTAATCGATCTGATAGGATCTTTAAAATTTTACCAACTTGATGTTCAAGGTTTTGGAGGGACGCCTTCTGAATTTTCATTTTAGTTTCTTGGGTTTTCATCATCTGATATGTTTTTTGAATGAATAAAGTAAGCATATTCTTAGGATTGGACCAAATAGACCAGTTTTGTTGTGGTGGTCTTGGCATATCTTGCTAGATTTACTACTATTGAGAAGGTGCATAATATTGATCTCTATAGACAAAAGGATGTTGAAATTATTATTTTGGTTGAGTAGATGGACCTTGAGGTGGGTAACCATGTGGTACATGATTTATAGGTGGTTCTTTTCCACTCTTATATTGATAATAAACTTAGTTTTATTGCTGTGGCTACTGAGTCATCCTCTATTGATAGTATCATTACTGGTAAGTCTGTGGTTATTGAAACTACTAATTTTGTTGATTTTAATTGAAATAATTAAAATACTGTATTTATGGTTCCTCTATCCTTTCCTTTTATTTTTGGTATCGGTATGAGACTCCACACATCTTACAAGATTGAATCTCCATAATAGGAGCAGGTTGGTGAGGTGGTGTAACAAGTAGCTGAATTGTCTCTAGTTTTTTTGCAAGAGCCTCCACCGAAGCTGTGAGATGGATACTCTTATCTACTTGATGTATTCCATTTCAAACCAATTCTTTATCACTATATAACATAATAACATTATGGTATACCTCATTTAGAAGTGATCTGCTGACTTCTGGCATTTTGAGCATTAGTCCACCATTGACAACAGCGTCCACTACAGTTCGGGTCACAGGTTGGAGTCCTTGATAGAAAGTTTGTAGTTTCAGCCACACATCAAATCAATGTAGTGGGAATTTACAATTTGGTTCCTTGAATCAGTCCCATGACTCCCAAGCGAATTCTTAATATGTCCAAGTAAAGTTTTTGATCTAATTCTTAAGCTTCCAAGTTTATCCAGTTGGAAAGTTTTTATCCAGGAACGTTTTGCTAACTCATTATAGGTTGTGATGGATTGGGAGATTTACTTTTAAGAAAATACTTGGATCTATCATAAAAGTAGAATGCTAAGAATCATAATATAATTTCATTTGATGACACACCTTGGTTTTGAAAGGTATTATAGACATATAAGAAATTTGAAATATGTTCATGGGGGTATTTTATTTTCAACCCACTAAATTGCCCCATGTTCTAAATCATGTGGATGAGTACAGGTTTGATTTTAAAGGTATTTACCTTAATAGGAGGGTGTACAATGCTAGGTGCAACACCACTAATAGATGAAAAGCTGTAATCCATTATGGTGATCTCCTGTAGCACTTGTATCTCTCCCTAATTGTTAGGTGGAACATATTGAAGGTTATGGGGGTGTGGCGGTGCAAGATCATTATGTTCAACCATTATGAATCTTCAGTGTGCATATATAATTCTATTGATATCAGGATAAAATTTGAGTAGTTCTTTAGTTTTAAGACTCTTTGAATGAGTTAGAAGGCCCGAGCACATGCACTAGTTGAAAAAGAGGATACCAATGCTAGTTTAAAAATAAAATTTTAAAATAAAAGGTAAAAAGGACATGGGTGAGAGGTAATCTGAGGTTAGATCTGAAGGCTACTATTCTAAGGCAACATTCATCCCTAAAAATACTTCCAAAATTTGATACAATCAAAAAGCATAGTTGAATCATTTAAGCATGATAAATTAGAAATTTATCTCCCAAACTACACTTGACTATAAAGGATCAGTAAAGAGGTAATGTGGGGTAAAACTCACATGGACTACTATATGCAGGAAACCTACTGATCAAACCCTATGGTCATATTCCCCACATTCACTCTTCATGTTTAGTTTTAAAAAAGACTACATAGTTTGGATTTAAAACAAACGAATAAGAAGGGATCAGAGTCAATTTCATGGCTTTAGGAATAGGATAATCCAAAATCTATTTTGGGATAGACCTATGGATTAGGCTTTGAAGTGGTGAAAAGGTCACCAATTGGTTATAGTCAAAACAATTGGATCAACCTAGGACACAACTATTCCTTAGTCCAGATATAGCTAACAACCTAGATGCAGTACACATATCTTCTATGGAAGAAAGTGTAATGGTTATAGCCTGATCAACTCTAATTAAGTCAAGGTCCTTAAATTTCACCCCTATGGTTAGGGTTATGAAAAGGAGTGAGATTTAAAATTATTTTTTAAACTAATTACCAGAAATAGGGTTACCAATTTTTGATTTATAGATTCATTAAGATTAAGCACACCCCTACTCTCTAACCCTAACCCTAATAGGATTTTCCATGCATGATGGTGTTAATAAAAAGTAAGGATTTTTGTGACATGATTAACATAATCCTAAATTGTTTTCGAAATAATCAATCAAAAATTAAAACAAGTAATAATCAAGAAAAAACTTATTTTTGTGACCTGTATCTTTGACAGGGTGAGGTCTCAAACATTTCATGTCATGTAAATTCTTCACACCATGTATTTGATTTACTTTTAACATGATTCTAATTTTGAAAATATCATAGTGTGTAATGTATGTACACATTGTATAACAGATTCACTTCATGTAAGTATTCTTGGGTTTTCATGTGGCTCCAAAATCATGATGTGAATGAGGAGTACACACCATGAACTCCTTTCATGATGTGTAAATGATATTTTTTTTCAATTTTAAGTAATTATTCATTTGAGTCTTAAATTTCTATTTATTGCAAAAAAAAAACCAAATCCCATATCATTATAGAATAAATAATCATTAAATCATAAATAAATTTATCCAAAAATGTGTATATAAATTCATCTTATCAATATTTATAATGAATATAACTATTAAATTCAAGAATACTAATAAATATGAAAACAATTTATTCTATCAGCACTTGGGTTGCTACATATTTACTAGTTTTCACTACTTGTTTATTTTATTATATAAGAGTAAAATAATTCCCAAGTGTACGTTCTTAATACCTAGGTACTAGTTTCTAGATTTTGGAAATTGGGAGTTCCCTTTAAATGTTGAGGAAGATCGGGTCTGGTGACACATTGGGTCATCTTGGGATAGTTCGTTACAAATAGTGCCATAATCTAGGATTCACAATATGATCCTAGGTTCTTGGAATTACCTCTTATTATTTGGTTATGTCATTGTATAATTGAGTTTATATTGTCATCGCGATTGAGGAGGTTAGTCATGAGTGGATTCTTGATCACCAACCTTCATAAAGACACTTGAGTTACCATGGGAAATGGGATTTGGATTGTGTTTGATTATTCTTATTTGATTGAGACTTGAGATTGGTGGGTTTTTATCCTCAAAAGCATTTAATGATTTTCCTTGAGGGTTTCATCGGATTTTGGTCCATAGATGGAAAACATAATCTATGGCATGATTTTGTCTTGCATGGCTTGATAAACCAAGCAATGAATGAACGCTTGATCATGGAAATATCTATGGAATTGTTGCATAACCGACCTATGGTCCATCAAACCATGTGGCCGAGTCAAGTATGGACATGTATCCAATTTTGGATTGATATTTAGATTTCCTTGGGTGATACCCAGTGACGGGAGAGGTGGTTTTATGATATATTGATGATGTGTACTATATATTTTTTTAGATTTGTAGTAAGTTCTTGTTTATGTGGTTGTTACTAAAACTAGTTTTGTGTAAAAAGGGGGATTTCATGATTTTTTTCAGAATTAAAATAATTCTTTTGGGTTTTTTTAAAAAGTAATTGGTTTTCATGATTTTTTTGGAAATGGAAGATTAAATAATGAAATTAGAAATTTTTTTTTGGGTCAAAACCTATTTTTTGGGTTGTCTGTAAAATGATTTGACCCTCTTGGGGTGTGTTCCCTAGAATGGTTGGTTTGAAAATTAAAATTTGTAAATAGAATGAAATTTTTTAAAATGGGTGAAGTATATTGAAATGAAACATGGTTTCATTATTTTAAAGTTAAATTAGCGAATTTTCAAAACCGGGTTATATATTTTGAAACCCCCCCATGGAACTGGGTTTTTAAAAAAAAGTGAGATTCTCTAAACTGGTTTGGTGTTTTCAAAATCATGTGTGTTTCTAGAAAAAAAGTGTTTGGATTCCTTATGGAATGTGGTGGTTTTAAATGAAATGGGATTTTGGTATTTATTTTTTCTTAATTTTTTGTTGATTACATCTAGATTTTTTCCCTTCATGTGTTTTGAGACTAGTTAATTGGTTTTAGAAACTTGAATTGGTTATATTCATGTTTTTTGTTGTATAAAATATGCCTCCAAACAAAATTTTAATGTAAGGTAGTAAGATTATTTTTTTGGGATGAAGCTTAGGGTGTATCCTCTTATTATTTTCATATGATTCTCTTAGTAATTAATACTACCTAAAATATTAATAGTGCATTAATTGTCCTTGTTTCATCACTTTTTTTGTGCATTTTGGAGAATTATTCAAGATAGTGTTTGTTCAGTGGTGTTATCTCAAGAATGTGTAGGTAGAGGAGCCACTAAGCTCTTGATCCCTCTTTTGGAGTGAGCGAGTAGTGTGGGTTTATGGAATTGTTGGAGATGACCACTTGGGTCTACATTATTAGTTTCATATGAAGAAATTAGGGTGTGAATTTTGATTGTGATTCGAATTTTGGTAATATTTTTTTGGGAATATTTCTCATGATGCTTAGAGAGGTTGAGGTTTTGGGGTGACCTTCATCTAGTGTATCCTTTTCATTCCATTTGGGTTACTCATGTATGAGTGGTGGTTATTTTGGAATGTTTATTCCATGTTGTCATTTGTGCATAGTGTGGACCATGGGATGAGGTTGGTTGGTAGATTGAGCATGGGGATGCCTTGGGTATGTGATTAGGGTAATAGTGAGGAGTATATTGTATCAAGTTATTCACAGGTGATACTGGGATAGTTTTTTTTGGAATCACCATGGGATGGTATTCTATAATTTTTGTAATGAATTACCCTTCATGTAGTTTAATGACCCAAGGATAGAATTATTTTATTCCATGATGAGCTGTGTTTGTAATAAGTTATGCTTCTTCTATTGGTTTGGGATGTATTGGGTTGGTGACTTGGTTTTGTGGCCTTTTGGATATCTATTTATGGGTAGTGCTTTATTTATGGATTTGAGTTGGCTATCTTTATGGTTTTTTGTGGTTAGTGAAACTTTATCATTTCCATTAATGATTAATGAAAACATGGTTTTTTGGTTGATATTTGTTTTCTTGGTTATGTCTATAAGTTGTTCCACTATTTTAGATGAATTATAAATTGTGGTGAGACCATTGTTGGGTATATGTTTCCTTAGAGATTTGAGTTAGATGGTTGTGATCTGGCTTATATTTAAGGTTTCTTGTTAATGATTAAGGATTAATTTTATGGGTTTTGAGGAATGATGGTTGAGTGGTGTTTCATTTTCATCTAGTGTTTTCTGACCTCCCACCTCTTATGTTAGAGTTTATAGTTTCTATATTTTTATTGATTATTCCTTTTACAATGACTTTCTAGGGGTAGACATTGGCATGGTGAGGAGAATTTGTGACAACCTCATGTAACTATTGATTAATATTATATATTATTTTACCTTACCTTGTAGTAATTTGAATTTTTAGAGACTTTTTCTTGAAATTTTAGAATTTTGGAAAATTTTCCTTTATACACAGTTTAAGGGAAACTATACAGTTACCCTCACATTGAGAATTTTTAGCTGAATTTGTTATTAAACAGTTTTTCTATACGAGATGTAAATATTCAGGACCAAACCATGAAAAACATAATATCAAACATGTGAGTCCTTTTTTCAAAAGGGTACTATCACACAACTTTCACACAGTTAATAGAAATGAAGTGACAAGTGTTTATGAGGCTCTACAATTTTAATATAGTAGTGTTTTACAGTTGATTTAGGGTTTGGTAATTGTGTGACCAAACCATATGAGTGTGTTGTGCTTATCCAGTGGCTCCCACATGGTTGGGGTACTATTTTCCAAATTATTAAGTCAAACCATGTGATCTTCCCAGTTTCAATCAATATTAAAATTTTAAAAATGAACCTATTGAATTTTTAAACCATAAGCCTCCCTCTTCCACTCTTATCATTTGATTAATCATGGGGTTTCATGATTATCTCTTCAATTTTCATATACTTTGAATATGTTGCCTTCTATTTGAGTTTCAAGTATATTTCTTAAGGTATTTTCCCTTATTCCTCCTCCTCCTTTCCCCTCCCTCTTGGATTTCATTTATTCCTTAAAATCTAATAGCCACATAGCTTGAATTTAAGGTTTGGGGTGGATCTAATCATGAGGGTTTTAGTGTTTAGGGGTTATAGAGGGTGTTTCTTTTCTATATTGTGCATTCTACATCAATGGAAACACATTGTGATGAGTTTCTACATGAAACATGCTAGTGTTTTTATACCACAACTTTATAATGCATAACATGAGATTCTTGATCATTTTAAAATGTTTTCCCTTCCAATAAATATATGTTATACACAAGAGGGGGTTGAAATGGTTTCAAAATGATTTTAACACCTGTAATTGACTTGTTTCATGTGTCGAGTGGCTATTTCAAAGGGATTTAAGGTTTCAAAAGGGTGTTTGAAACAAGTTGATTTGGAAAGAGAACATGTTAAGTTTAAAAAGGGCTGGTTTATCTAAAAAGAGCATGTTGGCCCAAATTCAAGGATTATAATAATTTTAGTCTTATAGTGTTTTAAAGTTATTTAAAAAGGTAATTACTGATTTCAAAGGTGATCTTGAAATCGATTGATTTCAAAAAATGTTTAAATAGTTAATTTTCAAATGATATAAAATGTCTTGATATTCCAAGCAAGTTTTCAAAGGATCGATTTATACTTTATTAAAAAGAGTTGGTTTCAAATTGTGATTTACCTCATCATTGAACCCACTTCGTTTATGTTATTTTTGTTGTGGTCTCTGGACATATGGGGGATATATATTTTTGATGCTTATGCATGGATGTGAAAGGGGTTATTTTGTTCAAGGGTGTTGTAGGTGAGATGATATTTATTTATTTTTATTTAAAATGATGATTTCTATGATGATCACATTGATTACTATTATTAACCACCTTTATTTTTATATAATGGGAACCCTTTATATCTAAGTAAAACATAAAAATGCGTATTACTATATCTTAGTTTGTGTATTAGGGCTAGTTCCCTAGTAAATCTACACCTTCATAGGGGTTTACTTTTGTACTCAGTGACCCCAAGGGGTTCTAGGAGGTATGTTTTAGTTTCACATAGGGGGGCTAGAGAGATGTGACTAGAGGAGACTAGGTCTAGTATCATTCATGTTAGATCCTAGGGAGTTTCCAATTATTATTATATCCATATAAGGATGATATATGGGATCTTGAGGCATACACATCGATTATATCCCATAGCTTTCAATTGCATGTAACCTTGGTTTGGTTGTTAGTTATTTTATTTTGTTTCATTGATATATATTGATTCCTGATGTGTTATTCCTTATTTAAATTGTTGTTTGATTTATTTTTTAAAATAATTTATAAATGGTTTGGAAAGTGTGGTATAGAAAAGGAAAGTGATGCTTGTTTTAAAAAGGAATCTGAGAATGGTTTTGGGAAAAGAGGAATAACTGATGTATTTTTTTATAGATTTAAAAGTACAAATTTCATGGTTTTAAAGGGATTTTAATGTTAAAATATTTATTTATATTAAAACTCTCATTTTAATCTAGTTTATCCTCACTTATTCTTAAAAAAAATTAACCCAATTTTGGAAGGTAAGTACTAGAGAATGATATTTGTTTTCTTATGCCTGGTCACGTGAAAGTATTATTTTATAAATTATATTCAAACTAGCATTTATGGAATGTGGTATGAAAGTAAAAACATAAACTATTTGGTGAAATACTACAGGTCATGTTGGATCACACCCTGCATATATATCAATGTGTGCATGTGAAACTTTCATATTTTCTTTCTCAAGTTCCCAGTGATTGATTTTGTTTATTAGTTGTTCATCGGGTCTGTTGATGGATGTGTTGGGATGTGGTGAGTGTACTTAGGTCACCTAGAGGTTCTCAGTGGAGCTGTTCAAGTTCCATTTTATTTTTAGATTTTTATTAGACAATCTATCATGATGTATTTTTATTCTGCTTCTATTCTATTTTATTAAGTGTATCCAGTTGCTTATGTTGGATGGTGTTTATTTCATTATTCCACAGTTGGGTTACATCTTTATTAGTTTCAAATACTTTTTTTTATTATCAGAGGGTGAAATAATTCCTATTTGCACATTCTTGGTACCCAAGAATTAGTTTCAATCCCATGGGGATTGGGAACACCCTTTGGGCCCAATGCAGGATTAAGTCAGGTGACACGTCGGGTCAGCCTGGGCCAGTTCATTACGGGCTTCCAAATATTTTTTTGGATGTTTTTATCATTATTTACACTCAATTCATAATCATTTATAATTATTAAAATTAATTTAATAAGGTTATTGAACAAATTATTATTGTTGAATATGAAATTTTTTCCGAACATGAATTTCATTAAAACAACGTGAAAAAGAAGAAGAAAAATTAAAAAATAGTGAGTGTTTTACCATGTATTTATTTAAATGTATGTTGATTAAAATTAAAATTTTAGTAATGAATTGATGTTTTTATTATCTGAAATCATTATATGAATGAAATAATGGTTGAGTATAATTAAAAATTTATTGATTAATTTAGAATTGAGGAGTAGAAAGTAACATGTTGATTTAAAAAAATTTGTTATATAACATAATTATTAGAATGAATAATTAATATTTTTCCTATAACATATGTTTTTTTGTGATCATTTATAATTTTAAATTCTTAAGGATAAGAAAAAGTTCAAGTATAGGGGGATTTGAAACCTAATTTTAGAAAAAAAATTATATAAGGTTTTTAATATGAAAAGAGTTTTGCTGTAAATAATATATTTTTTCATTAATGTTTTAGCAGTGTTTTGGAATAATTTTTTACCTTAGAGAAATTTGGAGAAGTTTATTGTGAAGATTCAATAACTATGATGTGGAAGAATCAAGATCACATTGTGATTCATGAGATAATCAGAAACTAATGAACATGACTATCCAACCCTAGCTAGAATGTTGAATTACATAGGATATAACATGAATGAAGTTTATATGACTCACCATATTTTATTTTCTATTTATAATTTTTTTTCTTCATTATGGTATAAGGATATAGGAGATATATGAACATATGAAGAAAAAATTTTAATCTCATTCTTCGCCAATATTTTGAATATTCAAAGAAAAAATCCATAGAACCACATAAATTACATCATAGTGTTACCATTTTTCTTATGGATAAAAATTCAAAAGGATACGATTTTATAATTTTCTAAGATCTATTTATAAGAGTCTAACCATTTTTCATGATATGTATTTAAAACATATATTGGTTTCCAAAACTATATTATCATTTGTTAACGTCTATAAATAAACATATATTAAATATTTTTAGAACTATTTCCATATTATAGTATTTTGGTTTACACTTTTCCATTCCATATTATGTACTTGGAACTCTTGTTCGTAAATTTTAGAAAAATTTAAATTTCTTTTATTCTATTGACCAGTTTTAGTTTAATCATATTATAAATTGTTTCATATAAATATTTATTAAGATAATTAATCCCTTAATTATTTAAAATCATTAAGTGATGAGTGACTAGTATCTTGAGAAGTAAGGAGTTAAGAGTAAAAGGATGAGCATTTGATTATTTTATCAAGTTCATTGATAAAAATATATTTTAATTAACACTTATCTTATAAATTAATTAAAATATTTTATTATTTATAATTCATTGTATAATATAGTAATTGAAGGAAGGAATCTAAGATGGTTTAGAGGATTATGTTTGGAAAAATAATTTAGATCCAACTTTTTTTTAAAAAAGAATGAAATTTAATGTGATTTCTTTGATTTGATTCTTTGAACAAAGGAGTTGAAATAATTTTAATAGTATAGATGATTATATTAAACTAAAATAAATTCTATTAGAAAAACTTTTAGCTAATTAATTTAATGGATTTATAAATGAATGAGAAAATATATATTTTTATAGAAAAACTATACTTTAATTTAGATTTTATTTATTGTTAATTAATAGTATATAAATTATTTTAGAATTTAGTATCAAAAAATTTAATTTTTAACTTTTAGAGATTTTGATTTGGGAGAACAATTTGTGGATGAAATATCATTATGCTTATTGAGTCCTCATTGGCATGATCTTTGACATGTGTTATACTAATATTTTATTGTATTAATATTGTTGAAGACAAAATAATATCTAATTCTTAAACACCACCCATATGAATTAAATGAATCTATAAATCAATAATAACCCATGTTTAATGAATAAAACAAGTAAGAAATGTAAAAATAAAATCTCATTTAAACAATGAAAGTTTTAAGAAAGTATGATCATGATTATTAATAATGTGTTGTCATCCCTTATTGGCTTCTAGATAAAATTTAGTTTTAGACATAAATCTAAGATCAAAGATCCAAATATATTGTTTAAAATCATTTTCAATGTAAAAATTCATGAAATATGTTTAATTAATTTTAATATAAACTTGGAAAACTCTCTTTTATGGTGAAAAAGTCTATTTATGTTACCTCACAAAATCTATTAATTATTATCATAGTATTATTGAGTATTATATTTTTAGGGCCAAAAATTTATATCCAAAAAATGGATTTATAAGTTACAAATAACTATAAAAATATTAATGCACTAACTAAATTTATTTTTATAATCAAATTACCTCAATCCTTCATCACATAATATATGATCTATGCTTGACGGTAAACATAACACATGTTTTGGACACTTTAATACTTAAAAAACAATTATATAAATGTGATCATATGTTATAAAAACATTTAAAATTTTTAGTCATATAAATACTATTTTGAAGATTAAAAACCTGAAAAATATTATATTTTTATATATAAAAAATATAAGTTTTATGGTTTAACCGAACATGTTTTTTTCAACATCCTTTTAAATAGATTTAATTGTGATAAAACCAAGGTGCTTCAAAAATTATCCTATAGATGTCAATTTTCTCCAAAATTCTCATTAAATTCATAATTAATGATATAAATTCTTTTTATTATAAAACTATTTAGGATGAGACAATAATTGGGGATATAATTTTATTTTTTTTCTATGTATTGTCATAATTTTTTTTGTTATCCTCTTGCTCAAATATGAAACATATCATAACTTTAAAGCACATAAAAAATGCATCAATAGATCTCAATATTTTAATTCATTATAATATAATGTATTATTCATGATATTTATCAATCCTATTTGACACATATAGACCATGAATGACTAATAATGGATAGAACATATGTTCTATCATAAGGGTGGTAGGACATGATCTATCACATTTTACATTTTATAAAAAACATTAATGGATTAAAATGGATAATAAATATATGAAATGGAAATAAAGTATCATTATTATATTTCTAAATTATCTAAAACATTTATAGTGTCTATTTTGACCACAAATAAAATAAGTTAATCAAGACCATATTCCAAAGTAAGATAATTTATATAGAAAATCATTGAATTCTAAAAGTTTTGTCTCCAGAAGAGAGAATATTGACACCTTGTGATACTTAATATATATATATATATATTTTATTTTTTAGAAAAATTACTTCATTAGAAAAATTTATTCTATTTTAAAAATTTTGAACGTAGTTTAAAATAGTTGAAGACTTTTGATGTTTTTAACGAATTTGAGAAAATTGGAGAAATATATGTCATGATAGCCTTAAAACCACATAGCGGAGATTGTGTGAGAGTTAACATGAAGAAAAAATCCATAAAACCATAGCATATGTTATGAAAGCAAAGGAGGAACCCTAAGTGGGAAAATAATATCACAATTTTAAATAGGATTCTATTTTCATACCCTATATTTCAAACATTAAAAGTGATATGTAATGAAATTAAATACTATAGATCACTAGGTATTATAAATTCCAAGTAGGTGTCAATGATTTTAATATTTATAAATTATTCAATAAAACTAAAACTATAGAGGAATATTACAGTTCAAATCTTAGACCAATCCCACAAGGACATGGTAAGACTAATGATTTTTTATTTAACATATTTCCAATCCAATAACAATATAAAAAAGAAATTAATGGAATGATCTTGGACCATTAGTAGATTAATAATCTTAAAAAATAAGAATAAGATAAAATTAATGAACTATTTTTGCTAAAATTAAGAAAATCAAGATTAAAATTTTATATTATTAAAAATAAACAACAAACACATCAATGAAATATTTGGGAATAGAAAATATTAAAATAAAACAAGGAACCAAACCATTAGATCATAAAATATCTAAATTACATTTATTTAAAGAGGTTTAAAAAGTATAATATGGTGGTGTGAAACGTGATACAATTTTACTATATAAGGTTAAAAATTTATAAAATATTTTCCATTGTCTAAAAACCAACGAAAACCTATCATCCAAAATTAATTTTTGTTTATGATGAGTTTTTTTGTGGTTTCATTTCACTAAATCAATTTTTTAGTAAAAATATCAAAAATTATTCAATTTGTTTTAAGTTAATGATCAGAAGATAAACTTCTCACATATCTACTTCAATGTCTAAACCATAGTGTCTAAAAGTTAAATTCATATTCTAAACCAAAATATGGTTTTCTAAGTCATTGTTCCAACTTTATATTCACTAATATAAACATATTTTTTGGCTATAGTCTTAAAATTCACTATTATGAAATAACTAAGACATGGTTTCATGAGAATCTTGATGTGATTTTCTATATTTTCCTTCCAATTCATCTAAAATCATTCAAAATCTTCAATTAGTTCAAACCACCTTTAAAACATTAAAAATAATAAATTTGGATGAATGAAATAATTTATATAATTAAAATATAAGGGAAATATATATAAAAAATTAGGTATCAAATTCCCCCATACATCAACTTTTTTCAATCCATAAGAAATACATCTAAAAAATATATTTGAACAAAAACTTTATTATCAAATGAAAATTTTAATCAATCATGAAAATAACCCATGTTCCATATTATAATAATTTTAAATTCCTATATACATAACCTTTACTCATCAATTCCAAAAATAACCAAGAAATTATGAAATTTACTCACCCTTTTTTTCATTTATAAGATGAAATATAATAAAAATAACCTCAATTACCCATCAAAATTTTGACAATCCTCTATTCCAATACATATTTGAGTAATCCCTGACTATATTTTTGATTATTTATTTTTATTTAATTTTTTTAATGAGATTAATTCTTGGATCAATTCTCATATTCACAAATCATTAATTCATTGATCACCTCAAACTAAAAAATTTAATAGTTAGACTATGATCATATTTTAATATTGAATGATCATTAAAGCTTCTAAATCATCAATATAATTCAAAAATAATAATAATTATTAACCTAACATTCAATCTTCTCCCAATACTAATTTTAATAGCCAGAACAAAAAGGAAGAATGTTTTTTCCATAGGTCAATCTAAGGTAATTTCATTATATTTCACCACATATTTTGATTCATTATATATATATACATGATATCTAAGTTTTTCCAATACAAATAAAAGCATAAATATTTTAAACCCAATTCAAGTTAATATAAGAAATAATTATTTATTATGTTTTTTTTAAAACTAAAATCCATCCTTTTCATTACACAACAAATCAGTCAAAAAATATTGAATTTATTAATCAAATATATATTTAATTCATTAAAAATATATACATATAGTATACTCTATCTTACCCCATTATATATGAAATTTTTCCATAATTCAAAGAAATATTCCTCAAATAAATTCCTACTTTTATAGTGAGTTCAAAACAAAACATCAACTATAAATTTCAATAAGTTCCTCCCCCATAAATAAAAAAAAACATTTTCTCTAATTTTTTAGTTTGATGTGGGAGAATTAAAATTATGTTTTTAATGAAACTAATAAGGAATTATTATAGTTAATAATAAATCAACATGAACATACCTGATTATGAGATTCACATTCCTTGGGTCTATGATTGAATTTAGGTCTCTCTTTCATGAAAAATTAATTTCTTTTATTCTAAATAGTTTTCCATCAACCATGGAATTTATCAAAATTGTTCTCAAATATTCGTCAATGAATATCATAAAATATCTCTATGTAATGAAAGATCACCTATGCATGTTTTTAATTATAGTTGAATAAAAATAGTACATTATATTTCAAAAGAAAAAGGATTTATAAAAATACATCAAACTTTTGAAACAAAATAGGTAGATAAAATATTAAATATACTTATGTTCCACTGATGGTTCCCACATTTCCTCATTTTTAACATATATTATAGTGACTTAAGATAATTTTCATTTAATATATTTTCCATGAATTCATAAATGTTCCTATAAAGTTTCTCCTGATACTCATCATTGGGATGTGTAGACTAAATAGGGTCATTTTGATTAGTAATTTTCATGACCCTCCCCAATTGAGAACCCCTCATGGGATAATAGTGAATATGAGTGTGACACTCAAAGCTCGCCTCCAATAGTCCATGAGTTGAAAACTAGCATCAAGGTTATACAACACATAAATTGGAGGCATTAAACTCATAAATCATTGGAACACAAGATAAAACACCTATAAAATGTATATAATATAAAATAAAACCCAATTCATAATGCATGAAAATATTATACATAAACCAGGTCTCCAAATGAAATACCAAAAAGTGACCCCTATAACAATAAACCTGACAAAAACACCAAGATATGAGGTAGTAATGTTTAAATCAGTCACTGAATCCCTCTTGAAAACTAGTAAAACCAATAAATATATATATGTGGTTGAACATACTGATATACTTAATAGGATCCTCCTTAAAAAGTTTCATGAATATTTATAAGAATCATGTTGTTGGCTTAGTGAATAAAAAATAGAACAAACACAAAATTATTTCAAGTAATATATTTCCCAAAATGACCAAATTTCAGTCATCAAATATTTCATCCAACTATAGTAACATAATATCAAAAGAATATATGTCAATAAAGTACCCCAAATACATGTTACCACTGATCTATTATCTCTTATTCCCTAAAGAAATACATCCTTTACTATAACCCCTCCATATGACTATATTACCACAAAAACATATAACCTCATATCCTCATATTCATATATCCACATGTCCATACATCCTCATATCCACATATCACAACATCATATCATATTCCAAAACCACATTGCATAATTATCATGGTAGGGTATTGTAAACACAAAGGACATCAACCTCATTCCCTCCTCATATCAAGCACAACCCCCACCATATATCTACACCATAATCACGTAACCTGGTCAACTAGTATATATACATAAAAAAACCTAAATACATTACAACTCATGTATATATACTTATCATGATCCATCAAAACCTGTACTACTTCTAAAGGGGGGTCGGGGAAGAGGGAGAAATCAATCATCCATTCGACCCACTATTAGGGTATTTGAGAAAAAAAACAAAACCCAAAACCATAAGGGTGCATGTAAGGTTATCTAATTCAGATGTTGTAGTATATAAAAACACAAGTAAATATAATTAATATCATATACACACATAATCAAAACCTATTAATTCAAACCATACCAACACTACCATCACCCATAATATACATTACATCACTACTACCATACACTAACACTTTTTTTCATCACTACATCACAAAATAGACTCACTCATACACACAAGATAGCTGTAAAAATCCTAAAAAACTTCCCATTAAATCATATCATTGTTACATTCTTATAGAATTTACATTTAATATCCTATTCATATTCATTGTTCCATTCATTCATCCATATTTATTGTCAAACCATTCATTAAGAAACCTCATAATTCTAACATTTTATTTTTATATTTCTAAAAATTATCCAAAACTTTACTATTTATTAAACACATTTATCCTAGTCATTATCATAATTCATTTATCAATCCATAAATTATCAAATTCTATCCCACCAGTTAATAATTCAAGTCCACTTCCCAATTTTTATCACTCCCTTTTTTCTAAAATAAGGTCAAGGATCTTGAAGGAGGAGTGCCCCAAACACATGAAGAAAAAAATGCATAGGGAATAGAAATGAATTCCCCTTAAAACCCTTGAAGTTATCCCAAGTGAACCTTGTACATGGAATTAACATGATGAACTATTTAATGCAATTCCAATATTCCTAACTCACTTGTGCGAGATTACAAAATCACCTAAGGTCTCAAATTTCACTATAAATAGGAACATTAGGCTCCTCATTCAAAACCATTTAGAAGACCTAGAGACAGCCTGAAGCATTACTCACCCAACTCTCACTCCTAATTTCTCAAAAACCTCAGATAGATTATTAATCTATAAAATAAGGGGTAATTAATAAAATGAAGGGTATTTGAGTTTACAAATGTATAAAACACTGAACCCCTAGTCCAATAACACTAGGGTGAATGAACTTTACTTGACCACATAATTGTATGCCTTTCTTAAAAAAGCATCAGAGGAGACCCCTTATCACCAGGGTAAATCTTTTACCAAGTGGTTCTTTACAAATCATGCTTCAACCAAGTATAATGTTAGAGAAGTTATCTTTAGTTCTCTTAAGTATCACTTAGTCAAAATCCCTTTATTTCTCCCAAGTATCACTTGGGTGGAGTCACCTTTAGTTCTCCTAATTATCACTTGGTAAAATTCCCTTTTAATTCACCCAACTATTACTTGGGAAAATATTCCTCCAATATCAAAGTCAGGAAATTTCTTTCTTCAACAGTAGATTACTTCTTTATATAGGTCTTTTTTTTGGGAATGTTCTCATCAAGGCCTCCCCCACATACCTTATATTTATATGGATAGAGTATTAGACACAAAAGAGTGTCTATATTTAAATCATGTATTCCCTTGGTAATGTGTGTCCACCCATTTAACCTCTATAATATTTAGGTTTCTCAAGATGATCATGATCATGAATTCCCTTGGTAATAATGATTCCATACTTAAAGGTAGTGGTGGAAAAATTCTCAGTTCAGGAAGAAGTATTCATTTCCTATATAATAACTGAAATGTAAAGAGACCCAATTAGTATCCACACATTATATTTTCTAATTAATGGATGTGTAAGACACAAAATAGGGTTTTAGAAAAAGGTATGAAGAAAATCCATACATAGGCATCCCTCTTGGTGTAATCCCCAATCTTCCTTGTCAGCTGGCCCGTTGTAGCCCTACCCTTATCTATCAGTATATGGGGGGATAGATTCTAACATGGTAATCCCTCTTGGAGAAATCCCCTATCTTTTATTATAGGATATCATACTTATCCTTTCTTTTATATTCCCTCCCTCATTCATTAGTGGATGAGGAATGTAGTTCAATAATGGGATTCTAATTCAGGTGTAAGTACCATATGAAATTCCCATCCTAATGTGACTGTGTGATATAATATATCTTTTATTGTCTATTTTTTCTCACAATGATCATGAATCATATTGGATTATAGATTAGTAATGATCATGTTAATAGAATAATCAAAATTTCACATTTGGGACTCCCCTATAAGTGTAAGCCCTAACAAATCCAAACTACATAGACTTTGATTCCCATCCCAATGGGATATATAGGATGCCTCATATATTCCTAGTAATATCATCCCCCACCCAAAAGGATACATTTATTATAGTTCCTTTTCACCTCATCCTCATCAAACTATATTTTTAGTGAGATATATCTTCACAGGTAAATATTCCTTGTAAGATAGACTTGATCTCATCATGACATATTCCATGTGGGATTAACCATAAAGGGTTGATCATGTGTAATCCCCACACCAACCTTGTCTAGGAACCTTTAACCAACACTTCCTTACTGTATAACATTAAACTTCATGGCTTGGTCCATGTTAGATGACCTTAAAAGGTGAAAACCATCCCTTTAAGTGGCACTGAACTATTTGAATTCTGATTCCTTTCATGAGGATACACAAGAATCCACATTAGAATTATAATACAAATATTGAAACAACCACCGTCTCCTTGGATGGTGATAAAGTTTATATTTCCTATCAATGTGTCTTAAAACCAACAAAAAAATAATAATAAACATAACAAAAATAGAGAACCTATGATATATAAAGATGGATCCATTGATGGATAACCTATTATACATATAAATATTCAAATCCACATGTTTAAATTATTGATTACAAATGTAAAGGGTCACCATCTTTATATTGGTATTTGGGAAGGATTCAAGAACATGACTTAAATATATAAGAGAGTCCCATAGTAGGAAATAATTCCTTAAATAGTGGGTGATGATCCCGAACTCAAATCCTCTTGACCAATGCGATTTCCTAAGAGTCATTGTAAAAATGTGTAGTGACCACCTGCCTTTGGAAAGAAGGTCTATATACCATCATGGATGCATGAACCATTGGGTGTTTCTAGTTCCGTTAATAAAACTCATTGGAAACCTTTCTAAGAGTGTGGGTAATTCTCAATATATTAATAACATTATAAATACCTTCAGGTGTGAAACAAAAATAATGAACTTAATGTGAATCTTTTATTAACCAAAATAATTTATCTACCCATGAATCAGGTCATGAATTCACGAACTTGTTTACTTGTGATTCTACTTTGATGAGTTTCCTTATTTGTGTTTTCAAGAACATCTGATAGAACTCCCTTTAATCCAAATGGAGTCTTATTAATCATGATGAACTTAATATTTTACTATTGTAAGAACTAGGTCCTCATCAAACCAGGGGATGATGCCACCCACCCAACACTTTTAATTTCAGGAGGAGAACACACTAATTCAGGAGTACCATCTCAAAGGTACAATCCCAATCAAAGAGGTTTTACATGAATCCCTCCAAGACATAAATCCCCACTAACTATCTACCTATCCATGAATAGTGTAAAAGAAACAAGATACACATGTTATCATTTATCATTATTTATAGAGCCTCTCATAAGAATGTAATATCAACCATATCCATTATCTTAGGTAGGTGTAATAGGAGGTTGTTAGTGGAATCACCTCAAGACAAGAGTTACCTTGAAGGGATCCTTCCAGAAATCATCACTAATAACATTATACAACATCAATCCCTCAGTTTGAAGAGGATGCCACCCCAGGTCCCTAGACCCAGTCATCTGAGCCCGAGCACTAAGGACATCCCATAAAGGGAAAAAAATCATCAACAATCAGGAGTGGGCCTATATCCTATATTCCACCAAATAATATCACCAATATACTATGACAGAAATCCGTGATTAGGTGCATATTCCTTCCCACACCCATGAAGTCCTCCAGTATGGTCTAACAATACCTGAATAGATTTTTTTAGTTTATCCTAAAAATAAGAAAGGGTCAGGCACACATTCCCACCCACACACATGAAGCTCATCAATATATTCTAGTGGGAATTGGGGGATAGGAGCAGACACACATCCCTATTCTAAATAAGTAATGGGAATATATTACCATTCTAGTTGAAAAAGTCCACAAAAATATCCTATAAATAATAGAGGGGAAGGATTACATCCCTTCCCACATTCTACAAAACCATTAATATATATTGGAAGAAGCAACCATCAAGGATTGGGAACACAACCCCACTCTCACCACTATTATTGATCAATAAAATAATGCAATAACTACTCAATAGAATGCACAAATTAATACTCTCATATAGGAGGTTAATCAGTACACTCTTGTGATAAATTGACAATAATATCGGGAACACATTTTATTTCCCATTGGAGATTGTAAATTTATTCCAATGGTCACTTTAGGTTAGGCATATTTCCCTACAAAAACCACAAAATCCTATTATCATATCTTAATATAAACATGAGATCCACTCAGGTGGTATCCCGTATATGAAATTATTTTTTCAAAACACACGACTCTAAACAACCAACATAAAACATCTAAAAGTAAGCCTCACTAAAGGTGATATGAAGTTCATAAGTAGGCCTAAGACCATATTTTTCTTAATGATGGTGTTCTTGAGTCCCTAAATCATCTATCAATGGTGGAACAATATCCCATTGAATCATTTCCAGATAAAAAAATAGTAGTTTCAGTTGCAACGGTTCTCCCCACAACTTTCTATCGGTAACTATGTAGGTCCTCCGTAGAGTATTTACCTTGAATTACACCTTCATAAAAATAATGAGATCAATCATGAGAACCTATTTCATGATGAGTATCATAGATTCCCTCCTTGTGGTAAAAATATAAAAATGCATGAAGTTCCCCTTACCATTATCTACCCAAAAGGTCATCCCCAGGGAGTATGCTAGAAGACTCCTCCATGTGGCCATATATTAATCCATTATACCAGTCCTTACCATAATGGTGTTCACTACAAAGGTCCCCCCATAATGATATATTATTTTGAAAAGAAGGTCCACCCCTTACTGAATCAATAATGAGAAATCCCTCATATAATTAGGGACTTGAGAATATGATGATATCCTTGCTTGATTACTTGTCATTGACAAGAATCATTATTTCTTAGCTGAATAATAGCATAATGAAATATTCATTATTTAAACCACCCTTGGAATGGATCTCTTCTAGTACAATAAAGATGATTCTTGTCAACCCTGGATCCTATGACAAGGTATATTAGAAATTAGTAATTTGGTCATATCAAGTAGAGGAATCCATCATATAATTTGACAAGAGTACATTAATTATGAGTAGAAAACTAGACAAATAAAATATACTAGTAATGTTTTGGTCCCTATCCACTGATTAGTATAATATTACAAAAACATTGATATAGGAATGTATACATAACATTCCTCTAAATATTTGGTTGAAACTTTTCTATTTGAGAGAAAAATTCTCACCTTATGAAGGATATATGGATCATGTCAAGGTAGTAGAAGAACTTCACTGTAAGATTTAATTGGTTTTCCTTTTAGCTGTATGATACCTAAAATTGGGAAAATAGTGTGAGGGTCTTCAATACACATTTCTTAACGATTTGAGAAATCTACTTTAGTTGATCACTAATGCTCCATCCAACGTCAATATCAGGCGGATGAGGAAAATAAGCAGAATTTAATTTCACCTCACTCCCTGATCCGAAAATACCACCATAAGTGACATCATTCAATGTCACAACATCAAGATGACCCATAGAAGTAGGTTACATGCACAACAGATGGTATGATCAGTAGGAATCAACCATGACCACATCTCAGAAGCATCCTATTGGACGAGAGTGAGAAAATAAAATAATCTTTCATCAATCATCTAAAAATATTGATAAAGATTATTGCTTAAGGGAAAAAACCTCAAGTATTAGTAATGAAGTTTAAATTAAGAAGATCGTATTAAACATATGAATTACACTGAGCTCATAATAAATATTGACAAGATAAAGAGGAAAACCACAATAGATATAGCCATGAAAATTTAGTAGAAACATCACCCCACAAGGATGGAGGATTTTTTTATATCAAAATTGTCTCCTTTAAATTCATCAAATTTGGTCCAAAATGTGGTAAAAATGGATTAAGAACAACACCATCTTATAGGGCTGAGGGAATTTTTAACTCAATCCTATTCACCATGGAGATCTGTCTTTTCCCGATTAAGAGGCACATCATAAAATGAGTCCACAAAATTTTCCAGATTTGGTTCCCCATATATCTCTTGTATAATATATATAATTAGGTTTTCAAGAGATTCTCTTTTAATTATCCCTCACAAGACAGGATAGGGAGAATCATCAAAATATAGGATGGGGACTCATAGAGTTTTCAAACCAAAGAGAAACCAATCCCAAAGATCTTGACTTTTTCAACGGATATCCTGATGGAAAATAACCCTCTTATCATTTCAGTGGAGATGTGATACCTATAATTAATTATGTGTTGGTAAAAATCATCATCACTGGACTTTTAGTTTCTAAAAAACATGAAACCAGTGTAGGGGAACAAGAGGAGGGTGTTTATATTCAAAACATGTTCCACAAGAAAATGAATGAAGAAGGTGTGCATACTAAAAATCAAGGACTCACTATAATTTTGGGGTCTCCCTTGAATGTCCAAATACCACCTCTTTGAAAATCTTCAATCAAAGAAAAGGGTAAAGGTATGGTTACATCCCACCTATTACCTGATTAAGTTGAACCTATTATGCTTGAGGAAATATTTACTCAGTATGAGGCAGAGTTGAATGAGTTGAAAAGGCTCAATGTGAAATTACTCATAAGAAATATCCTTGATGGATATGTTCTTCAAGTGTAGCATCATATTATTTTCCCATTATATCTATCTCAATAGTAAGATCCCATCACTCTAATAAACATTGAGCCAATAAATTTTCTTAATCTTGGATCAAGATAATCAATTTATTTGGATCTATTTGTAGAAGGATATTCGGAGTTCCCCCCATTAGGATAGAATCCATAGTTATTCTAGACGAATTGACATAGGCCAATCCATGTTTTTTATTAGTTGCAAATACTTGAAGACTCACCACATCAGGCTACACCTACTGCTTCCCCTATTCAAATAACTACTCATCTGACTTCCCCATTAGAGCTCATTGACTCTATTGAGTAATTGAAAACATGATTATAATATATGTAAGGAATGCGTGCACCAATGTAGGTAGAGATAAATCCTCACCCTAAATGGGTAGACACAACTCTTCCCCTACCAACTTTAAAAATCTTATGTTTATAACGTTCAATGGCTCAATGGATCTAGAACAAAACTTAATTCATTTTGTATCTTGGTACGGTCTCATGATGGTAAACCTTGAGTAACAATAATCATCCAAAATCAGGTTCTTTATGCAAGCTTTGAAAGGAAAAAACTTTTTCTGATATACCAGTTTACTATCTAGGTTGATCAAAGTATGAGAATATATTCATTAACAATTTCTTTATCAATCTAGCTCAATGCTATGGAAGGAAAAAATTACTTCACCTCTAAAATTGAAAACAATGAGAGAATGAGAAAGTGTTAGATTTCATTGACAGGTAGAAGGTTTTATTTTACTCCCTAATCTTGCAACATTCATAGGAAGATTTGTTGGTAATACGTATAAATAACCTTTGTGATGGGTTTTAGACACACCTAATTCCAATAATGTATTTAGATAGGTTTCAATAAATTTACACAGTTAAAAAAAGTTTGGAAGATTCCATTTATAGAAGCAAATACAAGTCTTTAACAATTCCAATAGACTAAGGAAATAGAAAAAGTAAGGTGGAAACCATGACCATTATACTTAAACAAGATCTTACACCATCTCTAGCTCCAAAGCCCTTACCATATCACAGAAAACCTCATCTTGAATGAAAACAATGACATAAATATCTCCATTACTATTAGAGAAAGAATTATAATAATCTTTAATTTTAGGACCAAAAGAATAATTTTTTTCCTCTTGATATTAAAAATTTTCTGGATACTTTATAGTAGCTATAGAAAATAATTGGCTAAGGATATTAGAGATAAGAAGTACTGATTAGGTTGGTCTCAATGCTTCCAAAATTATTTCCCCTTTCACCAATATTTGGGATACACCATCTAGGATTACATTTTTTAGATACATTCTATATAATATGGTTTATTCTGGGACAAAACAATTGGGCAATCCACCAACACAATTGGAATGTGTTTCCACTGCTATTAAGAAGGAATAAGGTAAATGACATGAAGTTAAAAGAAATGGTGAAAAGAAGTTCAATGATTATATGACCATAATGATGATCAATAAAACTCATGATATACTCAGGGAATAATTAAACTAGTTTATTATTCCCCCAATATCTTCTTCCATAATGGGACCAACCCCATTGACACTGAAATCCTCCAAGAATCATTATTCTAAGAAACATAGTAACTGGAAAGTCAAAATTCAAGTACAAGAATATGAACCCATACCAATGCTAAAGCCAGTACTGAACCTGTCAGAATTCATACCTACAGTCTTGTAATGACGGGAACCATCCCACCAAATGGTACTATAGTAACCACCTCACCAAGAAAAATACTCATCAGATTAAGAATTAATCTTCAGTTCCATTAATTTAATTCATTTAATGGATCCATTATTCAGTGATGAGTATGATTATGAATATGAGTTCCCTATGCATGAAATAAGAACCAGAGGAAGAGGCTATAAGAGTCGAGGGAATATAGGAATATGTAGTCCCGAATGAACTCAATATCCCAGTCAGATCCTTACTAGAGTTATTTATGCAGCCAAAATCCATGGGAAATCCCTTCAGCGATATAACAGCCCGAGATTTTATGAAAAATATTATTTTTAATTTTATTAATGTCTTGTGTTGTACGCAACACCAAAAGGAGCTTGCACAACACACATCCTTGACTTTCCTTTAATTACACGCAATCGCGACCTTCCTCGATAGCGTGTGTAGTACGCAATACCGAGTTTCACTAAACAACGATATGCTATTAAAATATTATTATAACTAGCCGTTACGAATAGTAATAACCACCTTTTAAAATTTTAGAAATTTTATCTCTCAAAATGGACTTCATTTTTGGATTCGGAGTATCGAATTTAGCCTAAGGTGAAATTTTGGTACTTTTCGGATAACTTTCATATTCTGATGAATAGTGAAAATTACTAAATTATAATTAAAAACAACTTTTTTAATAAAAATAATTAATAGTGATAAATTATTAATTTGAATGGTTTTAAAGTATATTTAGAATATATTTTTACAATTTAATACAATGTTGGTCATTGGATGTAATTTCACATTTAAACCAGACATAAAAAAGTGTCAATCTTTTGATAGATATTGTTTCTTAAAAACATGCTATTTGTTTTAACAGCGGGATTTAATTATAAAATTAATTAATGAAACTTCTATGTTATGAATTTGGTAAAATAGACTTCATTTTAGAATTCAGAATATGAAATATAGCTTAGGATGAAATTTTGGCATTGTTCTGAAAAACATCAATTTTTGATGAATAGTGAAACTACTAAGTGGTAGTTAAAAAACTGAATTTTTCATAAAACTTAATTTTACCACTTTTGTGAATGGAATCTCAAAAATCCGAGAGACACGGTTGATGTCAGTAAGTAAAATTTGGTTCAATGAGATGAAAATAATTTTTGGTGAATAGTAACTTTTTACTTTTATTTACTACGGTTAAAAGTAAATAGGGTAATTAAGGGTAAAAATGATATTAATATTACCCTAACACATGTCCTAATCCTATTTGACAAGTGTATATCGACCAAAAAAAACCTTAAGTATAAAATATTATCATTTAGGCCCACTTGGATTAGATTAGGACATTTATTATTATTTAATTCAAAGAAGAGTTAAAAGAGTTAAAATCAAAGTTTATTTACTAAAACATTTTTAATATAGGGTTATACATAAGATAAATTCGATTGTAAATATTCATTAGAAATATAAAAATATTTCCTACATAATGGTATTTTATTTGTAATTTTTAGACATCAAATAAGTTAATTTATTTATGACACAAAGATGATGCAGTAATTATCCTATTAATGAAATATTGACATAATTGATATTATAAATACCAAAATAAATGTAATTTAAGACTTTTTATGAATTAAAATAATTTTCTAGGTTACTATGATATATTAGTGTTGATTTAATCAACTTGGTTCGAACATATAATTCTGTTATGACTTTCACAAAAATCATATATCAAATAGTGTCAAAATTGACACAAAATAGTTTTTAAATCAAATATTATATTATTAATTGTTATTTTATTCCTAAAAATCTAAGGTTCTTCCCAATGACTTAAATAAGGATATATATATTAATAATAAACAATTTGGGGTTCTTTTGGCATGTTATAGTAAGTGTATTTACCATATAGTGTAAGAAAACAAAAAGACACGGTAAAAGTTAAATTATTTAACTTAGAGTTAAATCTAATTGATAAGGTTAAAATAATAACCTAAACTTGTCTAAATCCTATTGGTTTATAGGATTTCGACCCATACCCACTTTATCTTCGAAATAAGACCCTTTGGAACCATTATAAACCGATTTTGACTTTAATATAAAATAATATTTTGAGATATTCCTAAGGTGCCCCTCTCCTCCCTTATAAAAGGACACCTCCTCCCCCTCCTCCTCACACCAATTTGAGCACTCAAGCTCGGCCAACCCCTGCCAAAATCCCTTTTCCACTTCCCTAGAATAATCCTAGAGGTCCTGGTCTTCTTCAAAGACCAATCTTAGTTCCCTAAGTTGAGGATTCAAAGAGGCGTTTCAAAGAAGAGGTAATATCCATTACCGATCTTTTCAATTTCTTTCTTCTTCAACTTCATCTTATTTAGTTGTTTCATGATAAAGTAATAACATAAGTATTAATTACATACTGATATGTTATTATAAATATTAAACAACCTTAATTCACCTTCTATCCATCCTACGGAAAAATGAAATCACCGCGCGTGCGTACGAACGGAATACCGTCTCCACGCCGTGGTGTAATCTATTTTCCGCCAACACCTTAATTGGATGGGTATAAAGGTGTAATGAGTAACTATATATGATTATTATAAAGTGATATTGATACTGAAATAGTATACATACACTTCAACACAATTCCAAGACCATGGGAACGATATCATCGCTCGTGCGTACGTACGGACTACCGTCTCCACGACGCGATGAGATTCATTCTCAATGATTAACCATTCATGAATGATTATAAAGTATATATAATAAGTACTAATGAAATATATGACCTGATAATGATACTGGAATTATTTATATTTATATTTATGTCATCTACTTAATTCCATTCAATTCAATAAGGAAACGAAAACAGCGTTCATGCGTACGTACGGACTACCGTCTCCATGAACGGTGTATTTCTTTCCATTTACTGATTTATTATATATGTATATTCTGAATATATATATATATATAAATCATGTTTTATATTCTGGAATTAAGTAATCATGATCTCAGTAATCATATGAATAATTACAAGTTAAAAACACGAACGACAAATGAGACGATTTTACCCAAAATGCTACTTTAACATGAATTTACAAAAGAACGGGTAATATAAAGTCATAAGTGGACCATATATGATATAATAACAATGAATATGATTCTGGAATAAGTCAATAACATGATTTAAATCATTATACAGGAGGTTCGAACACTTACAAAGAAAGTCGGACCTAAGGTAAGGGAAATATCACAATCTCATTTTTATCTGAGATTGTTTATACTTTAGTATTTACTGGGGTGTATTTTATCATCCGCATCCATGTTTCCTGAATATGAAATATTATTTCCATCCACCTAAAAATTTTTAAATCCAATTTTACCCTTCAGTGAGTTTTTAGTAAAGAATATGAAAGGAATCTTTTGTCGTTTTTCGTACGAGGTACTTTTTGACTTTTCTGACAAAAGTACGAAGAATGTTTTTTTTAACTTATACAGCATGAATGGATTTTTAAAACATTATTTCTAAGAAGAATCCTTTACAAGTTTTAAAGTTTATTTTTAATCATCTTATTTTAGTTTAAAGTTGTATGACATGTTAAGAAAGGAAAATTTTTTTTGAAGAAGAAAGGATATTTTCCTCAAGAATGGAGTTCAAGTGTTTTATCAAAATTATTTTCCATCTAAGAAAATAAAGGGTTCTGTTTCTATCCCTATTATTAAATTGATTTGATTATGTTGTGATGGAATTATTTTTATGAATTCCTTTATCTTATAGGAGTTGTTTTATGATGTCACGATGTTTAAGATTCCCATTTTTACTATATGGGTTATGCAATGATGTATGATTTATGATTTTGTGGCAGACATAAGAATGGTTTCATTATGAGATGGGTGGGACCTATATCTCCCTCCAATTCATTGGGTAAAGATTTTATATCTCATGAGATAGATATGGCTGGAATGGTAGGTTATACCGGTTCAGTGAAACAGGACTGAAACGAGGGTGACTCAATTCAGAAAGGGACTTTGTCCACTAAGATAGTCTTGGAAATGAGTCATGACTAACAAGAAATGATTCTCTATGATTATGTGTGTATGCCACAAAGTTTCATGTTTTAATTTATGCTTATTGGGATTTCATTTCACTACTATGATTTATCCCATGTTATGAAATTATGCTCTCTTTTGCAGGTTAAGATTTCCAAAATGTTATGTTCATATGAATATGATGTGATTGATATTTCTTTTGTTTACCCTTACTGAGTATTTGAGCTCACCCTTTTATGTTTTCTTTTCCCCAGGATATAAAGAAAGGTTTTAGGTAAGAAAAAAAAGGAAGATCTTTATGGGATATGTTGAAGATCTTTCACCACGATTAGAAGATTATATTCCGAGTTTCCAAAGACACTAAACTATTACGGTCCTTGTGTGTGTGTGTTTTTTAATGTACTAAGTATTCCACAAAAGTAATGTAATGTCCATGTACGATAAGATTTGGGTCTCTACAGTTGGTATCATAGGAAAGGTTTAGTCAACCTTTGGAAACTAGGATGCGAAAACGTTAGTGAGATCCCTAGAGATATTTCTACGGTATGTCTAGGTATGTCCCTAAGGTTAAGTATACGTATAGGTTATAGTACTAGAACTACACTAACGATCATAGAATTAATCCTAAGATGTTAGATATTGAAGGTACTCCCCCTTTATTATGTTGTTTTCCCTAGCATGATTTTTGCCTCTCACACTATTCTTTTTGGGTTTTAGACGATGGCTGGAACCCGAAGGAACCGTGTTGATCAATGCAATGGACAATGCAATGATTTTACTCTTAAACAAACAAATGTTATGGGAGATGGAGTGAAAAATATTATTTCTATCCTTACACAAGCTATGAATCATTCTGGACTTCCAAATGAGCAGAGAAAGGAATAGTATTCTATTGAGTCCTTCATGAGGCAACGTCCACCTTCTTTCAGTGGGACTTCTGATCCACTTGTTGCTGAACAATGGATCAGTACCACTGAAAGGATATTTTCAGTTCTTCAATGTTCTGAACATGATAAAGTCATCTTAGCAGTATATCGTTTGGAAGGTGAAGCTGATCAATGGTGGAATCTTATCAAGAATACGAGGCCAAGAGATGAAATTGAGTCCATGGAATGGGACGAGTTCAAGAACTTGTTTTTCAGTAAGTACTTCCCTCGTATTCTTCGAACAAAGATGGAGAAGGAGTTTCTTGAACTAAAGCAAAAGGATGATGAATCTGTTGGTATATACGAAGCGAATTTTACAAGACTTGCAAGGTATGCATCTGGCATTATCATCCAACCTGAAAGTAAAGTTGATCAATTTTTCAGTGGGTTAAAACCAAGTCTTCGAAGGGCATTAGCTATAAGAGACTTCAGTAGCTATGAAGAAATTGTGCGTTGTGCTATCAAGGTAGAAATGGAAGTTGGTGTTACATATCCATCTCATGGTTTTGACAAGAAACGAAAGATGGAGTTCAAGGAGAAATCTCAGAATAATGGTGAAAAGAAGATCAATGTTTCCTTATGCACAAAGTGTGGAAAGAAGCATGGTGGAGATTGTATTAAAGGGACTAGAAAATGTTTTAAGTGTGGAAAAGAAGGTCATCGAGCAGCTGAGTGTCGAAGTAATGGAAAAAGGGTTTCTAATGATGTGAATAAAGCAAACACTGCAGAGAACACACCACCAACACTTCAATGCTTCAAGTGCAAGGAAATGGGGCATTATGCTAATAAATGCCCTAATCCAAGGGTTAGTGATGATCGACATGAGAAACCGCTTAAGGCAAAGGACAAAGGGAAGTCACATGCGATCACTATTGGTGATGTTGAATATGACAACGATGTGGTGGAATGATTAAGTGTTTATGTAATTGGATTCCAAAATAATGTTGTATCATGGAGTATTGGAATATTTATGTATTGGTCTAATGTGGTATTCAAAGTGATTGAGATATTTTTGGAAATAAGATGATATGCGCATAATGAAGGGAAAACGAGAAAATGAAATGTTTAACAGTATTCATGAGATCATGATTGATATAAGGACTAAGTGATATCATGGTTTGAGTATATAGGATTTTGAGGATTTTGGTATGTGGAAAGTGTTAACGTTTAACTGCATTCATGTTTTCAATAAGGTTCAATGGGTATTCAAGAGAATACATGATTAAGGACTTTGAATGTTTGGAATGTGACCAACAAAACATATCTTATGATATATGGGGATCGGCGATGGTGTTAAATCTCTGGTAATCGTTTTCACTATGTTATGAGAGTGGACTGCAGTATTATGGATAAGCCTAAAGATTGGAATGGATTATGTTGTACATAAGTTAGTATTGTTTAAGGATAAAAGTTTTTTCAATATTATTGATGGGATGTTATAGTAATATAGTTTTAGAAAAAGGACAACCTGTAGGATGGGCGACAGCCCATCGTGTCGGACAAGGCCGTGGGAATCGAACCCATAACCGAAGTGCGACTGGCCTTTATCGCCTAACACTGGCCTACAGGAAGTCCCTGTTTAGTAGAAACTAGTTTTATTTTATTAAGCGGTATGATATATGAAGTATAAGTCCATTTTAGGAACCATATATGATTAATCTCACTATAGATCAACTTATGTATATAATTTTTGCTAACCTTTTGTTTGAGACAGATGGAATGACCCGTCATTCTATCACATGATCTGCTAACACATCACGAATGACAAATTCAACTTCATTTCTTTAAGATATTAAGTATAAATTGTCCAAAGAACGACAAACAGTGAGACTATACCAAAATCACGAAAGTATTTCTTCTAATTCCAATTTCATCAACTTTAGGGAAATGATCTTGAAAACCAAAAATGTTGTCCTAGTGCTATTATATCTGATTAATCATATGGTACCTTAGATCGTCACAAATTTATGGATTTGTGATTGTTGGCTTTTCCATAGCCATGTTCTCTACCACTCTCCATCAGAACATGATGATTAGATTTTTCTTCCATATCCATATTTTCACCTATGTGGAAACCCAGTGATTAGTCTATTTGGGTAACCGTTACGTTTCATACATTCATTTTTAAAGATTGGTTTTAGTATTCTTTTTTACGATGTGGGTTTCTATTAAAGAAACTTTTGAATAGTAAACCATTTATAACCCCGATGAATTTCGAGGGCGAAATTCATTTTAAGGGGGGTAGAATGTAACAGCCCGCGATTTTATGAAAAATATTCTTTTTAATTTTATTAATGTCTTGTGTTGTACGCTACACCAAAAGGAGCTTGCACAACACACATCCTTGACTTGACTTTCATTACACGCAATCACGACCTTCCTCGATAGCGTGTGTAGTACGCAATATCGAGTTTCACTAAACAACGACATGCTATTAAAATATTATTATAACTAGCCGTTATGAATAGTAATAACCACCTTTTAAAATTTTAGAAATTTTATCTCTCAAAATAGACTTCATTTTTGGATTCGGAGTATCGAATTTAGCCTAAGGTGAAATTTTGGTACTTTTCGGATAACTTTCATATTCTGATGAATAGTGAAAATTACTAAATTATAATTAAAAACAATTTTTTTAATAAAAATAATTAATAGTGATAAATTATTAATTTGAATGGTTTTAAAGTATATTTAGAATATATTTTTACAATTTAATACAATGTTGGTCATTGGATGTAATTTCACATTTAAACCAGACATAAACAAGTGTCAATCTTTTGATAGATATTGTTTCTTAAAAACACGCTATTTGTTTTAACAGCGGGATTTAATTATAAAATTAATTAATGAAACTTCTATGTTATGAATTTGGTAAAATAGACTTCATTTTTGAATTCAGAATATGAAATATAGCTTAGGATGAAATTTTGGCATTGTTCTGAAAAACATCAATTTTTGATGAATAGTGAAACTACTAAGTGGTAGTTAAAAAACTGAATTTTTCATAAAACTTAATTTTACCGCTTCTGTGAATGGAATCTCAAAAATCCAAGAGACACGGTTGATGTCAGTAAGTAAAATGTGGTTCAATGAGATGAAAATAATTTTTGGTGAATAGTAACTTTTTACTTTTATTTACCACGGTTAAAAGTAAATAGGGTAATTAAGGGTAAAAATGATATTAATATTACCCTAACACATGTACTAATCCTATTGGACAAGTTTATCTCGACCAAAAACAACCTTAAGTATAAAATATTATCATTTAGGCCCACTTGGATTAGATTAGGACATTTATTATTATTTAATTCAAAGAAGAGTTAAAAGAGTTAAAATCAAAGTTTATTTACTAAAACATTTTTAATATAGGGTTATACATAAGATAAATTCGATTGTAAATATTAATTAGAAAGCTAAAAAGATTTCCTACATAATGGTATTTTATTTGTAATTTTTAGACATCAAATAAGCTAATTTATTTATGATACAAAGATGATGCAGTAATTATCTTATTAATAAAATATTGACATAATTGATATTATAAATACCGAAATAAATGTAATTTAAGACTTTTTATGAATTCCAATAATTTTCTAGGTTACTATGATATATTAGTGTTGATTTAATAAACTTGTTTCGAACATATAATTCTGTTATGACTTTCACAAAAATCATATATCAAATAGTGTCAAAATTGACACAAAATAGTTTTTAAATCAAATATTATATTATTAATTGTTATTTTATTCCTAAAAATCTAATGTTCTTACAAATGACTTATATAAGGATATATATATTAATAATAAACAATTTGGGGTTCTTTTGGCATGTTATAGTAAGTGTATTTACCATATAGTGTAAGAAAACAAAAAGACACGGTAAAAGTTAAATTATTTAACTTAGAGTTAAATCTAATTGATAAGGTTAAAATAATAACCTAAACTTGTCTAAATCCTATTGGTTTATAGGATTTCGACCCATAACCACTTTAGATTCGAAATAAGACCCTTTGGAACCATTATAAACTGATTTTGACTTTAATATAAAATAATATTTTGAGATATTCCTAAGGTGCCCCTCTCCTCCCTTATAAAAGGACACCCCCTCCCCCTCCTCCTCACACCAATTTGAGCACTCAAGCTCGGCCAAACCCTGCCAAAATCCCTTTTCCACTTCCCTAGAATAATCCTAGAGGTCCTGGTCGTCTTCAAAAACCAATCTTAGTTCCCTAAGTTGAGGATTCAAAGAGGCGTTTCAAAGAAGAGGTAATATCCATTACCGATCTTTTCAATTTCTTTCTTCTTCAACTTCATATTATTTAGTTGTTTCATGATAAAGTAATAACATCAGTATTACTTACATACTGATATGTTATTATAAATATTAAACAACCTTAATTCACCTTCTATCCATCCTACGGAAAAATGAAATCACCGCGCGTGCGTACGAACGGAATACCGTCTCCACGCCATGGTGTAATCTATTTTTCGCCACCACCTTAATTGGATGGGTATAAAGGTGTAATGAGTAACTATATATGATTATTATAAAGTGATATTGATACTGAAATAGTATACATACACTTCAAAACAATTCCATGACCATGGGAACGATATTATCGCTCGTGCGTACGTACGGACTACCGTCTCCACGACGCGATGAGATTCATTCTCAATGATTAAACATTCATGAATGATTATAAAGTATATATAATAAGTACTAATGAAATATATGACCTGATAATGATACTTTAATTATTTATATTTATATGTATGTCATCTACTTAATTCCATTCAATTCAATAAGGAAACAAAAACAGCGTTCATGCGTACGTACGGACTACCGTCTCCATGAACGGTGTATTTCTTTACATTTACTAATTTATTATATATGTATATTCTGAATATATATATATATAAATCATGTTTTATATTCTGGAATTAAGTAATCATGATCTGAGTAATCATATGAATAATTACAAGTTAAAAACACGAACGACAAATGAGACGATTTTACGCAAAACGCTACTTTAACATGAATTTACAAAAGAACGGGTAATATAAAGTCATAAGTGGACCATATATGATATAATAACAATGAATATGATTCTGGAATAAGTCAATAACATGATTTAAATCATTATACAGGAGGTTCGGACACTTACAAAGCAAGTCGGACCTAAGGTAAGGGAAATATCACAATCTCATTTTTATCCGAGATTGTTTATACTTTAGTATTTACTGGGGTGTATTTTATCATCCGCATCCATGTTTCCTGAATATGAAATATTATTTCCATCCACCTAAAAATGTTTAAATCCAATTTTACCCTTCGGTGAGTTTTTAGTAAACAATATGAAAGGAATCTTTTGTCGTTTTTCGTACGAGGTGCTTTTTGACTTTTCCGACAAAAGTACGAAGAATGTTTTTTTAACTTATACGGCATGAATGGATTTTTAAAACATTATTTCTAAGAAGAATCCTTTACAAGTTTTAAAGTTTATTTTTAATCAAATTATTTTAGTTTAAAGTTGTATGACAAGTTATGAAAGGAAAAATGTTTTTGAAGAAGAAAGGATATTTTCTTCAAGAATGGAGTTCAAGTGTTTTATCAAAATTATTTTCCATCTAAGAAAATAAAGGGTTCTGTTTCTATCCCTATTATTACATTGATTTGATTATGTTGTGATTGAATTATTTTTATGAATTCCTTTATCTTATATGAGTTGTTTTATGATGTCACGATGTTTAAGATTCCCATTTTTACTATATGGGTTATGCAATGATGTATGATTTATGATTTTGTGGCACACATAAGAATGGTTTAATTATGAGATGGGTGGTACCTATATCTCCCTCCAATGCATTGGGTAAAGATTTTTATATCTCATGAGATAGACATGACTGGAATGGTAGGTTATACCGGTTCTGTGAAACAGGACTGAAACGAGGGTGACTCGATTCAGAAAGGGACTTTGTCCACTAAGATAGTATTGGCAATGAGTCATGACTAACAAGAAATTATTCTCTATGATTATGTGTGTATGACACAAAGTTTCATGTTTTAATTTATGATTATTGGGATTTCATTTCACTACTATGATTTATCCCATGTTATGAAATTATGCTCTCTTTTGCAGGTTAAGATTTCCAAAATGTTATGTTCCTATGAATATGATGTGATTGATATTTCTTTTGTTTACCCTTACTGAGCATTTGAGCTCACCCTTTTATGTTTTCTTTTCCCCAGGATATAAAGAAAGGTTTTAGGTAAGAAAAAAAGGAAGATATTTATGGGATATGTTGAAGATCTTTCACCACGATTAGAAGATTATATTCCGAGTTTCCAAAGACACTAAACTATTACGGTCCTTGTGTGTGTGTTTTTTGTAATGTACTAAGTATTCCGCAAAAGTAATGTAATGTCCATGTACGACAAGCTTTGGGTCTCTACAAGCGATCCCATAATGTGTATAAAAATTCTCCAACATTGGTCAAGAGTCTTATAGACCTAGTTTTTTTGGAGGACCATCTAATGGGGGTGTAACAGTACAATCACCTCAAATGAGTAGGAAAACTAAGTTGGCCTAATCCACCAGTGGTAGGAGTGCCTTTAAATTTTTTTAAAATTCCTGACCCACCTACCTCAAGAATTTTACCTCATAAAGAGCCTACTAAAGAGAAATATCACATTGGGAAGTGTAGACCTTTGGATCAAAATAATGACATATTTAAACAATTATACATGGTCCAAACTAATATTTCAATCTTGGATGCATTCAATATATCAAAAGATATCTAGGAAGAACTTCTAGAATCACTAGTAATCCCTAAATAATTCAAATCCAATGTTACCAATTCCAAATTATATCATATAGAGATCGATTTCATGGAGTGTCATGTAGTTATCTATTTTATTGAGCATGACATACATATTATTATTCAGGGGCACATTGGACCCTTTTATGTATCTGGAAAGATATTTGACATTAACATATGATGATATTTCACTGATAATGTATTAGGAATCAACCTCATTCCAATCCAAAATCTTCATTTATTAGGTTACAGTGAAGTTTACTTGTCCCTTTCTACTTAAAAACTTCAAGGTTATAATAAGAGTAAGACAAATCCTCTCAGTTGAATCAAACTTAGAACTCAATTCAAAGACTTTTTATTTAACTTTGAATTCTTAGTTGATCGGTAGGATATAGCTTTCAGAATCCTACTAGGGAGTCCTTAGTTTTATAAAAAAGAAAAAGTCCCTTCATCATACCATCAATGTATCAAATACCATGTTAATAGGAAAATTGGGACATTGTATGCTGATAATAATTTATTTGAATCTTGAAAATCTCAAGACATCAATGCAATATTTTACTAAAGAGAAGAAAAAAACCCATTACGGATGATACCACTCAGTTTACTATCCCAAATGGTTTGAAAATGACCCTGGATAACCAATTTAAAGGTTTTTTTCGATGAATACGTATTTCCCATAAACAAAATAAAAAAACAATTTTAAAATTGGGTATGTATTCATAAAATCTTATAATATTAGCTACACTAAAAAAACTTAAAAATACTGAATAAGTATCTGATTTTAAAAATAGTGGAAAAAACCCAGGTGAAAATTCCATTTCTTTTTCCCCAGATCTCTAGAATAGCCCTACATCATCATTTGAGTAAGAAGAAACTCTCGTATCACCAATAGAGTGTGGGAATACCCTACTTTATCTTCTAAATGCCCAGATATCTATTCTTCTTCTAGTTCAGAAGACCCCCCTTCATCAACTATTCCTTATGATATTCGTGTAGAGGAGGAGGAAGAAAAAGTGTGTCTCAAATTTTTCTCTCCAACATTTGAGGAAGGTGTCTCTACCACTATTTATGAACTCCAGTAGATAAATATGGGTACAGAAGAAGATCTATGACCTATGTTGTTCTGTGTGGACATGTATTTTGAAGAAAAAGAGGCATATACATATTTTATAAATCATAAATGAGAATTGTTCACCTAAAACTACACAAAAATCCCATTCTTAATCCTGATATATCCACCCACCACTTGGGTCTTCTAGAAGATCACCATCATTATAAGCAGGAATCCAGAAGAACACATCCAACTCATGATGCTAAGGTTGAAGTTGAAGCTAATAATATCATGAAATATAACTTAATTAAATAGGTCCAATACCTTATGTGGATTTATAATATTGTACCACTTAAGAAGAAGAATGGGAAGATCAGAGTTTTCATCGATTTTAGGGATCTCAACTGGCATTGTTTAAAAGATGATTTCCCAATTTTAATTATAGAAATTTTGATCAATAAAACTGCTAGAAATTAAGAAATCTTCTTTGTGGAAGGATATTCAGTATATAACCAAATATAGATGGACCTTAAAGATAAAACATGCCACTAGTTTTAGGTCACCCAAAGGAATATACTGCTATCGGGTGAATCCTTTTGGTTTGAATAACACTGACACCATATACTAATGTTTCATGCATCACATTTTCAAACCCTTCTTATAAAATTATGTCAAGTATTACATCAACAATTTGGTAGTGAAATTGTAGTATATTTTTAATCATCTTTTCGATCTTGAGATTATTTTCTACAAGCTATGATAACATAACTTAAAAATGAGTCCCTTAAAATGTGTTTTTGATGTTTCCTCAAGAATGTTTCTTGGATTCATAGTATGGCATCATGTAATTGAAGTTGATCCTAAGAAGACTAAGGTTATCCTTGACATTACACCTCCTTGAAACCTTAAAGTTTTTAGGTGACTTTAGGTATTCCTCACATACATCTGATGATTCATATAAAATCTTGTAGGAAAATTTTTACCCTTCACCAAGATAATGAAAAAGGGAGTCACCTATCAATGGACCGATGATTGTTAGGAAGCCTTTGACAGTCTCAAGAAATATATTTTGAGTCCAAAAGTGATAATTCCCCTTGTATAATGAAATACACTAATTCTATATGTGATGTTAATAGATATATCACTAGAAACTTTTCTTTCACAAAATAATGACATAGGAAAAGAGAAAAATATCTATTATCTTATGAGAACCATGCTTGACACTGAGACTTGATATTTAGATATTTAAAAGAAATTAATTAAATTAATATTTTTAGTTAAAAAATTGAGGCACTACCTATAAAACCATGAGGTCCACTTGGTCTCTCATAATGAACCGCTTAAATATATTCCCAACCATCATATGCTGAATAGATGCTTGGCATCATGGGTAGTCATTTACAGTAGTTTATCATTTAGTTCATACTGAAAAATGAAATAAAATGGATATAATTAAAATATTTTATTACATAGTATCTTTATTTAGAAAAAAATCCCTTGAATTCCAAATATTATGATGAATAGTTATTCTATGTCCAAGACTTCCCCCAAATTTGGGAGATGTAATTTGATGGATCATATAGAATCCCAATAGAAAAATGAATAGAAAACCCCAAAATCAATAGAGTCTATTTAGAAGTCATTCTAATCTCTCTAGAAAAGAATTTATACCTTATTACTTCTTATTGTTATAAGGATACATGAATAACGAGATAGAATACGAAGCCCTCATTCCAGGTTTAGAATTGGAACTACAAATTTCATTGGACCACTTAAAAGACAAAGGTGATTTAGAGTAGGTAATCAAGTAGATCAATGATGATTATTCCATACAAAAGGAATAGATGATTCCCCTTCTTGACTATGTTTAAGGTTTAATTGAAAAATTCCCCTCAAATCCAACATTAACTCACGTCCCACACCAATGAAATTCCCAGGCTGATGCATTAGCCAATGTGGATATATCCTTGGAAGATCTAGACTAATATGAAAAGGTCATCGACATTGTTCACCACATAATGGTGTCGTCATTCATTGATAATTTCATGGAAGTGATCAATGAGGTCAATTCCATCCCTGAATAATATAATAATGAAAATGGTTGGATGAAACCCATATAGTAAAACCTCCAAAGTAGGATTATTCTATCAAATAGAGAAATAAAAAAGAAAATATGATGCTAGGTAGTCAAATTTACTCTTTACGATAGCCTAAATACTTAGAAAGTCATATATAAATGAGATTTTGATGGAGTTATCCTCAGATGAATTGATGGAGGGGAAATTATTTCTCTTATACAATAATTACATGCTGGTCCTATGGAATTCATTAGTCAAGGATCAAGATTTTTCATCAAATTAAGAGGACTGGGTGTTTTTGGATTTTAATGACACAAACTTTTATGGTATTTACCAAAAGGTGTCATTCTAGTCAGATGCATGACAACATTATCCATCAACCCCTAGATCTATTACACACCGCTAAATACTCATAGACTCTTAACATATGCGAAATGGATGCTATAGGTCCATATCCCACAACTATAACCAAGCAGTTTAAGTACATCCTTAATTCTGGAAAATTCTTCTCCAAATGGGTTGAGGCCATACCCCTCAAGAAAGTCAAGACAATGAACATCATCAATTTCGTGAAGTCTAATATCATCATGAGATTTGGTTTCCTCATACAATATTGTTGGAAAACAACACCAATGTATATTATTTCGAATTAAAAATGCTATAATATGATTATAATATTTATTCTAAGCATTCGTCTCACTATCATGCAACAAAAATGGTAAGATAGAGGATTTCTATAAAACTCTATCAAACGTACTGTAGAAGATGGTAGATAAATAAAAGAAATATTATCTTGAAAAAAATCCACATGCTTTATGGGATTATCATACCACAACCTGTACTGCCACATAGGCAACCCTGTATTCACTTGTATATGTGATAGAGGTAGTTCGACCCATTTAGGTCTAATTACCTTCTCTCCACATTTCCATTTTCAACTATCTATCCATATACGAGTAATCTCAAAAGTGATTAAATGAATTGGAACAAATTGATTAGAAAATATTATATAATTTTCCACATTTATAGTTTTACCTAAATCGATTAACATGGGATTTTAATAAGAAATTCTACCTTCCTTCATTCCTATAAGGGAACTAGTTTTGTCTCTCATAACCCCAATGATACCTAGAAAAAAACCTTTGAAACTTGAAAAAAAATTTAGGGACCTTTTTTCATTTATAAGGTCTACTCTTATGGTGCATATTCATCAATCACCATAGATGAAGAACATATCAAACCCCCTACAAATGTGAGGTTACATAAGAAATATTTCAGGTAATCCAAATATATGGTCCTAGATACAAGTCCTTAGAATAAAAAATCATTGGTCAAAGCTATATGACCTTAAATTTCATTAACCATTCATCTCGATCACATGTTGTTAAACTACGAGACAACATCCTGGTCACATGAAATTAAACTACATGACACCATGGTCTAAGAATCATGACCTTAAACTATATGAGAAAATTTGGTCAAAGATATATTACCTTAAAAAATAACAAAAATTTATCTTGGTTGCATGGTGTTTAACTAGAGGACAATGAATCCACTACAAGATAAAAAATCATGTGCTGCACCTTGGAAGAAATCATTTACTAGAATTTTAATATAATTTGGATATCCCTTTAATTTCATATTATTTATCACATCGATCATGACTCATGTGAGATTAGATATTTCATATGATTATTCCAATTTTCCTAACTAAACCATTCCATGACCAGAGTCAGAGAATATTTGGTCCATACCACATGACTTTAAACTCCTTAGAGTAGAATTCCTTATATATATTTTTCCTCCTTACATATGTTCCAAATAAATGTAAGTAATTTTCTTATAACTATGTGTATATTGATTCTTTCTCTGATGAGATATGCAGTGACACATGGACCCCTTATCCTAGGCCTATTTGAGAAGTAGAAAAGTAAACCCCTATGTATAAGCTAGATCAATATAATGGATATCTTTCCAAGAACTACATACATGCTTGATTATAATTCTTATAATACATGTAGTTACATATAGATATTCTAATCTAATCCCAACCAAAAAATTTGAAAATAAAATGTCATAATTTTTCCCTTTTCATATAAATAACTTAAAATTCCCTGAATTTGTCTCAATGTTTAACCCTTCACTCATTTATATCAGGTCATTCCTTTACTCAGCATAGATATATGGTTCTCACAATTCACATGAAAATCATACCCATGTGAAATTAATCATTAGTCATAATAGAAAGACTATAAACTGTATAGAACCCATGTACTTACCATATGACATTAAGCTAAATTTTCACCATCCTCGCCACATGATGTCAAACTATGAGGGGAAATTCCATCCTGTATGAATCTGAACTTATAATAGTGTCCCAATCCCTTTATCCCTTTTTAAACTTACTTGGGAACTTAATCCATGTTGTAATTATTTATCACATAACTCATTTAGTCCTTACAACATTTGTACCCTCCTCCCGTGTACGATCTAGATCTACATGGGAGACTCCAATATAGGCTCTCTTATTTTTAAACCTAAAATTACCCCTCCCACAAATATATATGATAGAAAATCATTTTAAAGAAATACATGTGTCTTGATTATCATTTTGATAAGATACATAGTAATCACTGAACCCTTGATTCATGGCCCAACCATAAGATCTAAAAAAACCCCTTCCCCACATATGAGTTAGATTAGTGTAGGCACTGAATTCTTCCTCAGAACAATGTGTAACTTGGTTCACATTATGATGAGATACATAATGATTTCTAAAACCCTGATCCTGGGTCTAATAATGAAGTCTAAAAAGGTAATATTCTCTTATGAGATCCCTATGAAGTTTAGTATCACCATCTCAATGAGATAACAATCACCCATTCAAGACCAATTATGGTCTAAGTTCTTCCATAATGATTTTTGGACATAATATTTTCATAAAACACACTTTGTGTCTTAGTAAACTCAATTAATCACAAACCTTTCTTGGCTATCAGTGACAAGAGAATCTATCTCCGAAGGGAACCTCTTTTTTGACTATGCGTATTGCACCCCCTATATGGATCCACACATGAACCCCCGATATATCCCATCAACTTGATACATATTTATCCTTAGTATAAAGTAATTTTATATTTGTATTACTTGATAACTTCACAAAAAAATATGTCATTAGAACATGGTTCATGACCATTCCTTACATACCTGTCCCATGTCACCACCCAAGACCCAAGAGCCCTAAGATTACGACTTACAATATATTTACCCTAAATTCAAAAAATAATGTATTATCCAAACCCAGTATACCCCATTTAGGTTATTGTTCCCATTTCAATTCTCTAATAATGTTGTCCTTAAAATGTGTGTACACATTTTGTGGGATTAGTTCTAAATTAAATCTTCCCACCTTTAGTATATGTTCCATACCTAGTGATACAATCGCTAAGGGGTATGAATTCTTATTCTATATTTCTGTTCTCCATGAAAATAATTCATTTATTTGACATCTGATTCAACACTTTCTAAACCTCAAATTTATCAACACTCTTGGTTTTCTCTATCATAGAAAAATTTGTAGTAGGGATGGACTGAGTGCTGTAACAATTGGCCTACTCCCACCAGCCTCTATTTATTGAGAATGGATTTGTTTTCCACCATTATAAATGATTATTTGACTCCTTCCAGTTTTACCTAAACCCCATATGCTATCCCCAGACTGAGTGTGGTAATGACTAACCTACTTTTACCAATTCTTATCAACTAAGCGTGATATTAGTTTTTCTCCATTAATAATGGATAATCTATTCCTGGTATTCCTCATTCCCAATTAACTCATACCTTCACAGATTTTGATTTACACATTCCATTATCCAATTATTTAGGTAAATTCAAAACTCTCGATATTATATAATTGTGTATGGTACTTACATTCAAGAAAAAACCATTGGACAATGATATATGGCCTTAAACTACAACAACTATTAGTATGAATTTCATGACCATAAAATGCCCAAATAAAGAGATATAAATCTCATCAAAATGAGAACCTATAGAGGTAATTCAATAAAAAATTAAATTCTCCACTCACATGACACACAATTCACATGATATATCAAAATAGAGAATTTGAAATTGAAAAGTCACAAAAATTATTAGCTCAATAACCTGTAAAGGGGTGACCTAATCAAAATCTGAATATTGCCCAATAATTCTTCTCTATATCAGGCTCAAAAAAAGTTAGGGAAATGACATAAAAGACACATAATTTTTATGTAAAAAAATAAATAACTTGAAAAAGTCAAAGTGTTCTCATTAGGTCCCTTGGCCTAAGAAAAAGTTATATCATTGTATTATTCCATTCCCATCATTTTGATTTATATATTTAATTATTTTTCATGATCATGATACCAAATATTTTATTCAATCATTCTAACTATAGTGTTATGATAATTGTACTTAAACCTATATACATACCTATGCTACACCCATGAGGAAACCATCTTACTATAACACTTGATAATTATAGTTATTTTTAAAGGGAGAACATAAACGAGGAAACAAACAATCAAGAATAATATTATTTCTATTTATGGATCAAAAATGAGAGAAGCATCCATAATTTAGAGTATCTATTAACTATATTAATTCATTACAATATTCCATTGACATAGTTTTAAAGACACTATATTGATAAATGAGCCTCATCAACACTCTGTTGAAGCCCATTTAACTTTGGAGCTTCGTACTCCTAAGTATGATGATGATTTTCCATCGCAGTGAAAGAAATATCATTCCATAAAGCATGAATCTCCCCCAATGACTGGTGAAGATGTACAATCTATCATTTGTAAGTATCCAAATTTTGTTGGAGACGTATCATTTTGAGATATTTCTCATCAATTTGACTTTGAAATTCCTTCAACTCCTTAGAATGACCATGTTCTATTTGATACAACACAAATCAGAGGTTATTAGATTTGTTAATAAATATCACCTTGATGAAATATTTTTTTAATTTTTCTCATATACCCATCCTCAAATTAAAACCTTCATGGCATAATTAATTTCATGATAGTCGAGCCCACTATATCCTAGTGTGGTAAACATGATATAGAGTTGATAAAGTTGCAAGGGAAAGTATTATAGTGGAATCTTTGAAATTATATTCTATATATCATTCCAAATAAATTATAGAGACACTCAGAAAGAATTTTGGTCCTCTAATTTCTCCTTATAACCACTCTCATGATGAGAGATGTACCCCAAAATTGATTCACTAAGGGAAGTATCTAGTGTTATTTCCACCTGGGTGACTTCATCCCTACTTTTCACCATAGGTCAAATTAGAGTAGAGGATTCTCTTTCAGGCCTAACCCTTGAAGATAATGCCACTAAATGTTATATAAAAAAACATCATGAAAATTTGAAGAGAAAATAAGAGGAAAAATAGAAAGAATCAAAACAACTATCAATACTCACCCATAGATTAATCATCTAGTGGGTATAAGTCTCCCCCGACATATTTATCTTCATCAAATTTTGGGGTGGATACCTATTAAAATTGAACACCTTATTTATTATTCTAAGGTACCAGAAAAAATGACCCATGGGATTCCCCTATTTTAGGATTACAAGTTGGTGATTCCGCCATTGAAAGAATATGAGAAACCACAATGCCCTATTTATGGATCACCTTGGTAATGTTCTCTGTATATAAATCTACACAAGTCAAGAATCTTGATTAATATACCATGAATAAGGATGCTATATGAGAATAAATAAGGACTTATATCCTTCAAAATACTTATTTAAATCATAAAGATTATTTAAATAGACATGGATACCAATTCATGAAATAATTTCTTTCTCTACTAGTGTTTCATCAATTGAGGCATCAGGTCTTGTCGCATCTTCATTAGTGGGGATATTCAGTATACTTGGGCCAGGAACCAAATTTATCCCTTCACCAACTTCACCCACCATGGTGCCCATGTGTGCACCTTCAGAAGGAAATAGAGTCATGTAATCTTGAGGGGTTGACATCTTGGGGTCCATAGAACAACTAGTTTCTAATAAGTGTGCCTTTTCCCACTTTTAGACATAATCTATAGTCTATCCTTTAGAAAAATTTATTGGAATACGAAGAATTTCCTAAAGATAAATTATTTCTGCCACCATGTACCCCATTGAATAAATATCACCTTCTTATCCCACATCATACATCCTAATCTCTTGATCAATTCCTTTTGAGATAACAACATAACTGATAGCTATTTCCATAGGATCCCCCAATATATGTGATGAATCTTGAAATATAATAGACCCTTTCATGAAGAAATAAGTTAAGAATCATTACATAACATTCTATTATGCACAATCATCATTACCAGAATTCTATTATACCCCTTCGGTAAAAAGAGTGGGTGGGTCTTGTCCCTCAACACATCTTCCACTGAAGGTATGGTCTCACCATCAAGGGTTTCTACTTCATCTAGGACTTTCTCCTCACTTTATGAATGATCATTTTCAGATATCTTATGAGATGAAATAGAATATTATTCTATATTTAATAGGTATTTTCATATGCATATAATATACATACCAGGAGCAGTTAGTGTTGTAAAAATGAACCATGACTAATGACATGTTTGGCCAATGATTTTTCCTTCCACCGATTTTTAATTTCAGATGGTGGAAGACTAGTAAATATCTTCTCAAATACTAGTATTTAAGTATATAGGTGATATTTTCCCTACATTTATTCATACATGAGCTTTTTTCTTGGTGATAATTCCTATACATTTAGTGGAGGTGATCCCTCAATCTTGATGGGCCTGCCAGTCATAGTGTATCTTGGTTATTCTATCTCTAATGACTCTTCCTCCACCCTCTAAAAATCAAAGTGATATATTTTCTCTGTAGTAGTTATCCATTCAATGGAGGGGAGGGGGGTGGGGTCACACTTTGTTAAGAGGCTTACATCATCAGGATCAACAAATTCATCCCATTCACTATTGGGTTTATCAACCACCCATTTAGTGATGCCTCGCTCTATCATTTCAATCATCCTTATTACAGATTGGATTCAACTTTTAATGGAATAAATAAGAATATCCATATCCAAAATATACTTTTCCACTTATGTAGTATTATTATAATAATAAAAGTATGAGGTTTTATGTATATATCCATGTAGAGGAATAAAAATGATGACTTTAAGAACAATCCATAAATCCATGATGTTGAAATTCCTATTCTACTAAAATTAGAACACCTTATGCCGTACACATTTTGATGACTCTACAACCAATTATAAGGAGGAACTAACATTATTTGACTTCATGGGGGTTTCCAAGAATTTTATTCATAGTATAAGTTCAAATAATTGAATCTTGGGTCTATCCTCGATGGTGATGATGAGATCACTTTGTTCCAACTTTAGATGGTATGGTATTTTCCACTCTAGATCATCATGCAAATTTTAATCAGGGTTGTTTGGATGATTTTAGAACTTCATCATTTCCAGTCTCTGGATGGACCATATTTTCATGATTTTCTCATCCAAGAGTTGTAATGAAAAAAACTAGAGGAATAATATTCCCAAACATCTCTTGAGGATACAAAGAAATCCAAGAATTGGAATATCTAGAAGTTAACCCGATATATGAACCTAGTGGAGGCAACTTGATCACTCCACGAGAGACTTCCTAGTCTATGAGAACCCAGATCATCTTAGACACCATTGTATGTTTCTATGATCATAAATATATGGTAGGTTACACAATATATTATTATAGACACTTGAATTCACATGAAAATCTATAATGTGTTTAGGCCTCACAAATAATCTTGTTGTCTATATGTGTTGCCGACACATAGTCTCTCAAGGCCATCATGTATGATATCAACTCATAATCACCAAGGCCATTGTCAAAAATTTTCTTTATAGTAATATTACCATATGGGAGGAAGTTTAATTCCCTAGATAAACATAAAATCTTTGGAGGTGAACCGTACATTAAAGATATGATTTTGATGACAGAAACAACTTAGATGAATGGGTAGGATTATAATCTTGGAAAACAACTTCACTGAGCACCATATATGATATGAAATTCACCAGAATATATCCCCACATCACTTGTATTGGTTCTGAAATGAAAAAAGGTCCTTTAATATATAAACATGTATCATGCACTAATGTATCTTCACTAATATTGGGTCTTCCAATCCCACATGTTCTCCTTGTGATAGATTGGTTTCCATGGAAAATTTCCCTATCCTCACGCAACCATTTGAATCATGAACTGGAAGAAAATTGGTGCTTAAACACATTTATAGGAAGCTATCATTATGGGTAATCATAGGGACATTGGGATTGATTATATAACCCAATGTCTTATATTTACCTTGTTCCAACATAGGCTTATACTTCCTCGAGATTCCTCAATTTTCCATTACAGGACACCCTAGTGGATTCTTATAGCTATATCCCTACCCCTAAGGCTTCAAGAAAGCATTCTTATATACCTAAAGATGAATGTCAGCTCATGGTAGAGGTTCTTTCCTTATGATATTCAAATATAATTTTAATAACTCATGGGCTAAAGAAGGCATATGTTTATTGACTTCCCACATTATATTCGGTGGGATGAACTCATCATAAATGGATCCAAGGATGGGTAGCTCTGAAACTTTGTATACATCCCATAACCTAGAACCTGCTTCCCTATGCATCAGATGGGAAGTGTTAGTTTGAGGACTCTATCAGCTCAAAACTTTTATGACTAGATCAAGGTACTTGAATTCAAATGTATACAAAACATAGTTAGATTCATAAATGGAGACTTCCATATACTTAAATATGAATTCATCACATGTATTACATACCCATTAATCCCATATCCAATATAGACTAAACCCCATCTGATATGAAATTACCAATCATCATTCTACCCCTTTCATTGATTAGTGGCGAGGTGGTGAAAAATAGATGAGTAGAAATGCATATTTGTATAAAATATATAGCTATAGATATGGAGTTTTCATACTATGGTGAATCAGGAACACTGATTTTTATATTCCTTTATTGATATAATATCTATTAGTAGAGATATTTTCTATTGTAAGGTTTGTATAATCATTGTACTAGGAGAGTGTCATATAATTATTCGACCTCAAAATGAGCACTTACTTTAGAATCCCATAGACATATAATGGAAGTAATTTTCTTATAAGATATTCCAAGTGGAACTTATTCAAATTTTTGGAAATATATAATAGGGTAGCATCACCCGAGTTGTAGTACCCTGGTCTAATGATGTCTATCATCTCCTTGATGCGAGCAATGAATTGATTATTTGAAATGAGAATCATTTTCTTAGCCATTATAATTCTTCAAATAGACACATAAGAGTTAATTAGAGACATATTATTGATATAAAGTGAAATAAATCGAGTAAATATGATCCTAAGAGATAGGGTTAACATTTGGATAAGACTAAAGTTTCCTCACCTATGTGGTTCACCCAAACATTGGGTAAAAAGTATAGAAATTCATAATTTCACACTGCCAAGGAACTCATGAAAATGTAATTTCTCATGTGTCTTGTGCAAAAAAACTTATTCAATTCCCCTCACACCACCCATTCCATGAAATTCATTTCACGAATGTTCTCTACTCAACTAACCTCACTAAATAAGATTGCCTTATTTTACTACCAAGGTAACATCCTCATGAAAACATTTCACCCAACATCTATGACCATGGATAGTGTGATAAAGTTAGGGAAAAATACTATGGAGAGAACTCCATTTAGTTAGACCAAGTATCACTTGGGTGAAGTCACCTTAAGTTCTCCCCTAAGTATCACTTAAGAGAATTCATTTTTAGTTCACACAACTATTAGTTGGGATAATCCTCCTCCAAGTTCTAAGTTAGAAACATTAATTATGCAATGACATAGAAATACTTTACCTAAGTCTCTAATTTGGGATTACTATCATCAAGGCCTCCCTCACTTCCATCAGATTTATATGGTTGAGGTATAGGACACACCAACATGTCCATATTTTAATCATGAATTAACTTGGTAAATCAAATCCACCTATTTAAACTCAATAATAGTTAATGTGCTCAAGATTTTGATGATCATGAATTCACTTGGTATTGAGGATCCAAGACTAGGAGGCAGTGGTGGGAAACTTATTAGTTTAGGTAACATTATTCATCTCCTTCATGCTTCCATAAATGTTAAGAGAACTAGGTAGTATCTTTTCCTTCCATTTTTCGATTAACATATACATAATCCCTAGTCTAGGGTTTAGGAAAATGTAGGAGGACAATCCACACATGAGAATCCATCTTAGAGTAATCCAGAGTCTTCTTTTATAGCTAGCCCATCGTAGCTCCTCCCTCTCCCATCAGGGGATGAGGGAACACATTCCTACATGGGAATACCTCTTATAGTAATCCCATAGCTATTATTATATGATATGTCACTTCTCCTACCTTCTATAGCCCCTCACTTTCTTATTAGCATATGAGTAATGAAGTTTAATCATGGGATAAGTTTCCCATGTGAATAAATTTATGTGATATGAAGAGTATTTTACTTTCTCTTGTTTCTCAAATAAATCACAAATTATGTGTGATTAGATATCAGTGGCGATCATGTCAATAGTATAATCAAAATTTCACCTTTGGGCCTCCCCTGTATTTATTACGCCCAACAGATCCAACTACATGGACATTGATTCCTATTTTGATGGGATGGATATGATTCCTCCTTGAGTTTCAAACCCAAAACCATCAATACATTACCATATTTATTTTTCCATATTACCAATATGATCATGCCCCAACTTGGAAGGTGAAATTTCTTCTGGGTCATTTTCACCTAATTCTGATCAAACCATATTCTCGATGAGATCTATCTTTATAGTGCCATACTCCTTTTAAGATCAACCCAATAAAATTAGGATATATTCCCTATGTTATCAACCATAAAGGGTCTCTTATGAAAAATACCTATACCATCCTTGGATAGGCACATTTCACCTACACTTCCTAACCGTATAAAATTAAACTAGATGGTTTAGTCCTTGTCACATGACCTTATATGGCATGGCACATCCCATTAAGTGGAACTAAACTATGTGGGTTTTGATTATTTACATGGGGATACACATGTATCCTTATTGGGTACCTAATTCCAACATCAAAAGAAAAACCTCATCCCTGGTTGAGAATAAATTCTAGAGTGGCTAGCTTTGTGGCTTAAAACCGACATCACAAAATAAAAAAGAAACAAAAATGGAGAACCTGTGATATATATATATATATGGATCCATTGATTGAGAATATTTAATACATACATATGTTCATATACACATTTTTAAATGAATGATTTAAAATATAAAGGGTGACCAGGCTTATATTGGAATTGGGGAAGGATTCAGGAACATGACTTAAATCTATAATAGAGTCCCATAGAAGGCAATAATTCCCCCCATAGGGTTTGATAATCCCAAACTTTCATCATATTGAAAAATTTTACTTCCTAAACATCATTGGAAAAATGATTAGTGAACACCAACCATTGGAAAGATAGTCTATATCCCATCATAGATGTGAGAACCGTTGGCTGTTTCTAGTTCCATGAATAAACCCCATTGGAAACAATCTAAAGACTTCATGTAATTATCTATATATAAATAATCAAATAACAAACCTTAGGTTTGAAACAACATTAAAAATTTCATTTAATCTAACCATGTTCTATAATATTGAGAAATTATAACACCAATCCACAATAAATGAACCCATATTCATATGCAACACTACACAAAACAAGTCAATATCCACCACACCTACCACAAAACCACTTTCTCTACACATAAGTAGTTGTTCCACCACTGTCAATACTATATAATAACCCACCCATCACATTATAAACTAAACAAAACCTTATCCCCCTAACCAACCAAAACAAAATGTAAAAATCCTTCTAATCATAATTAGAAATTCCTTATACACAACAAAAAACAAATAAAAACTTAGTAATAATTCATACTAAAGAAACATTCCTTAAACATTCCTTAATATCATAAAGAAATTTCAGGTTCAAACTTTAATACTTTAATTATGTCTTTCCACACAAATAATTCATTACCAAAATTAAGTAATTAACCTGTTATTGAAGGTAATTATAAAAAGTACATAGAAATAAACAAAGTGATTCATAGTAAAAAAAACATAAATCTATTAGTAGCAACATTAATAAAACCATAAATTATAATAAATAACATTGGATTTCATAAAGATCATGTAAATCACCCTCTTAATTTCAATTTAATTAAGTTCAATTCAGTATATTATTTAGTATAATCCATTCCATCCACATAAATAAATAAAAATCATGATAATTACACAATTTAATCATAAAATGAAAGAAGTTTTGAATCCCCAACCTTAACTGAAGTTTCAACAACCACCACATGATATGATTAAAAAAATCCAATCAAACACCACTAACACATGTGGATTATCTAAAAATATTACGAATGATCATTACACATTGAAACTGTGATAAAAAATAGAAAAACTAAATAAGTATTGCAGTAATAACCTCTCTAAGAAAAAGGACAAGAAAATATTCAAGAATAATTGGAGAAGAATTCACCTTGGTTACCAAGGGGTTTATCTTCTAAAGTTGAGGGCCAAGAACAATAAAAGGATGGATGTATATCCCTAAATATAGACATATAGTCACTTAGGGTTTGAGGGAAGTTGGTGAAATATGATATATTTTGAGATAAATACCTAATCTATAATCATCCTAAAAAATTAAAGAAACATTGCGTGATAGGGGATCATCATGCCATAATAAAGATAAATCAAGCGCACATCTGAAAATCATTCCACAATTTCCCTTATCACTCTCTAAATCTCATGGGAAATATTTCCCTAACTCTATAAATTTAATTAAGACTATGTAATGACCAATGTGATCAAACCATAACACTTGATCCTCTAAAATATATAGTGAAAACCCAATATTTTCACATCAAACTTGAAAAAAACTAGACATAAGCATAACATAATGGAAGCTACTGTGGCATAATAGATCTCAAATTAACATAACAAAAAAAATAAACCACCAATGAATTCATTCCACAATGTTTAAAACCATTACACAATTCAAATCACATGACATTAATCATGAGATCATGTAATATTAATCCCAAAAACCCCATGTGACATCTAACATGTGTAAGATTAATCCGAAACACCCCAAGACCACTATTATATGAACCAAACAACTAAAATGAAACCAACTTCATAGAATATTAACTAAGAGTACCTAAATACTCTTTATGCCATAATATATGAAAATCATGCCACAACCAAACTTCTACTTAGATATAGGGTAATAAGGAAATATCATGGCTCACACCCTAGGTCATGATAGAGATTTCACACCACATGTTAAATAACTATCCAATTATTCATGATACAAAATATATCATCACAATGTAGTGAAACCATATAAATAAAACTGAAACTCCAACTCCTCCTATAGTGACCCAATCCTTTTAAATAGATTAGTACATGGTTTTTAACTATAAACATCCAATAAGTACAACCCAAAGATCATGAGTCCTAGTGTATTTGGAATAATAGTTTCATAATAAATTTAAAGGAAACCAAAATAAGAAATCCTTATTTTATTCTATATAATGATATTTTAAATCCATTTGATCCCCTAAAACTTCATAGGATAACAAGGGGAATATATAAAATAAATGGGTGAGATAAAAATCTTAGTACGAGAATAAACATGATAAGGAAACATAATGTGTGAATCAAAGGTATAACATGATATCATAAATTAGAAGGAATATGAGTAATCATATGAAGTAATAACATAAATAAAATGTTATTATAAGATCATAGAAACATAAAAAAATTGGTAGCAACATATAACATGACATAAAGAGGAGTTAAGGCTAACTGTCTAGACAATATCAAATGATAGATAAAGTCCCATAATTGATTAGGTTTACTCACTAATCCCATAAATAATGTATCATGAAAAAAAATATTTAAGAAATTCATTGGAGCACTGTTTGGGTGAACCCATCATAACATATACATGCTTATGTGTGACAAAAAAAATTAATCTGAAGGCATAAACATAAAAATTACCCATTGAAAGATATGGGTTGCATTTGAGAAAAGAACATATGGAATCTATTAAACCATAAAAGTAAGGTAGAATAACGTAGGTATATATGTTATATATATATAATTTAAAATAATTCCATAACAATAAATAGTGTGATAGATAATGAGTTAGAGAGAGAATGGCCATAACCTAATAAAAATTGTTGTTTAGAGAGTTCCCTTACTTCGAGCCCAACTCATCACATGCATTCTTTATCTTCCTAAAAAATAAAAATATATTAGTAATTTACTTTATTAATAAACCTTTCAATTTTATTATGACTTTTATTCTATTTATTATCATTTTATATTCAATTACTTAATCATTTTGGTTCATGTCGGGCATTTTGACAATATTTGGCTCATATGTCCAGAATGGATTCAGTAGGTTGAATATGGTCAATGAGGTCATTATTACATCATCTAAAGAACAAAAATAATGATATAATTATAATATATATACATCAATTATAATTTTAAAATCAATTATGGAACATGGTTATGAAAAATGAACTATATTATAATCATGGAGGCAATAGGCCGTACGTACGCATGAGTAACATTTCCATTTTTCGACGATCATTATGGATAAAAAGAAATTATTATATTATATTTATATAATTATCACTATATGATAAATATCATATTATTCCTTTAAATACACTTTTATATACCATCTATGTGATGTTGTAATGACAAATTAATCCCACTGCTTCGTGAAGGTGGTAATCCACACGTATGAACGAACAACATTATCATTTTTTAATGAATGGAATGCTTGAAAAATACATGATAAATTAATTTTAAATAATTATAAATATATAATTAATATCATATATAAAAATTAAATACATCACCATAAATAACCATGAAAGGTGATGATGGAAAATAGATTACATCGGGTCATGCAGTGGTAGTCTGTCGTACACACGAACAATGGTTTCGTTTACCATTTGATGGAATAAGAGATATATATAGGTCATGAAATTAAAATAATAATATCTCAGTATATGGAATATAATTATATTATTATATAAAAATGGTTGAATAAGATTTTATGTAGGTTTAATAATAAATAAAACAAAAAACGCTTGGCTAAGAATGATACCTCTTATTCAGACAACCTCTTTAGGTTTGACCTAAAATACTTCCTAGGATGGTTTTATAATAAAAAAGGACTCTAGGACATGGTAATGGAAGTAATAAAGGTATTTAGGTATTTATTGGCTGAACCATAGGTCTCTTTAAGCGTGGATAGGAGAGGAGAGGGGGAGTCCTTTTATAAGTGGGGGTAGGGACACACTTGTAATTTTTCAATGTTTTAAAATAATGTCAAGTAAATTTATTGAAAAAATAGCTCCAAAATAGATCATATTATAATATTATAAGGTTAATTTCTAAATAAAACAAATAAATGTGGTTTCATAAAATATTTAGTACATTTTAATCCTTATCTTTATAGATTAACCCCCAGTAAACCTCTTTCACTTTAACCATGGTAATAAATTTTTATTGTTTTTAATATTCATTATGAACCAAAATTAAGTTGAAATTATTACATAATATAAATTATAATTATTAAAAATATGGAATTAATTTTTTCAAATTAAATTAATATAAGTGGTATAACTTAATTTAAAATTAACCCGTAAAACGTGGTGAAAATCGATTTTTCAGAAAAATGCATTTTTCAAGTAATAGATGATATTATATTAACTATATGACTAGAAATCATATTCATATGAATTTAAATTAATATAAATAGATATATAATTTATAAATTTCAGTTAAATATTTCCTTACTAAGGGTTATTATAAGTAATTAAAATGGATAAACTTTATGTACTAAAAACATTTTATAGAAAACCGTGTTTTTAAGCATAAAAATAGAATCATATCAAAATCATGAAAATTGATAATTAAAATAAAATCAAATATATTATTATAAATATTTTTTTTTTCATATTTTACTTTAATAATAAATTCAAAATACAATGTGACTTTTAAATTATTTTATTTAGTGAAAAGAAATGAAAGTATTTTAAAAAGCAGTAATTTTAACTATTCATTGAAAAATAAATCATTCCAAAAAAATCCCAAAATGTCACCATAATATAATTTTGAAATGATGATTTAAAAAATTATGTTAATTTTAGGAAATAATATTTCTAGAAGTTCCATAATTTAATTTTAATATTTTCTCATAGAAATCAATAATATTTTTAAAGAAAACATATTCTTTTTATGAATAAAATGTATTTGTTAAAAATTTCTTTATTATATCCTAATTATTTATCAATAAATTTATATTGAGTAGAAAATTTTTATATATTTTATAAATTATTTAATCCAATTCATACCCATCAATCTTATGGTTAGGTTATAATAATCATATTTAAATAACCATGGTTCGTTTAGACTTAGTGTTGCATGTTGTATACGCTAGTGATAGTTTTATTTTTTTTAAATTTGAGGTGTTACATTCTTTCACTCTTAAGTAATTTCACCCTTGAAATTTAGTCTTACATACTAATATGAAAAAAGGTGAGGGTAATTCTTTATCATGGATTCCTATAGTTCACATGTTGCTTCTACGTATTTATGCTTTCGCTATAGTACTTTAACCAGGCGAGTTGTCTTATTTTGTAGAACTTTATCTCTATAGTCCAGGATCTTAACTGATTACTCCTCATAAGTGAGATAAATTTTTAGATGTAACACCTCAAAATTTAGAACATGTGAGGGATCTGTAATTTACTTCTTCAAGAGGGATACATGCAATATGTCATGTACTTGAGAAAGGGTTGGTGGAAGTTTTAGTCAATAAGATACAACTCTAATGCAATTGAGAATATCAAAGGGGCCAATATACCTAGGGATTAGATTTCTATTTTTCCCAAATATCATGAATCTATTCCATGAAGATATGTGGAGAAACTCTTTATCCCTAACTTCAAACTCTAGGTCTCATCAGCGATTGTCATCATAACTCTTCTATCAACTTTGAGAAGTCCAAATGTGTTGCTGGATGGTCTTGAACTTTTCTACCATTTATTAAAAAATTTTAAGTCCCAACATATTTCATTTACCAACTTCATCTAAATACATAGGTGTTCTATATCTCTTACCATAAAGGTTTTCATAAGGATCCATTTGTATTATTCAGTGAATGATATTATTATATGATAACTCAACTTAAAGAAAATGATGATCCCATCATACTTTGAAGTCCATCGAGCATGATCTCTATATTTCATCATGTGTTAGAGCAGTTCTCTCAGATTGACCATCAGTTTGGTGGTGATAATTTGTACTAAAGTTCAACTCAGTATTTAGAGAATGTTGGATACTTTTCATGAATATAGAGGTAAATATGGATTCTTGGTCAGATACAATCGATAGTGGTGCCCTATGTAGCCTCACCACCTATTTTATGTATATCATTTAAAGTTTATTGGCTGAGAAGTCCTATTGAATTTCAATGAAGTGATCAGTCTTGGTAAGATGATCCACCACAACCCATATGATATTATTTGCTCTTGATGTCTTGTTAAGACTAGTGATAATGTCCATGGATATGTTTTCCCATTTCCATATAGGTATGGGTAATGGTTTAGACTTTTTCTTTGAATCATTCACTATATAATATACCATACTCTTTGATCTTTATTTTATGATCTAATTATTCATATTATCTCACCAATAGTACTCTTAGATATCTTGATACATATTCATGATCCCTGGGTAGATGGAGAAGGTCAAGTTATATTCATTATTCAAACACTCTTTATTTATATTAGGATTTTATGGCACACATAGTAATGACCTGAATCTTACAACTACTTCTTCATAAATTTTGAACCCAAGGATTTCCCTTTTCTTATAGCTTCCACCTTCTTCTGAATTTTCACATCATCAATTTGAGAAATGATTATCTTCTCTATAAGGGATGGTTGAGAAATAATTTTATAAAGGAATGATAATGTTCCCTCTTTCATGATTCCCATGTCCATCCTTTTCATGTCTAAGAATATTAGATCCTTATCAATTCTCATCAGGGATAAGGTTGTCATATCATTTCTACATAGAGTATCTACCACTTTGTTTTCTTTCCCAGGATAGTAATGGATTGAGATATCATAGTACATGATTAGATATAACCATATTCACTGGTTAATATTAATCTCCTTATATGTGAATATATATTTTAGGATCTTATACTATGTATATATTTCACAGTTCTCCCCTTTGAGATAATTTTACTTGATTTTCAATGCAAAAATCACTGCATCCAACTCCAAATAATGTGTTGGATAGTTTATAACCTTGAGTTATAGGTTATAACCTTTTCATTTTTCATTTTCACACAACCCAAACCCTTTTATGAATAATAGTTATATACCATAACAAGTCCCCCCATGAGGGAATCATGAATATTGGTGTAGTGATACACATATTTTTCTACACTTTAAAGATCTATTCACATTAAATGGTCTAGAAAAACTTTACCTCCTTATGATTCATCTTGGTTAATGGTTTTAAAAATTATGATAAGTTTCTCACAAATCATCAATAATATCCAGCTAGTCTAAGGAAACTACAAATCTCAATTACAAATGTTAGTCTGGGACACTCAGTTGATATTATCTCATAAGGGTCCATAGATATCCCTTTTTTGGTGATAATATACCCCAATAATGTTTTCTAACTTTATCTAGAACTCACATTTATTGTAATTTATATATATATATATTTGATTTTCAAAAATTCATTAGCACAATATTCAAATGTTCCATATGCCCCACCTTTTTTAGAGTATATCAAAATATCAACTATAAAGACTACCATAAATTTTTTGAGGTAATATCTAAATACTCTATTAATTAAGTCTAGAAATATTGATGCAGAATTAATTATTTGGAAAGGAATCACTATGAACTCATAGTGTCTATACCATTTTCAAAAGGTAGTTTTTGGGAATCACTTCCTTCTTCAATTTTAATTGGTGATATCTTAACCGAAGGTCCACCTTAGAGAAATAATAATTCCTATATGGTTGATAGAACAAGAATTATATCCATGTAAGGAGATAATTTTTCTTTATCATGATTTTTTTGAGTTCACAATGATCAATTAATTGGCTAAATGGTCCATCCTTCTTGGTGAAGAGGACTGGAGCACCCCATGGTGAAGCACTCGAGCATATAAAACCTTTTATAGATTCTATGGTATCTTCTTTTCTAGCTCTTCCAAATAAAAAATGGCCATTCTATAAATAGTTTAGATAAGGGAATAGATCTAGGTATAAGTTATATTAATAACTCAACCTATTGGTTAGGAGGAACACCGGGAAACTCTTGAAGTAATACATCAGTAAAACCCCCACCAATGATCATGTATTCAAGCATGATTCTATCCTTTGTCTTAATTATTTAGACCATATATGATTTATCATAATTCAATAATATACATGCTTGAATAGAAGATTACATGGGATATTCATCCTCCTATTTACACTTTTATAGAATTAGAGGATGACTTTGGACATGCAGAGTGATCTCCATCTCTCAAATGTTGATGTCATAATTATATAATTACAACCAATCCATTACCAATATAACATCAAAATCTACTAAAGGATGTATGATGGGATTTAATAGAATATTCAATCCACAAACATTGATCAGGGAGGAGTTATATACATAGGAACAATTACTCCATTTTCAATTCTCACAGATAGCTCAACCCCCATGTTTTGAGGTGGTGTTTGAATGGTTATACTAAACTTGAAAGATATAAATGAATGTGCAGAACTAAAATCAAATAGTATGTTCACTATTATTGAATGAATAACTAGCATACTTGTCACCACATCATTGTCGAGATCCTCCTCAGTATTAGTAATTGAATTTGACCTTACTTGTTCACTAGGAATTGGAGGTTTTTATCATTGATTGTCTTTGAAAACAATTTTCCTAGGGAATTATCTTGAATAATTCTTATGTTCTTTAAAGTTGAAACATTTCACCGTAGATTGAGTGTTTATCTGATCCATCTTTTCTTCTTCCAAATTTGTGGGTTTGTTCATTTCCCTTTGACATTGATCTAATGACCCACTTTTCCACATTTGAAATATCTTATAGTTCCCTTAATATAGTTTCCAAGGTGTTTCTTACATCACCTTTAGCATATGTGATGTTGGGTTTTCTTTACTCATTGAGATTTGTTTGTTGATACTTTTGAATAAAACTCTATTTTATTCCTTTTTTCTCTAGTCCTATGAGACCATGGAGATTCATCACTCTCACTCTCAACTTTGAGAGAACAATATAAAATCTCTTCATAGTTTTCAAATCCATGAATCACTAATTATTTTCAGAGAATCATCTTTAACCGACTAAAGAAATCATCCACCTTACTTTTAGTGTTGATGAAAAATCCAAAGGCATACTATGAAATCCTTGTGAAGTTTACCTCGTATATCCCGATAGAGTCATATTAATATTTATTTAGTCTAAGTAACTCTATCTACATTTTAAGATGAATATTTTAGTGAAAATATTTATTAAAAAATATTTTCTTAAAGCCTTTCCATTCCATGGAATAAATATCCTATTTAGACTTTGTGTTCTCGATCAGTGTCCACCACTGATCAACTTCTCCCTTAATGAGATAAATGACCAAAAATAATTTCTCACACTCTAAGCATTAGAGGATAGATAATATCTTCTCAATAGAGTTAATCCACTGTTTTTTGATGAGGGGATCAGAAGATACACTAAAGGTAGGAGGCCTTTGTCACATAAAATACCCAACTATAAATTTCTCTTTCTTAGGAGGAGGAAGGTGTTCCATATGATTCAATTTCTTATTTATAACTTGATCTGGTTGATCCATTACTAACAGGATGACCATAGATCCCACTCCCATAAGGTTAGGCATATCATTAGGGTAATCATTACATTTCTTATCACATTGGTTGTTGGAATAATTTCTCACATTTCCCACCCTTAACTAAAAATAATAAAAAAACAATATGAGAATACATTAACATACAAAAGAGAAACTTATAAAATTAGAAGGAATAACTTATAACTTTTAAGTATATCCTAAATTATGAGTCTCTAGGTTTCAATCTAGGATATCCATGGTAATGTTTCCTATTTGGGTTTTCAACCTAACAATTTGTTTATGTCCTTTATGATAGTTCATATAGAGTTTGTGAATTTCAAAAAGATATTCCCCAAGAGTTTATAACCAGGTGTGAAACAAATCCTCTTTGTCATACACCTGGCGATGATCAATTAAAATACCAATGTTCATTTTTTAGAGTTATTACCCCAAGGTATAACTATACTAGATTCACATCCACTTGTAGTATCAAGAGAGAGGTGCAATTTATTAGATACCACTTTCTCTATACTTTACCAAAATTCTAGGATGTTTTCCTATAATTTGACTTATCTATAGGATTTTAAGTAAATTGTTCTATTTCTAATCCCCAAAAATAACTATACCCTTCTCCGATACCAACTATAGAAACCCAATCCTTTTACACATTTTATTAGATGATTTTAAACATAAATATCTAATAAGTACAAGATAAATATCATGAGGCCTAGTGTCTTTAGAAAACTAGTTTCATAATACATTGAAAGGAAACTAAAATATGGAATCCTTATTTTATTCTCTATAATGAGCTCAAAAATACATTTTCTCCTAAAACTATATAGGATAACTTGGGGAATATATAAAATAAATAGGTGAGAAAAAAACCCATTAAGGAAATAAACATGATAAGGAAACATAACTTGCGAGTCAAAGGTTGTTAGGAAAAAGTCCATTATGATGGTGATTTTGGGATGATTGTGTTTGTTCATAGGGTTTAAGGTTTTTGATAAATGAATGATTTGAAAGAAGGCATGAAGGGTTAACATGAATGTTTGATCTTTCAATAGTGTGAATGCTAAACTGAGCTCGCAGTGCACAAATGCTAAACTGATCTCATGCAAGCATGAACTCTAGAAGCTTACCCAAAGTTCAAACAAGGTTCACACCATAGATTCACAATAGGGGTTCGGTCTAGGAGATCACACAAAACGATAATAGGGTTCATGCTAGGGGTTTACACTAGTAGCTCATGTAAAGTGCGAATAGAATTTGTGCCAGGGGTGTGCTAGAGGCTCGTGTAAATAGGATTCACACTAGGGGTTTGCACCAGGATCCCACGTAAAGTGAGAATAAGACTCACACCCAAATAACGCACTAGGAGGTTCATGGAGTGCATGACACTGATTGAGGTGGAAATATTTCCATGATTTTCAGAGTTAAGGTGGGGGATTTATGCCAAAAAATACCCCTAACCTATCCTTAAAAATTTAAAAAGTTTCACTTAAAATATTAATCTGAAGTAACATCCGAGAGAGAGGTTCGTGGTGAGATTTCATGAAGGGGATTTCATGAAGGGGGTTTGTACTAGGGGTTTGTGGCGAAGGAGGTTTTTGGAGAGGAATCAAAAAGAAATTTACATTATCTAAAGTGTCGTGTACGATTTGAACAATGTCTTTCACAAAGCGAGAACAGGGTTCATGCCAGGGGTTCACACTAGGAGATCGTGAAAATTGTGGTTAGGGTTCGCGCCATGGGTTCATGCCAAGAGATCACACAAATCATGAATAAGGTTTCATTCCAATAGACTCACAAAAATTGTGAATAAGGTTTGTGCTAGGGGACTCACACAAATAGGAACTCATACAAAGTGAAAACAAGTATTCTCACTAGGACTCGCAAAAGGGTACTCGCCAGGATCTTGCACAAGGGTACGCACTAGGATATCATACAAGGAGTTATGTACTAGAGTCTCACACAGGGGTATCAAACTAGAGTATTGTGTAAGGATATACATTCTTACATTACCCTATGAGTATCATCATTTTCACATCCAATTTTATAAGAATAAGAAGAAGATAGAGGATTTGAACCATTTGATAATACTTTCAGAAGGATTTCATTCACTAATAAATTCAAGGCATTGAAAGGATGACTTGGAATCTCTTAAATATCCTGAAAAAGTATAGGTAGTTGGTGTGTCTACAATAAATATAATTTCATTCCAGTTGTATGGAAAGTATAAGTGCTGCATAAAGATATTTTCATAGAAGTGAAGGATAAATAAAGAATGAAAATTAACAAAGAATATACATAAAATTGAGGATTCATTCATTATTGATAATGAAGGGACACACATGTCTATAAACTATATTTGGACCCTTTCTAGAGCAACGAGCAAAGGAAGAAGAAGAAAGTGATCCTTTCCACCGGTAGTGATCCATCAAAAGAGAGTTAGGGAATGACCCTTGGGAAACCAGTTAGCTGACCCTAAACATTGTAAAGGCAATGATCCTGGGCATAGAATTGATCTAGCATAAATCTTATTTTGGAAGTGAGACTTATTGGATTTGGTACATCAACCCATTTCCATTGTATGCTCCTTGGATTATCCTGGTGAGGGTGAACCAATTAAAATTTCTATGTCTTGTGCATTCTTTAATTTATGTTCATACATTATTATAGGAAAGGGAGAGAAGAGTGTTTTGTTTAATGATGAAATAATATTTGAAGTGGTATTTGTTTTAATCTTTCATACCCTGATTCACCACCTCTCAGGGTATTTAACCTAGTTGGGCTAATAATTAGTGTCAAAGCTAAAGATTAATCTTAGTGTTTCTCTCTTAAGGGTTATAATGAAGGTTGTCAATAATTAAGGTATTCTAATCTGTGATGGAAATTTTTTTAGTTATGGAAGAATTAGATGAAATACTACTTATGATATTTAGGAATAGATATATTTATAGTAGTGATTCATGGAATTTTGTCCAATATCGACAGTGGTACTTTATCAGAAGTTGGATTAAGGGAATTGAATGATGACACTAAAGGAATTAATTCTTAAGGGGAGCCCTATCTAAAAAAATATATACAAAGGTGATGTCATTTAAGTCATCACATTCTATGTGGTAAAATTTGATTAATATTTATGAGGGTGACTCAAAATTCATAGAAGAAAAGATGCATGTTCTATTGAACAAGTATGAGGATCTCAACATTCACCCTAATGAGTCTGTTGATGCATTCTTTGACATGGGGAATGTTTTTTTGGAAGATATATGTGATCTTAGAGAAATTTTTAAAAATTTAAATATTTTAAAGCACATATTGAGAATACTTCCACATAGTTTCAATACAAAGGTTTATGTATTGGAATATAAATATCCAAAGGAGCATACATTGGATAGATTTCACAGCACACTTGTTGCATATGAGATGAGAAATTATGATAATGATTTTGTGGAAAAGGGGATGTCTAAAGAAGTGTCATTGAAGGCCATTAATAATCTCACTATTGAATATGGGAAGGAAGAAGAAGAGGCAAATGAAGTCTTCTATCCATTTTATAAAATTTACAAAGATGAAAATGAAAGTTCAAATGGAAACTCCCATTTGCATGCTTTCAATGAAGAAAGGATGGACATATTGTAGTGAGGTTCCATAGGAAGCTTCAAGATGATTATGAGGATGAAGTTGAAATTTCTAGGTAGAAGTAATCATTATATGTGAAAAATATGAAAAATTTTAAGAAAAAAATCTTCAAAAAGAAAAACATTATTTCAAAAGAAGATTCCAGTTCTGAAGAATCTGAGGAAGAAGAGTTAGAGGACTGTAAGGATCAAGAAGCAGATGCTATGGTGGAAGTTGTAAAAAATTTATAAATAAGGGAAGAAAGTGACAATGGTGATAGAGAAGTCAAAGGAAGAGTTGACCATCAGGTCTAATTAGAATATGCACTTGAAGAGATAGATGTTTAGAGAGATAAAACAAAGAAAGACAACATGACAGTTTGTGATGTTAATCTCCTTATACAAGAGAAAAAAGAAGAGAAGTCTAAGCTGATAGATGAAATTGAAAATGTTAAATATTTAATGCCCGAGAACTTAGAAAATGTTGTTGAGTACAAACTCAAAATCAAAGAACATAAAATATAGATCAATAGTTTGACTGATTTTGTAAAAGATAAAATCAAATGTATCAAATAACTTCATGAGAAATTTTTTAGTATGAGAAGGAAAGTGAAATATTAGGAGAAAATATTAATTTCAGAAAATCAGGATACAAAGGTAACAAAAAAATAAAAACAGAATTCAGTGTTCTAGTGAAACTAAAAAAGGGGTTTCAGGAAATAAAAATGATTGATTAGAATGATACAATAGGTACGGGGATTGATCGAAAATAGAAAGCATCAATGGTTGAAGTTAGACCAAAATGTTTCACTATGAGAATGAAGATTGATTTGGGTATGAATCAGAACTAGAGTATTTAGAGAACCCAAGGGGAAACTTGTTGTTCAGTGATGACACACAGGAATGAACCCCACATTAGATGTTACTATTGTTGAAATATGGGACACTAAAAAAATATATGTTCCATAGACAAGAGGTACCAAAGTGAATAAGACCAACAGAGGCAACCATATAGATCTCAATTATCTAGGTCATCATTCAGTGGTCACTATTTCAAGTTTAGATGATTCAGACACATATAAAGATATTTCTCATCATCAATGAAGAAAAATGTGCCTAAGAAGATCAAATGTAGTCATAAGTATCAACTCAATTCATCATCAAATGAGATGAAAAATAATATATTTTCAACACTAAAATATGAAAGTGGTCCATCATGGTCCAAGAAAACTCAAAAAAATCAGTCAAAGACATAGATCAAAATGAAAAGAGATGAATATGAAGTGGTTGTATAGATTACTTTCAAAGAATCAGATCGCATTGGAATATGGATCATTGATAGTGGATAAACCTCTCATATGATAGAAAATAAGGAACTAGTGATAGGAATTAGATAAAAAAAGAAATTATTGTAATATTTGGTAATGATGAAGGCTTGAGAATTATTGGTTTAGAAAAATCCAATTTTGGGGGAAAATACAAGAGTCTTGCAGATGTCTTGGTTGTTGAAGGTCTTCGTCACAACCTATTTAGTGTAATTCAACTTCGTGACTCAGAACATTCCATACCATTTTCATATAAATTATGTTTCATCAAGGAAAAACATGGTGCAGTTGTTTTAGAGGGAAAGTGTATGAAATAGAATCTCTACCTTGTGTGTGGAGAAGAATATATGTGCTTTCTGTCAATAGAATAAGAAAAGAAATTATGGAATAAACATCTTGGCCACTTGATCCAAATTTCTGTGGAAGATCTCGTGAAATTTTATACTAATCAAGAAATCCCTAGGTTATCATGTGATCATACTCAAATGTGCGATTATTTTCAACAAGGGAATATCATTTGAAATACATATATGGTAAAATAGAAAAGGTAAAAAAAGTGATTGATTTGGTGAATATTGATGTGTGCAGACCTATTTCATCAAGATATATTGATGGGAGGATATATTATGTCCTCTTAATTGATTATTTTAGTATAATGGCATGTGTTTCATCATCACTCACAAATCTAAAGTGTTCAGTTTCATAACAACTTATTAAAGGTAAGTTGAAAAGATGCTAGGTTAGAAAATACAAAATATCTAAATAGAGAATGTAAAAGAGTTCACAAATATCAAAGTATAGGATTATCTTGATAAACATGGGATGAGGAACTAATTTTTAGCTATAAGAAATCCACAGCATAATGAAGTATTTTAGAGGAGAAATCATATTATCAACAACATGGCTAGAAAAATGCTAATTGAGAAAGACCTTCCAAACAAGTTTTGGAAAGAAGTAGTGATGAAATCAGTCTACACATAAAATAGAGATTTATTATATCCAAAAGAATAGAGGTCTTCATATGAGCTATGGTATGAAAATAAGCCAACATTGAAATAATTTTGAGTCTTTAGAAGTAAGTTTTTCATTCTCAATAAGGATATACATAAGAAGTTTGAATCTCATAGAGATAAAGGAACATTTCATGGATACTAAAAGAAAATAAATTAATATAAATGATTCAATAAGAATATAAGAAAGGTAGTTTAAATAAATGATGTAAATATAGTAGAGAATGAGTAGAATCTTCAGAAAATACATGATCAGTCTTAGGATGATAGTGATGAAGAGACAAAAGATCATGGTATTTTCTAGTTCTAGATGCTGATTAAAAATAATGTTTAGATAATGAAAATGATGATAATAAAATAGTCTTTTCACAAAGATCGAAGAGATGAAACAGAATTGATAGACAAAAAAAATTGGTGATAAGAAAATTCCAGTGAAAATAAGGAGGATAGAGACTCTAAAAGCATAGGTATTGTCATAGTTAGAGCCTAAATGTTTTTAAGAAGTAGATGGAGATAACAACTAGATTCATGATATGAATGATGAGCTTGAAAAAATTGAGAAGAATCAGACTTGGGATATTGTTTTGAGACTAACAAATAATATTTTCATTGGGAACAAATGGTTCTTTTTCAAAAATATGAATGAATATAGAACAATGATTCAAAAAAAATCATGATTAGTTTATAAAGGTTACTAAAAAATAGAGGGTATTGATGTTGATGAAACATTTTAACCTATTGTGAGGCTAAAGAAAATCATATTATTCTTGACCTTAATAGTGCAAAGAAGGTTCAAATTTTTCCAGATGGACATCAATTCATAATTTTTAATGGGTTTCTAGAAGAATGAGTTTATATTGAATAGCCAGATAGTTTTCTAATTCATGAAGACGAGAATAGAGTTTTTCAAAAGAAGAAGGTGCTATATGGGTTGAAGTAAACACCAAGATAATGATATTCAAGATTAGATTGGTTTTTAAAGAAGCTTGATTTTCAGTGTGGTGGAGTTGAAAACAATATATATGTGAATAATGATAGTAATCGAAGGATGATGGTGTTGGTATATGTTGATAAAATAATATTTTGTGGATCAGATGAAGTATAGTGAAATTAGTTCTCAGAATTCATGAAAAGTGAATTTGAAATGTCAATGATTGGTGAAATGGTGTTTTCCTTGGTTTATAGGTGACAAAAGTAAATAATGGAACATTCATTTCACAATATAAATATTCCAAGTAGTTTTGAATAGATGTAGAATGGATAATTCTAAATAGATGACGACACTGGTGGATACCTGGATGAAACAATCATGGGATAAAGAGGGCAATGCAGTTAATGTTACAGAATACAGGAAAATCATTCACATTCTATTGTACTTGACAATGACTAGACCTGATATTATTTTTTCCACATGCCAAGTAAAACATTATCAAAGAAATCAAAAGGAAAAAACTTGCATGAAGTGAAAATAACACTTTGGTATATCAAGGGAATGATGGATTTCAGTTTGATGTACAATTGAAAATCTCAGCAAGAGTTATTGGGCTATACAGATGTATATTGGGACTTTTCAATAGATGATAGAAAATTAATGTCAAGTGGTGCATTCTATCTTAGAAGATTGTGTATTTATTGGCTAAGTAAGAAACCAGATTGAATTTCATTGAGCACCGAAGAAGCTGAATATATTGCTACTACTCAAGCGCGCACAAAATTATTGCAGAAGAAACAAAAAATTAATGATATGGGAGTTAAAGTTAAGTCTTCGATCAGAATCCATTACGATAATTCAAGTTCTATAAATATTAGAAAAAATCCAGTTCATCACTCAAAGAAAAAGCACATTGAAATAAAGTATCATTTTATCATGATGAAGGTAGATCAAGTGCTTTTGAAGTTAGTGTATGTGCCTACAGATCTACAGGTTATAGACATCCTAAAAAAGGTCTTACCTAAAGAATCATTTGAATGACATTGACTAACTCTTAAATTTCAGTCGACTCCTCGAACTTAAAAAGGTGTGGATGTGGGACCCCCTATCCCTGAGGTATGATGTTTTTTCCCTAATATATTAATATATTTTCTTTACACTATTGGATACCATAACTAAGTGACCTTCTATTTCATTAAAAAAGGGGGAGAAATTGTGGATATAAATGGGAAAATGTCTTAATCAAGATAGGGGAAAAGTTTATAGGGGGAGCAATGAAGTAGGGGGATTTTTAAATATGATGATGCTAAAGATGATCAATTAAGGGTTATATATCATGACATATGAGGTTCATTATGAAAGAAATTGATTGGTTTTTTAATGAAGTGTTTCGTTGATGAACTATTAATGCTACTCTTGTTTTTCATGATGAGCATGACTCATGTTGGCTTAGATTGTGTGTTTAATAAATATTTGATCACCATATGAATAAATAAAAGATAATTTTATTGTAGAATATGGAATAAGGTTTAATTTGGTATCCAAATGTGAAGAGTTTTCAACAAACCCAATAGGGGATATTTTTAAGAAAAAATCCCTCATGATGGTTCTTTTGGATTGATTATGTTTGTTGACAAGGTTTAAGTTTGTTAATGAAGATTGGTTGTCAAAGAAGGCATGAAGAGTTAGCATGGATGTTTGATCTTGTGATATTATAAATACTAAAATGAGATCCCAAAGCACGAATGATGTGATGATATCATGAAAGCACAAACTCTATTAGACTACAAAAAGCGTAAATAAGGTTCACATCAAGGGTTTATGCCAGGGGTTCGCGCCAGGGGTTCACACCGGGATCTCACACAAAATTTGAATAGGGTTTGAACTTGGGGTTTTCCCTAGGAGATTACACAATGCATGAATAGGGTTTGCACCAGAGGTTCACATCAATAGGGTTTTCACTCAAGGTTTGCAATAGGGGTTCACCCCAGTATCTTTCACAAAGAATTAACAAGACTCAAATTCATATATTGTTCTAGGAGGTTCACAGAGCGCATGATGCCAATTGAGGTGGAAGGTAGTCTTTAATTTTAAAAGTTAAGGTGGTGGATTTATTCATATGAATACCCCAACCCATCCTAAAATATTGATGATGTTTTTCTTTAAAGAATTTTCTAAAGAAACATTTGAGATAGAGGTTCACGGTGAGATCTCGTGAAGGGGGTTTTCACCAGGGGTTTGCAAAGAAGGATGTTTGCGGAGTGGACTCTCAAAAGAATTTACATTGCCTAAAGTGTTATATATCATCTGAGTAAATTCTTGCGCAAAGTGAAAATAGGGTTAGTTCTAGGGGTTTTCACCAGGAGATTGCGTAAAGGACGAATAGGGTTTACTCAAAGGGTTTACTCTAGGAGCTCACTCAAAGTGAGAACAAGGGTTTTCTCCTGGAGACTCATGAAAAGTGAGAATAGGGTTAACACCAGGGGACTCATACAAATAGACTCACAAAAATCACAAAAAAGGGTTCATGCCAAGACTCGTGCAAGGGTATGCGCCAATACCACGCACAAGGTTATGTGCTAGGATCTCACCCAAGGAGTTATACACCAGGGTCTCTCACAGGGGTATCACACTAGAGTCTTGAACAAGAAGATACATGCCTATATTTATCTATGATCAGTATCATTATCATATCCACTTTCAGAAGAATAATTAGAAGACAGAGGATCTACAAAATTTGATAATACTTGCAGATGGAGTTCATTCACTACTACATTCAAGGCAGTGAAAGGAAGATTTGGAATATCTTAATGTTATTTCCAAAGTAGAGGTAATTTTTGTGTCTATAGAAAATATAATTTCATTCCAATTGTATGGAAAGTGGATGTTCTATATCCAGGTGTTTTCACAGAAGTGAAGGAGAATCCCATAAAGAAAATCAAAAAAGAATCTACATACTGGTGAGGATGCATTAATTATTTATAATGAAGGGACCTATATGTCCATAAACCTCCTGTGGATAATTTCTAGACCAGTGAGAAAAGTAATAGGAATAAGGTGGTCCTTTCCACCGGTAGTGAGTCATCAAAAGAGAGTTAGGGAGTGAAAGTTGGGAAATTAGTGAGATGGCCCTAAAAATAGTAAAGTTAGTGAGCCTGGGTATAAAAGTGATATATCCAAAAGATTATTTTGGTAGTGAGCCTTAGTGGATTTGGTACATTGATACCTAGCCGTTGTATGCTCCCTGTCTGTAGCTCAGTGAGGATGAACTAAGTAAAATAATCATGTCTCATTCAAGCTTTCATTTTTGTTCATACATTTCTATGAGAAAGAGGGAGAAGAGTGTTTTGTTTAATGACCAAACAAGATATGAAGGGATAGTTATTTTAATCAATTATACCCTAATTCACCCCCTCTTAGGTTATTTAACCTAGTTGGGCTAACAATGGTATAACATGATATCATAAAAGAGAAGGATTATAAGTAATAACATAGAAACCTAACATAAATAATATGATATTATAAGATCATATAAATATAGAAAATATTTCAAAAAAATATAACATGACATAAACATGAGTTAAGGATAATTTTCTAGAAAATATCACATGGTGTAAAAAGTATTATAATGTATTAAATTTACTCCCTAATCCCATACATAATGTCTCATGAAAAAAATATTTACCCAATACATTAGATCTTTATCTGAGAACATCCATCATAACATATACTTGCTTATGTGTAACAAAAAAGAAAATTAATATCAAGTCATAAACATAAAAACTACCCATGGAAAGAAATGGGTTTCATTTGAGTAAAGAACTTAAGGCATGTATTACCCCATAAAATTTAAAGAGAATAAGCTAGGTATAAGGACCCATCCTTAAATATTACATAATCTTATGTTAAATCAAGAATTAAAATTTAGGATCTTTTCAGGTTTATATTTTTAAATAATTAGTCCATTACTATTACATAACATCTCCAATATTAAAAATTTGACAAGTATACTCAATATACATTTTTTATAATCTAAAACATTTTAAAATAAAACATAATTTTTTTCTTGATAAAAATCTTCACAAAATTTATCTTGACTTCTTCCTTTATTTTATACATCCTCATACCCTGTGATTTTTTTTAAAAACTTGGGATGAGGACAAAAATCTCAGTAAGGGATATAAAATAAGGAATGAAACTGCTATTCAATGAATATTTTAAACTCATGATCTTTTTTTTCAAAAAATCATAATCTCTTTAATATACCTCATGCACTCACAAGATTTATGAAAAACTTATTATCAATAATAAATTATAAAGGTAACTTGTGGAATTCATATCAAACTTACATTATAGATTTCGTATCTAAATAGAGAGTAACCTTCATGTTTACATTTGGAAAACCCATTACAATATATTCCCTAAATCTCTTAGAAGAAACCTTATCCATTAACTCTGTCTCATTACACAATGCATTGGAGAGCTATCATGGGCTAACCCACCGTTAGTTTATCAAAGAAACAACCGTATACATAAGTAATTACCAATAACTATAACATAATCATAACACATAAAATAAGAATAAAAGAAAAATAACATTTCCTCTTTACAACCACAAGATATCATTTCAAGATATTGATAAAATCAAACCATTATCAAAACCATTTTCAATATCAAAATACCTAAAAAGGTAATATAGTATTTATTTTTCCTTTAAAATCATTACGGATTAGAGAGTAAGATAAATACCAAATAATGGTTATGGTGGTGAAAAGGTCATTGTCACCATATACATTAAAAAAACATTCCTTTTTTCATTTAGTAAAACGCTTCATATAAAAAGATTCCTTTTGAAAAACACTGAATAAAATTGATAGTCAAAGGGGTAGATTGTAAACCATATAAAATAAGGTGGTGTATATTATCAAAATATATCTCAATGAAAGGATATTGAGACAAAGTCCCTTACCTTGAGTCCGGATCATCTCGTATGTTCTTTATCTTCCTCTTCTTTAGTTGATCACCTTTGAAGAATACCTTAATAGATCTAAAAAGAGTGTTATGCCTAAAATAATGCCTCAAGAATGTGGGGGGGGGGATTATAGTAAGGTGTTTGTGAAGATATTTGTCAAAAAAAATGGTTATTTAAGTGTGATTATTAGAGAAGAGTGGGTTATATTTATAGATGAGAGGAGGGGCAACCTTGGAAATTATTAAAATATTAAATTAATATAAATTAATTTTTAAATACAAATGAATCCAACTTGAATTATATATAAGATAAGATAAATATGGTTCTAAATACTGTCATCCAATAATTTATATACATATATTGATTTTATTTTAAACCTTATCTTTTCAGTTTACCCTTAATTAATCTATTTTAATTTTAATTTTGGTAAAAACATTTTCAATATTAAGTGGCTATAAATTTTACTTATATGGGGTCAATTATCAAAATTTTTACACTTTATGAACTTTTAGACCTTATCATATCCACTCTGTAATTTTAATTTTTTTTAAATAATTTAATAAAATTTTATTTTTATAAAATATCAACAGTGTTAATTTTGACACTATTCATTTCATTCAATTTAAATAAAATCAAAATAGAGAGATAAATTAAAAAAACCATTTAATAGACTTATAACATGTCATATTCACCTAGAAAATTCATGGAGTATACAAATTAATTCAAATTATATTTATTTTAATATTTTTTTTATCATTTATTTGATATTTATATTAATAAAATAATTACTATCTCACTATTATGTCAATATTTATGGTAATTATTTAATCTTTAAAAGTTATGAATAAATTCCCATGATGTAGATAATTTCATTAGATTTTTAGAGACTATTTATGATCTTTGTTTTATCATGTTTATCCCTATATTAAAACTATTATACTTATAAGAAATAAGAGGCTAACATGTTGTCACTTTTTAAAAAATAATATTTATATCACTTTCATGAAAAAAGTCCATTAAATTAGTAAATATCAATCTATAGGTGTTAAGGGTCGAATTTTATCTATCCAATAAGATTTTGGAAGGTTTTAGTATAATTTTATTATCCTTATCATATTATTTATTACCCTAATTTACCTAATTTACCTTTAACTATGGTAAATAAAATTAACCAAAGTTACTATTCATAATATCCAAAAAAAGAAAATTATTTACATAATTTAGACCCAATGATTCCAAATATGGAATCGATTTTTCAAAATTCGAAACATTGAAGTTGGAATGATTAATTTGAAATTAATCCCCATTTTTAAAATGAGAAAAAGAGTTTTTAAAAGTAAAATACATCAAAATATTGACATATGTTTATATATAATTTCAATTTGAAATTACTTCCAATGAAAAAAATTGGATTAAATTATAAAATATTAATATAATTATACTTTAAAACCAATTAAAAATATAATATATCAATATAAATAAATTAGATAAAAAAACATTTTTGAATTAAAATGCGGTATTTTTCACTATCATTAAAATATGAATTTTATCAGAAAAATGCCAAAAATGTAACCAAAGTAAAATTTTATGTCTTTATTTAAAATAAGAAGTTTATTTTTTCTAATAGATAATATAAATATGCTAAAAACTAGATTTTAAATGGGTTCACCATCAAAAGGAGAAAAAACTACCTTTAAAAAAATATTAGAGCTTCTATGCCTAAAATTGGATTTATTCTTATTTTAAACCCATCAAATTTATTGGAAAAAAGTAAAAACATTTAATAAACATGTATAAACATAATATAGTTAGTTCTGTTCATTCCCACCAATGAAACAGTTAGGTATTAACTACCATTTAAAATAATAATATTAATAATGTATTATTTTTTGGTATAAATAAATCTTGTATGCAATATAAGATTTTAGAGAAACGCATTGTTGTGTGTTGAGTACGCTATTAGAAATAACATATATTTTAAGGTAAAATTATTATATATTAATAGATTTGAAATTTTCTTATTCCATAATTACGTAGGATGTTACATCCTCCCCCAAATTTGGAAATTGCGTCCTCACAATTTTATTTACTTATCAAATAAGTGGGAGTATTTATCTCTCATAGAATTTTTAGATTCCCATGTTTCCTTTTCAACCATATGGTTTTTATAAAAAACCTTAACATGTTGAATCACCTTATTCTACAACACTTTTTCTCTACGGTCAAGAATCTAGACTGGCTATTCCGCATAAGAAACATTCTCTTTCAATAGAACTACCTCGGGACTCAAAACAGGAGATGGATCTGGAATATACTTTTTTAACACTAAAACATGAAAAACATTGTGTACCTGAGATAAAATAATAGGTAAATACACTTTTTAGGAAACCGATCCAACCTTCTACAGGATTTCATAGGGTCCAATGAACCTTGGACTCAACTTCCCATTCTTACCAAAATTTATCACACTTTTCCATAGAGAAACTTTGAGAAATACATGATCACCTACCACAAATGAAAGATCCTTCCTCTGATTATACACATAAATTTTCTACCTACTATGAGCTACCCTCATGTTTTTCTAAATCAACTAAACTTTTTCTGCCATCTCTTCTACCAATTATGTTCTCATCTACTTCCTTTCGCCTACTTCATCCCCTAAAGATGGAGTTCAACACCATTTTCTATATAATTCCCCAAATAGTACCGTCTGTATACTGGAATGAAAGATGTTATTATAAGAAAACTAAACCAAATAAATTTGTTGGTTCTGACTTCCTTGGTAATCCATTTAACAAGAACGTAACATATCCTCCAATGTCTGAATTGTTCGTTCTGACTGCCCATCTTATTGAGGATGAAAAACTGTAATGAAATTTAATTTAGTTCCCAATGACTTCTAAAATCCTTTACAAAATTTAGAAGTGAAATTGAGATCATAATCAGATACAATATAGAGAGGAACTCTATGTAACCTAAATATCTGTTTAAGATAAAACTGATAAATTTGATCTAGAGATAATGCATCTTGAATAGGAATACAATGAGTATATTTGGTCAACCAATTAACAATAACCCAACTCGAATTATTACATAGAGAATTATTTGGTAATACCACTATAAAATCCATGGATATATTATCCCATTTCCACTCTGGAACTAGAAAAGGCTGAAACATCCCCTTTAGCAACTACCGCTCTGCTTTAACCTATAGAAAATTCAAACACTTCACAGTAAAGTCATCAATACCTATTTTCATTCCATCCCACCAGTAATACTCTTGAATATATCTATACATCTTAGTACTACCATGATGAAATGAAAATATATAACTATTAACTTCACATTATAACTCTTTCTTCAACTATGGATCACAAGGCACACATAACCTCTTACAAAATCTCAAAACACAATATTTATCAATATTAAATTCAATAAACTTACCCTTTTGAACCAATTATACCTTTTTCTACAATTCAATGTATTTATTTTGTACTTACTTAATTATATTTAAGAGAGATGATTTCACTAAAATCTAAAACAAAACATAGGAATTTCCTACACCAACAACTTCCATGGAAAAGTTCATCAAATAATTAACCAAAATATCATGTTCCAAACATAGTATGGTTAATTTATACTTACTTTTCCAACTCAAATAATCATCCAATTTGTTTTCTTTTCTAAGATGTTAATGAATCGTGGAATTATAATCCTTGATTAGTTTCATGTATCTTATATGTCTCATGTTTAATTCTTTCTTAGTGAATATGTACTTCAAACTTTTTTGGTCAATATATATTTCACATTTTACTCCATACAGATGATGCCTCCAAATTTCTAAAATCAAAAACAACATAAGATAATTCCAAATAATTTTTAGGGTAATTTAACTCACAAGGTTTCAACTGATGCGAATCATAAGCAATAACCCGATCATTCTGCATTAGGACACAAATAAGTCCTTTCAATGATGCATTATTATTGATAACAAATTCAAAATTTCTGGAAGGCAGTGCGAAAACTGAAGTATTCGCCAATCTTATTTTCAATTGATGAAAAAAATCATCACATTATTTTTTCTAGATTTATTTAACACCCTTTCAAGCTAACTTAGTTTGTGGGATAGATAACCATGAACAATTTTCAACAAACCTCTACTAATATCCTGATAAACCCAGAAAACTATGAATCTCAATTATATTTGTTGGTCTTAGACATTTTTCAATAACGTTTGTTTTAGTAGGATAAAAAATTAAGCCATATTTAGATACAATATGACCAAGGGAAAAAAAATTAACCAAAATTCACCCTTTCTGAATTTCCCATACAATTTATTTTCTTTTAAGGTTTGCAAGAAACCCCTTAAATGGATTTTATGCTTCTCTTTACTTTTAGAATATACCAAAAATGTCATCAATAAACACAACTACAAACTTATCCAAGAACTACTAAAATATTCTATTAATAAGATCCATGAATATAACAAGTTCATTATTCAACCCAAATGGAATAAATAAAAATTCACAATGGACATATTTAGTACAAAACACAGTCTTCAGAATGTATTCTTCATTTACTTTCAACTGATGTACCCTGACCTCAAGTAAATATTTGAAAAATACTATTCCCCCTAGAGATGGTAAAAAAATCATCAATATGAGGGATATGATACTTATTATTAATAATAATGTTATTCAAGACTCTATAATAAATTAAAAGTCTCATTGAACCATATTTCTTTTTAACAAACATGATAGGAGCACTCCATGTTGATGTGATATGCTGAATGAAACCTTTATATAATAACTCTTGCAGTTGCTTCTTCAACTCTAAAATTTATATTTGATCCATTTGATAAGTGGGTTTAGAAATTGTATTAGAATTAAAAAATAAGTCTACAGAAAATTTAACTTCTCAATCAGGTATAATATCAGGAAACTGATTAGAAAAACCATCAAGATACTCATTTACCACTAACACATCATTAATCTGAATAGTTCATTTTTTTCAACAATATGTGCAAGATAAAATTCATTTCCATCTTTTAATAGTTTCCCAGCTTCTTGATATGTTATCAATATTAAGGGTTCATTCTTGTACACAAACTGAAATTATTTCTGAAAAGAAACTTATTTAGCTCTACAGTCAATCTTATAATTGAAAACAGAAATCCAATCCATACCCAAAATAACATCAAACTCTACTAGGGAAAACAATAAGGTCTTCAGGTAGATTCTTTCCATAGAAAATGATAGTAAGATTATTATAATTTCTTTTTCCTCAAAATTTCCCCTAGGTGTTTTTACCATAAGTTCTGGATTCATTTATTGAGGTGTAATTTTCAATTTACCATAAAATTTCTCAAAAATTAATGAATGTGTATAAGTAGAGTTAAAAAACACATTGGAATAATCTGAGTAAACAAACAATGTACTTTATACCACTTCATTTGATGTCCCAAAATCTAATGAAGTAGTTACAAATGATTTCACCACCCCTTTCTGCTTATAGTCTAACTAATTCCCATCATTCAAATTATTCATTAGACACTTGTTTGAATAATGACCAATCTCATTGCAATTAAATTTTTTTAATGACTATAAATCATATTTTTACTTACAACTACCTTGATCTTTTTTAGTGTATTTAAGAGCCTTATGTCCCATTTTACCACATCGTAAGAACTTACCATAATTCAAAAGGCATTCCACAGTGTGTTTTTACAAAAATTTTCACAAACTGTAAACTTAATTTTCTTACCCTCAGACTTTTTTTTGAAGAATTCTTCCCTTTTACCTCCCACCTCGACCTCTTATTCTATAATTTTTCAAAGAACACATGATCACTTAAAAACTCCATTTACACCTTGTTTGAACATTGAAAAAGTTTTTCATAACTTTCAAACTCATGAGAATCCAATTCCTTTTGATACTTTGGATTTAATCCTAAGAAAAAACGATTGATTTTACTATCAATATCCCAGATGATATTTGGAGAATAACTTTCCAGTCAAGTCAATTTTTCTTCGTATGCATCAACTAAGTCATCCTCTTGCCTAAATTACAAGAATTGTTTTTCCATCCTAAGTCTAACTACCTTAGAAAAATATTTCTCAAGAAATATACCTTTGAATTCATCCCAATAAAGAGTATAAATCTCCTCATTATCCCTAATATCCTTAACCATATACCACCACTAATTAGCTTCACCTAAAAAATGGTAAACAACAAGACTAAAATTTTGATTTTTTGAACACCCCATGACATTGAAAATATTTTCTAGTGATTTAATCCACCCTTTAGCTAGAATAAGGTCAGATGATCCTCTGGATGATGGGGGATGTTGCCTCATGAAATGATCCACTACCAAAATTCTACCATATGGTTGATCTGTCTAATCTAATGAATGAATACCACCACTATTTACAGACTGATTCAGCTACACCATCACTACAACAAATTGTTTATTTCTTATTCCAACCATCTCAGGTTACTAATTTGGAAGGTTCTTTTCCTCTATATGTAATCCCAATACAACTTCCATGTTTCTGCTGCAAAAAAACATTCTAAAAAACATATCTTAGATGAAGAAACATGGTAATATTCAAATTCTATATCATTTAAAATTGACTATAAAGTAAAAATCATTTATGGACATTCTATTAAAAATATCCTAACCCCCAAAGTTATCTAAACCAACATATGATACCAACTATAAGGCCCTGAACTTAAACGTTACATAATCTTGAGTTAAATCAATAATTCACATTGAGGATCTTTTTGTGTTTAGAGTTTTAGAGAATCAGGCCATAACTATTACATAACAACTCTAATATTACAAAGAAGACAAGTCTACTCAATATCTATTTTTTTTTATAATCTAAAACATTTTAAAATAAAACATGATTTCTTTTCCATGGAAAAAATATTCAAAACATTCATCTCAGATTCTTTCTTTCTTTTACCCATCCTTACACCCTATGAAAAAAATTTCAAAAAAATGGGATGAGTATAAAAATATAAGTGATATAAAATAAGGAATGAAACCATTATTTTTTGAATATTTTAAACTCATGAAAACATTTTCACAAAAACATAAAATCTATAACATACCTCATGAAATCATAAGATTACTAAAAAAATTATTATAAATCAAAAATAATAAATGTGACACGTGACATCCATATCATACTTACATTGTAGATTTAAAAACTACATAGGTAGTAACCTTAATGGTTAAATTTGGAATACACATCGTAGTATATTCCCTAAATCTATTAGGATAAACCTTATCATTTAACTCCGTCTCATTACCCAATACATCGGAGAGATATCACGGGCTCACCCACCATCGATTAATCATGGAACCACCCATATATGTAAGTAATTACAAAGAACCATAACATAATACTAACACATAAAACAAGCATAAAGGATAAATAACATTTCAACTTTTTTATCATAAGATATCATTTTAATATTTTGATAAAATCAAACCATTATTAAAATCATTTTCAATACCAAAATACCTAAAAATAGAAGATGATATTTATTTTTCTATTAAAAATATTATGGATTTTAGAGGAATCCAAATACCAAATAATGGCCACGGTTTTTAAAAGGTTATTATCTCCGTATACATTAAAAAACATTCCTTTTGTTGTTTAGTAAAGAGGTTCGTATAAAAATATGTCATTTGAAAACCATTGAATGAAATTAAAAGTAAAAGGGTTTGATTATATGACTTATAAAATAAGGTGGTGTATATATCAAAATATTTTTCAGTGAAAGGATATTGAGATGAAGTCCTTTACCTCGAGTCTGAATCGTCTCATACGTTCTTTATCTTCATCTTCTTAGATTGATCACATTTGAAGAACATCTTAACTCTTATAAGGAGGGTGTTCTACCAAAACCAAGGCCTCAATAATATGGGGAGGGATTATAGGAAGGGGTTTTAGAATACATTTGATGAAAAAATGGTTCTTGAATTGTGATTATTAGAGAATAGTGGGTTCCTTTTATAGAAGAGGGGAGTGACACCCTTAGAAATTATTAAAATATTAAATTAATATAAATTAATTTTTAAATACAAATGACTCCAACTTTAGTTATGTCAAAGATAATATGATTATGGTTCTAAATACTCTAATCCAATATTTTTTAGACATGTATTGATTTTATCTTAAACCTTATCTTTTCTATTCACCCATAATTAATTTATTTTAATTTTAATTGTAGTAACACCATTTTCAATATTAAGTGGATATAAATTTTACTTATATGAGGTCAATTTCCCGTAATTTGACACTTTATAAGATATTAGACCTTATCATATCCAATTTTTAATTTTAAAATATATATTTTTGAATAATTTAATAAATATTATTTTTATAAAATATCAATAGTATTAATTTTGACACTATTCATTTCATTGAATTTAAATAAAATTCAAACGGAGAGATAACATTGAACCAAACCATTAAATAGACTTATAATATGTCATAGTTACATAGAAAAGTTGTTTATTACACTAATTAATTAGAATTAAATTTAATTTAATAATTTTCATATTATTTATTTTATATTTATTTTAGTAAAATAATTACTATATAACTGTTGTGTCAATATTTATGGTAATTATTTAATATTTAAAAATTATGAATAAATTTCCATGATCTAAATATTTTCCTTATATTTCTGGAGACTATTTATGATAGATGTTTTATCATGTTTATACCTATATTAAAATTATTATACTTATAAGAAATAAGTTGGTGACAAGTTGTCACTTTCTTCTGTTTTAATAATAATTATATCACTTTTATGAATAAAAATCCATTAAATGAGTCAATTTAGATTCTTAGGTGTTAAGGGTATAATTGTATTCATCCAATAAGATTTTGGTAGGTTTTAGGGTAATCGTATTATCCTTATCATATTATTTATTACCCTAATTTATTCGATTAACCTTTAAACATAGTAAATAAAAATTTCTAAAGTTACAATTCATAAAATCAAAAAAATAAAATGAAAATATTAACATAATTTGGACCCACTTATTCCAAATATGGAATCCATTTTTCAAATTCAAAATAGAAAAGTTGTAGTAATTAATTTAAAAATAATTATTATTTTCAAAACGAGAAAAAGAGTTTTTAAAAGTAAAAACCATCAAAAGATTGAAACGTGTTTATCACTAATTTCAATTTAAAATTACTTCCAATGAAAAACATTGGATTAAATGGTAAAAACATAATCTAATTATAATTTAAAACCAATGCAAAATATAATCCATCAATGTAAATAAATAAGATGAAAAAATAGTTTTGAATTAAAATGTAGTATTTTTTAGTATTCATTAAAATATGAATTTTATCCAAAAAATACCAAAAAATTATCCAAAGTATATTTTAATATCCCGATTTGAAATAAAAAGTTTATTTTTTTAAATGGAACATATAAATGTGTCAAAAACTATATTTAAAATGGGTTCACCATCAAAAGGTGGTAAAAATACCTTTTAAGAAATATTAGAGCTTTTATTCTTAAAATTGGATTTATTCTTATTTTAAGCCCATAAATTTTATTAAAAAAGTAAAAATATATAATAAACATTTGTAAACATAATTTATTTAGTTCTATTAATTCCCCAAAATACATTAGCTAGGCGTTAACTAACATTAAAAATAATAATATTAATAATGTATTATTTTTTGGTATAAATTTTTCTTGTGTGCAATATAAGATTTTGGAGAAACCTATTGTTGTGTGGCGGGTACGCTATTGGATATAGCATTCCCAATAAGGTAAAAATAATATATATTAATACATATAAAAATATCTTATTATATAATTACCTAGGATGTTACACTAGGTATATACGTGAGAGACATATATATATATATATATATATAATTTAGAATCATTAAATAATATTTAATAGGTAGATAAAGTGAGTTAGAGAGAGAATGATCATAATCCAAAGAAAAGGGTGTTTTAAAAAGATCCCCTACCTAGATCCCAAATCATCATGTGCGTTACTTATCTTATTGAATAATAATATTATGTAAATTATTTAAATTCCTAATAATTTTCTTAATGTTTATTATTCATTTTATTTTATTTATTATCATGTTATATTTAATTACTTAATCATTCAGGTTCATGTGAGGCGTTTTGATAATATTCATCTCAATTGTAAAAAATGGATTCACTAGGTTTATGGTGGTAAATAATGTCATTATTACATAATATTTTGAATAATATTCATGGAATAATTATCATATTTATACATAAATTATAAAATCAACCATGAAATATGGTTATGAAAAATGAACTACGTTACAGTTATGAAGACGGTAGGTCATACGTACGCATGAGTAACATTTCTATTTTTAAAAGATCATTATATATTGAAGGTAAGCATTATTTTATATTTAAAGAATGAAAATTATATCATAAATATCATATTCTTACTTTAAATACACTTTTATTTATAATCTATGAGATGAAGTTATGATAAATGAATCACATCGCTTCGTGGAGGTGGTAACCACACATATACACAAATGACATTATCATTTTTCAATGAATGGAATGGTAGAAAAATATATGATATTTTAATTTTATATAATGATAAATATGTCATGAATATTATATATAAACATTAAATCCATCATCATAAATATTCGTGAAAGGCGGTGATGGAAAATAAATTACATCGGTTTGTGAGGTAGTAGTCCGCCGTACACATGAATGGTGGTTTTGTTTTCCATTTGATGGAAGAGTAGATAGATGTAGGTTATAAAATTAATATAATAAAATATAATTATTTGGTATATATTTTTTTATATCAAACCAATTGAATAACATTTTAAGGAGGTGGAAAAAGGAATAAAACAAAAATCCCCAGTTAAGAATGATACATCTTTTTCGGACAACCTCTTTAGGTTTACCGCAAAAGCCTTCATAACAGTGTTTTATAATCAAAATAATTCCTCTAGAATGTGGTAAGGGAAGTAATATAGGTATTTAGGTAGGTATTGTATGAACTAAAAGGAACTTTAAGTGTGTATAGGATAGTATAAGGGGTGTTATTTTCTAAGTGGGGGGATTGGAACACTTCTAATTTTTTAATGTTCTAAAATAATGTTAAGTCACTTTATTGTAAAAAAAGGATCCAAAATAGATCATATTTGAATTTGATAAGGTTAAAGGATATATAAAACTAACCAATGGGGTTTAAAAAATTGATTAGGTAATTTTAAAATTTATATTTATAGATGAACCCCGATAAACTTGTTTTAACATTAATCACAGTAATAAAATTTTAATACTTTTTACTATTCATTATGAACAAAAATTAATTTAAAATTTATACCTAATATTAATTATTATGATTCAAAATATTTAATCCATTTTATCAAATTCAATTCATATAAGGGGATAAATTTAATTTTTAATCCTGAAAAATGTGACGAAAAGCAGTTTTTTTCAGGAAAATGTATTTGTCAAGTAATAAATGATATTATATTAAATATATGATTAGAAATAATAATTATATGAATTTAAATTAATGTAAATATATATATTATATATAAATTTTATATAAATCCATCCATATTAGGGGTTATTTTAATTAATTAAAATGGATAAAATTTATACACTTAAAAATAGTTTGTAGAAAACAGATTTTTAAGCATAAAAATGAACTTATAAAAAAACTTGAAAATTTAAAATTAAAATGAATTTAATTATATTATTTTAAATAAAATGGTTTATATTTCAATTTAATACTAAATCCAAAATATAATTTTACCTTCAAATTACTTTATTTAATGGAAAGAAATGACAGTATTTTGAAAAATCAATAATTTTCACTATTTATTGAAAAATCATTCATTTCATAAAAATACCAAAACATCCTCGTAATTAATTATGATATAGTGTTTTCAAAAATTATTTTAATTTTATAAAATAAAATTTTAAAAATTTTAAAAAATTAATTATAATATTTTCTCATAAAAGAAATATTTTTTTAAAGAAAATGTATTTTTTTGAAGAATAAAACGTCTTTATTAAAAATTTAGTGATTATTTCATGAGAATTTATTTATAAATTTTTATTGATTAGCAACTCTATATATATTTCATAAATTATTTAATCCTATTCATACAAAAAAATTTAACATTTAGGTTATAACAATCATATTTAAATAATCATGGCTTGTTTTGGCTCAGTGCTGCACGTTGTATGCACTATCAAACATAGTTTTCTTTTTTTAGAATAAATTGGATGTTAAACCTAATAACTCCTTTTAAAAATCCATTGAAGCCTATAATATTTTAAATATTAAATGTTATGGTTAGATAAGGTCTGATGCATTACATTTGTAGGTACTAGGGTGAGTTTTAAGTGGGGAGTTAAGGCTACCCATGTAGGAAGGTTATGATTGATAGGTTAAACTATATTATGTTTGGATATAAAATTATGAGTAATAAAAATCACTACCATCTTTCCCATGAAAATGAAGTAACTAAATCTATAGTTGGTGTGACACTCCATGTGACATGTAAAACTTATATAATTGGTTTGATAGGTGTTATGATTGGTAGTTTTACTATTGAAATAAAAGTGACATGCTCAATATCAGCTACTGTTATGTAGGGGACCCAAAAAATTACAATTTTTTACTTCTATTACCTATCAATACAAATCATAACATCCCATTTCTTCAATTTATTTAAATAAACATTTTTTTATTTTACCATGCCCCTTTTTCATTTCTTTCTACAACAACATCTTTTAACACACTTCATCTTTTATCACCATATTTTATAGATCACTTTGAAGTCTATTAAAAATCTCCTTAATATCAGTCGATTACAGCCAAAGATATAGATCAATAGTGTTAAGACCAAGAAATTTTGAGACCTTGTGGAATATATAGTGTTTCGAAGCTAAATTATAAGTCCTCTATATTTTGGAATTTATCTAGAGATATAGTTTTAAAAAAATTAGGTGGATATTTTTATTATATCATATTTAATTTCCAATTCATAAATCATATTCAAAGTCACATAACATAAATTATAACATGTGATGTGAAGGATTTGTGGATGTTTGAAGGATTTTGGTAGAATTCAAGAGACATTTGGAAGAAATCTTGAATATCTGTGGAGTTGAGAATATTCAAACTAAAAAATTATGAAGTCTTATTTTATAATACTTATGAGGTAGTTCATAATAATTTAAGAAACTATTTAATAATTTAAGTATTTATCAAAATACTTTTCAATTGGTTGAAATTTTATTATTGTAAGACTTCAATAGAATTTTTACAGACTTCATAAGACTTCTTAATAATAATTTGTAAGAATTTAACTAGAGTTCACAAGACATTAAAATGAATTCATAAGACTCTTTACGTTTTTAAGAATTTCATTATAGTTTTTATGAATTTGGTTACACTCTATAAGACTTATAGAATATGGTTTTTGAGAATTCCATTTTATAAATATGAGTACCATATTGTGTATAATTCATGTTTCCATGCCCAAATATAAGTTGTTTTAAAAGAAATAATCATTGTAGATTTCAGGTAAGATTTTTGAAGAGAAAAATATATTAATATTTGTGAAATAATTAAGATGAGAAGTTCATGGATAAATATTGTAATAAAATTCCAATTAAATATTTTAAATTCAATACTATTAGAAAGGTAGATAAAAATTTGAGAATAATTAAACCAAATTATAATTAAAGTTAATGTTCATGGGAATTTACATAAATAATTTATGATAATAATATTCACAAAAAACAGTGAATATAAAAGGTGAAAAATAAGAAGAAGAACAGTGTTAAGGATTTATTAAAGATTTGAGAGAAGAAGTGATACACTCATATATTGGATATTTTCTATACTAAGGAGGTATAACCAAAGAAAAGTGATAATAAGAAGTTATTTATCACTACTGTGTGATAAATAGGAGAGAAATATGAATAATCTTGTGATAATGAAAGTTCAAAAAAAGAATACGCATATCAATGACATGATTAACGAGTGTATTGGTGGACGAAAATTTTCTTGTTACAAAAATATTCTATACCATTTTAACTATCTTTGATGCACATATACAATTGAGAGATATGTAATATGAGTTCTTGGACAAACCTTTCACACTGTAATTCATAGGTTTATAATATTGGGTAGTTTTATCATGGGTAATTTTAAATCACACCAAGGATTGTCCTTCTTGTTTTGAGAGGTTAAACTAAAAATATTCCATACAAATCCACATTTATTGTATTTTATTTGAAAAATAAAATTTAATGTTTAGTGGTATTAAACAAAATAATATGTAAAAAAAACCACCGATATCGTACTACCAAAAATTCAAAAGTTAAAATAAAAAATACTACTTATTCAAAAATCAAATTTTAAAAACCCCCACATATTAGCCCTAATGCCACCTAATCATCTATAATTAAAATATCCTGATCCATGAGACACCTTATATTGTTCCCTTAATAGTTTAGAAATCATTATCATCATCCACATCTCCAGAAAGATCACTGATAGAAACCAATCCACTAACAATGATGGAGAAAAAGTATAGAACAACCATAATTTTCAAAGTCATAGGACCAAACCATCACCATCGCTCAAACTCTATGCCTTTATCCAATGAAGTAACAATAAAAAAAATGATAGAAAAAAACTATTGATTTGAGACCAAACAAAACAACATCATTGTCATCATCTTATATTGTTTCTTTTTTATTTGTGTTCATGTGTGTGGTTAACAAAAAACCAAATCAATCTAACTAGTGTCAAAGGTTAATAAAAAGGTAAAATATAAAAATAATTATAAATCACTGATTCAACCCCCTCTCGGTGATTTTAATGATTTTGTGGATGTTTCTTCAAGTGGAATCAGATATAAGATCTCTTTATTGACTCACAACTATTTAGAGGTTGAAGAAAAGGTGTTTATATTGGGTTCAGGACTTAATCAACGAATTATTTGTCTCAAATAATAGAAAGTTACAACTTAGTGAAAAATAAAGGGATTACTACATTTTATGGTAATAATTATCAAATTTGGATAGATAAAGTGTTTCTTTATCTTTTACTAATAAGGTAATATGTTTTATAGGCTACAACTAGGAGATTTACTCTTCATTCTATAGGTTATATAAAGTAATTAAATAATATAACAAATATTGAAAATTATAGGTGTGATCGTAATTCCATACTATATTCCTTATTATATAAATATTTTTTATAGTAAAAGGAATAAAGTAATATTAATTAATAGGGCAAAAATTGGAAAATATTTTTGAAGGTAATACCTAAGTGATATGAGAAAAACTACCTATTTTAAAATTGAAATATAAAGACTTAAATATGAAGGATTATGAATCTATATATTTTTTTCATGAGGTTCAATGGAATAGTAATCACTATTAGAATAATTAGTGAAATTTTATTGGATTCCACTATGGTCAATAAGATACTAGACATCTTTCATGATATTTTTGATTCTAAAGTCTTAGATCTTGAATATAGGTATCTAGGTACACTTATTTAATTAAATTACATAGTAGTATCATATTTTATGAGATGAGAAAGTAAAATGTTACCCAAAATAAGGTTAAGGATGAAAAATAAAAATCTTTTAATATCTAAAAGAAGAATAAAATCAATAAATAAGTGAAAGATTATGAAGTTGGTTGTTCTGGATTAGTTGAAGATGTGGATGAAAATATTTATAGAGTTTTCTCTCTCATCTCTATAAAAGTGACAAAAGGCATGTGAAAATACAAAGGGAATCATCCATTAAAATTATTCACCTGTGAATCTATTTGAAACCTTTCCACAAAATGTCCAAAATTAAAATAAGAAGAAGATAGTAAAGGAAACAATAAATAAGAAAATTTTAAAACTTTCAGTGATATTGATGAGAAGCTACTTATTTTCAAAGTGAATAAATAGAATCTCACTAGTGATGAAAACAGTGAAGTTGGGAGTGAAGAAAAAACTAAAACATAATTTTTTCTGAATATATATTTAAGGGAGTGTCTTTAAAATATGAAAAATAGGATAATGATATTATAATATTGAAGAAAGGAAAAAAATACTCCAGCAACACAAAATCTATTTATACTGAAGAAAAATAAATTTTTCTAAAATAGTTTGATGGTTTAAAGAATATTATTGATGATGAGAGTACTAAAAAAATGTGTAAGAAATAACAAACTAAATAGAGAAGTATTTTTAACTAATTCACCTAGAATAAGTCAATGATGAAATGGAATTGGACAAGCATAGTTTCAACTTACAAAATCTAGTTCAAGAAGTTGGAGAAAGATATAAGAATAATGTTTTTTAATAATACCAATAGATATTTCTTTCAAAGAGTGAAAAAGATATTGAAAATTTTTGTGGGAATTATCAATTAAAGAAATAGATAATTAATACCAAGTTTTTTCCCAAGAAGATTGATTCTTAGAAATATAGAAATTATGGGAATATAAAATTGAATCCCAAAACTACTACAACTGGTGATTCCAAAAAGGATGTAAAAAGTTAAATAATAAATAATATGGTATTGGGATGTCACAATAATTATATTTTATAAAAAACTATACATACTTATTGGTTAAAAGAAATAATAAATACATGTTTTATCTTTTGGACAATAAGCTGTTTTCAAAGGAAAGTATTCTTTTATGGCTACTATTGTCCTTGTAGAGGCTTCTAACATTTAGAAATAATGTATTGGTTCAATGTAAAAAATTACTATGAATATAAAAGGTTATAAATGAATATTTTTCTTGGAATTAATCCCATTAAAAGAGGGAATTATTATAGGAATGTAAAAAAATTTAGATTAAAGATTTATAAAAAATGACAACATTTAAAAAAATTATGGGATATGTGACCAGATTGGTAACAAGTCTAATGTTTTTCTCACCATTATACCATCAAAACTGAGCATAAATTATAATAATTATAAGTTTCAAGAGAATTGTGATAAAGTAAAGGAAAAAAATATCTTGTTCTTAAAGTTTCACTTAAATATTCAAAGGTCGAATGTCTATGGATATTAGATATTAGATGTTCATCACATATAAATGAAGACTTAAAACTACTAAATAATGTTGAAGAATAAAAATAAAGATCAATTACCTTTAGGAATTATGGTTTACTCACGATAAAATGTGTTGGACCTATTGTTATTTGGAGGGAGAAGTTCAAGTTCCAGAATACCTTATAAGTTTATGGTATAAAACATAACCTTTTATGTGTTTATCAACCCTATGATGATAGAAATGCGTTGATTTTTAAGAATGTTGGTTTCTTGGTGAAAATTAAGAATATATAATTATTTTGATAAGTTAAAATAAAGAAATTGTAATCTATTTCATGCGATTGATGCCCAAAATTCATGCCACCTAAGTGTGAAATAAGAATATCCATTATGAAATTAGAGACTCAGTTATCTTAGGAAATAGAATATAAGAAATATTAACTTTAGGGAAAGTGGTCATGATATTTCTAAGATGAATATAGAAAGGAATTTGGTATTCTACACCTTCCAAAAAATTAATATTACAAATTCATCACACAATTAATTTGAGATTCCTACACCCCACCCCTTAGAGACTATTCATTTTTACATTTTTCGGCCCATGTGAAAGAAATAAATAAATAGATATATGTATTTTATTTCCTTTATTGATGAATTAAGTCAAGTTATTTTCATTAAATATAAATCAAAATATCTTAATATGTTGAATAGTTTCATGATAAGTAAAAAAAGGAGTGTGGTATCCCCTTAATGAAGATCTAAAAAGATATTGGTGCCAAGCACACTAATGAAATATTTTAAGCCTACCTTGAGAAGCATGGTATTCATTATCAAATAAGTATACCGTACACACCATAAAAAATTTGTTTGGACAAACAAAATAATAAAATCTTATTAGTGGTAGCTTGAACTATGTTGATTGAGAATTATACTTTTTAGTAATTTTAGAGATAAGGTATTGGAGTTATAGTTTACATTCAAAATCACTGATTATATAGAACAACTTATGAAATGTAACTATATGAAAAATATTATGATAATAACCTATGTTTTAAATAATTAAGTAAATTTGAATGAATCTACATTATCAAAGTCAAAGGTGAAAATTTTGAGAAGTTTCATAAATGGGGTGTTGATGGTATCATTCTAGTTTATCCTCTAAATAGAAGAAGATACTGATTCTAAAAAAAGGATACAAGGAAGATGATTATAAATAATGTTTTAATAGTTATGAAACACACTATAAAAGAATATACTCAATAAGAAGCATGTTTTATAAGTGATGAAGATGAAACAATTTTGGTTAAATTACAAGATGAAGTTTCATAAAATGGTGGCAATTTTGAAGGAGTATATATTGAAGATGATAATTCAACCAATTCTAGAGATGAATAGAAACCTTTATCTTTTCATCCCAGTATAATAAAATAGGAATATGTCTAAAAAATCATTGTATAACAATAATATCAGGTTCAAACCATGAGATATTTTATGAAAACAAGTCATACCTTACTATTTTCTCATGTTGAACCAAGACATAGTGATAAAGATTTGATGTATCAAGATTGGGTTAATTCCATGAATGAATAATTTGACCATATAGATAAGATAGATACTTGGGAAATTATACCAAATATTGATGACAAGAATGTTTTTGGAATAAATTGGGAGTTTCAAAACAATTTGAATAAAAGAGGATAAGTTGTGAGAAATAAAGAAAAACTTGTATGGAAGAGGTATTCTCAGGTTGAAGGAATTTATTTTCATGTGACATTTTCACCATTTTATATACTATAATTGTTAGTATATTTCTTTATATTTTGAAAAAATACCATACATTATTTTCTAAGTGGATGTAAAGTCTTCCTTTCTCAATAGAGATCTAGAAGAGAATGTTTACATTGAGAAACATTATGGATTATTTCTTGGGAAAGATAACAACTATATCTATAGGTTTAAAAATGATTTATATGTATTGAAATAAGACTCAAAATATTAGTATTACAAGTTCTATACCTATTTTAAGAAGTTTATGTTTAGAAAAGGAAGAGTGGACAACAATATCTACATTAAATTTGGAAATAAGTATCACTCATAGTCATTGTTTATATAGATATTATAAAATTTTCTAGAAATAAATAAGGTTTTTGTGATGAATTTTTATAGATATGAAAAAATTATTTGAAATATCTATGTATATTGAAATAAGATACTTTCTATGTTTACAAATTTCTCAAGAGAAATATCACATATTTATTTTATAATAGAATTACACACAGGATCTTCTAATGTGGTACAACATAGATGATTCAAATATATATTATACACATATTTTAGTGGGAATAATAATTTTAAAGTATGTGTAAGGAAATAAAGTTGATCCTAAATAATTCTAGAATATTATTAGGAGTTTTTTTGTACTTGACAGATTATAGACACGATATTATCTATGCCTTAACTATTCGGGCCATATTTCAAAGTGCATAAAAAATATTTCAACTGATGGATAAGAAAATAATTATCAACTATATAAATGGTATAATCTATTATGGTTTTAAGTATAATAGTAAGGGAAGTATTGATCTATTTGGTTACACAAATTCATATTGGGAAATATTTATGATAAAGGATCTATCTTTAGAGGATTATTCTTTTTGGAAGAGAGATGTTTATATTGGCACATAAAGAAGAAAAAATATATAACTTTGAGTACTATTGAAGAATAAAATGTTGATAAAACTAAATCCATTACCCAATTGGCATGGATGTGAACTTAGTTGAAATACCTTAATGTGGATGTGAAGTTAACACTATTTTTGGGTTGTGATAATCAAAGTGATATTAATTTGAAAACAAATACTTTTAAACATTAATGACATAATAACATTGAAATTAAATATCACCTCATTAAATATAATTTGGATATAAATTATTTGAAGCTATAATTTTTTCATACCCTATAAGAAATAATAGACATGTTCACCGTATCACTACTAAAGGATTCATTTCAAACATTAAGGTTGGAGATGGGATTTTAACCTCATTCCTAATAAGGATAATGTATGGTGGATTATTCCCCTATCACATATTATTATTTGGATTTTTTTTGAAAGGGGTATAAAAATACAATATAAATCCCTTTATTTTTAATCCCATTATGTATTCACGAAGGGAGGGGAAAACTATATAAAGGGGGGTTGTAAGGGTATGTGTTTCTTTTATTCATGGGGATCATGTATTTAGAGAGTTTTTTAAAATAAGGGTAAGATATAAAGTCATCATGTTGTGTGTGTCTTTGAATTATTTTTAAACTTTTCTAACTATTTTTGGGTGCGTGGATACATGAATATGTTAATAACATGTTCTATGAAGAATTTTGAGAATTGGAAGAAGTAAAAGAAGACCTGATCTCATATGGTATCATATGTGATATAAAAAACTAATCAAAGTTTATATTGTTAATAAGTCTCAATTGGAATTTAGAGGTATAAAAAATTGAATGTAAATCACTATTTTTAGGGATAACATGATATTTCTATTCAATGTTCTTGTTTCCCACATCACGTTTTCTCATGTAGGAATAGAACCATTGGATGATGATTTATTGATAATTTTATTATTTTTTAGATTGATTTATGTTCATTGGTTGAAAAAAATCCAAATTGAGTGATTATTGAGGACATGGAATATTTAGACCTTATTGAAGTTATTATGTTTTAATGTTAACATATAATTCTTCTAAATTATGGAATTTATCTTGAGAATTTATTTTAAAGAAGTTAAAAGTGGATATGTTTATTACGTTGAATGCTTTTTTCAATGAATAAATTATATTCAAACCCACATAACATAAAGTATAGTATTTTTGGTGAAGGATTTTTAGAAGTATGAAAGAGTTTGGTATTAGTCTGGGGGAGTTTTCAAGTAATCTATAATATTTATGGAGTTGAGTAAATTCAAAGTGAAAAAATGGATAAGTATTATTTCATAATAATTATGATGAAATTCAAAATATATTGAGAAAACTTATAAGATTTTATGTATTTCTTGTAAAAATTTATAGTTATCTGAAATTTGAAAAAGTAATGACTTCTTAATACTATATACAAACTTATTAATAATTCTCAGTAAGACTTCATACAACTTTCACTTGAGTTTTTAAAACATACTGAAGTTCATAATACTTTTTAATGAATTTTTAAGACTCTATAAGTTTGTAATAATTTTATTGGAGTTCATAAGATTTTGTGTACACTTAATAATACTTGTAGTAGACTTCATAGTACATTGTATGAACTTGTAGAAAAAAATCACTAAATTAAATATTCTGAATATTGAAAAAAAATATGATTTATAATATGATATTCATTGAAACAAAAATCACAATAAGAGGTTGAGACTCAATGAAGTGTTGGATAATTCCAAAATAAAAATATAACTTCCATGTCATTAATGATGCATACTTACATGTATTCATGGAGGTTGTTTTAAAAGAATTAATTATTGTGGATTTCCTGGAAGTTTTTTAAGAGAATAAACTACTAATATTTGTGTAAAAATTAATAGGTTAATGTAATGGATTAATATTAGGGGTAATTCTAAATTAAATATTTTAAATTTAACACTAAAATAATGCTGGATAATAATTTAGGAATAATTTACTTGAATTATTAAGAAAGGTGAAGTTTTTGGGAATTTACATAAATAATTTATTAAAATAATATTCAAAAAATATAGTGAATATTAACTTAGTAAAAGAAGAAGAATAAAGGTATAAAGTATTGATAAAATATTTGATGGAAGAATTCATAAAATTCTATATTGAATATTTACTATATCAAGGAGAGATAACTAGAGCAAAAGGGATAAAAACAAGTTCTTTCTTGTTGCTATACAAGAAATAGACGAGGAAGAAGAACAGACTAAAGAGAGTACATGTTAGAGAAAATAAGTGGGATAATGACAACATTATTGAATTTTTCATTAGTGGAAGAGTCTATTATAGTTAAAAAATATATCAGTATCATTAAAAATATGTTTTATTCACATACATATTCATGTGATGTGTAATCCAAGTTCAAGGATAAACCTTACTCACTATAATCCACAGGTTGATACTAGTGTGTAGTGTGATCACAAGTGATTTTGAATCACATTAAGGATTATCTTTCTCATTTTTAGTGGTAAACCTTTTAAATATCCCCTTATTTATTCTATTTGTGTTCATGTGTTTGGTTAAAAATAAATTCAAATAAATTTAACTGACATCAAAGGTTTTTCAAATGGGAAATTATAAAAATAATTATAAATAATTGATTCACCCCCACCACCTAGTGATTTCATCAATACTATAACTGTATATTCATGGATAAGTGGGTGGTAGTGTAGTTTTGGTCTTAGTGGTTGTTATCATTTTAGGAGTAGTAGAAAAGTGTTTGATAACTTCTTTCTCTAATGAAGATAAAATTCATCATCCCATCGTATTAAAAAAAGAGTTGCAAAAATCTTATTACAACATACTAGGTTTCATAGAGCGAGGTGTTATAGTATATAGTTATAATTAAATTATATTTTTTTCTATAAGTACCATAAATTATAAAGTATATTATTACATTTCATTCATATTGTAATTCTTTTAAACATGTTCTTTGAAGGTTGTATTAATTTTATCATCTTGAGGTCATCTTGTAAAAAGATCTATGAAAAGACTGTATGATGGAATTTGTATCTCATCTATTGGAGCATAAAACTTCTCTTCTTTATCCAATGGTTTCGAAATTAAATATTTTTTTAAAAAATATCTTCCTTATTTTAATTACCATACATATATTTTTCAAAATTTTAAAATCAATAAAATGAATTTTATAAAATGATGTGAAAGGAAGATAAATATGAAGTACTATTATTGTCTTGGATATCATTATAATTAAATTTCCTCCCATAACCATGGACATGGATTTATGTTTAATTCCCTTGAATTAGAGTTTCAATTAAATATCCAATTTTGGGATAGTTCCTTACTTAATGGTATATAGAATATATATATCCTATGGGTTAACCATGAGATGAATATCAACTTTGGGTAATGATAAGGTAGTGATGGCTCAATATATCTATTTTTTTCCTGGTTTATGATATTGTATCTCTTATAAATTTTCAAGTAAATATTGGTTGTTGGATCACTAATAAAATTCCCCATTTTGTAAAAAAATAGTGTGATTTAGAGTATTAATCTCTAAATTATTATAATAATTTTTTTCATCAACATATACAACACTGTATACAATAAATTTCTTTATAATAACTTCCAATGGTTTCCCACCCAATCTAAACTTAATAATCTATTGAATATTATCCATGGTTATAGAAAACTATAAGATATATTATCTATAAGTCTTATCTTAATCCTAGATAATTGTTTCTAAATATATATTTATCAAATTCTCCCATACATACTTCTCTAATACAATTACTGATAGAATAGTATATTTAAGTATCATATAATATTCCACATTTCTTATAATAATCAAGTACAACACTATTTTTTTTGGTGTTACTCAAAAATAATAAGAATTGTTGTATAAATGATAACTTTTACTCTGAAGACTCTTTGTAATCAATTTTTTTTTGTGAAAGGAAGGTTTCATACTTGTTTTGTTTTTGGGGTTGAGGATTAGAAGTAGAGGGATGTTTTTTTATGATTTTTGAAGAGTGTCTATATTGTTTCAAGGTATTTTATGTTGGGGTTTTTTAATGTTTGGTTAATATATAATTATTTCTTGTCTATTGGTTTTTAAGAGAACCCATTTCATTTTTAATACCTTTTACTACATATAAAACCACTAGAATGGGCCATATGTTAAGAGTGGACGAGTTTATTTAGAATATAGGGGTTAAGTGAGGAGTTAATATTGTTTTAGGTAATATTAATTGGTATGGAACTAGTTTTAGGGATAATAATGGTTTAAATATTTAAAAATATTAAATTAAGATTAATGATTATCAAATGGAGTTGAAATGGGATCAAGGTAGGTTAGTTTTAGAGTTGCAAGTCAGGGAACATAAATAGTTGGTGGAGAGTTGGGTTCAAAATAGGCATCAATCTTTTTCTTCACCTGAAAAATTTTATATCCTAGAAAAACCATGCTATAGTATGATCAAACATATAAGGTTTTATTTAAGGAATTCATCCACTATATAGACCAAACATGATTTAGTCAGGTATTCTAAGTCATGAAAAATGTTGGGTTTAGTGGTTTTATTTTTGAACATTAGGATCACAACATGGTTTTATGACAACATCATGTTGGTTATAAATTGTAGGGAAAATGGTAAGATAAATTGACCATGATATTTTTATAAGACATGGGTTTTCAATGGAAAATGATAATTCCCTAGAAACCAAGATTGATAGAAAATTTTTCATTTTTAAGAAATAAGTAAGGTTGATTAGAAAAAATGGGGTCATATAGGTTACATTTTGTAGACATTCACTAAGGTATTATGGAAAAAATTATTATTTTTATTTCCCAAAATATCCATGTAAAATTACTTTCACTAAGTCATAGTTTCCATCTTTGTCTAATAAAATCAGGATATTAAAACCAAGCATAATATAGTATACATCATTGATTTGAAATATTTTATAGTATCCCTTACTACCATTTTTTGGAGTAACCATGATGTTATTTATTGAATTAAGATTTTTATGATACTGGGGTTGTGAAAAAATTTAATAAGGGTGGTTAAGGTTCACCATAACATGGTTATTCCACTTTAAAAACGTTTTTACTTTTATTTAATTCTGTATTCTTTTTCTACACCAACAATTTCATATATTTCCCCTCCATGATCAAGGGTTTGAAAATATTATATGGTTCCCATGATTTTAACTTTATAGACTCTAAAAAACAATCTAATCTGTTTTTAAATGAAAATTCTACGCGATCCTTTAAATTTAGATGGTTTTTAGTTTTTGGAAATATACACAAGTTAACTTCTAGTCAGCACCTATTTTAAATTATAAATATTGATCTACCTTTTAATATAGATTAAAACATGAGGATAATATTGAAAAAATCTTTTAATTTATTTATGTAAATATTTATCCTTTTTTCCAATGACCATTAATAAAGGATTATACTCATTTATAATATTAATTACTCCATGAGGGAAGGATTTTATTACATTAAAGTATCCACCCAATATGATTTAAATTCAACTAGAAATAATTTTAAATTATATTTAAACAAGAGTACCTTTTCTTTAGGTGTAAACTCTCTTTGGAAAATTTACGAGTCACGATATCTCTCTATCATTTATTTATAAATCATGGATTTCTTGTATATTTTCTTATGATAAATTAAATCTCATCCTATATTTAAAATCTATTCTTTCTAGCTAGTTCCAAATACATATTTACTTTTTTCAAAACTAAAAATGATTTTTTCTCAAATTAAATTGGCTTTTCTCATAGTATTCCATAAATTAGTTAGAATAGGGACAATCATAAGGGTGTCTTAAATATTTTTACATACACATGGACTATATAACTGAGCTTCTTACTCCATTTTTTCTCTGCTTCGTGATTAATCTTTTTTTCAAAATATTCTAAATATCTTGGTTATAAAATTATACTTTGGAATCCATTATTAGTTGATAACATGTCCTAATTCTATATTTTATTATATATCACTCCAGAAATCAATTTAAAAATGATTTTAGAGGTTATATTATTAATCAATAAGGATTATACAAGGGATTCCAAATATATTTATATGATCCTTCCCTAGAAAATTTATCATGATACTATTATGTTATTTGATTTTAATTCATATTTTATACTTTTATAGACACAATTAACACAAATAAGAATATTTATGTTTCTGAAATAGTTTAGAAAGGGGACATTAAAACAATTTTATATACATTAAATAGTTTGACATCAAGAATTAGGTTTTAAGTCATCTTAATCCAATTTATAATGATCCCCATTTATAATTAATCAATTATAATTAATTAAACAATTATAAATAATTTTATAATTAAATGGATTTGTTATAATCACTGAACAACACATCAATTTACATGATCATACAAAAACCATAAACAACCACATGAGAAAGGACCATGAAGCACTCTTGGAACCATCTTGGAAAAAATCCCTAACACATGATAGTCAATAAATTGCCAAAATAATATAGGTTAAAAAAAATTCAATTAAAACCCATGAAAAAAATACACATAGAGGCATACCTATAACAAAAAAATTCACAATAAAATGAAATCACTATCTTGGAATATACCCTATTTAGTATAGAAAAAATCCACATCACATAAGGTTGATTCTACCATGCTTTGGTGGAATCATCAATGAAACTGTAAGATGAGGGAAACCAAAATTAGAGAAAAACATAGAAGAGGATGAATAGTGGGAGGAGTAGGTGGAAATCACCTCAAAAATCAAATTGATCACATCCAAAATCTTCCCCAACCCATGGGGTATAGAAGGATATGAAGAGGGAGGTTGGATGGATTATGTGTGTGTGAGGGATAAAAAAGGAGTAGAGGGGTTTTAAAATTAATAAGAGAAAAAATGGGTTTTAACTTTTTTTAAAAAAACAATGTGCACTGTGGATTTTACCACGACATTCCTTATACTATGGCGCATAATATCCACTGAAATACCTGAAAAAATAGACAGTTCCTCATCCCTATTACCATTTCACATAGGCAACACCCAAGCCCTCATGCTCTAAGATGACCGAAACAGACACCATCCTGCCCATCCCCTAGAGTATCACTATATATTTCCTAAAGTGGCTACACATTGACCCATAATTCAAAATGGTCACCAAAATTCCCAATACTCAGGCCTTATGGCATGCTGGTCTTACCCAGGTTTCACTATAGTCATCCAAAACACCCTACAATGGAATTCACTTAGGTTATTTTTAATAGTTTTACCCCTCAGGTTCCACACCCATCCCATGAACCACACCATCTATGCTAGGAATTTCAAATTCCAACACGGGGTCTACTATGATGTATTAATCCCCTTTTTTGTGCACTTATATTAAAACTTAACTATAGGTTCACCCAAATTTCTATGAACTTCCCTCAATCCCTTGAAATAATCTATAAGACTATGAAAACCCCTATCATTAATACAATTAATTTCATGATTTATTACCTAAAATAGCACTTAGAAAAACCCATAATATAATGAGGCCTAGTTTATTTGGGAAATTAGATACACATAAAAAAAAATTTATACACAATAATAATAAAATTATTGAAACCTTCCTCAATATTATCCTAAAATTCCATCATTCTTCTAAAACTACATGGGATAACCTAGGGGCGTACATACGAAAGGGGTGATCTATAAATCCCAGTAATCTTATGAGGATATTAGGGGAAACTTTTGAGGAATATAGAGAGTAAAAGGTATATTAATTCCATGATCCAAGGTTTTTATGTGAAGAGGAATGAGAGTTTGGGTGGGTTTATATGGAAAAATAGAGGATAATTCTTTATTAATTTCCAAACATAGGTTTTCAACTCTATATGACAAAGTATTAAAAACCAAAAAAATTCCCATGGTTTTTCCTATGGTTTATTCCAAAGAGAATATGTTTTAATTATTTTATAGTTATATGAATAGAAAACATTAAAATAATTCACTTAGAGATGTAGAAGTGATTTATGTTTATAAATAATTGATTTTAAAATCTTAAAATATAATATAGGTTTTCTAAGATCCATTAAAGATTTATAAAACAAATCAAATAACTTAAAAAACATATTTTTTAAATGGGAAACATAAAATCTGTATGTGGATACTCCTTATAATATTTATTTCATCATTTTTTTTCTTTTATGATGTCATAATATATATCGTATAATTATATTATATACTACTTTTACCCAAAAATTAAACTATATATGAAAATTGTGAAAAAATAATTGTTGGATAATTTATACATGATGATTTGAAAAAAAATATTTATTTTATAAATATATTTCTCTAAATATGATAATTTACACTTTTAAATAAAAAATTTCTTTTATTGAAAAATACCATTTTTTATAATAACCGTTTTCTAACCGTTATAAAAATTCTATTTGACTTCATAAATTTATATTATCATTTATATTTAATAAATATTATTTAATAATAACATTTTATTAATATTTTATTTATTTAAAAATTTCATCAATTTATTAGAAAGTGTGTCTTGATTTAAACTATATATTTTCATGGAATACAATTTGTGATTCATTGTATCAAAATCTAATTTTTATCAAAACATTACTTAATCATTTGAAAATTAATATTAAAACTAGATAAATATAATCATTGTTTTATTATCAATAAAATATATAAATTCATACTATTATGTTTGAGATACATAGCCCGTTATTAGAATAGATATTCCCTAATAGTAAGGTGTTCGATGGTGATATTTTTATGGGGTGGTTTAGCAAAAATAGTTTAGGTTGTGATCTCAATGAGCTTGAACTTATCCCATAAATGGTTTCATTCATGGTTTAGTTGGTGAATATCAACTAGGTATTGGTCAATGGAAAATCCTAGTGATTTTATCTCCTTGAGAAGCTCTGATAAATGGGACTTATGGGGTATGATCCTACTGGTTGAGGCCATTGCTTCCTTTTCTTGTGTCAAATGGAATTTATCATAACCCTTAATATTATAGTCATAATGGTCACTCTATAATTACTATATTATCAATGATTATGATGATTAAAGGTATTTTAAACCCAACTGACTATAATTTTCCAAAATAACCAAAGTAGTGCATGTGTTTCCTATAATTAGATTAGTCGACAATACATTTATTCATTCAAAAAGGGAGTTTGATTTATAAAATTTAGGGTCATTACATTCTTAACCATTCATGACTTTCCCCTTAAAATATTCCATTTCATACACTAAATAGGTGTGGTTACTTATATTTCATAACTTCTTCAAATTCCAATATTACTTCCTCGAACTTGTGGTTCTGACACAACACTTTGACCGGCCGAGTTGCCTTTTTTCATAGAACTTTGTCTTTATGATATAATATCTTCATCAAATACTCCTTGAATGAAATATCATTATACAATAGTACCACCTATTGATTTAGTACATCTGAGGGTATTGTATGTACTTCCTCAAGAGGGATACATGGAACACATTATGTTCATGGGATATGTTCGGGGAGAGTTCTAGTTGATAAGCCACTGCTCTGATGCCATCAAGGATATCAAAGTAAATGATGTATCTATGATTAAGATTTCCCTTCTCCCCAAACCTCATGAATTTCATCCATGTTTATATACAAAGAGACACTTTATCTCTAACCTCAAACTATAATTCTCATAAAAAATTATCTACATATCTTTTCTATTGACTTTGTGTGGATTTCATATAACACTTAATGGTTTAAACCTTATATATATTCTCTTGGATAAAATCTGGTCTCATTAAATCTCACTATCCAACATCATCCCAATATATTGGAGGCTAACACATATTCACATACAGAGCCTCATAAGGTACCATTTGGATACTATAATGGAAAATGTTATTATATGAAAACTTCACTAGGGGAATTTGTTGATCCCAATATCCTTGGAAATCCATTGAACCACATCACAACATATCCTTCAGAGTTTTAATGGTCCATTCATACTATCCACCCACGTGTGGGTGATAAGTAGTGCTAAATATTAGTTCTATATCTAACACTTGCTGAATGATTATACAAAATCTTAAGGCAAACCTCAGATCTTGATTAGATACAATAGAGAGTGGAACTCTATTCATTCTTATAACTTCCCTTTTATATATCTTGGTGAGTTAGTGAAGAGGTAAATCTTTCTTGATAAAATTGAAATTTTTCCGAATTTTTAAGGTGATTTAATACCACCTATATGGCATTATTGAATTTATGTGTCTTGGTATCTCCTATGAATAAATCCATGATTATGTTTTCTCATTTCCATATTAGTATGATCAACGGTTTCATTATACCCTTAGACTTCTATCATTTTGACTTGACTTATCGGCATACCAAGCATCAAGATACAAACTCCGCAATCATCCACTTCATGTTATCCCAACAATGTTTTTTATTCAAATATATATACATCTTATCGCTTCCTGGACAGATAAATAAGTATGAGCTATGAAAATCATCATGATTTCCACTCTTCAGTACTGGTTTTGATGGGACACATATATGGGTTCCAAACCATATAACTATTTCTTTATAAAAGTTTAACTTTGGAATATTCACTACTTTATTTTGTAACAACTTATCATCTTTATATACCTCATTGATTCTCACAATAATATATAATTTTGTAGTAACTTGAGCAAGGTAGGATGAAGATACTTTTATTATTACCAAATCCATCCTTTTTATTTCCAATATGATTGAAACCATTTCAATCATCATCATGAATATAGTTGTGGAATCCTTTAAAATTATAGTATCTACCACTTTTTTCACCTTCCCAGGATGGTAATGGATTTAAAAATCATAATACATGATCATTTATAACCACATTTTTTGGTTTATATTAAGATCCTTTTGAGTTAATATATACTTGATACTTTTATGGTCCATATATACCTAAAAAGTTTCTCCGTAAAGATAATGTCTCCAAATCTTCAATATTAAGACCATTACTTACAATTATAGATAATTCATTAGGTAGTTATTCTCATGGATCTTTAATTGGTGGGAGACATAGGATATAACCTTTTTATCTTTCATGTGTACAAAACCCAAACCTTTTTTAGATGCATCACTATAGTTCACAAATCATTCCCCACTGGTTGGTAATATGAGCACAAATGTAGTGACTAACATCTTATTTAGATCTTAAATTATTTATTCATATTAATTATCATAGAAAAAATTGACTCTCTTTTGAGTAATATTGTTTAGTGGTCTTTAAAATTGTGAGACGTTTCTGACAAATTGACGATAATACTCAACTAATCCAGGGAAAATATGAATTTCTATCATAGATGTTGGTATAGGACATCCTTTAATATCCTATGTTTTTTATGGATCCATATATATTGTAACACCCCAAAAATTTAAAAATAAATTTAATATAGAATTCATGAAACACTGAGTCTCTACAAAACACCACTTCATTATAACCTATCCAAGTAAACATAATTTTTCGACCTCTGTGTTTTGAATTTTGAAAACCTGACATACACGATTGCGATTAGTAGGTTATTTGGAGTTTGATAAGAAGAACTTAATTTTTGGTGAATAGTAACCTACCCTTATGAATAGTAGCGTACCATTATGAATAGTGATATACCCTAATTAATAGTAACCTTACCTATGATATTATATAAATAATGTTCAAGTGGAAGTACGATATACCTATGTTTTGGAATTAGTAAATAAATGTTTTAAAACAGTTTTTTTAAAATAAATTTGGATTTTAAATAAATACTAAATTAATCATATTTAGAAAATTATTTTTGAAAAATGGAAATCATTTTTGGATTCTACACATCAAAAAATTGTTAGGGTGAATTTTTGGTATTTTTTTCAAATATTCAAATTTTTGATGAATAGTGAAATATGGTAAAATACCGTATATAAAAATTATCAGTTAAATAAACTATTAATGACATCATAAGTGATGTAATACCACTTGGTTCATACTCACATTCATTTATTACTATTCTTGGTCATGGAATCATCACTATCTGGTCTTGAGGGAAATTAATAAACCAATGATTAAAAACATTATGAAAACCCTCCTCTCCTCCACTATAACCCCCCCACTCCCTCTTCTCTTCACTCCTATAAGCCTTGAAGCTCCCCAAAGTTCTTCCCAAATACCTTATTTAGTCACTTCCTACGTCCATAAAGCTCTTGGTCTTTCCAAAAGACCAAAATCCCTTCCCTTAAGGAGGTTCTCAAAGAGGTAATTTCAAGAGGTAAAGCACCATTCTTTTTCATTTAGTTTCATTTCAATTTATCTTATTTTGTTATCCTCTACTCAAATAATCTATACAAATAACCATGATAGATCCATTATAATCTATATAATATAATTATATCATGTGAATTTAAGAACCAACATCAATATCTTTACCCTCTCTCTCTTTTTATTTTATAAACGAAATCAACGTCTATGAGCATCCAATTTATAACCTTTGCGGACAACGAGTATCATTCTTCAATTTCTAATTCATTACTGGTCATGAAACCATTTTTATGGTTGAAATAGACTATAATATATGTATTATAACCTAATTAATATTCATTAACTAGTATATGTACATATTATTAAATCATATGACCAAACTAGTTCATAATAATCAAAATACCGCTAAAGTAATCTAAGCGAATGTCATAAATATTTCATCTAATGATTCATCCTATTTACATGTAAAAAAATGATATAAATTACCATTAATAATTCTGAATTTTCATAAATAATATGTATTTTTAATTATAGCGATTTACATCCATTACACATGAAATCCATTACTTAAGAACAAGTGACCCGATTATGAAAATAAAGAAAACGAACACTTTAGAATGAAGAAATTCAATATAATTACTTATCAATAAGGGAATAAATTAACTAAAAAGAATTATGATAAACTAAATACATGTATAAAAGGTTCCAAAATAAGTTATTAATAATAATAATTTCATACTCCAGGACCTTAAGTTTAAGAGCGGAACACATTGGGACGTAAGGTAATGGTTTCTTAATCTCACTTCCATTTTTATGAGATTTTTCATATTCAATAATAATAATTGTGTATGGTGTATGCATATTTCCCATTGATATAACATATAATGGATATCTTTATTTTCATTTTATTCAATGTATCATTTGAATATTATTAATTTTGGGGCATTCGAATCGATTGATTACAAAGTGGTAAGGGTTTTTCCACCCGAACCTCCATTTTCATTCGGGTTACTTTTATTGTCTAATTACCTCAATGAAACTATTGTGTATTATTATGTACTTATCATAAATTATGTCTGAGTGTTCTATATATGTTCAGCAACTAGAATCCTTCCTTATTTTATGGATATTTATATGTTTTAAAAGGAACTTTCAAAATTGTTTATGAAATACAAACCAGATTCAAGGGATATTTTCATATTCTTACACTACAACAAAATTGGCTATTACTGGTGGTTTTTTTTCATATAGCGGTGGTTTAAACCACCAATATATGGTTTGGCGGCAGTTTACAAAAACCACCGCTAAACTGGGCGTCGACAATCTGTTAGCGGCAGTTTTTTCCATTTCACGGCGGTTTAAGGGAAACATCGTAGATACCTCATTTTGTGGCGGTTTTCATGATTTTAGCGGCGGTTTGACAGGTGCCAGATATTTTTTTTATTCACAGCAGTTTTAACCACCGTGATATTCAGGCGTTTTATGCGCATCTATTGCAGCGGTGAAAACCGCCGCTAAATATAAACTGATTACATTTCACGGTGGTTTTAACCTCCGCTAATGTTTTAACAGTAAAGCATTAGCTAAAGTTATAACCACCATGAAATGCTGACCAGTAAAGCATTAGCGGCGGTTAAAACCGCTACGAAATGCTGACCAGAAAAAAAAATTGCAGTTTTGCTTATACTGCCCCACTGCCCTGAAAAACAAATCAAACCAGAAAATGGAACATGAGACATCATACAAACAAATAAAATGATATTTCTAACTTGGTATCCCCAACATGATGAAACATGAGACATCATACAAACAATCGACCATAATTCTATAGTGATAATAATCAATAATGGATCTATAGGGAATCATGAAATCTATTCAAATAATTACATCATACAGTTACATGATGGGAAAGAATGAATTCTATATAAAAAAAATTTTCCTATATGATGGGGAAAATAATTCCATCAGTGAAAAATCATTGATCGAATAACCAATGAGGTATACAGATTCTTAATGACACATAAATACACTATATCAAGGAGCAGAATCTCTTGAAATGTATCAAATATAACACTGTATGATGCACTTGTGTCAAATAATATAGAATCTATAGTAGAGGTTACTAGATTAGTACCTCAAACAATATATCAATTTGAATTATGCTCCCTATCATATGTTGAACCTCATTTAGTTTTCCCATACCATGACTCTATGCTATAACCTGACTATTCTGAGTGGGATCACAATTCATGCACATTAATTCCTGAGTCTAGTATCAACTATGTTGACTACCACCTTGGCCTCAACAGTATGTGGTATTATAGCTACATCCCTACTAAAAATTAAGAGGACCCTCATAATAATGTGGAATATGTAAAGATCTTATCCCCCTAGGAGGAATTGGTGGAAAGGTTTTGAAGATGTGCAAGATATGAATCAAACTTCTATAACCTCTGCATTCAACTATATACACCGTACGTTGGGAGAAAAGATGTGTATCTTCTCTAAATCTCTTCATATTGTGTTAATGACTCACCAAAATTATGGTAGAATAGTTGTGTGTCTTCCCTTTAACCATTTTTAGAATATTCTAGGTGACTTCATTGACCAGAACATGCATATTTTATTATTCTATTATTGGAGAATGTGTATGGGCCTGATATTTTCCTCCATTTTATATAGGTCTATACTGATGTTAATCAAGTTAGTGGGAAAGGATATGGGTATTCCCTATATTTTTTACCAAAATATTCTTGGTGATTTCTTTGAATAATACCAGATTATACCGACAAGCATAGTAAATGTGGGAAAATGTGTCCTCTTGCTCATAGTTTTCCACCATATTTAGTTAGTGGGATTCTTTGGAGGGTATAGATGTAGGGCCATGTTCTTGGTTGATTTTTCACTACCCTCAGTGGGTTTTCCTGACTACCTAGGTTTGGGAGACTTAGGTCAGACTCCCGAGGTAAACACACACACCATATAGAGGTTTTATTACTTTGTAGCATTGGTGATGGTGAATGCTAGAAGGATCCCTTTGGAGGGTCCCTTATGCTATCTAGATGAGTCCATCAGTGACCTCTTGATCAACCTCCCTAGATAAGGGAGGAACATGTTATTTCCTTTAATTGATATGACCATGAAATGGTTTGAGATGGAAACTATTTACAATAAATTATGTTCTACTAGTCATTGTCGAGTAGACATCTAGTAGGGATTTTTGAGATGAATGGATTTTTTAGCTTCTTATGAAGATGGAAAGGTACCATTTAGGTGTGACTCCCAAACCAGTGAATTTGAGACCCAATGTTGAGGGTGAAAGGTTGATAATAGAGCCCTAGTTTTAAATGAGGATCCAACTTGTGCAGTAGTTGAAGCATATGTGTTCTTAAAGTAGTAAAATGTCATTTAGATCAAAGGGGGTTCTAGTTGAAAGTGCCAGAATACTTATGAGAAACATTTACAAGAAATCTTCATGAAATCAACATATCAATAAATAAACACATGTATAATCAATTGTATCGGATCCATGTTTGTCCACATTTCATATTTTGAGAGAGAAAAAGGAGCCTAACATGGGGGTGACACATGCATTTTGTTTAAGGTTCCATGTTATGTTCACCATTTTTGTTTCCAACTACTTTTATTAGTGAGTATATGATTCGTATCACATGATTAGGCTAAACCACATTCCCATAATCCTCTTATGTTTGGTCTCTATACTGCCTACTAGGTTCCAATTTATATAACCAGAACAAAATAGAAAAAGGATCACTCTTTAGTCATCCAAAATATTGACTACCAATTCAAACACAGGCCTAAATGGAATGATGTATACCACACTCGAGAAATCAAGACATAAAATGAAACATCATAAATCAGAAAAATGAATAGAAGGAAATATGAGAAATTAAGAAAATGTTAGGACTTCCAACATCACCCTTTGATTTCCATCTAGAAGAAGAACATTTCTTACAATTCTGTCTACTTGAATCCTCTCCCCAATAAATCATACAATCATTGGGACACGCATATATTTTTGTATAATTCAGACCAAGCTTGTTAACAACTTTTTTCATATCATAAAAAGATTCTGGGATTTTTGCTTCAGGAAATGCGTCACGAATAAATTCCAATAACATGGACAATGCCTTATTTGTAATCCCACATAGACATTTGATATGGTACAACTTCAGCAGAAATGAAAGCTTTGAATATTTCAAACACCCACTATACAACTCTTGATTTCCATCGTCAACTAAATCATGAAACGCATTTTCCTCACTGAAGTTTTCCCTTACATTTGGCTTTACATAATCAAGAGGAGGATACAATGATATGTTACAATCTTGATCTTCTTGTGTTACAGTCTCAAAAACATCACTTGTTACGTTGCAATTTGTAGAACCCTTTTCTGGTTGTTCTGATATGTTTTGATACTCATAGTGGTGTCTTGCAGTGCCGAATGCATCATTTATGAGGTTTTGAATTTCATTTTACATTGCCGAAGAACTTGGGACCTCATTCTGTGGATTAACATCAGTGCTTAATCTTTCTGTATTGTTTGGTTCTCCATGCCAAATTCAACACAAATATTGATCAGGTAATTGCTTCAATATTAAATGTTCATAAACTTCATCCCTCTTCAACCATGTTCTAAATTTACATCTAGGACATGGACATCTTATTCTCCCTTCAACGGATTGATTAGAAATTGAAAAATCTAAAAACTCATTCAAACCCTTAACATATTGAGGTGTGTTCCTCGGTAATGTGATCCAGCTTTTATCCATGTATATCACAATGTGCCTACATAAAAAAAAATTAAAACACATAGTTACTACTAAACCGAGAAAGAGTTTCATATATACGATAGTGTAAGATTACAGAAACATAATATAATAAAGATGACCCATTGATCATAAAGTATTCATAATATAATAAAGATGATACATTGATCACATTTACCACTTACTTAGCATGCCCAGACAAACCGAACAAGTATGGTCCCTAGGAGACAACGTCAACACCTCATTGAGGAGCAGTAAGAATATCGAGTTACACACTTATCATAACACTATCGATCACACATTTATGTTGCCTCAAACAACACCCCATTGAAAGTGATGTCATTGAACACACCAAAGATGCATGATTTTCATACCATTAGTACAAAGAAATTACTAGAAATATTTATCCCTTATATGACACCCTTTGAGACTTATTGCAGGCTAACTTGGGTACCCGGATTATGGGTAGCCTAGGTCAATTCATGAGAATTGGTCATGTTTCATCTCTCTTTATGTTTTTCAATCTTTTCAATATCTATTTGAATTTACCTCTCTCTTTGAATTTGATAGTGTTTCTTATTTCCTTGAATTTGGAGAGACCTTTGTTATTCATTATATCATTAGGTTGTGCAATTTTAATTCATCCACTTGGATTTACATAGTGGGGTTCTCATTAAAATCTCTTTTAAAAAATAATGAATGATGTATATTATTTTCACTTAAATATGTTTTGTGTTTAGTAATATAAAAATTTATCTTCAATATTTCAAACAACTCATATTAAAAAAAATAATGCAAACCATAAAATTTGGATTTCATATAATACAAAGGACATATCCAATTTTTACTTCAAACATTTATGTATATTTCAAGTCCTAAGCTCAGTTAATTTGAAGTAATTATTTAGAAATGAATTTTCAACTTTAACACAAACTATTATACTTAATTCAATCATAATAATTTTAAAATATTTAGTAAGTGACACTAGTTCAAAACTTATGAAGATCTTTGCTAACATGTTTAAGAATACCATGGTGATAAATAAAATGTTCTTACTAAAGATATCGTTCGACATCCGTGAAATCTTCTAAGGTACCAAATAGTGGCCAAAATAGGGTGAGTATAACTCAGTATTCCACCACCAATGGTGTCTGAACATGTCTAGTCTGATCATATAGTGTATGCAATAAAGCGATAAAAAAGGGTGTTTTTTTAATAAATTAATTATATATATAAAATAAACCCACAAACCCTTAGGCTCTAGGATGACACCCTATGTTATCCAAAGCATCATAAAATCTATGTGGGGTGTCTCCTTCATGAGGTGGATCTTCCTACATCAGGACATATTTCCCCAAAATACTAAAAGATTCTGTTAAATCGGGATGAATTTCCAATATCATGATTCAAGTATCCAATCTCGGTATAGACTTTATAGAAATACTTCCTTCTTCCCATGGATTTCACCCCCAATGGAAAAAGTAGCCATCTCACCAGTCCTAAAATTGATATAACTACATACATCTTCCCATGGAATAGTTTTTAAGAGGAAATAAACCATATAACTGGGCTAAGACATTCTATAACCACTTATGTATTCCCATGGAATGTGACACTAAGGGGAAAATTAATAATATCATATCAAATGGTGGATTCTCTTATATTAGGATGAATCACTGCTAGTATATATCAATCAAGTCTAAAATATTATTACAAGACATATTAGTTAATTCATACCATCACTTATTAAATTTACTATTTATTCCTAATTTTCAAATCCTCCTATAGATACGAATCACCAAAATCATCTTAAACCATTTTCCATATTTCACATGCAATGTAATGATCTTTAACTAAGCCATGATTCCAAAGGATATCATAAAATCATGAGGGGTTGGAACACCACAAATGTTAATGCAAGTCCTAACCATAATGATAAGAGAGAAAAAGGGATCCTTGGGAGGGATCAACAGGAGGATTTTAGAAATAAGGGATAATTCAAATTATTTAGGTTGTGCTTGTGGCATGTCGATACGATTATAATTTTAAACATACTAGCATAATCAGAACAGACTAAAGGGAGTTTTCCAAGACCACCCAACTCAAAATAAGAAATGTTTTTGAAAAATACTCATGTTTGTGGTAGCAATCAGATTCCCCCTTCCCTTCAATGAAACCTATAATTTTAATCAACAATAGATCAAGAAACGGAAGATGAACTGAAAGGTTTACCTTACAAATCTATGTTCAGAACACCAATATCCAACATGGTCTTGCTTATAGATCAAATAGGATTCTCATACGTCATCCATGGAAGGTTTGATGGAATCATAAAGGAGATAGGAAATTTTAGAACATAGGTGTGGATTGTTAAAATTCTTGGAAGATATAATTCATGATGTGAATAGGGAATTCACATCATAAATTCCTCAATTCCCATATATGTTGAAAAATTTATCACCTCATTTTAAAAACTGAATTAAACCAATTTCATGTCATGAATATATTTAATGAAGTCAATTATTGTTTCGTGGATTTCCCAAAACCAATCCATGGCATGAATGGGTTCATGGGGTTCGCCTGGAAAATTCACATAATGAATTGGGAATTCATAACATCAATTCGTTTTGCATCTATAAAGAAACTCTCATACTTATTCAATATGAAAAAACTAATCAAACTAGATAAAGTCTTAATAAACAAGGTTTAAATGAAAGGAAACCTAACTCTAAGAGATTTATCCAAAAACTTAAATGGATACATACCTGGAAAAGGTAGGGGTCACCAGAGACGGAGGTCGCGGGGTTGCTTGAGACGGAGGTCGCGAGGTCGCCGGATGGTTGGGGGTCGTGGGTCACCGGACGGGGTCGCCGGATGGTTGGGGGTCGCCGGACGATTGGGGGTCACCGAGGCGATGGGGTTAGGGGAAGTAGGGAGGGCGCAGGGGTCGCCGGACAGTTGGGGGTCGCCGGGGCCGGGGGGGGGGGGTTAGGGGAAGAAGGGGTCGCGAGGGTTTAGGGGAAACGCCGGGGTGGGGGTAGGGAAGGGTCGGGTATTTAAAAAAAATTATGGGTTTTGGGGCGGTTTATTAAAAACCACCGCGAAACCTTTCGGAGAAAATGTTTAGAGGCGGTTTTGTGAACCGCTGCCACAAAACCGCCGCTAAACCCGATTTTTATTATAGTGTTACCCGTTTTCAAGTGTACGCCAGAATCTATTTTAATCCACCATTAGTTTTATAAAAAAACTAATTCTATCATGAAAAATTATCTTAGATCATTTATGGATTTAATGGAACACATTTTATTGTCCTCTTTAAAATTCCTTTTAATACTTTCCTTCAAATTCTCTGAAATGTTTTACTTATAAAGAATATTAAGAACTCTTTTTCACATGATTTTACTTCAGTGGGACATCATTTATGACTAAAATATAATTTAAATGTATTATTATTTTATTTTATGGGATATTAATGTTTAAAATATGATTTCATGGGAAATATAAATGATTTTCCAAAAGGAATCTTCTTTCAAAAGTAAAAAGGATTTTTCTCATCTCTCATTAACTTTTATGAGATATATACAATGTTCACCACTTATTTCTTGTTGTGTATGTACTGCCATTTGTTATATCATATAAAGATTCTCCTTATTATCATGATATTCTAAGGGATTATGATTTGAATGTTTCAAGGTGGTATGCGATACTTTGAAATGTTTAAGGATTATTTCCTCAAGAATTTGTCAATGGTATCATTTAAAAATATATTCATCTATGTCAAAATCCATTGTTGAATATTATACTTAATTAAGGTTTATCCATTACTATATCATCTATAATATTTTTTTGATGGGTTTCTGGTTATTGTAACTATGGATGTGTTATTTTGATACCATTCACCATATTATTCCGAATGGTTAGTGTTTATGTTTAATGATTGGGGAAAGTTATTTACATTTTATATGTTAGTTTCAATATGATTGTATATGTTGATTATGTTCACCCCTTTCATATGAGGATTTCATTGGACTTAGTATGTGATGGGTGGGACCCTCTATAGCCCCTTGATGCATCGATGGGTCTCATGAGAAAAATAGATGTGGAATTAGATGTGGCCTTTCCAAATTTGATACATGGTTTTGGCCAAGGCCTTAATCATTTTTAGACGTCTTGTCTGAGGCCTTGAAAAAATGTTTCAGAATGTCTAGAATATGAACTTACCTCATTATGAATCCAGTAATTGAAATTTCATGTGGTTATTAAACTAGTAGAATACCAATTATTATGTTTTATTATGGAATTATTTACTCAGCTAATATTCCTTCCTTAATTGTTCAAGTATATTATTTGTAGAAGCATGTGTTTTCAATTATTCATCATGCCTATTATTAATGTTTATGATATCTTCCACTATATTGATTACCCTTACTGAGCATTTTAACTCACCCGTTTCTTATGTTTCATTTTCTTAGTACATGAAGATGTTTTTTTATGATTGACCTATGAGGATAATCTTAGAGTGGTGGATGTTCACAATAAAACTTGTATGTCATATTTCTTTTCAAGTTGTAATGTTGAACTTATGTATGTATCTAGATTTCCAAAACTACTAAACTACTCGGTCCTTTGGGATTTTATTCCTTGTTTATATGCCAATGTATTGAAATAAGGCACTAGCTCCGGGAAACTAGGGTTGGGTTCTTATAGTTGGTATCAAAGGAAGTTTAGTAGAAAGCTTGGAAACTAGATTTAGAAAATGCAGATTAGGGAACAAATCCCTAAGATAGTCTTTGAGGATAAGCATAAAAGAACATCTTGGAATTTTGGTAAGGAATAGATTATGTGTATATTTCTAGAAAATACATCTCTTTTTGGATACAAACAGGTAGAGGTGGATTTGACACAAATGTACTTAGGAGTGAAAGCTCTAACAATGAGTTTCATGCTTGAACTAGGGTATCTTGGTACATGATAACGGGCCTTGCTACACTCTTGGTATTGACACTCCCGGGGGATATTCTTAGGATAATTCACATTTTCATTACAAATAATTATGATGGATTTATGCCCCAATGTAACTAAAGTATATGGTTTTAGGATGCATAAGTTTATGTTATGTGTTATACCATTTTATAGATATAGAGAGTTCATAATTTTATGAGCTAATATATAATATGGATTTGATTAGAAATGGTTCCTAGTAGAAGGAATGAGAACTTCACCAATGCACATGATGGGAAGAGTAAGAAGGATCATATCACTGATGGTCTTAAGCCATCATTTCAAAGGAAGATTGTATCCCATGTAGCCTCATCATATGATGAAATAGTATCATTTGTTGACAAGGTATGTAAGGACTTCTCTGATTCCTATGGCTTTGAAGGGAAACAAAAGAAGAAGAGGATGGCAGGAAAAAACATGGATAAAGAAAATAAGGGAAAGATATATTTTTCCCACATGTGTTAATTGTGGAAGGAAACACCTTGGTATATGCTTGAGGGGAAAAGGAGTTTTCTTCATGTGTGGAGAAAAAGACCACCATGCTAATAATTTAAAGACAAGGAAAGAATTTTCCTACATTCAATGCTTCAACTGCCAAGAGATGGGACACTATGAGAATCAATGTCCCAAGAATCAACGGAATATACCCAAATAATGATTTTGGATAATGATCAAGTTATGATGCTACCGCAGATGAAGTAGAATGATTAATATTCCTAGTCAAGAATCATTTCATTTGAATATTTTTTCCAGTAATGTGCTGGTTGTAAGAATTTTGAGATATATAAGGATTGTACTACAGTACTATTTCATTAAGGATTTGAGGTTTTATGATGAATGGTATAAAGGAAAAGTGATTCAATATAAAGATAAACTTTATAGGAAAAAACATGATTGAGGGAAAGACAACCCTTGATATATATCTGATGTTAAGATAATGATGAAGAAATAATTGATTCAGATAAGTACTGGCTACCTTGGAACTGACTATTGAATTGTTGAGAAGTGGTCTATGCTATCATCTATGGAGTTTACAACACTTTTGGATTTAAGTAATACATCAAATAACATGTATCTTACTTAAGTAATACAGAAGAATACATGTTTCCAATCTAGTTTTTATCGTAATTCAAGTTATTAACATATTTCAAGAGGATACATGATGAAGTTATTCACATGTTTGGAATGTGAATTTTAGAGTTGATTCTTTTTGATTAATGGTTAATGATAAGTTAATCTTTGAAATTTTTATACCTTAATTATAATGTGTTGAATCATTATATTTTGGAATTTTTAACCATTTACGAAATGGTTTATGTTGATCATTGTGTGGGGATTTAGAGTTTAATGTCACTACATGATGGTTTGATTATTCTTCCATGACTTTGTTGTCCAACTAGAATGAGTTATTTTGTAGTAACCAATTCATTCCACTTTCCTCTTATTAATAGGATATTTTAACCATATTCTTGATGTGATTTTCCCACAAGGTAATTTTTAAGTATCAACCGTTAACTTTCGAAGCTCAATTTCAAATTTCGAGAACAAAATTTTTGTATGGAGTGAATAATGTTACACCCCAAGAATTTACAAATAAATTTAATATAGAATGCATGAAACACTTAGTCTCTACAAAACACCACTTCATTATAACCTAGCCAAGTAAACATAAATTTTTCATCTCTGTGTTTTGAATTTTGAAAAATCTGATATACACGGTTTCGATCAGTAAGTTATTTGGAGTTCGATAAGGAAAACTTAATTTTTGGTGAATAGTAACCTATCCTTATGAATAGTAACATACCCTTATAAATATTTATATACCCTAATGAATAGTAACCTTACCCATGACAGGATATAAATAATTTTCATGTGGAAGTACGATATACCTATGTTTTGGAATAAGTAAATAAATGTTTTAAAACTATTTTTTAGAATAAATTGTGATTGTAATTAAATACTAAATTAATCATATTTAGAAAATTATTTTTGAAAAATGGAATTTATTTTTCAATTCTACATGTAGAAAAATGGTTAGGGTGAATTTTTGGTATTTTTTTGAAATACTCAAATTTTTGATGAATAGTGAAATATGGTAAAATACCGTATATACAAATTATTAGTTAAATAAACTATTTATGAAATCATAAGTGATGTAAGCCCACTTGGTTTGTACTCACATGCATGTATTAATATTATTTTTCATAGAATCATCACTATTTCTGGTCTTGATGGAAATTAATAAACTAATGATTAAAAAAATTATGAAAACCCTCCTCTCCTCCACTATAATCCCCCCTCACCCTCTCTTCTCTTCACTCCTCTAAGCCTTGAAGCTCCTCAAATTTCTATCCAAATAACCTTCCTTAGTCACTACCCACGTTCAGGGGAGATTAATCCCAAGTTAGGGCCGCTTAGGAGGTTTAAAAAAAGGCAATTAAAGGCAAAACGAGTTAGATCCACAATTTTAGGATCTAACTTTAAGTGATCGCACAGTTAGTCCGCATTGTTTGACAAAGCATGTGCTAACCGTGCATTAGCTTCTGCCTCGACCATCCTTCACACACAACCTCATCACATAGTTTCCCTTAACCGTGCACCGACCATGCGGAAGCCACTGCCTCCTCAGTCAGACATGCACGGTTTGGCCGCACGGTTTGACAAACCGTGCACCACCTGTGCGCCATCCCCTTTGCTTCAAACTTCACTCCCGGATCTCCCGATTCTCCCATACATCACCCATAACGTTTAAAACGAATAAAAGCATCAAGTAAGAGTTATATACTAGAAACTGGGGGTACTACATTCTCCCCACCATTGGCCTTTCCGTCCCCTGAAAGTAAAAAACCATTGCTTGACTGAAAGAGTTTTGGAAACTGCTCCTTTATTTCTTTCTCGTGTTCCTAAGTCTCTTCCTGAATCTGACCATGTTTCCACAAAACCCGCACTAGGCCAATGCTTTTTCCACGCAAGACTTTATCCTGCCTATCCACAATCCACACTGGGATATGTACCAATGAAGCATCCGACTCTAGGTCAATGTGATCCCATCTGATCACATGGTTAGGATCAGGATGATACTTCTTCAACTGATATATATGGAACACATTATGCACTACACTAAACCTTGGTGGTAATGCCAACCGATACACCACATCTCCAACCTGTTCCAGTATCTCAAAAGGGCCTATATATCGAGGAGATAATTTGCCCTGCTTCCCAAAACGACGTTGTCCAAGACTTGGAGAGATCCTCAAGAAGACATGATCGCCCACAACAAACGCCAACAGTCTGCGACGGTGATCTGCATAATATTTCTGATGACCTTGAGCCATCTCCATCCTTTTTCTAATCAAATGAATCTTCTCTGTTGTTTCTTGGACAAGGTTCGGCCCGACTATTGAAGTTTCACCAGTTTCCACCCAGCATAGTGGAGAACGACAAGGACACCCATACAATGCTTCGAACGGAGCCATGCGTATCGATGCTTGATAACTGTTATTGTATGATAACTTCACTAAGGGTATATGATCCTCCCATGAGCCACTAAAATCAATTACACAAGCCTGCAACATGTCTTCCAACGTTTGTATTGTCCGCTCGAATTGCCCATCCGTCTGAGGATGATACACCGTACTCATCGTCAAATGAGTCCCCAAGGCTTGCTGTAATGATTTCTAGAAACGAGATGTGAATCTCAGATCTCTATCTGAGACGATAGACACTGGTACCCCATGCCTCTTTCCCACTTCTTAGATATAGATTTTTGAAAGATCTTCCACCATATGAGTTTCACGAATCGGGATGAAATGGGCCGAATTGGTTAGACGATCCACTATCACCCAAATGGAATCGTGTTTCCGGACCGTTCTTGGAAGACCTGTAACAAAATCCATTGCTATCTTCTCCCATTTCCACACTGGGATAGGTAAAGACTGTAACATACCAGCTAGTCTCTGATGATCTACTTTAACCTGCTGACAAGTTAAGCATCGCGAGACGAACTCGACCACCTTCCTTTTTCATGCCACTCCACAAAAACTGTACCTTTAGCGCCTTATAAATCTTTTGTGTACCCGGATGTACAACCCATCTTGAATAGTGGTAAGCATTAAGGAGTTTTTACTGACAAACTATAGGTACAACCATCCGATCTCTGAAACACAAAACTGAACCCGCTTCCATATTCCAGCCATCAATGGTCTCCCCACCATTGAGTTTTTAACTTATTATCAGACATTCCGCATTAGATTTTTGTGCCTCTTTGACCACTTTTACTAGTTTAGGAACAAGAGTAGCTGAAAAGAAAACTGCAAAATCACCTCAGTTTTCACATTCCACATGCATGTCGGCTAAGACCGACATCAAATTCCATTCATCTGAAGCTTCTTTCACTAACTGAGCATACAACCTTCTTCTTAATGCATCTACCACCAAATTTTCCTTACCCGCTGTATACATCAAGTCAAAGTCAAACATTTTGAGGTACTCCATCTATCTCCTCTGCCTTAGATTCAAATCTCGTTGTGAGAAAATGTGTTTCAGGCTTTTGTGATCTGTAAACATAGTGAACTTCTCACCAAAGAGATAATGACACCAAGTCTTCAAGGCATGGACAACTGCAGCTAACTCCAAATTGTGTATTGGGTAATTCTACTCATGCACCCTCAACTGCATTGAACCATAAGAAACAACATGGTCTCCTTGCATGAGAACACAACCCAACCCTGTTCCTTAATAGTCACAATACACCACATACCCCTGTCCTGATTCCGGAAAAATCAAGATGGGTGCTGATGTAAGGCGAACTTTCAACTCTTGAAAAGATCTCTAAAATTCTTCTGTCCATTGAAATGCACTGTTTTTCTTTGTCAAAGCTGTCATGGGAAAATCTAGTCATGAGAAGTCACGAACAAAGCATCGGTAATAACCATCTAGACCAAGAAAACTTCATATTTCAAAGACATTATTCGGAGGTTTCCAGGAAAGAATAGCTTCTATCTTTTCTTGATCTACTGAAACACCTTTTCAGAAACAACATGGCCCAGAAAACATACTTCTTGTATCCAAAAATTGCACTTTGACAATTTTGCATACAACTGATGGTCCCTCAAGATTTCCAACACTATCTCCAAGTTTTTCTCATGCTCAGCCCTTGTTCTTGAATACACCAATATGTCATCCACAAACACCACAACAAAAGAATCCAAATATGGATGAAATATATGATTCATCAAATCCATGAAGACCACTGGTGCATTCGTAAGACCAAAAGGCATGACTACATATTCATAGTGGCCATATCTGCTTCTGAAGGCTATCTTCGAAATATCCTCCTTCCGAACTCGCAACTGGTGATATCCTGACCGTAAGTCAATTTTGGAGAACCACCGAGCTCCCCTCAATTGATCAAACAGGTCATCAATGCATGGAAGTGGATATCTATTCTTTATCATAACTTGGTTAATTTTATGATAATCCACACATAGCCTCAAAGTTCCATCTACTTTCTTTACAAACAAAACTAGTGCTACCCACGGAGACACACTTGGTCAAATAAAACCTTTGCTTTCCAGCTCCTCTAACTTCACCTTAAATTCCTTTAACTTCGTTGGTTATATCCTATAAGATGGAAGTGAGATAGGACTAGTCCCTATAAGGATATCAATCATAAAATCCACTTCTCTTACAGGTGGTAACCCTGATAAGTTTTCAGGAAAAACATCAGGAAATTGATCCACCACAGTTGGAAATCTATTTTCCATGATCTCTTCCAATGATTCCAAAGTCAACGCAGCCAATTGGTAAGAGATCGTTCCCACCATTGGTTCCAACAAGCTCTTTGCACCTTTCTTTACCATGCTCTCTCCTATGAAGAGATGGTCGATTCTGTCCTCCGTCGTGAAACTAACCGTTCTCCCATAATATTCGATGTGAGCCTTAAATGTTGTCAACCAATCCATACATAGGATTATATCATAGACATCCATATTCAACATGGAGAAATCCCATTTCAGCTCAGCTCTATAAACTGTTATAGCACATGCTCTACACACGAAGGCTTGAAATACTCTTTCACCCAGAGGAGTTTGCAGTTTTAACACAGAAGGTATCATTTCAAGTTTTAAGTTTAGAAAATAAGAAATCTGAGAATCATGAAAATAATGGTATGCGCCAGTATCGAACAACACTTACATGATGGTAGAATTCAAAATAATCGTACCTCTCACCGTAGACGGTCCAAACTAGTCATCCATAATCACCTGTTCCTCTCCATACAATTTCTTTGTTGTTGAACTTTTCTCCTTATTTCTTTATTGAGATTGCCCTGAATGATGTGTCATGGTATTCCTAGAACCACCATAACTGGCTCTGTTCTGCTGGCGAGGCTGATTTTGCTGTCCTCGCCCTGTCGAAGCATAAGATGCTTGCAACGCTTAGGAGGTGTCATGCACACCCGACCTCGGAGCACTGCGACAATATCACTGAAGATGCCCCATCTTGTTGCAATTGTGGAATGCTCTTGGTGGTGCTGTACATTCTCGTTTCATGTGGTCAATTGCGCCACATTGAAAACACCCAGCTTTCATCGTGGTTCGTGGAGGAAGATTCACCAATCCAGCCGTCTGATTCTGATTTGTACTCCCACCTTGGAAGTAGGTGTCCCTTTTCCGCTTGTTCCTAGCATTAGAGTTCCCACCCGTTCCCGTGGGTATCATCATACTTCATCCTCCCATAACTCCTAAGATGTCTCTTTCTTATACTGTTGCTCTTTTTACCATCTCCGTATAATCTGTAATACAGATCACAGTTATCTTGGAGAGAATCTCCTATCATAATCCTGATTCAAAGATGCGTTTCTTCAGCGACGCACTTGCAGCAACTTCCAGTGAAAAGCGTACTAAATTCATGAATTTAGCTGCATACTCTATGATAGAGAGATTTTTCTGCTTCAGGATGAAAAAGTCAATTGTCCTTTGGATCTTGAACGTGTGAGGATAGAATTGTTTATTAAGCAATTCATCAAATTCCTCCCAGCCCAGGCCTTGATCCATCTTAGCCTGCACCACCAAATCCCACCACTGTCGTGCAAGATCCTATAGTATATATGTCACCAAATTCACTTTCAGTTCTACTGGTGTGCTGATGAAATAAAATATACGATTCATCCTACTCAGCACACCTCCTCCCCTTCTGGTTCAAAATCACCCCGAAAGATGGGTGGATTCTGCTTCTAGAACTGAACGGAATGGTCTACATGCCTTGACTCATACCTCTGAATCCCCGTGTCCCCCGCCTGAAATGCTTGAATGATACTCTGAACCAGCTCTTGGTTCACACGTGGTTCTGGTGCAACCACATTCTCCGAAGCTTCTTCTATTTGGTTTCTACTACGTCTAACGAGTGCCATTTCTATACAAACAACAAACGCAGTTAGTCTCACTTCCTAGCAACTAAAGGCTTAGAATTTCAATCTCTATTACGCCACTATAACAACATTTATTTCCAAACATTTCTAAAACAGATCTTATCTTTCTTTTGAAAATCAATCTATTTTAAAAATACATCAACCATTATCTTTTCAAAATATTTCATTTGAAAACGTGCTTAAAATATTTCAGAAATCACACTTTTTCATCAAACCATAATCCATTTCTCAAAATGATTTATGAAATCCTAGTGGGAAGTCATTCCTATATAATGCATGTCATGCTCATCTCATTGGCTAAACCCATGACAATGATATTTCCAACATTATAGAAGTGTATCCAAAACACTTATGTATCCAACACCTTGGTAACTTGAAGTTCAGCATAAACGGGTTAGCTACGTCCTTTTATGATATACATTTCAAGTTCCGACAATCCTACTCCTATCTAAGATGACCACCCATGGAATAGAAAAGAAGGAATTTCAACTCCAAGATCAAGAACATTGAAGACCACTTGTTAGGCAAGGACCAAAAAGCTGATACCATTTGTAATGACCCACCAATTCTCATTGGCTTGAGAGCTCAACGAGTCATTACTAGGACTTAAGCGACATCCTCAAGGCGCCAAAGGCTGGAAAAAAATGCCGAAGGGTTTCAAGATATATGGGGGACGATTTACCCTTTAACTGAAAACAACCAACAAACAAAGAAAACTAGATAAACATCTCCAAGAAACCACTATATGATGCATGATTTAAAACCAGAACAACTCAACCATTATTTTCAAAAAAATACAACTAAGTGAAAAAATGGAGTACAAAACCAAATCAGAGTAAACAGTGGAAAGACAACTACAAGACTTCAAGATGACAACCCAACTCCATGCTCCCCAAGCTCCAAGATCCAACATCACGAACCAGCCCAAGAGTCACGAAGTAGTTCTATAAATCTGTGACACTTTACCTTTTCCAACATCCTGGTATATGGCATCTGCAAAATCACCATCGTGGCAAAGAAGGGGGTGAGTAATGAAACTCAGTAGGTTTTCCCCGATGACTTCCCAACCCATGCCTCTAGGATAAAACATGTTAGCACATTTATATAAAATAATTTATATAAAACTATTCCAAAATAGTTCACAATATAGCAAATTCCATGTCTATCCATTTTCCAAAAAAAAACCATTTTCTAACAAAAGCAACCAAGCAAAGTTTCCCAATCAAATTCACATTTCCATTTTGGCACTTTCATTCCATTTCACAAATCCACACAACCAACCATTTCAAAACCCGTGAAATCCACTATGCATGAATCATTATGACAGTTCCATACTCATGAGCGGTCTCTTGTCAATATACCAAGTCATCATAAGGTAATTATTCCCCATGTTCCATTACACTTTTGGAACCGAGAACAAGGTCATATTTCAACCAAGCCTCATAAATGCAATATGAACACACACACCAAGTATGCCCAAAAACCACACCATTTCAACCATTCCAAAACTTTTCAATAAAACACCCTTTTATTGAAAAACCTTTTCCCAAAAAACCATTTTCCAAATCCTAAAAATCCATATTTTAAAATCACTATTTTAAAATCAAGAAACCAAAACACTTTTCACAAACCATTCTTTCAATTTCCACAATTTCATCAAAACCCATAAATCATCACTAAAGAAGATTTATAACATGCTTTGCACCAAAATTTCAAAATAAAAACCAAGAGATTAAATCAATTTGAACTAAGCCTTCAAGTTATAAGAAAGAGGAATCGAGAGTGAAGCCACCTACCTCAACAAATTGGGCGAAACCAAGCCATGGACAAAGAACGCTCAAGAACACCGGGTCAAAACTCCAAAAAACCTCCTTAGATCTCTTATCCTAACACAACCAAGACCAAATATTGTCATATTTGGCATCCAAACCCTTAGATCTACCCATAACATGCGTAGATCTAAGAAAATGAGAGAAGATAAGGAGTATATCTAAGTAGATCTAAGAAACCGATCAAGAACGATCACATACCTTAAGAATCCGGCTTCGATTCGCTAAGAGAAGCCTTCAGATCGCATCCTGAATGCTTGGGAGAAGTCTTCCAACCTTCAAGGGAGAGTAATCCAGGGTTAGGGCCACTTAGGAGGTTTAAACAAGTAAATTAAAGGCAAAATGAGTTAGATCCACAATTTTAGGATCTAACTTTAAGTGACCACACGGTTAGATCGCACGGTTTGACAAATCGTGCGCTAACCATGCGTTAGCTTCTTCCTCGGCCATATTTAACGCACGACCTCATCGCACGATTTCACTTAACCATGCACAGACCGTGTGGAAGCCACTGCCTCCTCAGTCAGACATGCACGGTTTGGCCGCACGGTTTGACAAACCGTGCGCTGCCCGTGCGCCTTCTCCTTTGCTTCAAACTTCACTCCAGGATCTTCTGATTCTCCCATATGTCACCCATAAATTTTAAAACGAATAAAAGCATCAAGTAAGGGTTACATAATAGAAACCGGGGGTACTACACTTAAGTAGTTTCTCAAAGAGGTTATTTCAAGAGGTAAAGCACATTTCTTTTTCATTTAGTTTCATTTCAATTTATCTTCTATTGTTATCCACTCCTCACCTACTATGTCCAAATGAACCTGATATATCCGGTATAATCTATATACTATAATTATATCATGTGAATGGAAGAAGCATAATCAATATCCTTAGTCACTCTCTCTTTTTATTTTATAAATGAAATCAACGTCAATGAGGTTCTAATTCATAACCTTCGTGGATGATGAAGTTTCATTCTTCAATTTCTCCTTCATTACTGGTCATGAAACCATTTTTATGGTTAAAACAGACTATAATATATGTATTATAATCTAATTAATATTCAGGAACCAGTATACATACATATTATTAAATCTTATGACCAAACTAGTTCCTAATTATCAAAATACCTCTAAAATAATCTAAGTGAATGTCATAAATATTTCATCTAATGATTCATCCTCTTTCCATGTAACCATAGAAATGAGCATTAAAACTTTTGTATGTTCATAAATAATATTTAATTTCAATTCTGGATATTTACATCCATTCCACAAGAAATCCATTACTTAAGAACAAGTGAACCGATTATGAAAATTAAGAAAATGAACACTTCGGAACGATGAAATTAAATATAATAACATATCAATATGGGAATAAATGAACTAAAAATAATTATGATAAACTAAATACATGTCTAATAGTTTCTTAAATAATTTATTAATAAGTCTAATTTCATATTCTAGGACCTTAAGTTCAAGAGCGGAACACATTCAAACTTAAGGTAAGGGTTTCTTCATCTCACTTCCATTTTTGTGAGATTTTTTGTATTCACTACTAATACTTGTGTGTGGTGTATGTATATTGACCATTAATATAAAATATCATGAATATATTTATTTTCATGATATTAAATTTATTATTTGAATATTATTACTTTTGGGGCATTCGAATCTATTGATTACAAAGTGGTAAGGGTTTTTCCACCCGAACCATCATTTTCATTCGAGTTAATTTTATTGTATAATTAACTCAATGAAACTCATGTGTATTATTTTTTACTTTTCATAAATTCTGTTTTTGTGTTCTATATATGTTCACAAACCATAATCCTTCCTTATTTTGTGGATATTTACATTTTTTAAAATGAACTTTCAAAATTGTTTCTGAAATACAAACCCGATTCAAGGGATATTTTCAAATTCTTACCCATTTTAAAGTGTACACCAGAATATATTTTTAGAAACCATTAGTTTTATAAAAATAATCATTTTATCATGAAAAATGATATTGGATCATTTCTTTATTTAGGTTAACATATTTTCTTTTCCACTTTAAAATTCTATTTAATACTTTCCTTAAAATGCTCTAAAATGTTTTATTTATAAAGAATCTTAAGAACTATTTTTACATGATTTCACTTCAATGGGACATCATTTATGCCTAAAATATAATTTCAATGTCCTATTATTTTATTTTATCGCATATTCATGTTTAAAATATGATTTCATGGCAAATATAAATGATTTTCCAAAAGGAATTTTCTTTCAAAAGTAATAAGGATTTTTCTCATCTCTCATTAACTTTTATGAGATATATGCTTTATTCACCACTTATTTATTTCTTGTGGTGTATGTACTACCCTTTAGTGTATCATATCAAGAGTCTCATTATTCTCATGAGATTATAAGGGATTATGAGATGAATGTTTCAAGGTGGTATGAGACACTTTGGAATGTTTAAGGATTATTTCCTCAAGAATTTTTCAATTGTCTCATTTAAAAATATATTCGTATATGTCAACATTATTTGTTGAATCTTGTAATTAATTTATGTTTCTTTACTATGATATCATATACAATATATTTATTAAGGGTTTATGATTATTCTGACTATGGATGTGCTAGTTTGATACCATTCAACATATTATTCCGAATAGTTAGTGTTTATGTTCAATGATTAGGGAAGGTTATTTACATTTCATATGTTAGTTTCAATATGAATGTATATGTTGATTATGTTTACCCCGTTCATATGGGGATTGAATTGGACTTAGTATGTGATGGGTGGGGCCCGATATATCCCCTCGATGCATCAGTAGGTCTCATGAGAAAAATAGATGTGGAATTGGGTGAGGCCTTTTCCAATTTGATACATGGTTTTGGCCGAGGCCTTAATCATTTTTAGATGTCTTGGGTGAGGCCTTGAAAAAATGTTTCAGAATGTCCATAATATACATTTCCCTCATTATAAAGCTACTAATTGAAAGTTCATGTAGTTATTAGACTAGTATAATACCCATGATTATGTTTTATTATGACATTATTTACTCTCCTAATATTCCTTCCTTAATGTGTTCAAGTTTATTTTTTATAGAGGCACGTGTTTTCAATTATTCACCATTAATATTGTTGATGTTTGTTATATCTTCCACTATATTTATTACCCTTACTAAGTGTTGGATCTCACACTTTTCTTATGTTTCATTTTCTCAGAACATGAAGAAGTTTTTTATGATTTACCTAAAAGGATAATCTTAGAGTGGTGGATGTTCCCAATAAAACTTATATGTTGTATTTATTTTCAAGTTGTAATGTTGAACTTATACATGTATCTAGATTTCCAAAATTACTAAACTACTTATTCCTTAAGGATTTGATTCCTTTTTTATATGCCAATGTATTAAAATAAGGCACCAGATCTAGGCAACTGGGGTCGGGTCCTTACATATATCCCTTTATCAGTGATAACATTCCACAAGAAAGTTACATAATCCAACCAAAACTCACATTTACTATACTTTGCATATAAATTTTCCTTCTGAAAGGTCTTTAGTATAGTATTTAAATGATACTAATGTTAATAATTTCTTTTAGAGTAAATAATAATATAATCTATAACTAATACCATAATTTTTTATAGTTAATCCCTAAAGTATCTATTCATTAAGTCCATGAATATTTATAGATCATTAATTGAGGTTCCCGTACCCTGTATTGAAAATATTCTTGGGTATATACTCCTTCTTCAACTTTACTTGATAATATCCCAACTAAAATATCCATATTATATAATTATTGGGATCTACAAAGATAATCAAACAATTCAGCAATCCTTGTAAGAACGTACTTTCCTTAATCATGATCTTATTTAACTCAGGATAATAAATAAGAAGGTTCATTGACCCATCCTTATTCATGATGAAGAGGATTGGTTCACCCATGGTGAATCACTTAGGCATATAATCCATTTATATATATTCTCCTATAATTGTTTCTTTAGGTCCTCAAGTTCAAAAACAACTATTCTATATAGAGTCTTCGATATTTGAAAAGTTCTAGGTGTGGGATCAGTTGAGAAATCAACCTCACATCTAAGAGGAAGATGATAAAATTATTTGGGAACACATTAGTAAATTATATTATAATGGTAATGTAATAAAGTATGATTTTTTATTTAGTATCAATATTTTGTGATAGATATGCTTTATCACATATGAATAATATCCATGTTTTATTTATCAGTACCAAAGAAGATTCATCATACTATTTGAAATTGTATAGAATCAGATGATTATTTTTGATACAGAAGATGATTTAATTACTTTAGAAATTTATTTTGGCTCTATAGAGGGAAATATAATCCATGCCTAGAATAACATAAAATTATTCCAAGGGGAGTATCACATGGTTTTATTAGAAATTCAGACCGCAAATCTGGATAGGGGATGAGTTATATACTTGGGATACAATAATTGAACCATTTTATATGTTCACCAATAACTCGAATTCCACATTTTGATGTGGTTTTTGAGTAGTTATACTAAAAATTCATGATATGTAAAAATGTATAGAAAAAAAAATCAAAAAATATGTTCTCTATATTTTTATTAATAATTAGCATACATATCACCACTTCATTGTAGGGATCCACCTCAGTAGTTGTGAAAAAATATGATAACCCTTGATCTCTAGGCTTTGGAAGTTATTATCATCGACAACCATTGTATTTGGGAATTGATTAACATGGTTTACTTATTCCTTTCTATTGAAACATTGGATAATTGTTTGGGGGTTTACTAGAGAATTCATTTATTCCATCACATTGGTGGGTTTATCTCGTTAGTAATGGTTAGCTAATTATACTTGATTCCCACACCTAAATCATTTCCTCACCCCCTCAAGAAATTATGTTGATTTTTTCCACACTTTTGAAAAGTGGGATGTTGGAATTTCTTAAGACCATTAGATTTCTACATCATACTGCTAGAATTAAACTATGGTTTCTACTTCTTATCCCCATGAGAATATTAATATTAAATGATCCCTATTTTTACTTTTTAGGAACATATAAAAATTTCCTCATCGATTTTAAATTTATGAATGGATAAGGTTCTTCATAGACCCAGATTTATCCCACCAAAGAAGTGGTCCATTTTAATTTCAGAGGTAATGAAATATCTGAAGGAGTATCATGAAAGTATTGTGAAGTTTCACTTGTAGACCCAGATAGATTCATTATCCTTTCTCTTATGGATAAGGAAATCACTCTCCATTTTATGTGGGAAAGTGCGATGAATATATTTATTTAGAAAAATTAACTATAATTACTTCCACTCCATCACTTAAGTCTCCTAATTGGGATTTTTATTTTTGAAAAACTCCTACCATTGATCTGTTTCTATCACCATATGATAAAAATCTAGTATGAATTAATCTTGTGAAAATAATTGAAATATGGAGAAGATATTTTCAATGGTACTGATCCATTACTATTTTATTAATGGATTAAAAGATCCATTATAATCTAGAGGCCTTTGTGATATAAAAGTATTAATGGAAACTTTATCTTTCTTAGGGTGATTTGAGAATTTTTCATGATTCATGGTTTTTTCAAAAACTTATTCAACTGAGAAAATATTGTTGTGAATTTTGTGATTCATTCTCCCATTATGTTGAGTATATAATTTGATTTATCATCACATTACCCCTCACATTGGTCATTGACTCGGTTCCTCCTATTTCCATCCATTAACTAGAAATAAAGGGAAAATCATGGGTGAGAATTTTTTTAACTATAAAATACATAAACTGAAAACCATAAACAATAAAGGTCTAACTCATTAATGACATATATTCTTTGACCTATGAATTTCTTGGTTTCAATATTATTTATCCATGATCTATTTCCTAACATAAAATATTTGGATAATTTTGGTTCCCTTAATAATTGTTCCTAAGGTGCATGTGAATTTTCCAAAGCATATCCCTTAGGAGTGTCAAACTGGGGGTAAAACAAGGCCCGTTATTGTAGAACTGGTGATGATTAAGTCTATCTGAATGTGAACTTTCTAGGGTTATTACCCATAGGTACCATTATACGAGATCCAAATCCACTTCTAGTATCTAGATAGGGATTTATTTTCTTATAAACAACTTAATATATACTTTACTAAAAGGTATGTATGTTTTCATATATTTAGCCTTATCCCTAAGGATTTCACTATAATTTTCTAATCAGAATCCCAAAAATAATTACTCTTTTCCTCTGATACCAACTATGATAACCCATATCTATAATATGATTAATTTCAAGATTTATTATATAAAAGAACACTTAGTAAAAATTATAAGATAGTGTTGACTATTATATTTGCGAAATTAGGTACATAGAAAAATAACTTGTAATATAAGTACAACAACATTATTGAAAACTTCCTTAACATGCTCCTAAGATTCCATCATTCTTATAAAACTACAAGAGATAACTTGGGTACATACATAAGAAAGAGGTGAGATATAAATCCCATTAAGGGAATAAAAAAATTAAGGCAGAAGGTAAAGTAGTACATGTTATCCAAAAGACATATCAATGTATCATAAATTGGGAGATAATTATAATCATGAACAATAACGCATGATATAACATGATAGAATAAATTAAATATGGGAATGTGGCAACAAAATAAAACATGATATCATAAACATAAGTCAAGTATAACCACCAAGACAAAAAACATAGTGTGCTTAGTATAACCTCCCATTCACAATACATGACATCTCATAAAATTAAAAAACTACCCAATGCATTTGAGGGATATATAACTATGGGTTCACCTATCACATTCATATCATGTATATGCATAAGTTCACCACATAGATCATTTAATATAAGATGACATTTCATCACATTTAATCCCACAATCAAGTAATGTGGGATAAATATGTTCAATTACCCAATAAATGAATTATAGGTACATATTGGTGAATACCCTTGAGTGGAAATAATGATAAGTATACAAAAAACAAATGTTTGGCATGGAAAATCACATTATAATTTTAGAATAATAATAGGGATACTTAAAGATTCATGGGAGGGATTAATTAGAGTGAAATGAGTATCTCATCACTTGGAAATCATAAGCACAGTAAGCGGTATGTGTGAAAAAATATCCCAACATGGACAAGGGAAAAATGCATAATATAAATGAGGTTCCTAAATAAATAAGAAAATAAAGGATCCCTCATTATGAGATGACACTTCTAAAATCTTGGTAGGAGATTAATAAAAGATTAGGGGCACATTGGGAAGATTATATAGAGGTATAAGTAGTGTAATTTAATAATTCAAGTGTATTGAGTGAAGAGGAATAAAATTTTGGGTGCGTTTATATATCAAAAGAGTGTATAATTCTTTATTAATTTCCAAACATAGGTTTTGGAATCAACCTGATAAAGTAATCAAAACCAAGAATCTTCTTATGGTTTTTTCCATGGTTTCTAACAAATAGGATTGGTTTTCATTATTTTATAAGGTTTTGAACTAAACACATTAAAAATAATTCCCTTGGTGATGTGGAAGTGAGTCATGTTTATAAATAATTGATTTTTAAATCCTAAAATAAATATAGGCTTTTGAGGATTCATTAAGGCTTTATAAAATTAATCAAATAACTTAAAAAAAATATTTTAAATGAGAAAAATATATTTTTTCATGGATACTATTTATGGTATTTATTACAATACTTTTGGGATTTTATGTTTTCATAATACATACCATATAATTATATTATATTTAATTTCTACAAAAAAAAATTTTGTCTTAGAAAATTGTGAAAAAAATCACCATTAGATAATTTCAACATGAAGATTTCAAAAATAGTATTTATTTTCTCAAAATAATTCTCTAAATATGAAAAATTATATATTTAAATAAAAATCCTCATATATTAAAAAATATTAATTTTTTAGAATAACAGTTTTCTGACCCTCATAAATACTATATTTCACTTCATAAAATTATATTATAATTTATATTTAATAAGTATTATTTAATAATAATAATTTATTAAAATATAATTTATTTCAAAATTTATTTAATTAATAAAAAGTGTCTTTATTGAGACTATATATTTCTCCGAAATACAATTTGTGTTTTATCGTACCAAAATCTAATTTTCATCAAACTCATTATTTAATAATTTAAAAAGTAATAATAAAAAGGAATAAATATAATCATTGTTTTTTAAAAAAGAAAATATAAATGGTTTGGGCTATGATTTAGATGAGTTTGAAATTCTCCCATAAATGTTTTTTTCTTGCTTTAGTTATTGAATCTTGGATTGGGATTAGTTATGAGAAAATCTTAGTGATTCTATCTCCCTCACAATCTATGATAAATGGGATTCATAGGGTATGATCCGACTAGTTGAGGCCATCATTTCCATTTTCTTTGTCAAAAGGACTTTATCATAACCCTTAATATACAAATCTTAATGGAAAATATGAAAAAAATTTATAAATGATTATGATGCTTAACAATTTTTTAAACCCAACAGAGTATAATTGTATAAAATAACCAAAGTAGTGTCTGTTTTTCTTATCAATAGATTACTTGATAAGGAATTTATTCATCCAAATGGGAATTTAATTTATAAAAGTTCAGTTCATTACAGAGCCTCTAAACACATACCATAACTCCTCCATAAGGTGTTCAAAATCCCAGAATCTTGATCCAAATACTGGTTCTTAAGGAAAACACATCTGAAAATAAAAAATTCAAAATTTACTTTTAAATCCATGACCCATAAAATGGATGGTGTTTGAAAACCTCTCCACTATAATACTTCTCTTCCTCAAGAAACATTGGTGGAATTTTAGAAATTAACCTTGACCTATCTAGGTAACCAAATCATTCACAATTCTCTATTTTCTATCCCAATACTCTAAATGAGATTATGATACACAACTCCAACCATGAGTGGCACTATTAATCAAAACCTGAGCCACCGACTCATCACCATTACCAATATCGAGATAGTTTTTACCTATGTACATATATCCCAAAACACCATGGAATCATTCACCGATTAATCTTTGAGATTGTGGACTCCCCATTATAAGAATTATATAACAATGACGAATGTTATGTCATAGTGTTCCCCACCCTCTGAATCTCCTGCTAAATTACAATTATAGTAGTCCAATAACCCACTCAGTGTGGTTTTCATCTGACTACACCAAATTCCATGTGAAAACACCAATCAGACCTGCACTATCTGAACATTATAGAAAACACATGGATACAACCATCGACACACTATCTAATCACCTACTTATGAGATCATCCTACACCCACACTGAAGTCCGAACATAATTCTCAATGTATTTCTATGATTATAACCTCAAATAATCACACTCATCCTCATGTTCTCACCCTAAGAACCACCACATCATTGATAAGACCCATAATCATATAACATCAATTCCATCCCAGGCCCAACACCAACATTCATACTTTATCAAATAATACACCCAAATTATATATCTTATATTGATTAAGAAATAAAATAAAATTAGATTTATCTATAAACTATCATTATAGTTTCATATTGACCGTTTCTTAATCCTTCCCACTATACAAAAGATCCTACTAACATGAGGTTATACCTCCATATCCCATGCTCCATCCATTACCACATGTAATGACTGGATGTGACCACTCCACTCATGCTTGAGAGTTAAAAAAACATTAACCACCACCAATTCCTGGCTTATGATAACATCATCCACATAACTTGCTGAAATTTATCTATAACGAGGGTCACACCCTCCAAAAACGTAAGGTTTAGTCCAATTTATATTAATTATCTTATACCACTTCACAAGTGAAACCTCAACATATTCTACCATAATGAATTGATAAAAATACATTTCAAGGCACACACTCAGGTCATCCGTATCATGGAAATATAAGAAATCTCCACTATCACCTCTCATTGTAGAGGGAAATTTTATTTCATTTCATCCAAAATCTCATGAAACCATACTGATAATAATTTTATTGAACCAATCACTCCTCATCCCACACATAGATGCTCACCTATTTTTGACTCAATAGGCACGATGTGTATATAATGTATACTAATTTGATTCCATAAAAAACAAATGGGAGTACACTCTTATACCACATGATTGCATAAAACAACTCACAATACCATGATTTGAATCTCATAAAACCTAGTCTCATGCAACTAATTTACAAAGATGATCTATTAACATGTTGATCAAATCAATCTAGAAGCACCCTCAATACCCCTATAAAAAAGAATTTCACTCATGCCATGGTCTACTATACAAAAACCTATCAAACATAGAATCATTCCAAAACCAAACGAATCTACTCACACTCTATCAATACTAGATATGTAAATCTAGTATCCCGATCAATAATATCATTCCCAAAGTGACCAGGGCTAGGCATCATACCGATCCTTCCCTCTAAAACCACCTTGATATAAAAAAGAACCCCATGTGATTTACATCATGAAATCCCAAATCACTCATGTTCCTATACTATATACTTGATAGAACCTACTGTTTGCTAATAATATAACTTGAAGTGTCCTTCCATGCTTCCTATTTCTAAGTCACTCACAAGTATAACTAAAACCATTTTTGGGTTACCCTTTTATAGTACAATGTATCTCATCCATAATTCCCAACTGACTAATATCCTGGGCCATAACTTAAAATAACCAGGCTCTCTCAACTAGACCATAGGTCACGTCTTACACAGGTCAAAGATCATGAGAAATACATATTTGTTTTGATATCTAATATCACATAGAAACTCACATGCCAAAACACACCCACTCTTGGGTTTCACTTATACATCTAAAAAATCACATGCCAACTCATTATCCTACTAGGGTACTGATTCTTACCTGGAATCTGTATACAAGACTACCCCCTTAAGGGTTACAATCTCATCTACATGGATAAAACACATCATTATATGGCGATCCATGTTGAGTAAAACTAGTCATTTGAATTAGTTAAGTAGAATTCCACTAAGAAATTATATAGGAAAACACCATATTAGTTTTTTTGATATTTTAATTAGGAAAACTTGTATAATAATCACCGACAAGGGTCTTATCATTAAGGTAACAAATAAATGTTTCAACCTACTAAGGTTCATTATATGTCTTTTATATCAAGGGACTATATAAACACTATAGATAACCTCACTATAGAACCAAAAGAACAATCATTAGTGAAAATATATTATTGTTAAAATTAGTACAATAAAACCTACAATCTATATGGTAAAACACCATATAAGTTATTGCTGACACTATAAATATCTAAACCCTCATTATTAGTGACATAAATCACACTCAAATAGACATACATCATGTAAATCCTACATTCCAAATGATGCATATACACAAGCCTCTTTTTAGTGATCCAAGAGATAAAAACCATAAACTATAAATCCATAGACTCAAGTTTGTCTCACTTAGTGAAATCATATAATTGTAAAAGTGGAAACTAAAAAAAAATCCCATATATCTGGTAACCTATAAATTCCATCTAAAAAAGTGTTCAAAATTCCCCAGTCTAATGTCAATCATAAGCCTTGATACATTCCTATATAACTTTTATACTATCTACCCAAATAATAAGACAAAATAAAAACTGACGATACTACTTTGTAACATCCTTTCTTGGTCTTCCATCACTAAGAGGTTCTTGGACCGGATAAGTCTCTACTTAATCTCAAGCATGTATCCTTGTATTCTAGATGCTAATGATTAGTAGTGGAGGTCCACAGTGTCACAATTGGAAGAAAATAAACCCATATCATAGTTCACAACATAAATAACTGAAAAACATCCATAATAACACATTAGAGTATGTATAAGCAATAAAACACAATATTCTATATCAAATGTAAATATAGAAGCATAATGTCATAAATACTCATGGTCTTTCCATCACACAATGACATATCACCCATTGAATAATCATAAAAAAATGAAATATAAGTTAAAGTCTCTACCACTATCCTCAATCCAAACCTCATCCACCTCTTGAATCTATTTATTCTATACAACTGAATGATTAATCTTAGGCCTCATCCCAACCAGAATTTGCAATTTGTGAAGATTTTTTGGGTACCCAAGTTCCACAGATACCCAAATAGGGTATGAGTACAACTCAGTAGGGTAATGCTAACATTTTCCCGTGAATAAATAGAAAATCTATTTTATGTTTATGTGAAATCATTAGATGGATAAATAAATATAGTGTAAAATAATAAATTAAATAACTACTATCAGTCCCTGGGTTTTAACATAACAACCAGAATTGAATATAAATCTTCAACTAGTGTCGAGGTGTCTCTAATCATGTCATAGGACTGTACCAACAAATCTAAGTCCCATGGATGATTCCTAAGAGGAATTAATAGGTAACCAGGAAGCATCAAGATCAATAACCAGATCCTAGGAGAAATTCCTAGAAATCTAATAGTATACTGATAACTTGGGTGGGGGTGTCTCCCTCTTAGATCATATCACATGTACCTCTAATTGGGGGTAAGTGTGTCCCTCACATATAATCTCAAAGTTTACTAATCACTCAGGGGCTAGTGCATCCCTCCCATATCATTTCATATATACATCTCTACAGGGGGAAGTGTGTCCCTCTTGTCCATAACATAATAGAAGCCGTGAAGTTAGGATCTAGAAAGAACATAAAGTATCCCCATGTACTTATATATATATTAGCAGGCTATGAGCCCCACCTAAATCATCCCATATAATTTATCATGATGGGGTTAGCTATTTACATAAACCTGTTTCACAAACCCGAATTCAACCTCTCAAGTGCACAAACAATCATCAACACAGCCATAATAGGATCACATCACCGATTCAAATTCTATGTTGAAACCATAAATTTTCTATAACCATATATACATGTACCCTCTTAGGTGTTTATATATCTATAGGGCACTTACCTAATTCCCCAATGTCACATCTCTACCAGTAAACCCTCCCTAGGTTCCTCTATCTTAGTCTTACTTCTTGAGTCATCATTTTTTCACTCATGTCATAAAATTAATAATTGTAGTTATAAAAATATCAAGGTCTCATTGGACTCCTAAAAAAACCATATTCTCACCTCTCTAGAGAGATAATTACCCATGTCATCCTAGTTCAGTAATCTCACCCAACCTATACATAATCTACCTAAAGGAATCCACTAGGGTACTCATTAGATAAGGGGAAGGATCACCCACCCTCTATCTTTCTAAAAAACCATCCCAATGGTTAGGAGGTATCTCAAGATCCCAATAATGACTACTAGGGCCATTAAATTCCATTGATCACATCCCTCTATAAGGAGTACCTGGGAACCTTGTCTAAGGACCAGCACATTACATACACTTCATCAAATTCATACCCATCAAGGCACCATCGATCTCAATTCATACATTTGTTATCAAGGCCTCTAAAATTAGTGTCCAAGGCATCACTATAGTGCACAAGAGTACCTAATATCTCTTTACACTTTGTTAAATCAATTCATAAGCATGTTTTTTAACAAAATAATTCATTTTAAATAAATGGTTGATTGAACTTGGTGGTGAGACCATATATAAAATGAATAAATAAGAAAAATTCATCTAATAAATGGGTATGATGAAGGGACCACCTACCTCATCCAATGAGTTATTCACCTTTTAAAGAAACTCAATTATTCTTGACTAAGATCATCCAAGTCGAACCATCCATTTCCCATCACCACGAGGCCTTATATCATGCCTAAACATCAAAAGTAATTTATTATAATCAAATTATAATTAATTAAAAAGTTATGAATAATTATATAATTAAATAAAATTTTAATAATTACAAAAAAACTCACCAAACAACCTTGTCACACCAAAAACATGAAAAAATACATGTACAAGGCCTATGACATACTCCCAACATCATCTTGCGTAAAATATCTAAGACGAGACACCAAATCAATGTTAAAATTAATTTAGTTTAATCACATTTTAAACAAAAATCTTGAAGAAATCTGTATAGTGATGTACCTATTACCAAATGACTTGATATAATGTGAAATCACCCTCTTAGATTATCCTATAGTCAACCCACACAAAATCCCCATCACATCAATATAATGACATCATGCTCTGATGAAATCACTAATGAAACCCAAAGATTAGGAAAATAAAATTAGAGAAAAATTAGAATAGGATGTATAAATTTAGGTGGAGGAGGAGGAAATCAACTTAAATACTGAATATATTGCATCTCAAATCACAAAAAATCCATTTGGGATCGACGTATAAGAGGAGGGAGGTTCGACATTCTGTGCACATGTGAGGGTGAATAAAAATGAGTAGAGGGGTTTTAAAATCACCAGAGATAAAAATGGATTTTACACAATTTTAATAAAACTAGGTAGAACAATGGATTACACCACAACATTCCTTACACCATGTTGCACTTCCCAATATCCCCTGATGATCCCCCAATATTTCTAAAAAAATGGCTAGGCCCCCACACCTCTTTCAATTTTTTCATAAGAAACAACAAATCCCCCAAGGTCTAGGATAATTCAAATGACCATCACCATAACCAACCCCATATGTTTCTATCTCTATTTCCCAAAGTGCCTATATGAATACCCCTAAACCAAAACAACAACCAAAATTCCCTAGCCTAGGCCCTACGGTGCAGTGTGATTTCCCAAGCACCACAATGGTTACCCAAAATTCATATCTAATTCATTCAACCAAGATTTTTTCAATAGGTGAACCCTCAAGAACCATGCTTCTCCTAAGAAACACTCCCTCTATGATGGGTGTTTCACCATCCCACACAAGTTATACCATGGCATGCTTCTCTCCATGGTGGTTCACCTATATTGACCTTTCACTACAGTTGCACCCAACTTCACTCTAAAGTCCACTTGATCACCTAAAAGACACTATGAGCCTCTAAACATGTAAAATAGCACCTTTTAAATGTGTTTAGACTATCACAACCATAACCCAAGCCCCGATTCTCATGGAACCCAACTCTAGAAATCAAAATTGAAATTTCTTATGCAATTCATGACCTATAAAATGGGAAGGGTTTTAAATGATCCTTTTTAGATAAATCACCACATATCACTACCATTTTTTCTTATATCACCCCAAAGATTATTCTGAGTTATTAATGGGTTTCGTAAATTGATATTAAAAAGTTATAAATATATAATTATTAATGTAATAAATGATAATTTTAAAAATAAATTTTAATATTAGTATTATTATGTGTATTAATATATGATGAGAATTTTTATTAAATCTATCATATTTGAAGATTTATTTTAATAAAATTTATTATTTATATATTTAATAAAAGTAATTTTCATTCATTTAATTAATTATACTTGGTATGAAATAAGAATACAATCATTTAATGTATAAAAGATATGTTTTTTATAAAAAAAATTAAACATTATGTATATTTATTTTAAAGTTAATTTTTTATCAATTTAAGAAACCAAATTTAGAAAATTGGATTTTTTTAGAACTAACATTGAAAAACTAGGTAACATGTTAAAATTTATTTTTTGGGAAAAAAATTACCAAGGTTATAAAATGAGTTATAATGATAAATGATAAAATGTGGTAATGTTTTAAAATAATAAATAATGTGACAAAATATCTCTATAAATTATCAATAAAAAGGGTGTATAAGGTAATGAGAAACCTATACTAAAACATTTTCCATTTTTGATTCACTTTATTTGAATAATTTCATTCTGTAAACATTAATGAATGAGTATTTTCAAGAATTCCACTCACACTCATCTATAAAAGGGGCCTTCCTCCACCAATTTCATGAAACATAGAAGGTCTATTTTTATAGACTTAATATAAAAAATTAAATCCCTAAAATTCCTATCACATACATGAATTTCTCAAGTAATAATAAATATCCCAAAATCCTTCAAAAATAAATAAGGGTTTCGCATGAAGTAATGTTTCTACTTAGTATGTAAAAATATTGAATTGATTTTCCTTTAGAATTATTATAAAAAACATTATTGATTATTATTTACCACACATATATCATGTATATTATATTATTATACCTATATTATTATGATATAATAATAAATAAGTTCAAAAAAATCCATTAAATTAGTGTGTGTCCTAATTTGGATCAGTTTAACCACCTACATGAAAAATTTTACAATATTTTCATTATAAATGATTATAAAAAAATAAATTTGATAATATATGGTATTGATGATTAATATATTTTATTTTTGTAATCATAATATAGTATTTTATATAATAATATTGTTTAATAAAATTTATTCATGATATTGACTTAATAATCACAAAAGGGAAAATTTTAAACCAATGTTTTATAATAATGAATTTAACATCCATGAAATAATCATGGGAATTAATAAATAAATAAACAATATATTTTTAATTTATATTAATTTTTTATAGATTATGACCTCATGAAAAAAGACTAAGTATAGATACAACTTTACCCAAGAAATTCAGGAAGAAATGGAACAATAAACACTCGACGATTAATGTTAACTAATGAAAAGTAAGAAGGGAATAAATTTAATGATTGATATTAAGTAAAATTAATATAAATAAGATTATATCATGAAGTAATAATAAAAATAAGTTGATTATACAAGGATATAGAGTTTTTTAAACAAGTTGAATGTTTCTTGACCAAATATTCTGTCATTGAGTTATATTCATTCTTCACAAGATACATCCTTCTAAGATGGATAAAATTTATCCATCAACTACCACTTATTTTATATTTTCTTATATTATATGAAATTTATATTTCATTCTCATAATAATTTTTGTGATATATTCTAACCGCATAAAGTATGATATTGAACATAGAAAACTTCTACTCTCTATTTTAGGTATTTATCTTCCATATCTATATCATTTCTAACAAAAACTCTCTAGTTGTTTACATTATAAGTTAAATACTTATTTTATTTTACAAATTTCAGATTTATATTTTATTCTATTAACAATAAAATTTTATATCCCTTTAATCAATGTGGGTTCTTATAAAACATTAAAAAAAGGGTAAAATAGTAATTCTTTCAATTTTTATACCACTTCATTATTTTCTCTCCATGTTTATTCTAATTTACATTTGTTTATTTTCAATGTTTCATTATTTTCATGTTTATTATTAAAATAATGTTTACAAATATTTTTTATCACCATATTAAAATTATTTTGAATGTGACTGATAATATTGTTTTGATGAAAATGTTTTCTAAAAATTTAATAAAAATATTTCTATTATTTATATTCCTTTTTTCCTATATCTAGAAAATTTATAATCTATAAATAATTTTTTTATTCATGTTACAGCCTTGGAATTATTCTATGATATAATTATTTATTTATTTAATTTTGGTATCTATATATCAAGATTTGAATTCTTCAATTTTGAAACCTTATGAAAATATTATGTAACACATTTTATTTATATTTGTTAGTCAATATATGATTTTAATGGATATATGATTTTTTTCACGAAGAAGTAATATTTATGTAGTTAAATTATGTGAAGGGTTTCCCTATTACTATAAATTCCTCTTATGAATTTAGAAAAGTATATATCTCTTAAGATGCAGTTTGTATCAGGATAATGTTTAGTTGATTTTTCTAATTATTTTAAGAATAATAAGTAATAAATCGGGGTTGAACCATAAGTTCTGTAGGTTGATTGAATAGAATAAGATATAATATCATAGTATTGATTCTTTAAATCCATATTATTGTATAATTGGTTTTACTAAGAATAATTATTTATTATTCACACTATTTTTTTGGTTTAGTAAATGGTTGAAACTATAAGTAATCAAGTGAAAAAAATACCCAATAAAAATTATGAAGATTGCCTCACTGGAAAATCGAATGGGATGGGAGATGGTATGTTAGAAATGATGGATATATTTATCCAACTATGTCAAAAACTTAAATATACAAAAGGAATATAAAATTTTTATCTATTTATTCATGAAAAAAAATTCAACCATCTTTTAGTTTATCATTTAATCCTCTAATTACTTATCAATTTAGTGTCCTTGATAACACTAGTATGGTAGCTTCAAGCGAGGGGGGGGGGGGGGTGGAAATTGTAAATCAAACTCAGAATTTTTGTCCCACATAAAAATATATTATGATAAGAAGTTATAATTTCCAACCATATTATAGTAAAAAAAGGAAATACATGTAGTGGAAAATAAAATCTCTCAAAAGTTATGATATTAGCTGAGGTAAGAAATCAATCAGAAATTATTTACAATTCAGATGAAAAAACATAGCATTTCATATGCCAATATGAAAACTCATAAAAATGATATTATTAAAAACATTTCCAATTAATAAGAACACTTAAATTTTAAACCAAATAGGATATAGGATTAATACCTAGATCTAAGGGATATAAGCTGTGAAATATGAATTTCGGGGGAAATCCATCAGAAGATTCATGTTCCCCACCTAAAACCTCTTTAACAAACCCATAAAATTAGGTAGATCTATCCCCTTACTATTATTTTCTTAGAATTTTAATCTAAAATTACACACCATAACTTTATGAAACTCAAAGATCATATGATACATTTTACTAGCCCTAGAAACTATTTAATCACATAGGACCAGAAACATTTATTTCAATAAAAAACCATAGATATTTTACAATGTAAATTCTATTAAAAAAATATCTTAGTAAAAAAATAAAAATGATTAAAATCAAGAACTATTAAATATTTTTTTAACAAACAACTTGAAGTAAAATTCTATGGAATCATGACTTTTTATAAAATAAACTTTTCATTACATGGAAGAAAACACAATATCTTTTAAAGTTTAGTTTCTCATAAATTTGGAACATATTACATTAAATCGTAAAATATTATTATAATCCATATAAAAGGATTATTAATTGGTTCACCCTGTGCTACTTTTACTATATCTCATTTCTTGAGGAAATATATCAAAGGAAAGGGTTGAGAATAAAGCCTAGTAAGGGAATAAACAAGGGAGACATTTAGTATGTGATCATGAGGAATATCAAAAAGAACATGAGCCATAACAATATATCAAGATCAAGAGAACATTAGTCATATAATAATAAAAATAACATGAATCATAACTTTTAAATGTGTCTATAACACTTAAAACGAGACATTAATAAGCATATCACCAAGGTTTCATAAATCAAAATCACCATGGTTATTCACCAAGGTATCATAAAACATGTAATATATAGAGAATAATTATTTACGAAATGAATTTGAGTGATATCAGGGAATACCCATTATATGTATTAATTAATTTTATTCACATATACCATCATAAATAATTTCATTAATAACCCATATACAATAAAGAATGAGTTTCTTATCAAAATCATAGCGTACAAAAGTGCTTAAAGACATAATCATAGCATCATTATTAACCCATGAAAATAGAATGTGGGTTCATATATTTAAATAGATAAATAAATTAATATTTTTTTATCTAGGTGAATACCCATGTAAAAGGAAAATATTTTTTTATTCACAAAAAATAAATGAGAAATTCTCATTTAAAAGATAGAAATAAATTCAGTAGTATAACGGGAATAAAACATGTATTAAAGAAAGGTAAAATGAGAGGAAAAGGGTATAACATTAATATAAGTCTATTATAATAGTAATGAGATAATATAAATATGAATAAAATAAATCATTATAACAATTATAAGACATACCACTATAAAAAAGATCATGAATGGAAAAGAGAAGTAGAGATTTCTCTTACCTTAAAGAGTTTCTCTTGATTGTTGAGGATAGAACCTTGGTGGCTTAAGGAAACCTTGGGGAAACTCTTTTTATAGAAAAATTACAAGAAACTCATATATTATAGATTTATATTGAAGTTGAAGTGTCAAGTGGGTGGGTATTTATAGAAAAAGTGGAAGAATTGTTTAATAATTTCCAAATATAGGTATTAGAAATCTAGGTTATGGAAAATGAAAAATTGGTTTAACCATGGGTTTTACTCATGGTTTTTCAATTTTGGGACAAATTTTGTGATATATTAATATGTTAGAACAAAAAACCATTTTTAATACTTCTTTGGACATGGAAAAGTAATTTTTTCACAAAATATTTTTTAAAAAAAATCAAAATTTCAATTTTAGACTTTTGAAAGTCACCTATAAGTTTGGAAATTTTTTAAAGCATATTAGAATAATTAATATAAATAAATTAACATATTTTAGGTCATTAATGGTGGTTAATTAATTATTATATTATTATGAAATAAATATGTAGTCATAAAACATACTAAAAACCTAAAACCATATTTTTACTAGTCATTGAAAAAAATTATTTTAGAAAATTATAAAAAATTAACTATAAAATATTTTTGACATGATGATTTAAAATATAATATTTATTTTATCAAAATAATTCTCTAAATAAGATAACTTTAACTTTTAAATATAAAAATCTTTGAAAAATAGCAGTTTTTATGACACTGTCAATTTTTGGACACTTCTTAGGACATTATAAAATTGTTTTTAAATTTATATTTAAATAAGATTGTTTTAAAAGACTATTTAATTAAGAAAAATTTTATTTATAATACATTAGTTTATTATAAGTGTGTAAATATTTTAAAAAAATAAAGCGATGTTTTATTTATGTCCAAAAATAAATTAATCAAATTTATCTTACTTAAACATATATTTTATTATAAAAAATAATTTTAAAAAAGGGATTGATATAATAACCATTTTATATATATAAGAGAAATTAGAATTTATGTAACTAAGGTCTGGTCAAATATCCCTTTATTACACCCTTGTACACCCTAAGGGTAAGGTGTGTGATGGTGGTAGTTTCATGAGGTGGATATGCTAACATTGATCGAGTGGTAATATCCACTAACTTGAAATTATACCATAAGATATTTTATTCAAGATTTAATTGTTGAATATCAGATTGGTCTTACTGAAGGGTGAAACCTAGTGACACTACCTCCCTCCCATGTTAATATAAATTAGATTCAAATGGTATGAATCTACTGGTTGAGGCCATCATTTCTCATTTATGCATCAATTATCCATTTTCATTACTACTTATAAACACTAATTATAATTGTAAAATTATTACCAATGGGTATAGTTACCAGTGTTAAAATAAACTAATGGTCACATTTGATCAATGATAATATTTATTCCAATTATCACATTGCTCTCTATAAATACCACTCTATTATTTCAATTAAAATTCACTACAATTCTTCCTGAGGTTATATTTTCTTTTTCTAAGATGTTTATTGGTTTACTAATAAATTATTTCATTTATATAGTGTAGTCTATTAGGGAGATGATTCTAGTAGATTTAGTCGATCCATATTTTCCCATTTTAGATTTTATTTTTTATAAATGTTTTTTCTAATTTCAATCTTTGGAATTTTTATTGGTTACATAGATGAATAATATAATGATATTTATTAATTAGATAAGGATTTGTTAGTTTTTATATATTTTTTACATGTATAATATTATATAATATAACACTCATTTGATCAAGAAAAAAATCTCATTTAAAAATTCTAGTTCATTATATTCTTTCCCCATTAAAAATATCATCCCTAAAATTACAACTCATATTATCAGTTGATAATTGGTGAGTGTACTTTTGTTTCATTGTTTCCTCTAGTTCCCATATAACCTCTATATAATTATGGTTCCTATACAACACTTTGACAAGGTGAATTGTCTTATTGGGTAGAAATTTATCTCTACAGTCCAAAATCTCCACTGAATGCACCTAATAATAGAGGTTATATTATAATTGTACCACCTACATAATTAGTTCCTGTTATGGAGAAGGTATATACTTCCTCAAGAGAGATACATAGAATAAATCATGATCCTAAGATATATTTGGTGGAAGTGATAACTGATTGACCACTACTCATATGCAATCATGGATTTCAAAGGGGCCAATATACCTAAGGATAAGAATCCTTTTCTTTATAAATTACATAAATTTATTACATGGTGATATTAAAAGGGAAAAATTATCTCTAATATAAAACTCTAATTACCTTTGATGGTTATTAATATAGATCTTATACCGACTTTGAGTAACTTTTATTTTTTGTTGGATGACATGAACCTTTTCTGTCATCTCTTGCACAAGATTGAGCCCAATAGATTTCTCTCACCATCATCATCCCAACAAGTATAAGTTCTACATCAATTCCCATATAAATATTTATATGGTTCCATTTGAATAATCGAGTGGAAGATATTTTTTTATGAGAAATTAAGTAATGGGTGGTGTTGATACCATCAATATTAAAATCTCATTGAGCATGTTCTCAGAATTTCCTCAAGTGTCTGAATAGTATATTCATATTGAAAATCAGTTTGGGGGTGATAAAACATAATGAAATTAAATTAAATATCCATATTATATTGAAGAATTATCCAAAATTTATATTTTAACCTTAGATCATGATCAGAAATGATTAAAAGTGGTTCTTCATACAGCCTCACCAATTTCTTTATGTATATCTTGGAAAGTTGTTTAAGAGATAAATCTTCCAAACTAGTGATGAAATGGGAAGTCTTAGTGAGTCAATTCACTATAACCCATATCACATAGTTTCTATTGGATATCCTTTGGAGACTAATGATGAATTCTATAGTGATATTGTTCCACTTATGTGTTGGTATGAGTAGTGGTTTCAATACCCATTTAGGAAGTTGTAGCTTCACCATTACTTATTGACACACCAATCACCTCATAGTGTAGTAAGAAATATCTATTTTCATATTATCCCACCAATAATGATCATGAAGTTCCCTATAAATTTTAGTTCTTCCAAGATGTATAGAGAATGTAGAATTATGAGCTTAATCCATTTGCTCATTATTTATCTCCGAGATAGATGAGACACATAACCTTGTACAAAATTTCAGAACACATTCTTGATCAACATTGAACTTGTGAAAATTTACATTCTTCACAACCACTATCTTATTTTGTATAAAAGGATCATCTCTTTGATCTATTTTGATATTATTTAGTAATTATGGTTGATAAATAATTTGTGATAGAATTTATAATGTCCCTTACCTTATTTTTTTCTATTTCTTAACTTACTAGGTCCTTGATCAATGGATCCACTTGAATATGCATCATTTCCAAAACAATAAGGTCTATCTTACATAATGCATCAACTAATTTGTTTTATTTTCTAAGGAGATAATTAATTGAACAATAATAGTCTTTAAGAATCCTCAACCACCTCCTTTGTATCATGTTTAATTACTTTTTCATGAATATATACTTAAAACTTTGGTGGTATGTGTATATATCACATTTCTACCCATCAATATAGTGGATATATATCCTTAGAGAAAAAATGACTATAAATAACTCTAGGTAATATGTAGTATAATTATGCTCATGTGTATTTAACTATCAAGATACATAAGTGATCACCTTATCATTTTTCATGAGGATGCACCTAGGACCTTTCATAGATTCACCACTCTAAATAATAAATCCTTCTCTGATAGAGGATATCTTTAACATAGGCGAAGTAACCAATCAATTATTTAGTAGCCATCAACTTTTTTCACACTCTTTTATCGAGATGAACTTAGCTCCTTTTTGAGTTTACATGGGTTTTGGATTATAAATTCATGAAAATTTTTTCACAAACCTGTAATAATATCCTACTAAACCAATGAAACTACGAATCATAGTTACTATTGTAGGATGATGCCACTCTTCTATATAATTGATCTTGGTAGGGTTGACTGATATTATTTTATTGGTAACAAAGTGACCCAAGAATGAAACTTGTTGTAACCATAATTCACATTTTCTGAATTTTCTAAATTTTTTCTCCTTCGTAATTATTTTCAATATAACCATTATATAATCCTCATGCACCTCGAAAATTTGGGAATATATCAGAATATGATCAATAAAAAATACTAATTTTGTTTTAAGATAGTCCATAAAGACTCTGTTAATCAAATCCATAAATATGATAGGATCATTAGTTAAGCCAAAGGGAATAACAAAATAATAATAATGCCCATATCTTGTATAGAATGCAGTATTTGGAATATATTATTTATTCACCCTCAATTGAAAATACCCAACTCATAGGTCAATCTTGGAGAAGAATTGATCCCTATGAATATGGTCAAATAAATCATCAATCCTTAGGAGTGGGTACCTTTTATTCACTATGATCCTGTTAAGTTCTCTATAATCAATAAATAGTCGCATTGATCCATCATTTATATTTACAAATAGAACATGTGCTTCCCCAGGAGGAGTACTTGGTTGGATAAATACCTTCTCCAAAATATATTGAAGTTGTTTCTTTAATTCCTCTAAATCCACATTTTCCATTCCATATAGGGTATTTGATATCATCTTGGAGAAATGTATGAGTTAAATGGAGAACTATACCTCTATTTCTAGGGGATTTCCTGCAAACTCCTTAAGAAATACTTCAATATATTCCTAAATGATGGGGTCATTTTTTATATTTATAATTTTATTTCCTTCTCTCTCTTCACTAATAATCTCTATAAAGAAGGCTATGGGAGGTTCTTCTTAACAAAGATTAGGCCAGAAAATCTATCATTTGAAAATAACTTTAGGCTTTCCATTTAAGACTACTAAAATTTACTTCCTCCTATATTTTATCCCAGAATTATACTTTGAGAGACATTACATTCTTAGTATAGTGTCAAATTACACCATAGGAATGGCTAATATATTTCTGATGAGATTATACTTAGCAAAGTTAATACTAGAGTTTATATACACCATTGATGCCTAGAAAATCTCTATAGGAGTGTTAACTGATAACTATACTTCTATAAGCTCATGGATTGATTCAATATTGTTTTAAATCTTGGATAAAATAAAGTAATGTGTAGAACCAACATCCAAAAAAGTACTTGATAATTTTGTGAGCACAATGAGTATACCTTCCACCACATAATTTAGTGCCTCTAGTTCAACCATCATGATTAATTTTTTTCAACATTTATACCTTTTCCTATAATGAGTTAGATGGTGGTTTCCATCCATTGTCTCCTAAATTAGGAATTTATTAGAAAATCTTTGTTGTTGTCCACACTATAATAATTTATTTTAGGCTAGGCTTGCACCATCTTCCCTTTTCCGTTAGTATTGAGAAATTGAGGCTTCAACTCACTATGATAGTTTTGAGATATATGGCCTTTTCTTCCAGAATTGTAGCAATTTACACTCCTAAGAAATAAGTTCCCCAAATTATTCTTTCCAAATTTGTTTCACGTGGGAAGTTTAACTTTTTTTAGACTTTTTTATGATCAAAAATCTTCCCTGAGTTAGGATCCTTTTATTTATTCTTTTCATTCATCCTATGTGACCATTTTATCTCTCCAAACTCCAATTAAACCTTCATATCACTCCACAGTATCTACTAATATCTTTCATAGTCTCAATTTATCAAATTTATCTATATATGGGGTCTTAGTTTTCTGAAGAATCTAATAAAATTTCCCTTAGGATTCATTATATAGATAGAGGTGTATAGTGAAAATATTGTAAAGTTTATTTCATAAAATACCATTGATCCATTTTCCTTTTTCTTCAAATATAATAATTCATTATCCATTTTATTTCACATCGAATGAGAAAAATATTTATTGAAAAATATTTCCTTGTACTATTCTCACTCCATAACATCAATATCTGTTATTGAATTTAGGTTTTTAATCATTATCCACTACTGATCAGCTTATCCTTCAAATATATATGCTTATATGGTAATTTTATCTAACTATAAATAGTGGAGTACAAAAAATATATTTTCTATATATCAAATACATTTTTCCGAAATCAATAGATTGGTAGATTTACTAAAAGAAGGTGGTCATTTATGCATGAAGGACTCAACTACAAGGTTTTCCATTTGAGGTGAATCAAGTCACTGAACGTGATTCAAGTTATTATCCATAAATCTAGATATTTGATTAATTATCCTTATAAAGTTTTCCATTTCATATTCCATCATATTAGGAAGGCTGACAGTGCATCATTTATGTGATTCCACTTATTTCCCACCATTTTTATAAAAGAAGAAAACCATAGTGAGAAACATGTTACATTTTGGAATCTTATAATTCTAAAGGTAGTTTAATTATTAAAAAAACATTATTAAATATATTATTCTTTAATAACAATTTCATTTTATATATATACTTTATAATGGTTTATAAAAATCTTATGATTAACCAAACATATCCCTCGGGAGTATCAAACCAAGTGTACAATAAGGACCATTGTTGTGAACTATTTCTTAATAAATTCTAGCTCAATATGGCGTTTTTTGGTATTATTAACCCTAGGTGAAGCAGTGACAAATCCATATCCACTTGTAGTTTCCAAACAAGTATTTAATTACTTAAAAACCACTCAATCAACACTTCACCAAAATTCTAGGATGTTTTCCTATATTTATACTTATTAATAGAGTTTTTACTAATTTTTTAAAGTCATAATTTCATAAAATAACCAAATAATTTTGTAATATAAACTGTGGTATCCCAAATTTTTATAATATAAAATTTTCATTATATGGAATAAACAAAGGATTCTTTAAATTTTAGTTTCATGGAAATTAGGAACATAATACATGAAAACATAAAACATTTTTCTAATCCACATAAATGCTTATTCATGGATTCAACCTATGCTAATTTTATTGTATCTCATATCCTAGGGACATAAATCAAAGGAAATCGGCGAGCATGATGCCCATTAAGGGAATAATCAAGGGATACATTTATCATGTGATCATGAGGTATATAAATAAGAACATGGGGCATAAAAATATAGCACGATTAATAGAATATGAGGTCTATCACAATAAAAAGAACATGAATCATGACATTTGAATGTGGCTACAACATTTAAAATGATACATTCATAATAATATCACCATATTTTGTCACAAAGGTGTTATACATCAAAATTACCAAGGTTATTCATCAAGATATCGTAAAACATGTAATATCTTGAGACTAATTCTTTACCCATTTCATTGATGTACTATCCAAATTCACCCTTCCTATTTAGCAATTAATGTGATCCACATATATCCTAACAAATCATTTCATTAATAACCCGTGGAGAGTAAATAATGGATTTCTTACCAAAATAATGGCATGAAAAGTGCTTAAATACATGATCATTACATCATTCTTAACCCAAAAAATGGAATGTGGGATTAATATATTTAAATATCAAAATAAAGAAATATTTTTTACATTTAGGTGAATACCCATGGAAAATGAATATTTTTTGGTATTCATAAAAAATAAATGAGGATTTCTCATGTAAAAGAGAGAAATACATTCAGTAGCATGACAGGTATAAAATATGGATTAAATAAAGTGAAAATGAGAGGGAACAAAGTTATAACATTGATAAAAATACAATTTTTATATTAATAGGATAATATAAAGGTTAAAAAATAAATTATTTTAATAATTAGAAGACATACCACACAAAAGGAACTTGAATGGAAAAGAGAAGTGGATATTTCCCTTACCTTGAATAGTTGGTCCTAAGATATGAGTATTGAATCTTGGGGGCATAAAAAAACTTTTGGGGGGAACTATTTAGAAGAAAAAATTACCATAAATTCATGGATGATGTATTTGGAGTGAATGGGAAGGGTGAAATGGGTGGGTATTTTCAGCTAAAAATGGAGGAAATGTTTAATTATTTTCAAATACAGGTCTTGGAAATATTGGTTGTGGAAAATTATAAACAATTGGATTACCCATTTTTTTTGTCATTATTTTGGACATTTGAGTAAAAAATTGTTATATTTTAATAAATTAGAACCAAAAACCATTTTTTAATAATTCTTTGGACATAAGAAAGTAAATTCTCGTCAAAATAATGTTGTTAAAATCAAATTTTTAATTTTATAATTTTGAAAGTAACTTAAAGGTTTAGAAATTTATTAAAATATTTTAAAATAATTAATATAAATAAAATAAAATATTTTAGGTTTTTGATTGTGGTTAATTAATTATTACATAAATACGAATTCATAAAATATACCAAAAACCTAAAAATATATTTTTACCATTCAATAAAATATAAAGTATTTTATAAAATTATAAAAAATATAACCTAAACTAATTTCAACATTTGGATTTAAAATATAATATTTATTTTATAAAAAAATTCAATGAATATGAGAATTTTAATTTTTAAATACAAACATCCTTGAAAAATAGAATTTTGTATGACACTCTCAAATTTTGACCCTTATAAAAATTTCCTAGGATATTATAAAATTATTTTATCATTTATATTTAAAAAATAGTGTTTTAAAATACTATTTCATTAAAAAAATATTTTTTATAATTCCTAAGTTTATTATAAAATAGTATTTATTTTCAAAAAATAAAATTATGTCTTATTTGTATCCAACAATCAATTTATCAAATTCGTATTACTTAAACATATATTTTATTAAACAAAATTATTCTCAAAATGGGTTTGATAGAATAAAAATTTTATTTATACAAGTGAAATTAAACTTTAAGTAACTAAGGTCTGGTCACATAACTGCTTATTATACCCATGTATTCCTTAAGGGTAATGTGTGCTATGTTGGTAGTTTCATGGGGTGGCTCGGATGACATTGAGTGAGTGGTAATATCTACTAACATGAACTTATCCCGTAGGAAATTTCATTCAAGAATCACTTATTTAATCTATTATTGTGCTTGGTCAAGGGTGAAATCTAGTGATGCTCCCTCCCTCCCAAGTTCTAAAAAATTGGATTCAAACAACATAACTCTACTGGTTAAGGCCATCATTTATCGTTTTTGTATCAATTACCCTTTGACATTACTACTTGTAAACAATAATTATAATGGTAAAATTATAAAGAATGTGTATAGTTACAAATAGTCAAATAAACCAATAGTTATATTGACCAATGATCATATCTGATCAACAACAATATTACTATTCCAATAGTCACATTGATCTCTATAAATACAACTTCATTCCTTCACTCAAAATTCACTATAATTCCTCATAAGGTTATATTTTCATTTTAGAATATATTTATTGGTTTAATAATATTTTGTTTCATTTCTATAGTTTTTTTCATGAGGGAAATGATTCTAGAAGATTAGGGTGATTCATATTTTCTCATTTTATCTTTTCAATTTAATTTTTTTATCCAAATATAATGTTTGGAATTTTAATTAGTTTTATAGATGACTAATGTAATGATATTTATTAATGAGATATGTCTTTATTGGTTTCTCTATATTTTTTGTATGTATAATATTATATAAAATAACACACATTTATTTAGGAAACAAATATCATTTTAAAATTATGAGTTTTTATAACTTTCATCCATTGTAATGTCACACCATGTTCTATTCCTCTAATATCGATCCGCATTTATATATAAAACTATAACAAGATCCATTGATATCTTCAAGTTTAGTTATAACATCATTGAAATTTGTAACCTATATTCAATTTGTCTAATTTATTATGAATTCTCTTTGTTACAAAATTTTCATGGATCACATTCATACCATCAGAAAATAGAGAATCAGAAGTTAAATATTGTATATAATTTTTTTATGAAATCCTAATGTTATCTAGAATTCAATATGAATTGTATTTTTATTTTCAAAACAAGGACCTAAAAGAGGTAATTTTATACAATAAGATCACATTTTTTACAATAAAAGATACAAAATAAAAATAAAACAATTTTTTTTCTTTATTGAAAATTAAAAAAATAAATATACCTATAACATTAAATAATATTTTTCCAAACTACAATTTCTAAAAAACATATCTCCAAACTCCCAAATATCTCCCAAAGTACTCAAAGTCTCAATAATATTTTTGTTTTTGATAATAGGATAACTTACCATTCATTTAAATTTTATAATATCAACCCCCTAATGATTTTGAAAAATAGAACCCCAAAAGATTAAAAAAGGAAATTAAAGATTAAGAAATAAATATAGAGTATAATAATTAAGGAGATATTTTTGAATTAAATAGAGTAATGTATAAAATTCATGTTAATTATATTAAAATTAATCTCTATTTTGTTTAGCAATGAATGTATGAAAAGTATTATCTTCCTTAAAAAATTCATTTATACTCATTTGTGTTAATTGAATTCTAAAATTTCCCCCTTTTATAAGAAAATGGACAAAAAATTAATCAATATTTTGGGATTATCAAAAAATTGAAAAATGAAATTAGAAATATGAAAGTAAAGAGTTAAGAAAAAAGAAAAAAATATCCTTATAAAATATATATCTTGATTGAACTGTTGACATTTTTTTGATGAATATGGTCTGAGAAGTTGTATTTAAATAAAATCCTTAAATTTCATAGAGAATTGTGGAAAAAATAATATTTTTTCAAAAGAGTTATCAAAAATCAAACTCCCCCTTTTTCAAAGAGTTAATCATTGTAAAGTAGAAAATCATAAATGAAAAAGGTTTACATACACAGGGGTGAATACATAAGAAACATGTATGAAATAATATAATTTTTGATAATACCATTAATATATAAGGTTAAAAATGTGAAAGTAACTTTGTAATATGTAAAATTAATCCAAAAAACATTAATGTGGTCCTCTCATAAGTGTAAAAAATAAATAAATAAAATATAACATTTTGTTGAACAATCATTATAACATCCAAAAGGTATAGTTATATAAGATGTTAAAAGTACCTCTTCTATTTTTTATTCAAATATAATTAAAAAATAAATGAGATACCTGCATGAAAGGTTAACACAGTTATAAAAAAATGAATATCCTCCCCCTTTATTGAGGATTTTTTCAATGTTAGGAGAATGTAAAACAAAAAGAGGAAAGTGATCACTTAATTCTGGTAATACCAAAATTATGTTTAATGTATTTAAATATATTGAAAATTAAAGTTTTATTAAAAATATTAGTAATTTAGTATTTATTTCTAATAAACATGAAAACAATATCCTCTTTAAGTGTGTGGGATCTAAGGAAATGGTGTCTTATGTCAACGAGCTTCACTCATAAGTGGTGTCATGGGTTATTAGATAAAGTGAGAGAATATTTTATATCAAAAATAGTTATAGATTGAGTAAAACACATTAAAATATACTTGAGTTTATTGTATAAATAATAATTGAGTGCAATAACTTCCAGATGCCACATATTTGGATTTAGTAGTGGAAATTGAAAATGACTATTTATTCTTACTAAACCAAGAGACTAAAGATTCAATAATAAATTTAAAAGTACTGAAAGTAATCTTTTGATCCATTATAAATATATCCAATAGTACATCTGAATAACTGTTAAGAGTAAACATGGATCTTGAAGAATAATATTTTGTAGGTTCTAAAGTTCTTTTAAGATAATAAAATTTTTTCTAACTGCATTAAGATGAGAATATGTTATATTATCTTGGAAGCTCACAAAAAAACATACATATTACATAAGGTCTTTTTGAATAGCTATTAAGTAATGTAAACATATGATCATACCTCTATATAATTTATGATCTACTAGTTTCTTAGATTAGTCAAGGTGAAGTTTGCAGGTGGTACCCACTGGAGCACTAATACTCGAAGAATTATCAAAACCAAAATATTAATGTAAATATGTTATTTAATTAGATTGATTTAAAAAAGTTATTTCTTGGATTTGAATTATTTTTAATCCATGAAAGTAATTAATCTCACCCACCATACTCATCTCAAATTCACTTTGTATAAATTCTAAAAAACCGTTTGCAAGTGTTTTTTATATAGAACCCAAAATAATTTCAATGACATAGATTTTTATAATAATGGTGTTATTAAAAAATCATCTTGATAAAAGTAGTAGTATTATTCATTCCTTTAATTTTTTTTAAGAATCTATAAAATCTATCATACTGAGTTCTTTGGGATTATTTAAGTCCATAAAGTGCCTTGGTATATTTGAATAAAAGTTATGGAAAATTTATATCTTAAAAAAGGAGGATATTCAATGTAAAATTCCCAGGAATAAACTAATTAAGGAAATTTTTACATACATTTTGAATAGATTAAATCTATACCAGTTTTATAGGCTAATAGAATTTGGATGGATTCAAGTTTAGACATGAGAGATAATTTTTATCCATAATCTATACAGTATTTTTGGTTATGAACCTTAGAAATTTATCTAGATTTATTTGATTTTTTTCCATTCTCATCACACTTATTATGGAAGGCCCATTTTCTCATATAACCAGAATATAATTTAGACACTCAACCAAGGTCCAAAACATGTTCTATATGAATTTATTATGCTATTATTTCATATCCATTATCCAAACTTCATCACTCAAGGTATAATTTAGAATTTTATGTTCAAATTGTAAAAATAATTAATGATGATCACCTTAATTTTTAAGGAATATAGGGTTCTATCTAGTTAATCTACATCTCTAATGATAATATTAGATGGTTTATTTTGTGATATTATATAGTTTCTTAGTAAAAATGAATGTTCCACCTTATCTACCTATTGATTAAATCCCATTATTATAGCTACTGGAAAGATAATTTTTAATGGATGTGGTTTTAATTTTATATGTAAAATATAATGTGTTTTAAAAACACAATCTACATTATTATCACAATATATACATTTAACTATCTCATAAGGATCAATTTTATCAAACTTGATATGTACCATTTCTTCAAAAGTATGTGTCTGTATATTGAAAATGTGGTAATCCTTGTGATGGTGTTTCTAAGAAATATACCTTCATAAATGTTTTTAATCAAATTTATATAAATTATATTTGATACCCAAGATAAACACTTTCTTACTGAAATCATTGAATTAAAAAAGATTTGGAATCCTTCCATTCGACAATTTTTAAGTTTTTTTATTAAATTTCAAGAAAAGTAATACTTAATTTATACTGTAAATGGAATTTCTAATGGATTAAAAAAACTATTTTAGAACAAAATATTCATAAAATATAGTCTAGAAAGTTTATTGATGTTTTTTATTCATCTTTTCAACTACACCATTCTGTTATAAATATATTAGGGCCCATAAATTATGAGTAATGCCTTTCTCACTATAAAAAGTTTCAAAATAAGAGTTTATAGATTCTCCACCATTATAACTCTATATAGTGATAACTAGTAGTTTTATCTTCAAATTTTAAACATTAAAAAAATAATTTTAAAACATGATAGCTCTTACAATTCATGTGCAATAAAATAGATCCAAGTATACCTGGTATAATCATTAACTAGGTCACATACAAATTATTTTCCTCTGATACTCCCAGTTTATATAGGTCTGAAAATTTCTATGTAAACTAACTATAAATAATTGGATATTGATACTTCCTCAGTATGTTTAAATATCAACTTAAATATCATACTATATTCATCAGGGTCATAGGTTATGAAATAATTTAACCGAAGTTCCATTGCTTCCTTTATAAGTCCCATCTTAAAAGGTTTTGCCAAGTTCTAAAAACTTTAGTGCCCTGACCTTATATTATAAATCCAAGAATTATTCTCATACATATTTAGGTAAGTTAATTCATTTGAATAAAGGAATTCCTGTTCAACAATATAATATTTATGTTTCTTATTAGTAGATAAAATGGGAACTCCTTCTAAAGTAGTGATAATAAATTTTTTCATTCCAAAAGTTTAGAAAGTAACCCTCATAACATAATTAATTTATATTTATAAGGTTGTTCTTAAATCCTAGAATATAAATTACATTTGAAATTAAAGTCTTACTAATAAATGAAACATTACCAATACCTATAATTATTCCTTTAATAATGTCTCTAAAAGAAACATGTATACCCTATACTTTCTTTATGTTTAAAAGATAGACTTGTTTCTAGTCATGTATCAAGAATTTCCATTTACCATGACCTATGTATTTCATTTATCGGTTATAAAAACTTCCTTTCAAAATTAATAAACCTAAAAGTTTTGTATAAAAAATTTATTGGGTTTGTTAATGTTAGAAAAAAGAACTTTTAGAATCCACATTTGTATAACCCTATATTATTAAACAATTGAAAGTTATCTATAAATATAATCTATATAAGTTATATTGGATTGGACCTTTTTCATGGAGAATAGAATCTTCTAGTAACCTTATCTATGGTATTTTGTATAAAAAGTGAACTTTTTGGAATAAAATAATTAAACTAGAAATATGAATTCCAGGAAGTAAAATCAATTATAGAAGAAGTAAGATTAGGTTTTAACCATATTAAGAGATTATCAAAATTCTACCTACCAGAATTAAAATTATATAGAATATTTTTTAAGACTACTATCTTGAGGATTAAGTAGTATGATATTATTTTGATCATTTTGAATTAAAATATAAATAGATTTAGAATTAAAATCATAAATATGTTTTTAAATTAAATCATTGGATTTATATTGTTCTTCATTAGTATGATCTTATTATTTCTTCAACGTTTTATTTCATTTCTTTAGGATAGTAATATATATCAACATTTCATTAAGTGATAGATTTCCATCCTCATCATCACCCAAATAAAAATAAAAATCATGGTCTAAAGATAATAGTGAAAAATAATTATGAGTTACCTTCCTCATAAAGAACAGATCATTACAAGGATCCTTTACATATAAATCAATTATATTCTAACTTTCATCACATTCTGAACCATTGATTCTATCATAATATTGATCCTCAATAACAATCTAAGTGTTAACTATATCTCTATATTATTTTTCTCTTTAATATTTGACGTTATTCTATAATTTCTATCCTTAATATTCAATTTCAGATAGTATTGTCTAATGTGAATAGGTTTCTTTCTTTCATAATAGAAAATGTTTGATGAATATTAATTTTTATGGTTCAATTTTCTATCATTCCGATGATATTTTCAGTAGTCTTTATTCCTCAGAAATCTATAATTTGTCTTATAAAACTGAGTAGTATCACCTTTAATATGTTTTGAACAACTAATATTTTTACAATTTTTAAAAATATTATTTGAAGTAGTATTTTTTTAGGTATTAGTTCTGTAAATTATAAAATCAAAAGTAAAAGAAAAACAATTATTTATTTTTAGTCTCTCTATATCTATTTTCTGTTGACATTCATATCGCATTAAATTATAAATTATATCATCTTTACTAAACTTCGTAAGGTGCTTTTTATCATCAATTATTATCTACTTTGACTCATAATATTTTGATTGACCATCAATAATTTTCTCAATCGACCATTCATCATTAATTTATTTCTCACCAAGTAATCGTAAGATATTAATAGTGATCATGAAACTATGGTGCATATGTGACATTGATTCACCAGGAATAAATTCAAATTCATGATAGTATGATTTATTCATAGCCCTTCAATTTTCCAAAACTTTCGATGCTTCTAAATGCGTTATTTATAATTTTCTCTAAATATAGTTTTCAATTTCACATGAATAAATTTAAATATATATATTCCTAATCATATAATATCAAAAAGTGTTATGAAAATTACAGTTATAATAATATTTAACCTTCACTTTATGAGTATACTGAGAAATTTATTTCTCTTAAATTTAGTAAATTTTAGTCATAATTTGATAATGATCAACTCTATTATTAATAAGTAAAGTTTTTATCTAATCATGCTAGTATTCATAGTCAATCACATCAATTCTCAAAGTTCATATTGGATTTAAATTATAAATAGTTATATTTTATATCCATTTAATAAAAAACAAAATATATTCCCTTCTACATAGTTGGTGTAATGAAATAGAAAATAAATCAAAACAAAAGAAAAGAATAATGATCAAATGATAAAAACAAAATTATTATGGAGACCTGATTTGATACCAAGTGTTTTCATAGATAACACTAGTAAGGAAAATTTAAGAGGGGAGGGGGGTATAAAAACCCCAAACCTGCACTCCTGGATCTAGTGTTAAATTCATAAACATTACATTTATGGATTTGATACCGAAGAAGGTAAACCAATTTTATATAATCAAAACTTACAACATCAAAAAATAAATATTGTATCACTTACATACCCATGGAAATTTAATGTTTACAGTTTTATAGAATTAGGAAAAAATCCTATATAAACCAATCCCTTGAATTTAAATGAGAATTTCTCCCATTTAACCTAGCTTTTATTATTTCACATTAGGTCATAAACATCATCCTTGTGAAATCATTTATAGAAATAAATAATTCAACCTCATTATTTATAAATAGGGGAAGATGAAAACATAATAAGGGTGAGTTAAAATGATTAGTAAGGGTAATCAAAATAATTAATAACTAAATTTCATCAATAATCATAATAAGTGAATAAGGTTATAAAAAAAATCAGAGTGTGTTAGAGAATCATAAAATAAATCATACCCATCAATACCTGGATCATAAAATATGAAAACATGGAAAAGGAAAGAGTTATCAAAATCAATAATTATGAGACATGTGATATCAATCTTGATCATTAGAAACAATATGAACCCATAACAAGTATCACATAAATGTGTTGGTATCTTAGAATATTTTTTCTTCAAAAACCATGTAAAAACCATGTTAGAAGTAACTGGAACCTAGTTAAATGAATAGGAGAAACACTAAGGTAACTACCTACTTCTTCCCTATCAAGATAAGATAAATTATCCAACTCATTATAGTTCTATATGGGTAAACCCATTATTTAATCTATAATGGTCTCACCCAACACTATATGGGCCACCCCATGTTAAGTTGTAATGGGCTTACCCGATACTATTCAATCCAACCCATTTTTCATGTATAATGTCCAAGAACCACAACACGAATAAAGTACATAGAAATTTTAATTCATCATATAACTTAGATAAATAATCATTATTTTTTTATAACCTTATTAACCCATTTAAAATAAATTGATTACATTTCAATCTATTTAAAACATGATTAACCCATGGAAACGAAATGTCTTCCATTAAAATCTCTTAGAAATAGTATTAATCCATCCCAAGAAGGAATGAGGATGGTATAATTTCCAAAATATTCCCATTGGAGCATAATTAACAAGAAGGGTTTTTGAAATTGATGAATGAAAATACCTTTAAATTATCGTTAAAAACATTATTAGGAAAATACCCTATTGATTTTGAAAATCACATATTTAAAACATAAAACATGTTAAAAATATGTTTATTTAAAAACAATATTGAAAGATTATTAAGGAATATTTTAAAAACCATTTAAAACATTTTTTAGGAAAATATCCTTACATATTTGAAAAAAATTAAAACATTTTTTGAAAACATTTTTAGAAAACATGGGTTTGAAATAACATAGATTTCTGACTGAAGAGAGAAATAAAGTCAGATTTTCATAAAAACACTTTCCCAAAAATTGTAAGTACCAAATAGTGGAAAACTGTAAAATTACTTAAAAATATCTTGAATAACTAGAGGATAATATAAGTCATGAGAATTATAATATTTCAACATCAAAACTTAATCA